>OY720680.1:1592692-2792692 GCA_963170755.1 Amphimallon solstitiale | reverse complement strand
GTCGTTCATCGCTGGCAATCGAAGCTGAACCCAAAACTCGTCCCCATTCCGAACACGCGCTCCTCAACTTTCTGTTCTACGGCTTCGATGGCCCCAGAAAATTCCTGTGTCCCATTCGATGAATTCTTTTGAATGTCTTCCTTAAAAGTAGTTGTTTTAAATTATTTGCCATTTAATCTTTTAGAATCTCGAATTGTTTTGCAGTTTCATCTTTTAGAGTCTTGAATTGTTTTGCAACATCTTTTAGTCTTCATATTAGTCTCGAATTGTTTTGCAACTTCATCTCTTATAGTCTTCATATTAGTCTCGAATTGTTTTGAATAATTTGCAATTTCATCTTTTAGAGTCTCCATTATTAAGCTTAGATCAGCCTGTACTGGAAACAAATATTTCTCGGCATTCCGTCCTTCATTTATTAAAAGGTCACGAAGGCGGTCCTTGAGAATTGTTTTTTTTTCAAGACGTATCTGCGTCCCTTTCTTCCAATTCTGCCCTTAACTCGGATACCTTTAATTCTTCCAAACGTTTGGTAGCCATTTATTTATTTATTTTTTTTTTTTGCACTTATTTTGTTTAACCCACTTCTGACACCAATTGTAACGTTTTCGGATTCGCAATAAACAACTCGTGCAATTTATTTATGTATAACAGTCTATATATTCACACACGTAAAATTAATTACAATATAAAAATATAAACTAATCAAAATATAAAAATGTAAAATAAATGTAATGCACTTAAAACTACTATGATTTAAATTAACACACGTATTTATTTACTACTACTATTTATATGACACGGTAATATTTGTCTTTATTGCACTATAAAAACTGCACCGCTTACTATTTATGTTTATTCTTCGACTACCACTCGATTACGATTGAACGAATCTCTTATTCCGGAATGACTCATCCATCGGTTTAACTGCTTTTATATCCGTAGATAAAAGTTCGAGAATATACGGGCACAGTCTCGGTTTTTCTCCACATGCCGAGAAGTATTCGACAGCCAGTCCGTCGCCTAGCAGTACACATGTGTGTGATTTACGACCTTGTCCGTTTTTTGTCGTCGCCCGGTCTGCCTCTTTTTTGTGGGACATATTTCGTTACAATATCAACAGGCAGATCGGTAAACGGCCTTTGATTTTTCGCAATTTTGTAAACAGTTCTCAAAACTCGTTCAGTGGCAGTAAATAATGTTTCATTCATTTTGCCAATGCCTCCTTCAATAGTCTTTTTCTTAGACTGCTCTAATAACTCTATGGCCATATCATGAGTTTCTGAACGTTTGTGTTCAAATATTTTGTACGTAGGCTAGATTGCTGTGACTCCTGAGTCTTCCCATTTTCTGTCACTGCTTCGAGCACTCCTTCTTTGTCGTTTTACAGTAACCACTTGAATTTTTGTTGTAGCTGTAATAGGTTCAGCTACAACTACTATAATATAAAGCATAGCTGACTCGTCCGCCATTTTGGAGATAATTTTAAGGCGGTAAATATGTACTTATGCTAATAGCAAATGTTGAATAGAACTTCGAATAATTGACTTTATTAAGCCGGTTTAGGACGTGAAATAATGTAGTTATAATTTTTTACAATAGTCGTATATTTAAGAAATACCGAGAATATATAATAATAACTAAAAATAAGAACGTAATAGGTATGACTGACATTTATCTCCAAAATGGCCGACGAGTCAGCTGTCCTAAATATAGTAGCTATAGGTTCAGCTATCCAAAGATTGATTTGTCACGATTTACTTTCACGTTGATGCAAAGAAGTGGATCTAAAGAGCAGAGAGAGCGTGTTATTCTTGATTGTGGAATGCTTACACCAACTGATGTTTTTGACAACCGAAACAGACACATCTGACACTAGAAATATCTTCATGTTGTCTTGCATAAACATTCGGACAAATAAAGAGCTTGAACTTGGTGTTGTAGATACTTGCTGCCGTTGCACTTTTTATGGATATAGGTAGGTATAATATTTTAACAAATATAGAATATTTATATGTATAAATAATATCAATTTTTATTAAAGTATACATACATACACAATAATTAAAAATAATTTATTTCAATAAATATTAATATGTACAAGCAGTTTCTTTAAATTGTAAATTTTCTATATTACAACAACCAGTAATTATAATTATGTTGTAGTATTTGTGGATGTAAATATAAGACTAGTTATTCGCTTCACGTGATTTTCTACTAGTGACTCTGGCTCATTTTTTGATATTTCCATTTCAGCCATAATATCCGTTACTTTTATTAAATCCATGTCTTTACATACTTTTCCAGAATTTGGTCTTAATTCTGTTTCATTTATTTGTAGAATCTCCATTATAGCGTTTTTAAAAATAGATATTGTAGTTCTGAAACGTAATACATAAATAATTCTATATGTAACAGACCGATTTAAGCGATTTGAGTATGTAAAACGGCAAAATTTGAAAACTCTTCTTGTTGTGGTAGTGCCGCAGACGGTGTCCACACGATAAAATTTTAGTCATAAAATTATACCGCGTAGCAATTATGATAGTTCAAAATAATAAATAAAATAATTTTCATTTATCTAGTAAGTCTGGAATGCTTGCTAAAAACAATATCCACATTGTTGGAAGAATTTGAATAAATCTGTAATTGAAAGACATTGAATGTAACAAATAAAAGACCAAAGTAAATAACCAAATATCAAAAATGAAAACTTTAAAAATCTATTGTTATCAACTACAGCAAAAGCTCAATATGCTGTTCTTCTATTTCAATGCTCATTCGTAAGTAAGCTTTGGTAAGCGACTATAAGTTTTGCTTCATATATGTTATCTGGTGATGCCGGTTGCGTAGTAGGTACATACAATGTTTTTCATGTATTTCCTATAAAAAAATCAATGCAGGTTGACCCCAAGATTCTCAGTGACCATACTCGTGGATCACCTCTTTACGTGTGTATTCATGGTACAAGTATAGCTCACGCGCAGGTTTTGATGATGCGTTTTTGATATTATAGTAAGTTTCACGTATTCTACCACCAAACAATTCTATTAAAAAAAGAAAACGCAAATAAAAAGAGTAAACAAATATTGAGAATAGTGTTGTATGATGACACTTCCTCGATATGTGCGACATGACCGAATTTTTAAATTCTATATAATGGGTATACCGGCATACCTTACATATCTGTATCATGGCAGAATCTTCTTACTTTCTCAATCGCAATCGTGAAAGGCAAATCCTATGTCAAATCATGTTCTACCAACTACCTACAACAGTTGTTAGAAATGTATCTTCAGGTGTTAGAAGTTGTTCCAGCTAGATGGTGCTTCTGCACACTTTCATACCAGTGTTCAAGATTATTTAAACGTATTTTTCCAAAATTTATTCAAGAAATGGTTCACGAGAGTTGCCAACAAGATCTCCGGAATTGACTTGATTGCGACGCAGGTGACAATACCAGATGACACGAAGCAATGTTTAAAGTCGCTTTCCATACAATAATTCCATAGATTCTATAGAAGGTTATAGTTGAGTCCTTTTGGCAACCGACACGGCCGAAGTGCGAACTAAAGACGACAATTCAATGCCACTACAAATTCTCATCAACCGGAACAATTTCAAAAAAATAAAATTAAACTAATTAATTAATTTTCAGAAAAGATACCTTCCATTGGTAAAATACTATTACATGAAAGCCAGTTACAAATTAAAGTTATAAATAAGGCTATTAAATATTACTTATTATTTCTAGTAGACATGTATTGATGACAAATTTAAATTATTTAGTAGACAATTAGGTATAACAAACGTCAAAAGGTAATTATTACAAATGTCAAAAGGTGTATGAATATTATTATTTATGAAAGTCCTGAAATGGCTTTTGTAGGTATATTACTAGACAGTTAAAATGTTAACATCTCAAATTTTACGCCACTTTAATTTAGTGTCGCGAGAGCGTCCCAACCATAGTTATTCGAAGTGACAATTTGCTTTAGTTGAGAGGAATAGCTTGAAAGTTTTTACTTTTGGTTTTATTGTCTCCTGACTCATGTAATATTCTATTTTTGTTTACGCATCTTATTAATCATTTTTAAAGTTTATATTAAATGTAGTAATACATTTGGCATACTTTTATATTTGTTGTATTTTTATTGTAAGTCCCTATTTGAATTACAACTTAATCCAAATTCTTCTGGAAATTTAGACATTATTTTTGCTCACACTAACCTAAATGGATATGCGAGAATTATAAAAACATAAAATATCACAATTCTTGTGTGAAAGCTATTTGATTTTAAGCACAATCAAATATAGTCACATATATGTATGGAAAAGAAAATGCTAAATACTAGGAACCTATTGATATTAGGCATAGGAAATCCTAATATATTTATAAAGACAATTACTTAGAAAAAAGATGTTAGTTATCTTAGAACATTGCCAAATTTGAATATGAGTTTTTAACAGTCGGTATACTTTTATGGTAAAAATTTTATGTAATTAATAGTCTAACACTGTTGTTGAATGTTAATAGTGTGTGTTTAATGCTCAATCTGACCAAGCAAACCTTGATTCTATATTTTATCCAGTAATTTTGGAAATTTGAAAATTTCTCAGAATGGTAAGTTTTAGGTATTTGTAGGTATCTTACATAAAATTGCGACAATCTGATCTATAGAATTGAAATATAGGGGTAACTTTGATATGTACCACTCTTCTCAAACCCTCGGCATAGTTGAACATAATTTTAAGTTCTGGATATAGTGGATCTGTATCTACTACAATAAAAAGATTTTTAAAAATTTTTACCGTTTCCTACTTACATATCGCGTCGCCTGAGGTGCATCACTCTATATACATAAAATTAGAAGACCATAACTTACCGGATATGTTCAAATTCTTGTAGTTTCCATGAAAAGTTTTCGATATAGTACATATTTGTGGGAAGGTGTATTAATTTTGATTTAATAATAACAATCATTAGTATTGGTAATATGTCTCGATTTTCTACTATAGGTATCTTATTTTCGTCTAAAAAATATATTTATAAATTCACTAACTACGATTGATTACGCATTTTCTAAAAATACCCTTAACAATACGGCAACACGTATGTACACTAGTTGCTTAGTTGTTTCCAATAAACTTTCGAATATCACCGCTACAATGTGGTTAGTGGAAGCTTTTTTGCAACTAAGTGTACCTGCATAGGGAATATTATCAATAGTTCGACTTTGCCCAAAATGCACCGGCTTTTGATAGCAAAGATGTATTTCCTATATACATACGCTCGCGAAAGCTCTTTTACTTAAAAAGCACATATGAAAGTGTCTAATGTACATACAAGATGTACACAAAACGAGAGAGGAAGTTTTCCATAAAATATGCAGAAATGTCGTAATGAACATGGGTCCTCAAATGGACTGTTTTAATTTCCCTGATCTTCTTCATTCCTAAAAACTTGAATTTTCGTATCATAACTGACAAATGTTCTATCAAACACACACGCGACAGATTTGGACTATTCTGAAAGATCTTGCGGAAAGCAGTCAGTCTAGTGAAATTGAACTCAGCGGTTGAAAAACAGCTTTGCGAATCTTTAATAATATATCGATTTTTAAACAGTAATAAAGCAGATAAAGAAAATATGTCTTCAACCAGTGGCATGACTGTGACGAAACGAAAATATCGTAGATATGATGACGATTATTTAGAGTTTGGTTTTACGCCAACAGAAATTAATGGTGAAGAGAGACCACAATTTAATGTGTATTATGCATGAAAATTTTGGCAGCGGAGTGTATGCTTCCAAGTAAATTGAAGCGTCATTTAGAAGCTAATGACCACAGCATGGTTAGCAAACCTTGTGATTTTTTTGCCAAGAAGTTAAATGGAGAGAAACAACAACAAACTACTCTTTCTAAGACTGCATCTATACCAAAAAACGCTTTACTAGCATCTTACAAGGTGGTATACAAAATCGCGAAATGTAAGAAGCTCATACCATCGCAGAAGAACTTCTTCAGGCTGCTGTAGATACGGTAAACCTCATGGTTGGTGAGCCTGCTAGGAAGCTGCTTTTAAAAGTGCCTTTCTTCAATTGGTCGGAGAATACAACATATGGCGGAAGATATTAACGATCAATTAATTGAAAAAATTAAAGGAGGGGAATTTGGATTGCAGCTATATGATGCTACAGATAATAATAAGGATGCTCATTTGATATGCTGTCTACGGTTCATAGATGGTAATAACATTAAAGAAAACCTTCTGTTTTGTAAAAATATCACTGCAGGAGCGAAGGCTCAGGAGCTGTTCGAGATTCTTGATACATTCATATCTGAAAGTAATTTGAATTGGCCTAAGTGCGTTGGTGTCTCTACTGATGGAGCACGCATCATTTCTGGCTACTATGGAAGATTACAGGCACGTATTCGAAGCAAATCACCAAATGCACTGTGTATCCATTGCATTATTTATAGAGAAACGCTTGCGTCAAAGCATCTGAGTCGTTCACTGAATCATGTGTTAGAATGTGTGGTGAATGTGGTAAATTTTATAAAATCTCGTCCATTGAAAGTAAGGTTTTTTTTTAACTGTGTGAGGATATGAGAGTCGACTCTCGTCTTGGTTGATCTATAGCAGTGCACGATGGCTCTCTCGTGGTAATGTTTTATCGTACACTTCGCGGAGTTATAAGGTGGTATGCGCGTGTTTATTTATATGCATTAGTATATGGCGAACATGCATAGCACTTTGTATCTCCGCGAAGTGTACGGTTACTTATTTCTCTTGGTGTACCTTTGAATGCGGCAAGAACTTTTTATTTTTCGTAAAGAGCAAGGATACAGAGATGCAGAAGATTTTGCTGATGCAGATTTTTTAATAAAACTGACATCTTTGCAAAGCTGAATTCCCTTAATCTCTCTCTGCAGGGAAAAACATGCACCTTTTGAAGGCAACGGAAAAAATGTCAGCGTTTATAAAAAAAAGTCAAACTATGGAGAAGAAAATTGAATGAAAATGCAGGCAAAGATTGTTTTTTAATATTGTAGCAATTTATGACGTCAAAAGAATTTGATCTTTTTCAATATATAAAAAAACAATTCTGAAGGGCACTTATCACAGCTAATTATCTGGTTTGAGAAATACTTTCAAAATGAAAATTTCGATAGGTTTGCATGGATTCAAGATCAATTTAACACTACTGCTCCTGAAAAAGTGAATAATAGCGAGTTAAGTTGCGACAACAGTTTGCAAGCAAAATTTGGCAGCATGGAATTGACAGAGTTTTGAGAGGGTGGCCGTGTCCAGTTTAATTTCACGATGTGAGAATATGTGCAGTGATTTGAAAGCACATCCATCACATTAATTATTAGTTTAATATTAATAAAGTAAAAAAGAAAGTTAAACAATGAAGATACACGAGTTTTATTTAGTTTTATTTTTTACTTACGATCAGTCATACTTTCACTTAGGATAGGGCGTTGCGACTCGGAAAAGTTTTGGAACCACTGGGTTAGTGCATAATTTTATGAATTTTCGATATGTATGTTTACTCTAACACTGATGTAGTGAACATCAACTTTATGTATGATCGTAGTAAGTTACATCCTTAACAAATTAATGACAATCTCTCTTATATGACTATAATCTGTTCACGAAATTAATGGACTTTAAATACAATGCCTACTCTCTAATAAACAACTTGTCAATTTCAATTTAAAATAATTTTGAAACCTTTGTAATTTGTCTAGGTCTTACTTTTCGCAATGAATACTATAGTACCTACAAGATAGGAATATGCAAAAATTATACTATATCTTTTATATTATATCTTTTTATACCGTAATAAAAACTTACTGCAACTATTTTACTACTTTTGTGGTTATCACATCATCGATAATTCAAAGATGTACATTAGAGGGGGTAGGTATCGCATAGCAATTGCTACAAGTGTTACTTGCAAGCAGAGCTGGGCATTAAGGATTACGATTACAGTAATCGTAATTTTGAAAAAGTTTAAATTACGATTACTGTAATCGTAATCTGAGATCGTTTAATTAACGATTACATTAATCGTAATTCCGTTCTTTTTATATAAGGATTACTGTAATCGTTGGCAAGGATTTATTAAATATTAGAAAAATCACTGTTATTTACTATAGAAAGTGTATTTTATTGTTGTCGGGCACTAATAATTTCGACCGAGAGATATCTTCGTCATGAGGGTCCAGTACTACACCAGGTACATTAGTGCCCGATGAATGAAGCTCCACAGCAGTATTCGTTTTTCCGCATCAATATTCCTTCAACGTATTATTCAATGTATGAAATAGACCGGCTTTTGGACGTAGTGGACCCTCATGACGACGATATCTTGCGGTCGAAATTATTAGTGCCCGTTCAATGAAGCTCCGCATCAGTATTCCAACAACGTATTATTCAATGCGTGAAACAGGCCGGTTTTTGGACGTAGTGGACCCTCATGACGAAGCACAGTGACGAAGATATCTCACGGTCGAAATTATTAGTGCCCGTTCAATGAAGCTCCGCATCAGTATTCCATCAACGTATTATTCAATGTATGAAATAGACCGGCTTTTGCGCGTACTGATCTCCCGGTCGAAATTATTAGTGCCCGTTGAATGAAGCTCCGCATCAGTATTCTTTCTTTTTAAATTTAGTGGCGCGTAAGAGCACACAAATTGACTTTTGGTGATTGACTTATTGCGATTTTGGTTAGTTCTTTAGTTTGTATGCAGAAATAGCGTTGCAGTTGCATTGGATCATGTTGCTGCAATACATTATCATGCTTGTATTACATATTTCGCATCTGCTAAAATAATTTAAAATTTTTAAAATATTTGTTTGAGTTGTGTAATAGGCATTTTATATATGTGATTTAATGATAAAATAATTGTCATGTACATATATTTATTTTTCAATGTGTAATATCGGCTGGCTCTTCTACGAACTGGATCTTCATGCCGAAGAAATTTTCCAGTTGACAATATTAGTGCCCTGATGCGGAAAAACGAATACTGATGTGGAGCTTCATTCATCTTTTTTGTTTTTGTTTTTTCTTATTCTTATTCGGATAATTATTGCCTTCATATAATACACGTACCAGTTTAATTAAGTCGCGTTTAGCTCTCCGACATTTTTTGAACAACTTCGATTACGATTACTTAGAAAATCGTAATTCAAAAATTTTTGAAATTACCATTACTGTAATCGTTAATCGAACGAACTTAGATTACGATTACAGTAATCGTAATTTAAACTTTTTCAAAATTACGATTACTGTAATCGTAATCTAAGTTCGTTCGATTAACGATTACAGTATTAGTAATTTCAAAAATTTTAGAATTACGATTAAAGTAATCGTAATCCTGGCCGCAATCAATTACACCTGTAATCCTTATCGCCCAGCTCTGCTCGCAAGTAGTGAGATTAAATTTACTTTAAGTATTGAGTGTGATTAAATTATAAATTTTACTGTTTACCAAACTCACTCTGTATATTGAAAGTGTATGCTGTATCTACGAGATTATCTGCGTCTCTTACAATTAAATTACACATCTATTTCGCGAAGGTACAGTGACAAAAGGAAGCCAAGATAATAAAATTGGCGAATATTTTTGCCTAGAATTGCACTATTTACCTGAAGATTTTGATATAATTTCTACAATAGCCGTCTTTAATTCAGCAAACACCAGGTCAAACGTTGTACATAAACAATGTATCTTTTCTACAGGACTTCTATGGGCGTCTAAACTCGCGAATTCCACTACCTGAAATATTGTCCAATCAAAAATCAATGAAACAAATAAAATGTCATGTGCCTCCGCTATATTCAAAATTCTACCAAATGCTTTACTGAACAATACTGATTGACAAAGGATTAATTAAATACTTTTAAGCTTACGCTAAGTTTCCTATTATATGCATAAGTATAATTAAGAGCATAATGAAGGCATTTTTATATTACTGCAGCCGCAAGTGGAATTGAATAGTCTTCGGGGGCACCCAATTGTTCAGCAGTTATATTAAGATCACATAATCTCTTGCATTTATTGTGAAATAACTCATCATTTTCAGTTTGAGAGTAATATATTAGCGGTATTATATGGTCGTGTAGTTTATTTAGCACCAAGCTGAAACAGGAATATTTTCCATAAGTTAATTACTTATTAGATTATTATAACATTATAACATTATAAATTGTTAAAAATTCGCATATGCTAAATTATGCTTTTAGTATAAGTACATCAGAAGAAGTTTTGCCTAAATGGGTATTGTAATCTCTATTATTAACCCAGCAAGTTTCAGCTGCTATACATTCTGAGGAAAAGACATCTGAAGAAGTTCGTAATATACGTGTTTTGCACGTACAGTTGCGAAATCATAAAGCGGGACAGTTAAGTATTATTAGTGTAAAGTAGGCTTTTTTGGTATAAAGCGATCTTCGTATCCAAGGAGCCCTTGAATATAAGACATGTCCCGCTTTATGATCCCGCAACTGTACCTATATAAAATGTCTGAAATACGTTAATACTACTCTTAAATTTAACGCAGGTTATGTTCCATGAAAAAAAAAACGTAAAACCAGCCCAAGTAGCCAAGTTCGTTGGCAGGAAAGCGTGCCGATATCACTCCAACATTCTAAGATCGGCAGAATATCAGTGACCCCCACCCAATGTCATACGAACATAAAATTCCTATATCAAGGAAATGTCAAATTATGTCGTTGGGTTGACATCAAACCAACGTCGTCTACATTGGCAATATATTGGTTACATATCTGTTACCGATATTGTATTGACATCCAAAACCTATATACTATTAACATTAAAGCGAAATGTCAACAGAATATCAAGTTAATTAAGTCGCTGTGATGTTGGCTGTAGGTCAGTGTTCTATATAAATTTAGATTAAAGGGGATGACGTCACAATTTACCATTCAGCGATGAAACGCCAACATCATATTCACATAGCAAAACAATATTGGTAAAATTTAAATTTATATGACAGAATAGGTATATTACACGCTACGTACCAAAAATAATTGTTGGTGTGTTAAATGAAATATATAATTAAGCATTTGCAATAATGTTTCTCACCAACATTAAAAGTACTAAGCAGGCTTTTATAATAAATTACGTTATTATAATTATAGCCCGAGTAGCCAAGTTCGTTACTACAAGAGCGTGCCAACATCAGCCCTTCTAAGTTCGGTAGAATATCAGTGACCCCCACCCAATGTTGTACGAATATAAAATTCTTATATCTAGTAAATGTCAATTTATGACGTTGGGTTGATATCAAACCAACGTTGTCTACATTGGTAATATATTGGATATACCATCTGATACTGATATTGTATTGATAACAAAAATCTAGGTACTATTGACTTTAAATAAAAATTGTTTCCGTAATATCAAGTATACAAAGTCACTGTGATATTAGTTGTAGGTCAGTGTTCGATATAAATTTATATTAGAGAG
The DNA here is from genome assembly GCA_963170755.1 of Amphimallon solstitiale. Classification (NCBI taxonomy): domain Eukaryota; kingdom Metazoa; phylum Arthropoda; class Insecta; order Coleoptera; family Scarabaeidae; genus Amphimallon; species Amphimallon solstitiale. Next base: position 2,781,182 of record OY720680.1, on the reverse strand, counting down.
AATTTGTAAATAAGATTTTAAAAAAAGGCCAATAAATGATGCGTTTGTGTGCGACTTTATGGCGCCAGGCGAAGAAGCGGAAGGGGGGGGGGTCGAATATGATTCTTATAGAGTACTACGCTGTTTAACACGTGTAGGTATGCGGTGTGTGTGTTTCCTAGCTTCTTAATGTTTGGTTGTTTGTTAATGCATTATTCGTATATTTAAGATTTTCGGCATTATTAGTATGATATTTTTGCGTTGTTAAATTATAGCTGTGATTATACTAGATACTTCGTATAAAGTGCCCAGTGAAAATGCAGACGTATGTAAGTACATTTTGTATTGAAAACTATTATATACTATTCAGTTTATTGAACTTATGCAAATGTGTGTATATATGTATGAATTGGTCTTGTAATTGTCATACTCGTAAAGATGGTAGACGCCATTAACGGACTGATTTTCAAGGTCATTTCCGGAATGAAAGAATATGTATTTGTGTAATTGGTGTGCAGCCTTAAGACCAATTCAAAATAACTTTGCATTTGTTATAATAATATACATATTTATGTATGAATATTCAATAGGAATGTAACTAATTTGTTACTATAAAGTAATGTATCTGACATTTTTAATAAGTACCTAATCTAACTCGATTTTTTCATCAAAAAATTATCTATATGCAACGTACACGTATTGTATGAAAAAAATTTAAATAAATGAATTTATTGGGTAAATATAAAAGAAAATTAAAGATAAGTTTAGTTTTTAAAATATGTATTTAAATTACTAATTAAGATTACTAGTATATAGCCTGTTTTACATTTGTCTACTAATTTAAGAATTTAATCATGAATTTATATACAAATAAATTGATGATCTTGAATCATTTTACACTTATGAATTTGTTCATGAATATCATGATGACGAACCCTAATCACCTGTAACAGTAAATTTTAAATCACATAGGACGTAAATAAATAGTGGTGCTGGTTGGTATATAGCATAAAAATGTAAAAGTTACTAAAACTTACTAGAAAATTGACGATATTTTAGAACATGTTCTAATCAAAGAGATTGGAATATACAGTGTGGAAACCACTTATGGAATAAATTCAGTAACTTCCAAACTAATGACATTTGTCGAAAACGCTGAAACAGGTCAATTTTTATTTTAAATTGCGCTAGTTTTAAATCACTGCATCTATTAGTGACGTCATCTTCTTTAGAGCTGTGACGTCATACGCATTTGTTTTTAATGGATTGCTATATTTTTTTATAAATTCGTAGATAGTACTATTAAATACCTTTTCAATGAACTAACACAAGTTAACTTTATTTTCAACAATTTTTGAGATTTTTACATTTTTACGTTCCAACCACAACAACAACAATTATAAAAACGTCAAAGTTTACTAATTTATTCTTTTTTGATCAAAGCAAAATTACTATCTTTCATGTATTCTACTACCGTCAGGTGCTATCAATTTCATCACACAGTTTTTTGTGTTGTTTTTTTTATTTTTTTTTTAAATGTAAAAATCTCAAAAACTGTTGAAAATAAAGTGAACTAGTGTTAGTTCATTGAAAAGGTATTTAATAGTACTATCTACGAATTTATAAAAAAATATAGCAATCCATTAAAAAAATGCGTGTGACGTCACAGCTCTCAAGAAGATGACGTCACTAATAGGTGCAGTGATTTAAAACTAGCGCAATTTAAAATAAAAATTGACCTGTTTCAGCGTTTTCGACAAATGTCATTAGTTTGGAAGTTACTGAATTTATTCCATAAGTAGTTTCCACACTGTATATAGAAGAAGCATGAGTGCAGTTTGTGGGCGAGGTTGGTGGTCGCAACAACTGCAAGGGGGGTAAGGGGAATTGATACATTGCCAAGCGATTATAGTCCTTAAGGAAATGCGACGGCGTGGTGTCTTTCGTCGAAATGTCGTGCTCGTACTTGGTTCGTAAGATTCATTAAATTCAACACGCATTTGTTTTAAAAGTGTTTGTGCTTTGTGATATGTAATAACGTGAATAAGCACTTTTAATGCGAAATACATAGTAAAAATGGTGCGATTGTGGATTGTGTTATTTGTGTAAACGTCGATACGAAAAGGCATCCACTCGAGCACATCCAATCAGCGCTCTATATTTAAACCATGTTAAACACGTAAAGTTGAATTCTTGACCAACTTACTTATGATATGATCGAGTGCCTTTTCGTATCGACGTTTACACAAATAACACAATTTCACCATTTTTACTATATATTTTGCATTAAAAGTGCTTAATTCGCGTTATTACATATCACAAAGCACAAATGCGTGTAGAATTTAACGAAATCATACGAACCAAGTACGAGCACGACATTTCGACGAATGACAGCACGCCGTAGGATTTCCTTAAGGACTATAATCGCTTGGCAATGTGTCAATTCCCCTTACACCACCTGCAGTTGTTGCGGCCAAAGATTGCAGCTTGATACCCCTCTATATATTCCAATCGCTCTGGTTCTAATTCATGAATTAGTTCACCAATTAATTCATGAACTGAAACTGACGTCGATTTTTGTATTACACTCATCAATTTTTGTTCATGAACTAATTCATAATTTAGTTGACAAATGTAAAACACAGGCTTATGAAGATATGTTGTGGGATGTTAAGTAATAATACCCTTTAACTTACTTTTTAGATACAAGATTTATATCTCTGTGGTGGAGAATCAATTAAGGAGCAGTACATCTCATCATGAAGAAATGTATGACGACTACGTTATCCATGCAATTTTCACTAAAAGGGAAGGAGAAGAAAAGACCTTCGGTCAAACAACTATATACCAGGCGATTGTAGGTAATGTGTTGTTTTCCAAATGGCAGTGCCTTTCTTAATTACCAGTTGCAGATACTGAATTTCTATACACTAATATTTACAGGCTGTATATAATTTAAATGAGAGATGTATTAATTTGCTTGGTGGTTTAATTGATCATGTTCCAAATATTTGTTTTTACTTTCTTATACGTAGTATAAGGAAGTATTGTGATGATGAAAATTTTCGACCTCGAGATTTTTGCAGATGTCCACGTTTCGAGGTCCCCTGATACCAAAAAAGTGGTTTTTAAAAAATGTCTGTGTGTCTGTGTGTGTGTGACCACGATAGCGGTCAAACCGCTGTAGATATCAATTCCAAATTTTGTATTTACGTGTATAATCTGCCTCTTGAGAACTGATTAGATTTTGAGCAAAATCGGCAGACCGGAAGTAGTAGTTTACTTCAGTGAAAAAATCGAAATTTGCAAATATTTCGTCAATTACTAAGTTTAAACAAATTTATAAAGAATTCATATATACTTAGAATTAAGTTTGAAACAAATTTTCTTAAAAAAGTTTTTTGAATTTCCAACCGGAAGTAGATCTTTTACTCTTATCGAAAATCAGTTTTTTGCGAATATCTCGCAAGTCATGCTCTTAAGACAAGTACATTACGAGTATAAAAGTATTTAAAACATAATTTTCAATATCTTTTATATAAAAAAAATTTCAAAATTCAGACCGGAAGTACCACTTTTACTCTTATCGAATAGCAATTTTTTGCAAATATGTCGTAAGTTATGCATTCTATGTATATTTATGAAGAGTACAAAAGTATTTAGAGTTGGATTTGGAATATTTTTTGTATAAATGAAATTTCAAAATTCGGACCGGAAGTAACACTTTCATACGTATAAGAAAGTCGTGTGGTGGCCACACCTCATTTTTTAAAACTTAAATTGCATTAACTGATTATTTAATTACCAATTAGAATTGAATAATAATTTATTGCTCAACACATTACTGCTTATTTTAACATAATACTAGATAAAACATAGCATAAACTTATTTGTATTATACAGGGTGAGTAATAGTAGCCCTTTCTTCGATTGCTCTTTTGTGTTTTAAATAAAAGAAAGAACAATCAGTGGAAGATTCATGGTTGCTTTTGGCGCATATTTTAAAAAATACTTTAAGCTGTAATTCACTTCCGGTTTCACCAGAAATTTACTGAACTTAATTTTTTTAAATGACTCGTTCTATATATTTTTGAATTTTCTAGTACTGTCGGAAATTGCCTATTCAACTGTTTTTTCCTTTTCAAAATTAAGCCAATAATAGTTTTGAGTAATTAATTTTTTTTTTGAGAATATTTGACCAATACACGTGTTCAGAAAAAAATCATTTTCACATTGTTCTGAAAAGTAAAACATTAACTTTGGTGGTGCTTGTAGCTTCTAAAGATAGGCATAGCACATTGTTAATAAAAATGAGAGAGAATAAAGAAGGAACAAAATGTCACAATAAAATACCGGGTGTTGCATTAAAAAAAAAATAAGCTTTTGGTATGTGAAAATTCGAGAAGTAGGCTTTGTAAAAACAAAGTTCTTCAAGGTATTGTCGAGTGCAACTTATACTAAATGATGCAGAATTTTCTTGGCTACAAGCACCACCAAAGTTAATGTTTTACTTCTCAGAACAATGTGAAAATGATTTTTTTCTGAATACGTGTTTTGGTCAAATATTTTCAAACCGGAACTGAGTCACAGCTTAAAGTATTTCTTAGAATATGCGCCACAAGCAACCATGAATCTTCCACTGATTATTCTTTCTTTTATTTAATACACAAAAGAGCAATCGAAGAAGCGGCTACTAATGATTCACCCTGTATATCTATTTTATATCTACCATCATATTAATAAATATGTTTCGTTTGCTTGTAGATGCAGTACGCCGTCGTTTTGAAAACGCTACTGATCTGGATATCGATAAATGTATTGGTTGATGGCTTGCTACAGCAAATGATAGAGAAGGCTGTAGGATCGATCGGATACTGAAAAAGCTGGATACAACTCCATTTAACGGCACGCTGATGAAATATCCTTATATTATATAAATATAACTTTTACAGACTGGAAGCGACATAGATATATAATAATTTTATTTTACATTTATCATTTTTTTTTAGGCATTCTAAAGTATACATCATTTAATTTTCATTTACCTATTATAAGTGTAATATCATATTTTCATCTTAATTGTCATGGTGAAAGTAAGTCTGATATATAGAGAGTCAGTCAAAAAGATTGTGTATTCAACTTCAAAAATATGTAACATGTATGTGCCTCCTTCAAAACATACAATTTTGAGAAATGTGTTATGAGTAAGATACTATTTGCGCAATTTATGATACCAAGAAGACTTACATAAACGTTTTGGGTTGTTTTTCTAGCGATTACTTATTCTTTGAAGATATTTAAAAAAAATTGAAAATTGCCGAAATTTTTAGTTGTCCACACCTTAGTGACCATTGAAGATAGAATAAAACTAAAAATGGCACTTTACTGTAATTTTTACGTAGGATTTAATAATCTGAATTAAGAATTCATGACCAACTTAATTATCAAGATATAAAATAAACTTATATTTCTTTTTAAATGACAGTCACAGTTAGCCATGACTTCATAAACATACTTTCTTTTTTCTGATTTCATAGATACAGGGTTTGCTATAGTTATCTTTTAGAAATTATAGCTTATGTTATATCTTGATAATTAAGTGTGTCATGCATTTTTAACTAAGATTATTAAACTCTACCTAAAAATTATTACCATATGCCATTTTTAGTTTTGTTCTACTTTTAATGGTTACGAAGATATAAATAACTGAAAATTTCGGCAATTTTCATTCTTGTTATAGATATCTTCAAAAGTTGACAATAAATGTCATATCTGAAAATGCTATCAAATACTCATCAAATTTCTTAACAACTCTACTAATTTAACCGATCCTATATCTTCCAACATTAAGAAAGTTACCCATTAGGGACATAGGATAGATAGTAAATGGGCGCCTAACAAGGCGGAATAGACAATCTTTTTAATTTTCTCCACAATATGTACTTTTATTTTTTTTTTAGAATTTTGACATTTTTTTTAATAATAAATTATAATTTATATTTCCAATTATATACATATATAACTTATTGATTTAAAATTTAAACCTATTTTATATTTATAAATATATGTATAATCCTGGCGTTATTTCATAAAGAATTAAATTTGTGAAAATATTTATTTTGTCTTCATTTAATTCACATTCATTATTATCTATCTGTGTACGATGTCAGTTGATTCAAAACATACATTTTTATTTTGTAGTAGTACCCTTATTGCCTGTATTTCTTTACTGTAATGCTTCAGCTTAAATTTAATAGTAAACATTTATTTATGTATTCATATTAAACTGGAAGTTAACTATGGTGTAGCCATTTCAGGGTAGCATGTCAGCTTAGAATAGCTGTTCATAAAATTACGTCATAATTGACTTCCTTGAATGTGAATATACACTGTTAAACTTTACATGAATACAAACAATAAATTGTTTATTAATAACGCCATATGGGTTAAACTTTTACCAGTGATAGAGACCATTACAATAAATATTCTTATAGGAAAATGATTTTCTGGGAGTCTAATTCTGACCAATATGATTAAAATAAAAACTAGTGTTTGAAGTTACTTAGTTGAAAAATATCCAATTTAATTAATGTTTCAAAATTGTAATTTAATGTCCAATCTATTTTCAATTGTTTCAGTTCTTGTGACAAGAATTTTTTTATTGAGTTTATACACAAAAATGTAGGAAAAATTTTCAGCAAAACTTTGTATTTGGAGACTTTTAGTGATTAGCAACAACTTTTTTAAATTTCTTTCACACTATTTTCATCGTTGCTATTTGACTACTTGCACTAGAGTTTTTATCATAGTAGGCCAGATTTAGACTCTTTAAAAATTCGTTCCTACAAAAATATTAATCGTAATGGCCTCTATCAGTGGTAAAAGTTACTGGTATTTACTTATTGCGTTATTAATAAATATTTATTTAGGGGTCTTCAAGTAAAGAGAAACACTCGGTATAATGAAAATTTACTAAAAATTTAATGTTGGCAAAATGGCGGTATATATTATTGCATTTATATCACTTCGTAACATCATATATATGTAGGTAAATAATATCATATACATGTCGCATCGTGATAGCAATACGATGTCGTACGCAGATCAATAGCCAATATTCCCTTACGATCATCAGCCGATTTTGCTATAAATCGGAAAAATGTCTGTGCAAAATATTGGGCCAATATCATGCAATGATATTTATCCAATATCATGCAATGATATTTATCCAATATCATGCAATGATATTTATCCAACGTTGTAAAATGTTAACACTTTCACATCGGATTGATATCAGCCGCCGAGGTCAGGCCAACAAATAAACGACCAGCAGCCAACGTTGGCCCGATATTGTGTGCTACTAGGGCTAGAATTTACGTACTTATGATACAAACGAAATAAAATAATATTTGAATATGAAGAATATCATTTTGTAAAACTTTTATTTGTAATAATTTTAGGATTATAATCTAATGTATCTAACGTACACAAGCGCTATGAAATTTTTTTAAGAGCATTTCTAAAATGAAAATTACATGGAAATTGTGCGATTATTCGCGACGTTGCATAATTTCAATGTTGGATTTGGAAATTTCATATGGCCGGGTTGGTTTGGGTTGGGTATTACGTAAATTTCATAACGATAGTAATGGCAGTAATGGATGATTGTCATATTGATATTGGTGCATGTTCAAATATTCTTCCGGTGAAAATTACGTCAAACGACTTGACAATATTCTATGTACCAAATAAGGATAGTTATATACCAATCATTATAAAATAGCAAAAGAGGGCTATACTCGATAAGTAAGTCCGTACTTCGGTTTCTAGATGGAATAGACTATAGGTAATCATAATCAGTAACGAGCAAAATTGGGACTAGGATGTCTCTAATAATGGTAATGTAAATGTCCTACTTGTCATTTAATAATACCGAAACTTTACGATATCTTAACAACCACGCAAGATATGAAGCTATAGAGGAATCGCGTTACATTCAATTGTACGTCATACTAGATCCATGACGTCACGTCTTGTTTGTGTTGCAGGATCTATTTTTATTTCTGTTAGTGACATTTGATATAACCAAAGAAAATATTTATTCACAATACAATAACTATAACGTAATATATTTTGTAATTGAAAAGCTCTAAGACTTCAGCCTTTCTCAACTTACTTATTATACTGATTTAGATTGTCGAAAAACCATACATGTTTCATAACGTATCCATAATAAAATTTAAAATACCAATACTTACGTTATTCTCATTAATCAGATGATTATAGAAAAGTTTGTAAAAAGCTTCGACTGTTTACAGAAACATTTTGGCATTATATTCAAAGGACGCAAATAGATAATAAACAGGTGTACATTCCTAAGAAGAACTGTTTTTATACAATTTATATCAAAGCAAAAATAAGCACCCAAATTTGACAGGCAAAATATACACAACACACGCCTATTTGACAGATATGATTTACCTGACAACACCGAATTGAACTATTAGTCTATTAAAAATATGTAAGTCAGAAATTTAATATTGAAATGGAAATTATGTGTTTATTTGCCATGAATGCGTATACATTTTCTATCTAAACTAATGAAATAAAAGCCCTCAAATATAATTTAACAAAATTATACTCTATAAAAGCGCACGGCCGTTTCGTGTTAATTTCTTGAGAAAAGACGGCTTAACCGAATCACCATGGTTACGGACCGAATCGTCAAAAACGACTTGAAATTGGTGGATTTGGGCGCAGTACTCGTCCCTGGATACGCGGAATTAAAGGCCGTCTTGGCGGGTGGACTTGCGGGTGACATTAAATTGTTCCTCGACGGAGAGATTTTCCTTTTTTTCGGTGCGTGTGCAGAGATATCCGGCGTCAAAAGAGGACCGTGCAAAAGTCGGCGTTCGGGCGTGGCGAACAAATTCTGACAAACGGCGTGGCGGATGGAAAATTCACGTGAAACACGTTGAAAATCGTTAGAAACGTCAAACTGACAGGCAAACTGAGTGGTATCCGCATATTCACATTTAAGCGTGAAATACGAAATTTTGAAGGTCGCGAGGGTCCAACAAGACCCGCGGTTTTAACAAACGGGCTTTTTGGCATCTTCTACATGCTTATTTCGAGTCGACAGACGCACGCAACCAAGGGCATGAGCACTTTCAAATTCGTTTGCATGTGGACTTGGTAAGAAAAATGGCCGAAATACGTCACAGATTCAATGTGCATGTGATTCAATGTACTACGGTCGGGCGAAAAATATCAGATTAATGTATCCGGCCCGACGAGTTCGGCATCTCAATCTCGACATAATGCACCCGCTTGACTTAGCATTTCTATAGATATACAGGTTGATTGTTCGGTTAATGATTATATACATATTTGAATTATTAAAATGCGTTAATTCCAGAACGCGCACGCACAGTTTCCTTAATAGGGAAAAAGATTGCTTTTAACATTTATGTGCCCTTATGACATAATTCTATTTAAACGATTACGCAAACGTGCACAGTGGGCGGAGCTCGCTGAAATCAATTTCTCTCTCTTTTGATTAAAAGTAAAATTAGGCACTTGGGAGTTTTTACGGTCGCCCATCACTGATTCAAATGTCAGAAGAAAACAAAATGGCCGAAGGATTTTTTGAAAATTGACGTACGAATGTGAAATCTTGGATACGGAGGTGTCTTATGTGGCCGATCACAAATCCAAAGTCAAAAAAATAAGACGGCCGAAAAGTTTTTTGAAAATTGACGTATGCGTGCGAAATTTTAGATACGGGGGTGTGTGCGGACGCCGATTACAAATCCATAGTCAAAATGTCAAAAAAAAGCAAAATGGCGGACATTTTTTGAAAATTGACGTATGAACGTGAAATTTTAGATACGGGGGTGTGTGCGGACGTCGATTACAGATCCAAAGTCAAAATGTCAAAAAAAAACAAAATGGCGGACGGTTTTTGGAAAATTGACGTATGAATGTGAAATTTTAGATACGTGGGTGTGTGCGGACGCCGATTACAAATCCATAGTCAAAATGTCAAAAAAAAACAAAATGGCGGAAGTTTTTTTGAAAATTGATGTATGAATGTGAAATTTTAGATACGGGTGTGTCTGCGGACGCCGTTCACTAATCCAAAGTCAAAATGTCAAAAAAAAAAATGGCGAAAGTTTTTTTGAAAATTGACGTATTAATGTGAAATTTTAGATACGGGGGTGTCTCAGGTCGCCGATCACGAATCCAAAGTCAAAATGTCAAAAAAAAACAAAATGGCGGAAGTTTTTTTGAAAATTGACGTATGAATGTGAAATTTTAGATACGGGGGTGTCTCAGGTCGCCGATCACGAATCCAAAGTCAAAATGTCACAAAAAAACAAAATGGCGGAAGCTTTTTTGAAAATTGACGTACGAATGTGAAATTTTAGATACGGGGATGTGTGCGGACGCCGATTACAAATCCATAGTCAAAATGTCAAAAAAACAAAATGGCGGACGGGTTTTTTGAAAATTGAAGTATGAATGTGAAATTTTAGATACGGGTGTGTGTGCGGACGCCGATTACAAATCCATAGTCAAAATGTCAAAAAAAACAAAATGGCGAACGGGTTTTTTGAAAAGTGACGTATGAACGTGAAATTTTAGATACGGGGGTGTGTGCAGACGCCGATTACAAATTCATAGTCAAAATGTCAAAAAAAAACAAAATGGCGAACATCTTTTGAAAATTGACGTATGAACGTGAAATTTTAGATACGGGGGTGTGTGCGGACGCCGATTACAGATCCAAAGTCAAAATGCCAAAAAAAACAACATGGCGGACGGGTTTTTTGAAAATTGACATATGAACGTGAAATTTTAGATACGGGGGTGTGTGTGGACGCCGATTACAGATCCAAAGTCAAAATGTCAAAAGAACAAAATGGCGGACGGGTTTTTTTTTAAATTGACGTATAAATGCGAAATTTTAGATACGAGGGTGTGTGCGGACGCCGATTACAAATCCATAGTCAAAATGTCAAAAAAAACAAAATGGCGGACGGGTTTTTTGAAAATTGACGTATGAACGTGAAATTTTAGATACGGGGGGGGGGGGGTGTGCGGACGCCGATTACAGTTCCAAAGTCAAAATGTGAAAAGAAACAAAATGGCGAACGGTTTTTTGAAAATTGACGTATGAACGTGAAATTTTAGATACGGGGGTGTGTGCGGACGCCGATTACAAATCCATAGTCAAAATGTCAAAAAAAAAACAAAATGGCGAACGGGTTTTTTGAAAATTGACGTATGAACGTGAAATTTTAGATACGGGGGTGTGTGCAGACGCCGATTACAAATTCATAGTCAACATGTCAAAAAAAAAACAAAATGGCGTACATTTTTTGATAATAGACGTATGAACGTGAAATTTTAGATACAGGTGTGTGTGCGGACGCCGATTACAAATCCGTAGTCAAAATGTCAAAAAAAAACAAAATGGCGAACGGGTTTTTTGAAAATTGACGTATGAACGTGAAATTTTAGATACGGGGGTGTGTGCAGACGCCGATTACAAATTCATAGTCAAAATGTCAAGAAAAAACAAAATGGCGGACATCTTTTGAAAATTGGCGTATGAACGTGAAATTTTAGATACGGGGGTGTGTGCGGACGCCGATTACAGATCCAAAGTCAAAATGCCAAAAAAAAACAACATGGCGGACGGGTTTTTTGAAAATTGACATATAAACGTGAAATTTTAGATACGGGGGTGTGTGCAGACGCCGATCACAGATCCAAAGTCAAAATGTCAAAAAAAACAAAATGGCGGACGGTTTTTTTTTAAATTGACGTATGAATGTGAAATTTTAGATACGGGGTGGTTGAGGTCACCGATTACAAATCCAAAGTCAACATGTCAGAAAAACAAAATGGCGGACGGGTTTTTTGAAAATTGACGTATAAAGGTGAAATTTAAGATACGCGGGTGTCTTAGGTCATCGATCACAAATCTATAGTCAATATGTCAAAAAAAATGGCGGAAGAGTTTTTTGAAAATTGACATAGGAATGTGAAATTTTAGAACTTTTAGATACGGGGCTGTCTTAGGTCGCTGATCACGAATCCATAGTCAAAATGTCAAAAAAAAACAAAATTGCGCATGAGTTTTTTGAAAATTGATGAATGTTTGTGAAATTCCGGATACGGGGATGCTTGTGGCCGCTTATTACGTCTTCAATTTGACGATTCTTCAAACGTGATTGAACAGGGCTTAAATTTAACACTTCATTTTTTCTTAACAATAGTAGATTCGAAAACATCAGAATAATATTGTACACTGTCTCAATGAAAATGTTGCGCTCTTTGAGCTCATTGTTTCTTTCGATACTTTAACATGACATGTTTAACATTAAATTACCTTTCTCGCTCTTGAGTGTGTACCAATTTGTGTGAAAAACAGTTCGAGAAGAATTTTAAATAAAATATCCTATTCGCCTAACAAAATATATGTATATACAGGGGCGTTTCAAAAGTTTATAAAAGTGGATATTCTAAAATGCGTCATTCCAGTGGTCGCCTTTTACAGGAAAGGCGCTTTGGCTTACATTTAAAACTTGGGCTTTCTACTTTTATTAATATTTTGTGCTCTTTTATTAACGATAGTGGATTTCGAACAGATTTACAGACTTTTACACTTTCACATCAAAATAGTATTGTAAACTGTCTTGATACAAATGCTGACCTTTTTGATCTTATTGTCTCTTTGAATACTTTAACATTAAATTACCTTTCTTGCTCTTGAGTGTGTACCGGTTTGTGTCAAAAACAGTTCGAGAAGAATTTTAATATACTATTGGCTTCACAAAATTTATGTATGTACAGGGGTGTTTCAAAAGTTTATAAAAGTGGACATTCGAAAAAGCGTCATGCCAGTGATCGCTTTTTACAGGAAAGGCGCTTCAATAGGGCTTCACTTTAAAACTTGGGCTTTTTACTTTTATTATTATTTTGTGCTTTTTTCTTAACGAGAGTAGACTGCGAAAAGGTTGACATGCTTTTCCACTATCACATCAAAATAGTATTGTAAACTGTCTCGATGAAAATGTTGTGTTCTTTAAGCTCATTGTTTCTTTAGATACTTCAACATGACTTATGTTTCACATTAATTTACCTTTCTCGCTTTTGAGTATGAACCGGTTTGTGTAAAAAACCGTTCGAGAAGAATTTTAAATAAAATATACTATTGGCTTCACGAAATATATGTATATACAGGGGTGCGTCAAAAGTTAATAAAATCGGACATTCTAAAATGCGTCATGACAGTGATTGCTTTTACAGGAAACTATGAAAAATCTGTAACCGGGCGCGATAAAAGCGATTCAAACTTAGAGAGATTGACGGACCCGCTGGAAGCGGAGGACCCGCTGTAAGCGGAGGACCTGCTGTGAGCGGAGGACCCGCTGTAAGCGGACGTTAGAGCTTTATATATAATAAAAGCCGAGTAGCCAATGGCAACCAAACCCGGTCAAAATCGACGAAAATTGGGTACGCGGGGGGAAGAACTCGTCTCTGGATACGCGAAATTGAAAGCTGCCTTTTGGCGTCAAGTTACCGACGACCTTAAATTGTTCCTCGACGGAGAGATTTTCCTTCTAAGTGGAGCGTGTGCAGAGATATCGCCCGTTGAAGAGGAGCGTGCATTCGGTGTTTTAACAGAAAAATGGATTACGTCATGACGATTCACGTGACAACCGATCAAAATCGTAAAAATGTCAGGTATGACAGGCACGCGCGAAAGAATTGTAAAAGTTTCACATTGACGAAGAAATTTCAGGCCGTCGAGGTTTTGAGTGCGGAAAGAGGGTTGGAAACCAAAAGAGTGGACTTTTCCGCGACGATTGAGTGCACTGTCCAAGTGCCAAATCTGTCGCTGTCGAAGGTGCGACTCATTTAAAGCTTTCCTGCAGGGTAAAAAAATCTCGCAATGACGAGTTTGCGTGTCATTAATGACTATATATTCACGTTCATCCATCGGTTGTCAAGTTTAAATGTCAGAAGGCCGACAAATAAAGATATTACGAAGAAGTGCATTTTTAATTGAAACGTGGCACCTTTCAGATACGTATTAGTGTTATTATTATCAATCGTTACTATTTCTTTTCTATATGAATATATGAACAAAATGCCGACGGATATTATAAAATAAACTTAAAGTGTATTATCGCACGTAAGTACAGTAACAAATATGACGATTTTTCTATATTTTATTAAGATATATTAATAAATACAATGACACTCTATTCATTATATATGTCATCGAAATGTAAATTTCATACAACGAAGAACTTGAAGCAAGCTTATATAAAGAAGAACCATCTGAGTTTTGCCATTTGGGCCTGTCAAATTAGTTAGATTCACACGAATTATACAAAACCTAAATGTCAACAGAATGTTGGAAATGTATCAGTGTTCAAGTTATAATTATATAAATTTAAACCATTTTACGAATAGGATCATTTAATAACATTTCTCATCGATCTCTCTACATACAAATAATAGGGCGACTTTTCTTTATTTGTCAGATGTGTCCGAAGCACTTCGAAATAAAATAAATACATCAAATAAGATTCCCATAAGCATGTATGTCATTTCGTTTACCAATTCAGTTATAAAAGCAAGTATTTAAAGTGTGCGACTAGCTGGTTGGCACCAACTAATCAGAAGTACATTTTTGGTTAAATGGTACGACAGTGTCTAGCATCAACTGTATAGGAGCCAGCAAGATTTTCGATTGCGTTTTAGAAAGTATATTATTAAAGCGTAATATGAAAATTAATTAATTCTCTCAATGACCTGTAAGTTTAAAACATGTTTTATTAAGTTAGACTGACATTTCGTTTTCGCAAGTTTATGTGTGAACAAATACAGTTCAACGAACTATTGTCACGATGACAGGTGGAACGACAATTGTGGTTAAACATCTTGATGTCAGCTGTCTGACTTTTCATTGTCATAGGTATCTGTCATCGAAATATCGTTACGATGACAGTCTGTCAGAAAATTTGAATTATACACTATTTCAATCGTAAACTTGACACAAAGCGTAGTACCAATTTTATAGAACTAATAACGTGAAACAACATTCAATTAATTTTTTTTTTTTGATCTGTCGACGTTCACCTTGGACTAGATGTACACAACTGATACAAAACCTGAATGTCAATAAAAAAATTTTAAATATCAGCGTTCATCAAATTATATAGGAATATTGTTCGCTTTGTGGGCAAAGTCTTAATAAATAAATTCATTTGCCACCATAATGTATAATCCATTTCTAGAGATATTTCTTTAAATTTAATCTTCATTCATTACAATAGCAAAGTTAACTACATAATTATCCTCCACTGTCATTCATTCATATAGAAATTAAAATACCATAAATAGTATAGGTAATAGTGAATACAACCTAACTAACTAAAAAGAAGAAGCGTATGCGGTATCATAAAAATTAAATTAACATTATGAATGGCATAGGTACTCCGACAATTTTATGTATTATGGTTAGAGTTGTTGCCGATATGCCATACGATTTTTTAACACATACACATAATCTGACATTACGTCAAACCAGTGAGCTGTAGCAGTGAAATCAACTGTTCACAGGGACAAATATTATACGGATCTAAATTCTAATTAGCTCCCTTATTTTCAGAAATAGCGTACCGAAAATAGTTATACCGTATGTTTTGAGTTGTTTTTTAATGAAATCTGCCTTATGAATACAGGGTCACTAACTACATATGAATATATACCGTATAACATTTACAAATTACAGTTTTAAACGTTTGCAAGTTTTGTCATTAAATACTGGAAAAATCTAAGGCAAGTAAATTTCTAAAACAAACGACCCCTGTCGTAAATTAAGGTGGAAATAATTGACAATACAGGGTCACTAACTACATATGAATATATACCGTATAACATTTACAAATTACAGTTTTAAACGTTTGCAAGTTTTGTCATTAAATACTGGAAAAATCTAAGGCAAGTATATAAATATCTAGATCGAGGGAATCAAATACGTAAGCACTAAAGAATATACTAAACGGCATTAATTTAATCAAACATGAATTTACCTTTTATTTGAGAATATATACGGGAACTGATCCGAAGGAAATGATACAGAAGTAGTTTCTCGATTTTTTGGTATGGCTGTAAATTAAAGTTGAAAGAATTGAAGCCCACAAGGTCAGTAACTACATATGAATATGTTTATACACTTAGAAATGACAGTCTTAAAAGTTTGCAGGTTTCGTTCATTAAATACTGGAAATATCCAAATAGAATTAAAGAATTTGAAGAGTATATATACTAAATTACATTAAATTCATCGATCACTAATTTAGCATCTTTTCTAAGAAAAGTGTATACTTAAAAGCAGGAAATGAAACAGAAGTGATCCGTATTTTTAATTTTTCAGTACGCAATCCTATAATTTGACATGTTGATATGTAATTAAGTTTAAGTGTAAGAATATCCTTTAAAGTAACAGGAAATTTTAACACTTATATACAAAAAATCCATCTAACGTTTGACTTGCGATGAAACTTCAATTCGAGTTATGAACCATCAAGACGATCAATAGGCGATAACACTTACTGGGAAACGTCAGAATTCACTGCAATAATAGTCTCGGTGGTGCAATCGACTTGGTATGTCATCTCAAAAATACTGTGACCTGACCGGACTAAATACTGAAAACACCAAAGATGTGACGATAAAGAGATGTGCTATCGAAAAAATATCGAGGAAGAACAGTCACTATCATCGACGTGTTGTGAAACTTTAAAGCCATAAAGTCGGCAAATGTTGGACAGTTTGGTAATGAAAAGTGAATTTATTTGGCTAATCACCTGAGAACATACGCGAAGCGAAAAGAAGGGAACAATATTTTCTTTCTTTTTTCTTTTTGACGACTAGAGACTCTAAATTTACAAGTTCAATATCTTCTATCAGACATTTACATGGGCGCTATGAGCAGACACGATGTGAATATGTAATGTTAAGGAAATGAAAAAATGCAAAGTTCAAGAGTGGTTTTTGATTGATGAAATGTGAAACCTATTAGATATGTATTATTATTATTACCAACACATAATAAAATATCTCCATCCTTTCCGCTATATTACTATAAATTGTCAATAAAATTAAAATGTTAATCACAATAAAATTGATCTTTAATGCAGAAAATATTAAATCCAATTGCCACATTTACATATTTCAACAATGATATTCAATTTGACAATTAGGTCTCGCAGATTTGAAGTTTATAGGAGGAACTTATATAAACATCAATTAACCTCTGACGCAGTGACGGTTTTCGAAAAAGTTTAAAGTTAATTCTTAAAGTGGCCAATCAATTTTAAATCACAATTACACTTGCCGGAAAACTTCAAAATTGACAAACCCAATAACACCGATTCTTATATATTCTATTGTCTATTTTGAACGAACGTCATAGAAATTTATTTCGGCACTGCTCTCAACATCAAGATGTCCGACGAACGCGGTACAGGAACTCCAAACGCACCTAGACAACACGATAAAATGGTTCAAACAATGGAGGACAACAATAAACGAAGACAAATCCCAAGTAATAATCTTTCGAAAGGAATCGAAAAACATCAGACAACGAAATAACCATCAACAACAACACTACACCATGGAGTAGAGAAATTAAATACCTGGGAATATACCTGGATATAAAGCTCAATTATGACACACACATAGCAAAAACGATAACCAAAACCAAACAAACAAGATGTCAACTATGGCCTCTTATAGGCAGAAAAAGTCAGCTGAACACGAACAACAAAATTCTACTTTACAAACAAGTATTACGTCCAATAAATCAGATGGAAAACCACTCAAATCAAAATCTTAAAAGAGCACTTGCATATGATGGAAATGAAAATTTCAAACACAAAAGACCTAAAATGGTTCTACTTTAATTCTTAATCAAAATAAAGATAAACAATAGCTAATCAAATTCAACTCCAACATTCCAAGATTCACCGCTCTCAGATGAAGAGTAAAAGACTAAATAGTCTAACTCAAAGCCACAATAAAGAAGAAGAAGAAATTTATTTCTGTTGCCTATTGTCGTGAAAATCAATGTTAATTGTAACACTTTACTTTTCATAAATGCATAATACATACATATCACATTTAATTTAACGATTTAAAGAGTAAAATGGGCAATTACTATTTTAGTAATGGAACTATTACTACATATAAAGACAATACGATACAGAAACATCATATATGGTAATTTAATAATTATTAGTTACTCTAAGATCGCAAAGTACTTTAATACACAATAACATCACTTCTTCAGAAAAAAATTAAGTAAGCATTACTATCCAGCTGATTTTTATATGTGCTGATCAGAATTAAGAATAATTGACGGGCACATCTATGTCACCAAGTTCATTTTTCTATTACCGTTTCTAACACCGATAAATTTAACTAGGGTCTACGCAAAATGTCTGTATTAAATATTAAAGTACGTCGGCATAGCTGACAATGACAACTTAACATCCACATTAGGTTGACTTAAATATTCTAGGAAACGTCACAATTGACAGGCAAAAATCCGTCTAACATTTAATTAACGTTGGCAGTCGCACGAAAATTCAATTGCAGGCTATCAAACGTCCAAACGATCGATCAATTTCAGTTCGTGATGACATCTGAACTGCTTTCATGATGACAATTATAACGCAAACATATATGTATATATAGGGGTTCGTCAAAAGTTTATGATAACGGACACTAGAAAAACCATCATGGCAGTGCTCGCGTTTTACAGGAAATTGGAAGAAAGATGTAACCGGATGTTATTTTGTTTAATAATAATTCTGTTATAAAAACAAGCACTTAAGGGATGCGACTGCTGGTTGTCATCAACCGATCAGAGGCACATTTTCTGTTAAATGGTACGACATAGCAGGATTTTCCATTGCTTGGAAAATTGGATAGATGTGGCTTTTACTTGGTGAAGATCTATTGAAATCAACGTAAAATAAAACAACAAATTTGTTTATATCTTCACTATATCTATTTATTTACAAAAATGTAAATGCTGTAACGCGTTTCGCTAACACTGTAGCTTTCTCAAACAGCGGTGGTATAATAACATTCCATTGCGTTTGAAAAATATAAGAGCGACAGTACCTATTTTTAAATGTTAGCAAATTTAAAAACACATTCTGTTCATCATGTTTTGTTAATTTCATACGACAATTGGAAAGATAATTTGGTTAAGCACTGTCACTGTGACATTTCGTTCTCGCATGTTATTATGAACGAACACACTTCAACGAACTGCTGTCACGATGACAAGTGGAATGACAATAATTTACCTAAGCATCTTAACTTCAGTCTGACTTGACTATGACAGTCTTACGCTAATTGCACACGATTTATACAAAACCTGACTCAACGAAATGTTCTAAATGTCAACTCAACGTTCAGTAAATTATATAGAAATATTATATATTTTATGGGCAAATTCTTAATAAATAAATTCATTTGCCACAAATTATAAATGTCAAATAATGTATAATTCATTATTAGACATATATTGTTTAAATTCAATCTTTATTCATAAACAAAAGCAAAGTGAACTACAGTTGCAATTACTCTCCATTAACAGTAACTCAGATACAGATTCCAATATCATTCTTATATAAAATAAGGCAAAGGAGTCAAAAGCAATTAATAACATTTTACTTACATTAAAAAAATATATAAGTGTTAATATTCATGTACCCTTGCGTCTGGCAGTGATCACATTTCCAAAGAGGCACATTTATAGAACAACTTATAGAGAAGAAGTGGACGCGAAGAAGCAATTCTAATTCGAAGAGTTTAATGAAACACTATAATAACAATAAGAGCGAGTGTTCAATAGAATAATTGTGTCTTAAATTAAAAAAAAAATAAAAACAAAATGAGTAATCTACATTACTTATACCAATATTGTAGGACAAACATTATAGATCACCTATTATTTATGATGATCGTGTACCAGGTTGGTGTCGCGATCTTATTTCGATCGATTCAATTATTATTTGTAGTTTGGTTTTAATCATGAAATCTCCCCTTTTGTATTATTTTTTATAAAATATTTCATAAGAATCGCAAAATAACCCAACAAATATGAATTATAGAGGACTTTTTTGCAATGTATGTAAGCAAAATGTTAACACAGATATTTCCACGTCAGTCTGTATGAATGTTTTAGTGTCAAGTATTAGCTTTACGCTAAATAAAGCCCAAACTTAAAACTTCAACAATGAACAGTCAAACTGATGTAAATATGCTTAATTATATTGTCGTTCGTCCTGTCATCGTGACAGCAAAAAGTATGCGTCTATACAAGGTGTGTCAGAAGTTTAGAAAATAAGATTTTTTTTTAGCGTTTTACAGGAATCTGTAATAAACTGTAAGCGGACGCGAAAGGCGATTCAAGCTCGAAGAGATTGATGGACAGCTAGTTATATATACTAAAAGCCGAGTAGTCAATGGCAACCAAACCCGGTCAAAATCGACGAAAATTGGGTACGCGGGGGGAAGAACTCGTCTCTGGATACGCAAAATTGAAAGCTGTCCTTTGGCGTGAAGTTACCGACGACCTTAAATTGTTCCTCGACGGAGAGTTTTTCTTCCCAAGTGGAGCGTGTGCAGAGATATCGCCCGTTGAAGAGGAGCGTGCATTCGGTGTTTTAACAGAAAAATGGCTTACGTCATGACGATTCACGTGACAACCGATCAAAATCGTAAAAATGTCAGGTATGACAGGCACGCGCGAAAGAATTGTAAAAGTTTCACATTGACGAAGAAATTTCAGGCCGTCGAGGTTTAGAGTGCGGAAAGAGGGTTGGAAACCAAAAGAGTGGACTCTTCCGCGACGATTGAGTGCACTGTCCACGTGCCAAGTCTGTCGCTGTGGAAGGTGCGATTCATTTAAAGCTTTTCTGCAGGGTAAAAAAATCTCGCGATGACGAGTTTGCGTGTCATTAATTTGACTATATATATATTCACGTTCATCCATCGGTTGTCAAGTTTAAATGTCAAAAGGCCGACAAATAAAGATATTACGAAGAAGTGCATTTTTAATTGAAACGTGGTACCTTTCAGATACGTATTCGTGTTATTATTATCAATCGTTACTATTTCTTTTCTATATGAATATATGAACAAAATGCCGACGGATATGATAAAATAAACTTAAAGTTTTATTATCGCACGTAAGTACAGTAACAAATATGACGATTTTTCTATACTTTATTAAGATATATTAATAAATACAATGACACTCTATTCATTATATATGTCATCGAAATGTAAATTTCATACAACGAAGAACTTGAAGCAAGCTTAAATAAAGAAGAACCGTCTGAGTTTTGCCATTTGGGCCTGTCAAATTACGTTAGATGCACACGAATTATACAAAACCTAAATGTCAACAGAATGTTGGAAATGTATCAGTGTTCAAGTTATAATTATATAAATTTAAGCCATTTTACGAATGGGATCATTTAATAACATTTCTCATCGATCTCTCTACGTACAAATAATAGGGCGACTTTTCTTTATTTGTCAGATGTGTCCGAAGCACTTCGAAATAAAATAAATACATCAAATAAGATTCCCATAAGCATGTATGTCATTTCGTTTACCAATTCAGTTATAAAAGCAAGTATTTAAAGTGTACATTTTTGGTTAAATGGTACGACAGTGTCTAGCATCAACCGTATAGGAGCTAGCAAGATTTTCGATTGCGTTTTAGAAAGTATATTATTAAAGCGTAATATGAAAATTAATTAATTCTCTCAATGATCTGTAAGTTTAAAACATGTTTTATTAAGTTAGCCTGACATTTCGTTCTCACAAGTTTATGTGTGAACAAATACAGTTCAACGAACTATTGTCACGATGACAGGTGGAACGACAATTTTGGTTAAACATCTTCATGTCAGCTGTCTGACTTTTCATTGTCATAGGTATGTGTCATCGAAATATCGTTACGATGACAGTCTGTCAGAAAATTTGAATTATACACTATTTCAATCGTAAACTTGACACAAAGCGTAGTACCAATTTTATAGAACTAATAACGTGAAACAACATTCAATTAATTTTTTTTTTGATCTGTCGACGTTCACCATGGACTAGATGTACACAACTGATACAAAACCTGAATGTCAATAAAAAATTTTTAAATATCAGCGTTCATTAAATTATATAGGAATATTGTTCGCTTTGTGGGCAAAGTCTTAATAAATAAATTCATTTGCCACCATAATGTATAATCCATTTCTAGAGATATTTCTTTAAATTTAATCTTCATTCATTACAATAGCAAAGTTAACTACATAATTATCCTCCACTGTCATTCATTCATATAGAAATTAAAATACCGTAAATAGTATTGTATAGGTAATAGTGAATAGGTACAACCTAACCAACTAAAAAGAAGAAGCGTATGCGGTATCATAAAAATTAAATTAACATTATGAATGACATAGGTACTCCGACAATTTTATGTATTATGGTTAGAGTTGTTGCCGATATGCCATACGATTTTTTAACACATACACATAATCTGACATTACGTCAAACCAGTGAGCTGTAGCAGTGAAATCAACTGTTCACAGGGACAAATATTATACGGATCTAAATTCTAATTAGCTCCCTTATTTTCAGAAATAGCGTACCGAAAATAGTTATACCGTATGTTTTGAGTTGTTTTTTAATGAAATCTGCCTTATGAATACAGGGTCACTAACTACATATGAATATATACCGTATAACATTTACAAATTACAGTTTTAAACGTTTGCAAGTTTTGTCATTAAATACTGGAAAAATCTAAGGCAAGTAAATTTCTAAAACAAATGACCCCTGTCGTAAATTAAGGTGGAAATAATTGACAATACAGGGTCACTAACTACATATGAATATATACCGTATAACATTTACAAATTACAGTTTTAAACGTTTGCAAGTTTTGTCATTAAATACTGGAAAAATCTAAGGCAAGTAAATATCTAGATCGAGGGAATCAAATACGTAAGCACTAAAGAATATACTAAACGGCATTAATTTAATCAAACATGAATTTACCTTTTATTTGAGAATATATACGGGAACTGATCCGAAGGAAATGATACAAAAGTAGTTTCTCGATTTTTTGGTATGGCTGTAAATTAAAGTTGAAAGAATTGAAGCCCACAAGGTCAGTAACTACATATGAATATGTTTATACACTTAGAAATGACAGTCTTAAAAGTTTGCAGGTTTCGTTCATTAAATACTGGAAATATCCAAATAGAATTAAAGAATTTGAAGAGTATATATACTAAATTACATTAAATTCATCGATCACTAATTTAGCATCTTTTCTAAGAAAAGTGTATACTTAAAAGCAGGAAATGAAACAGAAGTGATCCGTATTTTTAATTTTTCAGTACGCAATCCTATAATTTGACATGTTGATATGTAATTAAGTTTAAGTGTAAGAATATCCTTTAAAGTAACAGGAAATTTTAACACTTATATACAAAAAATCCATCTAACGTTTGACTTGCGATGAAACTTCAATTCGAGTTATGAACCATCAAGACGATCAATAGGCGATAACACTTACTGGGAAACGTCAGAATTCACTGCAATAATAGTCTCGGTGGTGCAATCGACTTGGTATGTCATCTCAAAAATACTGTGACCTGACCGGACTAAATACTGAAAACACCAAAGATGTGACGATAAAGAGATGTGCTATCGAAAAAATATCGAGGAAGAACAGTCACTATCATCGACGTGTTGTGAAACTTTAAAGCCATAAAGTCGGCAAATGTTGGACAGTTTGGTAATGAAAAGTGAATTTATTTGGCTAATCACCTGAGAACATACGCGAAGCGAAAAGAAGGGAACAATATTTTCTTTCTTTTTTCTTTTTGACGACTAGAGACTCTAAATTTACAAGTTCAATATCTTCTATCAGACATTTACATGGGCGCTATGAGCAGACACGATGTGAATATGTAATGTTAAGGAAATGAAAAAATGCAAAGTTCAAGAGTGGTTTTTGATTGATGAAATGTGAAACCTATTAGATATGTATTATTATTATTACCAACACATAATAAAATATCTCCATCCTTTCCGCTATATTACTATAAATTGTCAATAAAATTAAAATGTTAATCACAATAAAATTGATCTTTAATGCAGAAAATATTAAATCCAATTGCCACATTTACATATTTCAACAATGATATTCAATTTGACAATTAGGTCTCGCAGATTTGAAGTTTATAGGAGGAACTTATATAAACATCAATTAACCTCTGACGCAGTGACGGTTTTCGAAAAAGTTTAAAGTTAATCCTTAAAGAGGCCAATCAATTTTAAATCACAATTACACTTGCCGGAAAACTTCAAAATTGACAAACCCAATAACACCGATTCTTATATAGTCTATTGCCTATTTTGAACGAACGTCATAGAAATTTATTTCGGCACTGCTCTCAACATCAAGATGTCCGACGAACGCGGTACAGGAACTCCAAACGCACCTAGACAACATGATAAAATGGTTCAAACAATGGAGGACAACAATAAACGAAGACAAATCCCAAGTAATAATCTTTCAAAAGGAATCGGAAAACATCAGACAACGAAATAACCATCAACAACAACACTACACCATGGAGTAGAGAAATTAAATACCTGGGAATATACCTGGATATAAACCTCAATTATAACACACACATAGCAAAAACGATAACCAAAACCAAACAAACAAGATGTCAACTATGGCCTCTTATAGGCAGAAAAAGCCAGCTAAACACGAACAACAAAATTCTACTTTACAAACAAGTATTACGTCCAATAAATCAGATGGAAAACCACTCAAATCAAAATCTTAAAAGAGTACTTGCATATGATGGAAATGAAAATTTCAAACACAAAACACCTAAAACGGTTCTACTTTAATTCTTAATCAAAATAAAGATAAACAATAGCTAATCAAATTCAACTCCAACATTCCAAGATTCACCGCTCTCAGATGAAGAGTAAAAGACTAAATAGTCTAACTCAAAGCCACAATAAAGAAGAAGAAGAAATTTATTTCTGTTGCCTATTGTCGTGAAAATCAATGTTAATTGTAACACTTTACTTTTCATAAATGCATAATACATACATATCACATTTAATTTAACGATTTAAAGAGTAAAATGGGCAATTACTATTTTAGTAATGGAACTATTACTACATATAAAGACAATACGATACAGAAACATCATATATGGTAATTTAATAATTATTAGTTACTCTAAGATCGCAAAGTACTTTAATACACAATAACATCACTTCTTCAGAAAAAAATGAAGTAAGCATTACTATCCAGCTGATTTTTATATGTGCTGATCAGAATTAAGAATAATTTACGGGCACATATATGTCACCAAGTTCATTTTTCTATTACCGTTTCTAACACCGATAAATTTAACTATACTCCATTCACGTTAAGAAAACAGTGTTAGGTAAGATAGGCGATTATTTCTTGGATTCTGATTGGCTAATAGCCCAGGCAAATTTACTCCACACTTACACTTTCATCCCCTGGAGTCTTCAATTTTTTGAACTATGTGTAAAATTTCTTTTTAGTTTTCAAATAAAAAGATATGATAAAAAATGTATCGCATAATATTTGTTAATGTATTTGTATGTCAAAAATTCTGACAGTTGATGTTACAGACAAAAATTTTTCGGTGTGATACGGTCGCCGATCGCAGCGTTAACTACTGTTTTCTTAAAATGAATGGACTATAGGGTCTACGCAAAATGTCTGTATTAAATATTAAAGTACGTCGGCATAGCTGACAATGACAACTTAACATCCACATTAGGTTGACTTAAATATTATAGGAAACGTCACAATTGACAGGCAAAAATCCGTCTAACATTTAATTAACGTTGGCAGTCGCACGAAAATTCAATTGCAGGCTATCAAACGTCCAAACGATCGATCAATTTCAGTTCGTGATGACATCTGAACTGCTTTCATGATGACAATTATAACGCAAACATATATGTATATATAGGGGTTCGTCAAAAGTTTATGATAACGGACACTAGAAAAACCATCATGGCAGTGCTCGCGTTTTACAGGAAATTGGAAGAAAGATGTAACCGGATGTTATTTTGTTTAATAATAATTCTGTTATAAAAACAAGCACTTAAGGGATGCGACTGCTGGTTGTCATCAACCGATCAGAGGCACATTTTCTGTTAAATGGTACGACATAGCAGGATTTTCCATTGCTTGGAAAATTGGATACATGTGGCTTTTACTTGGTGAAGATCTATTGAAATCAACGTAAAATAAAACAACAAATTTGTTTATATCTTCACTATATCTATTTATTTACAAAAATGTAAATGCTGTAACGCGTTTCGCTAACACTGTAGCTTTCTCAAACAGCGGTGGTATAATAACATTCCATTGCGTTTGAAAAATATAAGAGCGACAGTACCTATTTTTAAATGTTAGCAAATTTAAAAACACATTCTGTTCATCATGTTTTGTTAATTTCATACGACAATTGGAAAGATAATTTGGTTAAGCACTGTCACTGTGACATTTCGTTCTCGCATGTTATTATGAACGAACACACTTCAACGAACTGCTGTCACGATGACAAGTGGAGTTCTAAATGTCAACTCAACGTTCAGTAAATTATATAGAAATATTATATATTTTATGGGCAAATTCTTAATAAATAAATTCATTTGCCACAAATTATAAATGTCAAATAATGTATAATTCATTATTAGACATATATTGTTTAAATTCAATCTTTATTCATAAACAAAAGCAAAGTGAACTACAGTTGCAATTACTCTCCATTAACAGTACCTCAGATACAGATTCCAATATCATTGTTATATAAAATAAGGCAAAGGAGTCAAAAGCAATTAATAACATTTTACTTACATTAAAAAAATATATAAGTGTTAATATTCATGTACCCTTGCGTCTGGCAGTGATCACATTTCCAAAGAGGCACATTTATAGAACAACTTATAGAGAAGAAGTGGACGCGAAGAAGCAATTCTAATTCGAAGAGTTTAATGAAACACTATAATAACAATAAGAGCGAGTGTTCAATAGAATAATTGTGTCTTAAATTAAAAAAAAAATAAAAACAAAATGAGTAATCTACATTACTTATACCAATATTGTATGACAAAAATTATAGATCACCTATGATTTATGATGATCGTGTACCAGGTTGGTGTCGCGATCTTATTTCGATCGATTCAATTATTATTTGTAGTTTGGTTTTAATCATGAAATCTCCCCTTTTGTATTATTTTTTATAAAATATTTCATAAGAATCGCAAAATAACCCAACAAATATGAATTATAGAGGACTTTTTTGCAATGTATGCAAGCAAAATGTTAACACATATATTTCCACGTCAGTCTGTATGAATGTTTTAGTGTCAAGTATTAGCTTTACGCTAAATAAAGCCCAAACTTAAAACTTCAACAATGAACAGTCAAACTGATGTAAATATGCTTAATTATATTGTCGTTCGTCCTGTCATCGTGACAGCAAAAAGTATGCGTCTATACAAGGTGTGTCAAAAGTTTAGAAAATAAGATTTTTTTTTAGCGTTTTACAGGAATCTGTAATAAACTGTAAGCGGACGCGAAAGGCGATTCAAGCTCGAAGAGATTGATGGACAGCTAGTTATATATACTAAAAGCGGAGTAGCCCATGGCAACCAAACCCGGTCAAAATCGACGAAAATTGGGTACGCGGGGCGCAGAACTCGTCTCTGGATACGCGAAATTGAAAGCTGCCCTTTGGCGTGAAGTTACCGACGTCCTTAAATTGTTCCTCGACGGAGAGATTTTCCTTCTAAGTGGAGCGTGTGCAGAGATATCGCCCGTTGAAGAGGAGCGTGCATTCGGTGTTTTAACAGAAAAATGGCCTACGTCATGACGATTCACGTGACAACCGATCAAAATCGTAAAAATGTCAGGTATGACAGGCACGCGCGAAAGAATTGTAAAAGTTTCACATTGACGAAGAAATTTCAGGCCGTCGAGGTTTAGAGTGCGGAAAGAGGGTTGGAAACCAAAAGAGTGGACTTTTCCGCGACGATTGAGTGCACTGTCCAAGTGCCAAATCTGTCGCTGTCGAAGGTGTGACTCATTTAAAGCTTTCCTGCAGGGTAAAAAAATCTCGCAATGACGAGTTTGCGTGTCATTAATGACTATATATTCACGTTCATCCATCGGTTGTCAAGTTTAAATGTCAGAAGGCCGACAAATAAAGATATTACGAAGAAGTGCATTTTTAATTGAAACGTGGCACCTTTCAGATACGTATTAGTGTTATTATTATCAATCGTTACTATTTCTTTTCTATATGAATATATGAACAAAATGCCGACGGATATTATAAAATAAACTTAAAGTGTATTATCGCACGTAAGTACAGTAACAAATATGACGATTTTTCTATATTTTATTAAGATATATTAATAAATACAATGACACTCTATTCATTATATATGTCATCGAAATGTAAATTTCATACAACGAAGAACTTGAAGCAAGCTTATATAAAGAAGAACCATCTGAGTTTTGCCATTTGGGCCTGTCAAATTAGTTAGATTCACACGAATTATACAAAACCTAAATGTCAACAGAATGTTGGAAATGTATCAGTGTTCAAGTTATAATTATATAAATTTAAACCATTTTACGAATAGGATCATTTAATAACATTTCTCATCGATCTCTCTACATACAAATAATAGGGCGACTTTTCTTTATTTGTCAGATGTGTCCGAAGCACTTCGAAATAAAATAAATACATCAAATAAGATTCCCATAAGCATGTATGTCATTTCGTTTACCAATTCAGTTATAAAAGCAAGTATTTAAAGTGTGCGACTAGCTGGTTGGCACCAACTAATCAGAAGTACATTTTTGGTTAAATGGTACGACAGTGTCTAGCATCAACTGTATAGGAGCCAGCAAGATTTTCGATTGCGTTTTAGAAAGTATATTATTAAAGCGTAATATAAAAATTAATTAATTCTCTCAATGACCTGTAAGTTTAAAACATGTTTTATTAAGTTAGACTGACATTTCGTTCTCGCAAGTTTATGTGTGAACAAATACAGTTCAACGAACTATTGTCACGATGACAGGTGGAACGACAATTGTGGTTAAACATCTTGATGTCAGCTGTCTGACTTTTCATTGTCATAGGTATCTGTCATCGAAATATCGTTACGATGACAGTCTGTCAGAAAATTTGAATTATACACTATTTCAATCGTAAACTTGACACAAAGCGTAGTACCAATTTTATAGAACTAATAACGTGAAACAACATTCAATTAATTTTTTTTTTTGATCTGTCGACGTTCACCTTGAACTAGATGTACACAACTGATACAAAACCTGAATGTCAATAAAAAAATTTTAAATATCAGCGTTCATCAAATTATATAGGAATATTGTTCGCTTTGTGGGCAAAGTCTTAATAAATAAATTCATTTGCCACCATAATGTATAATCCATTTCTAGAGATATTTCTTTAAATTTAATCTTCATTCATTACAATAGCAAAGTTAACTACATAATTATCCTCCACTGTCATTCATTCATATAGAAATTAAAATACCATAAATAGTATAGGTAATAGTGAATACAACCTAACTAACTAAAAAGAAGAAGCGTATGCGGTATCATAAAAATTAAATTAACATTATGAATGGCATAGGTACTCCGACAATTTTATGTATTATGGTTAGAGTTGTTGCCGATATGCCATACGATTTTTTAACACATACACATAATCTGACATTACGTCAAACCAGTGAGCTGTAGCAGTGAAATCAACTGTTCACAGGGACAAATATTATACGGATCTAAATTCTAATTAGCTCCCTTATTTTCAGAAATAGCGTACCGAAAATAGTTATACCGTATTTAGTTGTTTTTTAATGAAATCTGCCTTATGAATTTTAACTAACATTTTTATAGGGGAAATGATTATTAAGATTTAACATTCATTAAAACAGCATGCGACCAGCATTAATCGCATTACCAATGAGATGCCCTTACAGCCTTACATATAATATTAAAAAGATATAAGTACAAGCGAAGAGGCGAATCAAGCTCAAAGAGCTCCATACATCACTATATCTAACAATGGTTGCTTTCTGCAAACACGAGAGTTGCGAAATTGTTCACATAATTCTAACTTCTCTTTATTGAAATTTAAACGTTCTTTATCATAAAAATTAACACAAAAACATTCATAAATTTACAAACTATATTCAACGTAATGACTATAAAAACATCATCAAAAATAACTCAATAATAATGAGTAGTATAAATACATCGTACCTATACTTGCCCATACTTAATTCAATATAATGATTCCTTTCTATAATTGCTTCCTTTGCGACGAGAAATCATAACAGAATTTGAATTTTGAAAAAAATTATCAACATACAAACTGACATCGAAAGTCACAATTTTTAAATATTGTACTAAATTTTTCTATTATATCCTAAATGCTTTAAAAAAGTGTAATTTCCGGTACGTTAGATTTATGTTATTAAATTTTGACAATTTTTTAATTGAATAAAATTGATGAAATTATAACAAACGTCAAAATATAATTATTTTATAGGTTATGAAGATAACTGACATAGAGGTGGGCAAAACGGCTCATTTCTTTGACTCGGTTCAGCTCCTCATTGTGAGCCGGGTCACGGAACCGGCTCATTTGAACCGTGTGGATCCGTAATAGCATACCGTTCATGAACGTGTAGTACACATATAATACTCGGCGCCGCGCGCCGTCGTCGACTCAAACGAACCGGGATGATAATTTCGGCTGCGCGCACACCAATTGTACAAAATGTTTGACAAACAATTTATTTGAAGCCAAAATGCACACAAATTTGACAAATTATTAGGTTGTTGTACACAAATTAAACAAAATATATGTAAAACTAAATTATCAATTATCGGCATCTCAATCTCGACATAATACATCCGCTTGACTTAACATTTTTATAGATATACAGGTTGATTATTGTTCTTTTAATGATTATATATTTGCATTATTAAAATACTTTAATTCCAGAACGCGTACGCCTTAATGGGGAAAAAGATAGCTTTTAACATTTATGTGCCCTTATGACAACGATTACGCATACATGCAGAGTGGGCGGAGCTATCTGAAATTAATTTCTCTCTTCTGATTAAAGTAAAATTCGGCACTTGGGAGTCTTTGTGGTATCATTGATCACGTATCCAAAGTCGAAATGTCAAAAAAAAAAAAAATGGCCGAAGGATTTTTTGAAAATTGACGTATAAATGTGAAATTTTAGATACGAGGGTGTCTTAAGTCGCCGATCACAAATCCAAAATCAGAATGTCATAAAAAAACAAAATGGCGGATGATTTTTTTGAAAATTGACGTATGAATATAAAATTTTAGATACGGGGGTTTTGGGGGTCGCCGATCACGATTCCAAAGTGAAAATGTCAAAAAAAAAACAAAATGTCGGAATATTTTTTTAAAATTGACGTATGAATGTAAAATTTTAGATATGGGGGTTTTGGGGGCGCCGATCACGATTCCAAAGTCAAAATGTCAAAAAAAAAAAAAACGGCGGAAGATTTTTTGAAAATTAACGTGTCAATGTGAAATTTTAGATACGGGGGTTTTGGGGGTCGCCGATCACGATTCCAAAGTCAAAATGTCATAAAAAAACAAAATGGCGGAAGAATTTTTTGAAAATTGACGTATGAATGTAAAATTTTAGATACGGGGGTTTTGGGGGTCGCCGATCACAAATCCAAAATCAAAATGTCATAAAAAAACAAAATCGTGGAAGAATTTTTTGAAAATTGAGATATGAATGTAAAATTTTAGATAAGGGGGTTTTGGGGGTCGCCGATCACGATTCCAAATTCAAAATGTCAAAAAAAAACAAAAGGGCGGAAGATTTTTTTGAAAATTGACGTATGAATGTGAAATTTTAGATACGCGAGTTTTGGGGGTCGCCGATCACGATTCCAAAGTCAAACTGTCAAAAAAAAACAAAATGGCGAAAGATTTTTTTGAAAATTCACGTATGAATGTGAAATTTTAGATACGGGGGTTTTGGGGGTCGCCGATCACGATTCCAAAGCCAAAATGTCAAAAAAAAAACAAAATGGCGGATTATTCTTTGAAAATTGAGTCATGAATGTAAATTTTTAGATACGGGGGTTTTGGGGGTCGCCGATCACGATTCCAAAGTCAAGATGTCAAAAAAACAAAATGACGGAAGATTTTTTGAAAATTGACGTATGAATGTAAAATTTTAGTACGGGGGTTTTGGGGGTCGCCGATCACGATTCCAAAGTCAAAATGTCAAAAAAAACAAAATGGCGGAAGATTTTTTTGAAAATTGACTTATTAATGTAAAATTTTAGATACGGGGGTTTTGGGGGTCGCCGATCACGATTACAAAGTCAAAATGTCAAAAAAAACAAAATGGCGAAAGATTTTTTAGAAAATTGACGTATTAATGTAAAATTTTAGATACGGGGGTTTTGGGGGTCGCCGATCACGATTCCAAAGTCAAAATGTCAAAAAAAGCAAAATGGCGAAAGATTTTTTTGAAAATTGACGTATGAGTGTGAAATTTTAGATACGGGAGTGTGTTAGGTCGCCGATCACAAATCCAAAATCAAAATGTCATAAAAAAACAAAATCGTGGAAGAATTTTTTGAAAATTGACATATGAATGTAAAATTTTAGATACGGGGGTTTTGGGGGTCGCCGATCACGATTCCAAAGTCAAAATGTCAAAAAAAGCAAAATGGCGGAAGATTTTTTTGAAAATTGACGTATGAATGTGAAATTTCAAATACGGGGGTTTTGGGGGTCGCCGATCACGATTCCAAAGCCAAAATGTCAAAAAAAACAAAATGGCGGAAGATTTTTTGAAAATTGAGTCATGAATGTAAAATTTTAGATACGGGGGTTTTGGAGGTCGCCGATCACGATTCCAAAGTAAAAATGTCAAAAAAACAAAATGACGGAAGATTTTTTGAAAATTGACGTATGAATGTAAAATTTTAGATACGGGGGTTTTGGGGGTCGCCGATCACGATTCCAAAGTCAAAATGTCAAAATAAGCAAAATGGCGAAAGATTTTTTTGAAAATTGACGTGAGTGTGAAATTTTAGATACAGGGGTGTTAGGTCGCCGATCACAAATCCAAAATCAAAATGTCATAAAAAAACAAAATCGTGGAAGAATTTTTTGAAAATTGAGATATGAATGTAAAATTTTAGATAAGGGGGTTTTGGGGGTCGCCGATCACGATTTCAAAGTCAAAATGTCAAAAAAAAAACAAAAGGGCGGAAGATTTTTTTGAAAATTGACGTATGAATGTGAAATTTCAAATACGCGAGTTTTGGGGGTCGCCGATCACGATTCCAAAGTCAAACTGTCAAAAAAAAACAAAATGGCGAAAGATTTTTTTGAAAATTGACGTATGAATGTGAAATTTTAGATACGCGAGTTTTGGGGGTCGCCGATCACGATTCCAAAGTCAAACTGTCAAAAAAAAAACAAAATGGCGAAAGATTTTTTTGAAAATTCACGTATGAATGTGAAATTTTAGATACGGGGGTTTTGGGGGTCGCCGATCACGATTCCAAAGCCAAACTGTCAAAAAAAAACAAAATGGCGAAAGATTTTTTAGAAAATTGACGTATTAATGTAAAATTTTAGATACGGGGGTTTCGGGGGTCGCCGATCACGATTCCAAAGTCAAAATGTCAAAAAAAGCAAAATGATGGAAGATTTTTTTGAAAATTGACATATGAATGTAAAATTTTAGATACGGGGGTTTTGGGGGTCGCCGATCACGATTCCAAAGTCAAAATGTCAAAAAAAAAAAAATGGCGAAAGATTTTTTAGAAAATTGACGTATTAATGTAAAATTTTAGATACGGGGGTTTTGGGGGTCGCCGATCACGATTCCAAAGTCAAAATGTCAAAAAAAGCAAAACGGCGAAAGAGTTTTTTGAAAATTGACGTATGAATGTGAAATTTTAGATACGAGGGTTTTGGGGGTCGCCGATCACGATTCCAAAGTCAAACTGAAAAAAAAAACAAATGGGCGGAAGATTTTTTTGAAAATTGACGAATGAATGTGAAATTTCAAATATGGGGGTTTTGGGGGTCGCCGATCACGATTCCAAAGCCAAACTGAAAAAAAAACAAGAAAAGGGCGGAAGATTTTTTTGAAAATTGAGTCATGAATGTGAAATTTCAAATACGGGGGTTTTGGGGGTCGCCGATCACGATTCCAAAGTCAAAATGTCAAAAAAAACAAAATGGCGAAAGATTTTTTTGAAAATTGACGTGAGTGTGAAATTTTAGATACAGGGGTGTTAGGTCGCCGATCACAAATCCAAAATCAAAATGTCATAAAAAAACAAAATCGTGGAAGAATTTTTTGAAAATTGACATATGAATGTAAAATTTTAGATACGGGGGTTTTGGGGGTCGCCGATCACGATTCCAAAGTCAAAATGTCAAAAAAAACAAAATGACGGAAGATTTTTTTGAAAATTGACGTATGAATGTGAAATTTCAGATACGGGGGTTTTGGGGGTCGCCGATCACGATTCCAAAGTCAAAATGTCAAAAAAAGCAAAATGGCGGAAGATTTTTTGAAAATTGACGTATGAATGTAAAATTTTAGGTACGGGGGTTTTGGGGGTCGCCGATAACGATTCCAAAGTCAGCATGTCAAAAAAAACAAAATGGCGAAAGATTTTTTTAGAAAATTGACGTATTAATGTAAAATTTTAGATACGGGGGTTTTGGGGGTCGCCGATCACGATTCCAAAGTCAAAATGTCAGAAATAGCAAAACGGCGAAAGATTTTTTTGAAAATTGATGTATGAATGTAAAATTTTAGATACGGGGGTTTTGGGGGTCGCCGATCACGATTTCAAAGCAAAATGTCAAAAAAAACAAAATGGCGAAAGATTTTTTGAAAATTGACGTAAAATTTTAGATACGTTTTGGGGGTCGTCGATCACGATTCCAAAGTCAAAATGTCAAAAAATAGCAAAACGGCGAAAGATTTTTTTGAAAATTGACGTATGAGTGTGAAATTTTAGATACGGGGGTGTGTTAGGTCGCCGATCACAAATCCAAAATCAAAATGTCATAAAAAAACAAAATCGTGGAAGAATTTTTTGAAAATTGACATATGAATGTAAAATTTTAGATACGGGGTTTTGGGGGGTCGCCGATCACGATTCCAAAGTCAAAATGTCAAAAAAAACAAAATGACGGAAGATTTTTTTGAAAATTGACGTATGAATGTGAAATTTCAGATACGGGGGTTTTGGGGGTCGACGATCACGATTCCAAAGCCAAAATGTCAAAAAAAAAACAAAATGGCGTAAGATTTTTTGAAAATTAGGTCATGAATGTAAAATTTTAAATACGGGGGTTTTGGGGGTCGCCGATCACGATTCCAAAGTCAAAATGTCAAAAAAAAAACAAAATGACGGAAGATTTTTTTGAAAATTGACGTATGAATGTGAAATTTCATTTCATTTTTTTTGGGGGTCGCCGATCACAATCCCAAAGTCAAAATGTCAAAAAAAAAAAAACGGCGGATGATTTTTTTGAAAGTTGACGTATGAAAGTGAAATTTTAGACACGGCGGTTTTGGGGGTCGCCGATCACGATTCCAAAGTCAAAATGTCAAAAAAAAACAAAATGGCGGAAGATGTTTTTGAAAATTTACGTATGAGTGTGAAATTTTAGATACGGGGGTTTTGAGGGTCGCCGATCACGATTCCAAAGTCAAAATATCAAAAAAAAAACAAAATGGCGAAAGATTTTTTTGGAAATTGACGTATGAGTGAAATTTTAGATACAGGGGTGTGTTAGGTCGCCGATCACAAATCCAAAATCAAAATGTCATAAAAAAACAAAATCGTGGAAGAATTTTTTGAAAATTGACATATGAATGTAAAATTTTAGTTAAGGGGGTTTTGCGGGTCGCCGATCACGATTCCAAAGTCGAAATGTCAAAAAAAACAAAATGACGGAAGATTTTTTTGAAAATTGACGTATGAATGTGAAATTTCAGATACGGGGGTTTTGTGGGTCGCCGATCACAATCCCAAAGTCAAAATGTCAAAAAAAGCAAAATGGCGAAAGATTTTTTTGAAAATTGACGTATGAGTGTGAAATTTTAGATACGGGGGGTTTTGGGGGTCGCCGATCACGATTCCAAACTCAAAATGTCAACAAAAAAAAATGGCGGAAGATTTTTTGAAAATTGAGTTATGAATGTAAAATTTTAGATACGGGGGTTTTGGGGGTCGCCGATCACGATTCCAAAGTCAAAATGTCAAAAAAAACAAAACGGCGGAAGATTTTTTGAAAGTTGACGTATGAATGCGAAATTTTAGATACGGGGGTTTTGGGGGTCGCCGATCACGATTCCAAAGTCAAAATGTCAAAAAAAAACAAAATGGCGGGAGATTTTCTTGAAAGTTGACGTATGAATATGAAATTTTAAATACGGGGGTTTTGGGGGTCGCCGATCACGATTCCAAAGTCAAAATGTCAAAAAAAAAATGGCGGAAGATGTTTTTGAAAATTGACGTATGAGTGTGAAATTTTAGATACGGGGGTTTTGAGGGTCGCCGATCACGATTCCAAAGTCAAAATGTCAAAAAAAAACAAAATGGCGGAAGATTTTTTTGGAAATTGACGTATGAATGTAAAAAATACGGGGGTTTTGGGGGTCGCCGATCACGATTCCAAAGTCAAAATGTCAAAAAAAAACAAAATAGCGAAAGATGTTTTTGAAAATTGACGTATGAATGCGAAATTTTAGATACGGGGGTGTCTTAGGTCGCCGATCACGATTCCAAAGCCAAAATGTCAAAAAAAAACAAAATGGCGGAAGAGTTCTTTGAAAATTGACGTATGAATGTGAAATTTTAGATACGGCTTATTACACTTTCAATTCGGTGATTCTTCGAAACGTGATTGAACAGGGTTTAAATTTAATACTTAATTTTTTCTTATCAATAGTAGATTCGAAAACATCAGAATCGTATTGTACACTGTCCCAATGAAAATGTTGCGCTCACTGAGCTCATTGTTTCTTTCGATACTTTAACATGACTTTTGTTTAACATTAAATTACGTTTCTCGCTCTTGAGTGTGAACCGGTTTGTGTAAAAAAACAGTTCGAGTAGAATTTCAAATAAAATATACTATCGGCTTAACAAAATGTATGTAGGGGTGCTTTAAAAGTTTATAAAAGTGGACATTCTAAAAACGTCATGCCAGTGAACGCTTTTTACAGGAAAGGCGCTTCAATGGGGCTTCAATTTAAAACTTGGGCTTTTTACTTTTATTATTATTTCGTGCTCCTTTATTAACGATAGTAGATTTTGAAAGGGTTGACAGGCTTTCACACTTTCGCATCAAAATAGTATTGTACACTGTCTTAATAAAAATGTTGCGCTTCTTGATCTCATTGTGCCTTTACATACTTTAACACGACTTATGTTTAACATTAAATTACCTTTCTCGCTCTTGAGTGTGTACCGGTTTGTGTAAAAAACAATTCGAGAAACATTTTAAATACAATAAACTATTGGCTTCACAAAATATATGTATATACCGGGATGCTTTAAAAGTTTATAAAACTGGACATTCTAAAAAGCGTTTTTTTACAGGAAAAGCGCTTTAATAGGGCTTAAATTTAAAACTTGGGCTTTTTACTTTTATTATTATTTTGTGCTTTTTTCTTAACGAGAGTAGACTTCGAAAAGATTGACAGGCTCTTATCCATTCACATCAAAATAGTATTGTAAACTGTCTTAATGAAAATGTTACGCTTTTTGAGAGCTCATTGTTCCTTTGGATATTTTAACATGACTTATGTTTAACATTAAATTACCTTTCTCGCTCTTGAGTGTGTACCGGTTTGTGTAAGAAACAATTCGAGAAAAATTTTAAATAAAATAAAAGGCACTTCAATTTAAAACTTTTATTTTGTGCTCCTTTATTAACGATAGTGGATTTCAAAAAGGTCACACTTTACATCAAAATAGTATTGTACACTGTCTTAATAAAAATGTTGCGCTTTTTGATCTCAATGTGTCTTTCGATACTTTAACACGACTTATGTTTAACATTAAATTACCTTTCTCGCTCTTGAGTGTGTACCGGTTTGTGTTAAAAACAGTTCGAGAAGAATTTTAAATAAGATATCCTATTGGCTTAACATAATAAATGTATATACAGGGGTGCTTCAAATATTTATAAAAATGGACATTCTAGAAAGCGCTGTTTACAGGAAAGGCGCTTGAAAAGGGCTTAAATTTAAAACTTGGGTTTTTTACTTTTATTATTATTTTGTGCTCCTTTATTAATGATAGTGGATTTCAAAAGGGTCTCACTTTACATCAAAGTAGTATTGTAAACTGTTTTAATAAAAATGTTGCGCTTTTTGAGCTCATTCTGTCTTTGGATACTTTAACATTGCTTATGATTAACTTTAAATTACCTTTCTCGCTCTTGAGTGTGTACCGATTTGTGTCAAAAACAGATCGAGAATAATTTTAAATAAAATATACTCTGCTCTTTTAATAACGATAGTGGACTTCGAAAAGGTAGTAAGAAAGTAATATACTTTATAAATTAAATTTACTTTACCCATTCACATACATATGTTTGCGAACTATATATTTGAAGTTCATCAGCATTCATTAGCATTCTATAAGAATGTTTGAAAGCGATGCCCATTTACCAAACAAAATTTGTTGTAAACATGTTAAACACTATGGAGATACTACGTATATTTGAGCATGTCAATTAAAATGACGAGCCCGCGATAGCGGGCGAGTAGTATATATGTAATTCATT
Source organism: Amphimallon solstitiale (assembly GCA_963170755.1). Taxonomy (NCBI): domain Eukaryota; kingdom Metazoa; phylum Arthropoda; class Insecta; order Coleoptera; family Scarabaeidae; genus Amphimallon; species Amphimallon solstitiale. The sequence continues at coordinate 2,742,117 of OY720680.1, read as the reverse complement.
GAAATTTTAAAATGTTCTTCAATACAAGTCCTTCATTTTTAAATGACGTGCGAACTAATTTTGAGTATGTGACAGACGGATATTTCAATTATGCTGACCAAAATTTCATATGAAAGCGCTGTTCCACTTCAAATAATTTGAGTGAAAATATCTCAGTGTCAGACTGCTTATTACGTTCTTTTTTATTAATATTGTGCATGCCTATCTTAAATTGTTTCTGAGCATTTGACATACTTTTTGTTAATATACTAAATTTTTCCACTGTTATTTCAATAGCGTATTATCCCGATTGTCTCAATGAAAATGATGCACTTATTGAGCATATTGGTTCTTCGGATACTTTAACATCATTCTTATGTTTAACATTAAATTATCTTTCTCGCTCTTCATTGTGTAACAGTTTGTGTAAAAAAAAATTCTAGGGGAATTCTAAATGAAATATACAATTGGCTTTACAAAATATATGTATATACAGAGTGTGCCACAAGTCTATAAAATCCTATATGCTAAAAACCACCACGAGAGTGATCGCGTTTTACAGGAAACTGTAAAAAGCTGTAAGCGGACGCGCAAAAGGCGAATTCAAGCTCGAAAAGATTGAAGCCATAGCTCACAAACATTCAACACAATAAATATTGCAATATATAATAATAGGCCCAATGATAATAGTGTATAGGTAAGAAATTTATAAATTCGATTCCTTATTTGTTTATAAATACTTTCTACTTATTTTTAGCAATTATCGTTACATGACTGGAGTCATTTCGTCCATGAATTCAGTTGTAAAAATACTTCAAAATATTATAAGATATTGTAAATAGAAAAAAGAAACTAAAATATATTCCTACCAGATTAAACAAGCACTTAATCATGTTGTTACTGTGCCAGGCAAATTGAGAAGTAATATCATACGTATTCAAAAAAGATTGCTTAATTATCATTGATGAAAATGAACTTCCCGCGACATCGTCAATTAGAATAATTCAAAATAGCAATTCTAAAAGGATGTTTTACAGTATTTTCGAATATAACAATAAGTAATCAATATTACCATAATACATACATATATTATATCTATATATTCCTTAAATTGTAGGTGTACAATGCAAAAGAAAATAATTATGTACAGTGTGAACAAGGCTTTACCAACATTATTAAGCATCATACATAACTGACAGTTGTAATACAAAGAAACACTGCAAATTATAAGAGTATAGGAATGGAAATCAGTATAAAAAATGCCAATGAAGTAAATATTATTTGTTATAGAACAATGATTAAATGAATTATTTAAAAGTATACATTCGCGTCAACAAAACATAATTCTAATAAAGCTATCTACAAGTTTGTATAAAATAAAATGTTTTTTTAAAATTCTAATGAATTTTCATTTAAACCAAAAAGACCAATGGAATCGACATATGTATATAGACTGAAACACTATTAACAAAAACTATCAAACCACATTTTCCAACTGATGCAAAAAAAACAGATTTCGAGATTATTCTAATTTTATACCCACAAACAAAATTCAAACTACAGATAAATTAGGCAAACGTGAAATAAATCATCGGCAAGTCAAGGCACAAAACCAATAATAGTAGAAAAATTATAAATAGAGTGAAAACTACCGTCTGTGAGGCACAGGAAAAGTATGTGAAAAATGTCAATATAACTTTAAACGATAAAATACATCTTATTTCATGGACAGCCGTTAAACATTTTCAATTTAAAAACTGCTATTATCACTAAATCTATTATTAATAATTTCATCCGATAAGCATTCTGAATAAAATATTGCATAGTTGTAAACTATATACAGGGGTGTATAAAAACAACTAAGCAATATTGAACATCTAAAACACAATTATATTTAGTTATTCGCTATATATCGGAATTATATGGTGTTTCAAAAACTGAAACGCAATAAAGACAAAATCCGCAATAAATTTAGAGGAATAAGGGGGAGCGGTACCTCAACTGTAAGCGGAATAAGAGGCGATAGCGGGCCTTCAAGGCCTGCCGTATTAGCTAGTTATATATAATAAAAGCCGAGTAGTCAAGGGCAACCAAACCCGGTCAAAATCGACGAAAATTGGGTACGCGGGGCGCAGAACTCGTCTCTGGATACGCGACATTGAAAGCTGCCCTTTGGCGTGAAGTTACCGACGTCCTTAAATTGTTCCTCGACGGAGAGATTTTCCTTCTAAGTGGAGCGTGTGCAGAGATATCGCCCGTTGAAGAGGAGCGTGCATTCGGTGTTTTAACAGAAAAATGGATTACGTCATGACGATTCACGTGACAACCGATCAAAATCGTAAAAATGTCAGGTATGACAGGCACGCGCGAAAGAATTGTAAAAGTTTCACATTGACGAAGAAATTTCAGGCCGTCGAGGTTTTGAGTGCGGAAAGAGGGTTGGAAACCAAAAGAGTGGACTTTTCCGCGACGATTGAGTGCACTGTCCAAGTGCCAAATCTGTCGCTGTCGAAGGTGCGACTCATTTAAAGCTTTCCTGCAGGGTAAAAAAATCTCGCAATGACGAGTTTGCGTGTCATTAATGACTATATATTCACGTTCATCCATCGGTTGTCAAGTTTAAATGTCAGAAGGCCGACAAATAAAGATATTACGAAGAAGTGCATTTTTAATTGAAACGTGGCACCTTTCAGATACGTATTAGTGTTATTATTATCAATCGTTACTATTTCTTTTCTATATGAATATATGAACAAAATGCCGACGGATATTATAAAATAAACTTAAAGTGTATTATCGCACGTAAGTACAGTAACAAATATGACGATTTTGCTATATTTTATGAAGATATATTAATAAATACAATGACACTCTATTCATTATATGTATATGTCATCAAAATGTAAATTTCATACAACGAAGAACTTGAAGCAAGCTTAAATAAAGAGGAACCGTCTGAGTTTTGCCATTTGGGCCTGTCAAATTACGTTAGATGCACACGAATTATACAAAACCTAAATGTCAACAGAATGTTGGAAATGTAAAAAGTAAGTATTTAAAGTGTGCGACTGCTGGTTGGCACCAACTAATCAGAAGTACATTTTTGGTTAAATGGTACGACAGTGTCTAGCATCAACCGTATAGGAGCCAGCAAGATTTTCGATTGCGTTTCAGAAAGTATATTATTAAAGCGTAATATGAAAATGAATTAATTCTCTCAATGACCTGTAAGTTTAAAACATGTTTTATTAAGTTAGTCTGACATTTCGTTCTCGCAAGTTCATGTGTGAACAAATACAGTTCAACGAACTATTGTCACGATGACAGGTGGAACGACAATTTTGGTTAAACATCTTCATGTCAGCTGTCTGACTTTTCATTGTCATAGGTATGTGTCATCGAAATATCGTTACGATGACAGTCTGTCAGAAAATTTGAATTATACACTATTTCAATCGTAAACTTGACACAAAGCGTAGTACCAATTTTATAGAACTAATAACGTGAAACAACATTCAATTAATTTTTTTTTTGATCTGTCGACGTTCACCTTGGACTAGATGTACACAACTGATACAAAACCTGAATGTCAATAAAACAATTTTAAATATCAGCGTTCATCAAATTATATAGGAATATTGTTCGCTTTGTGGGCAAAGTCTTAATAAATAAATTCATTTGCCACCATAATGTATAATCCATTTCTAGAGATATTTCTTTAAATTTAATCTTCATTCATTACAATAGCAAAGTTAACTACATAATTATCCTCCACTGTCATTCATTCATATAGAAATTAAAATACCGTAAATAGTATAGGTAATAGTGAATAGGTACAACCTAACCAACTAAAAAGAAGAAGCGTGTGCGGTATCATAAAAATTAAATTAACATTATGAATGACATAGGTACTCCGACAATTTTATGTATTATGGTTAGAGTTGTTGCCGATATGCAATACGATTTTTTAACACATACACATAATCCGACATTACGTCAAACCAGTGAGCTGTAGCAGTGAAATCAACTGTTCACAGGGACAAATATTATACGGATCTAAATTCTAATTAGCTCCCTTATTTTCAGAAATAGCGTACCGAAAATAGTTATACCGTATGTTTTTAGTTGTTTTTTAATGAAATCTGCCTTATGAATACAGGGTCACTAACTACATATGAATATATACCGTATAACATTTACAAATTACAGTTTTAAACGTTTGCAAGTTTTGTCATTAAATACTGGAAAAATCTAAGGCAAGTAAATTTCTAAAACAAACGACCCCTGTCGTAAATTAAGGTGGAAATAATTGACAATACAGGGTCACTAACTACATATGAATATATACCGTATAACATTTACAAATTACAGTTTTAAACGTTTGCAAGTTTTGTCATTAAATACTGGAAAAATCTAAGGCAAGTAAATATCTAGATCGAGGGAATCAAATACGTAAGCACTAAAGAATATACTAAACGGCATTAATTTAATCAAACATGAATTTACCTTTTATTTGAGAATATATACGGGAACTGATCCGAAGGAAATGATACAGAAGTAGTTTCTCGATTTTTTGGTATGGCTGTAAATTAAAGTTGAAAGAATTGAAGCCCACAAGGTCAGTAACTACATATGAATATGTTTATACACTTAGAAATGACAGTCTTAAAAGTTTGCAGGTTTCATTCATTAAATACTGGAAATATCCAAATAGAATTAAAGAATTTGAAGAGTATATATACTAAATTACATTAAATTCATCGATCACTAATTTAGCATCTTTTCTAAGAAAAGTGTATACTTAAAAGCAGGAAATGAAACAGAAGTGATCCGTATTTTTAATTTTTCAGTACGCAATCCTATAATTTGACATGTTGATATGTAATTAAGTTTAAGTGTAAGAATATCCTTTAAAGTAACAGGAAACTTTATCACTTATATACAAAAAATCCATCTAACGTTTGACTTGCGATGAAACTTCAATTCGAGTTATGAACCATCAAGACGATCAATAGGCGATAACACTTACTGGGAAACGTCAGAATTCACTGCAATAATAGTCTCGGTGGTGCAATCGACTTGGTATGTCATCTCAAAAATACTGTGACCTGACCGGACTAAATACTGAAAACACCAAAGATGTGACGATAAAGAGATGTGCTATCGAAAAAATATCGAGGAAGAACAGTCACTATCATCGACGTGTTGTGAAACTTTAAAGCCATAAAGTCGGCAAATGTTGGACAGTTTGGTAATGAAAAGTGAATTTATTTGGCTAATCACCTGAGAACATACGCGAAGCGAAAAGAAGGGAACAATATTTTCTTTCTTTTTTCTTTTTGACGACTAGAGACTCTAAATTTACAAGTTCAATATCTTCTATCAGACATTTACATGGGCGCTATGAGCACACACGATGTGAATATGTAATTTTAAGGAAATGAAAAAATGCAAAGTTCAAGAGTGGTTTTTGATTGATGAAATGTGAAACCTATTAGATATGTATTATTATTATTACCAACACATAATAAAATATCTCCATCCTTTCCGCTATATTACTATAAATTGTCAATAAAATTAAAATGTTAATCACAATAAAATTGATCTATAATGCAGAAAATATTAAATCCAATTGCCACATTTACATATTTCAACAATGATATTCAATTTGACAATTAGGTCTCGCAGATTTGAAGTTTATAGGAGGAACTTATATAAACATCAATTAACCTCTGACGCAGTGACGGTTTTCGAAAAAGTTTAAAGTTAATCCTTAAAGTGGCCAATCAATTTTAAATCACAATTACACTTGCCGGAAAACTTCAAAATTGACAAACCCAATAACACCGATTCTTATATAGTCTATTGTCTATTTTGAACGAACGTCATAGAAATTTATTTCGGCACTGCTCTCAACATCAAGATGTCCGACGAACGCGGTACAGGAACTCCAAACGCACCTAGACAACACGATAAAATGGTTCAAACAATGGAGGACAACAATAAACGAAGACAAATCCCAAGTAATAATCTTTCAAAAGGAATGGGAAAACATCAGACAACGAAATAACCATCAACAACAACACTACACCATGGAGTAGAGAAATTAAATACATGGGAATATACCTGGATATAAAGCTCAATTATAACACACACATAGCAAAAACGATAACCAAAACCAAACAAACAAGATGTCAACTATGGCCTCTTATAGGCAGAAAAAGCCAGCTGAACACGAACAACAAAATTCTACTTTACAAACAAGTATTACGTCCAATAAATCAGATGGAAAACCACTCAAATCAAAATCTTAAAAGAGCACTTGCATATGATGGAAATGAAAATTTCAAACACAAAAGACCTAAAATGGTTCTACTTTAATTCTTAATCAAAATAAAGATAAACAATAGCTAATCAAATTCAACTCCAATATTCCAAGATTCACCGCTCTCAGATGAAGAGTAAAAGACTAAATAGTCTAACTCAAAGCCACAATAAAGAAGAAGAAGAAATTTATTTCTGTTGCCTATTGTCGTGAAAATCAATGTTAATTGTAACACTTTACTTTTCATAAATGCATAATACATACATATCACATTTAATTTAACGATTTAAAGAGTAAAATGGGCAATTACTATTTTAGTAATGGAACTATTACTACATATAAAGACAATACGATACAGAAACATCATATATGGTAATTTAATAATTATTAGTTACTCTAAGATCGCAAAGTACTTTAATACACAATAACATCACTTCTTCAGAAAAAAATGAAGTAAGCATTACTATCCAGCTGATTTTTATATGTGCTGATCAGAATTAAGAATAATTGACGGGCACATCTATGTCACCAAGTTCATTTTTCTATTACCGTTTCTAACACCGATAAATTGAACTAGGGTCTACGCAAAATGTCTGTATTAAATATTAAAGTACGTCGGCATAGCTGACAATGACAACTTAACATCCACATTAGGTTGACTTAAATATTATAGGAAACGTCACAATTGACAGGCAAAAATCCGTCTAACATTTAATTAACGTTGGCAGTCGCACGAAAATTCAATTGCAGGCTATCAAACGTCCAAACGATCGATCAATTTCAGTTCGTGATGACATCTGAACTGCTTTCATGATGACAATTATAACGCAAACATATATGTATATATAGGGGTTCGTCAAAAGTTTATGATAACGGACACTAGAAAAACCATCATGGCAGTGCTCGCGTTTTACAGGAAATTGGAAGAAAGATGTAACCGGATGTTATTTTGTTTAATAATAATTCTGTTATAAAAACAAGCACTTAAGGGATGCGACTGCTGGTTGTCATCAACCGATCAGAGGTACATTTTCTGTTAAATGGTACGACATAGCAGGATTTTCCATTGCTTGGAAAATTGGATAGATGTGGCTTTTACTTGGTGAAGATCTATTGAATTCAACGTAAAATAAAACAACAAATTTGTTTATATCTTCACTATATCTATTTATTTACAAAAATGTAAATGCTGTAACGCGTTTCGCTAACACTGTAGCTTTCTCAAACAGCGGTGGTATAATAACATTCCATTGCGTTTGAAAAATATAAGAGCGACAGTACCTATTTTTAAATGTTAGCAAATTTAAAAACACATTCTGTTCATCATGTTTTGTTAATTTCATACGACAATTGGAAAGATAATTTGGTTAAGCACTGTCACTGTGACATTTCGTTCTCGCATGTTATTATGAACGAACACACTTCAACGAACTGCTGTCACGATGACAAGTGGAATGACAATAATTTACCTAAGCATCTTAACTTCAGTCTGACTTGACTATGACAGTCTTACGCTAATTGCACACGATTTATACAAAACCTGACTCAACGAAATGTTCTAAATGTCAACTCAACGTTCAGTAAATTATATAGAAATATTATATATTTTATGGGCAAATTCTTAATAAATAAATTCATTTGCCACAAATTATAAATGTCAAATAATGTATAATTCATTATTAAACATATATTGTTTAAATTCAATCTTTATTCATAAACAAAAGCAAAGTGAACTACAGTTGCAATTACTCTCCATTAACAGTACCTCAGATACAGATTCCAATATCATTGTTATATAAAATAAGGCAAAGGAGTCAAAAGCAATTAATAACATTTTACTTACATTAAAAAAATATATAAGTGTTAATATTCATGTACCCTTGCGTCTGGCAGTGATCACATTTCCAAAGAGGCACATTTATAGAACAACTTATAGAGAAGAAGTGGACGCGAAGAAGCAATTCTAATTCGAAGAGTTTAATGAAACACTATAATAACAATAAGAGCGAGTGTTCAATAGAATAATTGTGTCTTAAATTAAAAAAAAATAAAAACAAAATGAGTAATCTACATTCCCAAACAGCACGTGAACATCCCATGAATGTCCTAAGGATATCCAATCTTGGACATGCGTATGTCCATAGGATGTCCATATTATAGCCTGCGGACATCCTATGGACATCTAATGGATGTCCATTTGTCACACATTTGGATGAGCTGAGGACGTCCAATGATGGATGTTCTATGGATGTCCAGTGCAGGACGTTGTATGAATGTCCAATGCAGGACGTTTTATGGATTACATGCAAATTACGCCTTAAAGAAACAAAAAATACTTCTATCATATTTTTATTACTTATATAATAAAAAATAAAATTTAACTAGATATTAATCGGTGCGGATTCCTCTAACCTTCTGTTTTGCCTCATGCCGTTCCTTCGCCCGCCTCAGCCAACTTTTCACAGCAAGCTCCGTTTCTTTTATTGAAGCGACACTTGTGGCCGGATTTCGTAAAGCTGCTTCTAAAAAAAAAATGAAGGGACCTTAACAGGTATAATTTCGGTTTTTTCATTGTTAAGTAATAAAGGACGATGTTTGGTATCTTCAACCAAACTAAAATCCAAATCGGTTTGACTTTTAGCTTTTCTATAACAATTTCGAGATAGTTTCGGCATAGTAATTACAATAATATAAACAAATATGAATACTTAACCTCACTATTAGAAATGCTTCGATATTGCTGAGTTGGTGTAATCGCCTGGCACGACAATGAATACTAACTAAATACTAATTGATATATATTTATATAATAAACGAAAACTAGGTATCGAACATATAAAACAAAAATTATGTTGTCTTTAGGTTAATCAACGTTAACAAACGAAGCACGCAGCACACACTATTCCCGCCTACGCGTCGGTGGCGGCACTTTCAACTTACGGTCATTCCCGTCGAATGACACCTACAGCTATTCTGGCGCGCCAATTGAATATTATTGTAAAATCTTTGTCTTAAATGCCTTTTTACCTTTAATATAATAATTATGTGTTCGTACCTACCTACATAGATCTTGTCTCAATCACAATCAAATTTCAATTAACCACATTTTTTAAACACTATCCGTCAATTTATAACATCAATTTCTTGCCTTTTTTTTATTATTGTAATTAATTAAAATGAACATTTGAATATTTTTTGGTGGCACGTGTTATTGTGAATTACTGAATATTATCTATATATCAGTATATAATAATATTACCTTTATTCATTTCATAATAGATCTAAATTGTTGATATTTATAAAAGAACCTTTACAACAGGTTCTTCTTACTTACAGACATTCCATGGACATCCCATGGAAATCCATTCTTGAATATCCTTAGGATGACCAGAACAGGTCCATAGCCATCGGGACCTGTTTTGGACATAAAATGGACAGTTCATGGACATCCATTCCTGGACATTCCATGGACATCCATTCTTGGACATCCTTAGGATGTCCAGAAAAGGTTCATGGACATCCGGACCTATTTTGAACATAGAATGGACATCCATTGGATGTCCGGTGCTGTCTGGGTTACTTATACCAATATTGTATGACAAACATTATAGATCACCTATGATTTATGATGATCGTGTACCAGGTTGGTGTCGCGATCTTATTTCGATCGATTCAATTATTATTTGTAGTTTGGTTTTAATCATGAAATCTCCCCTTTTGTATTATTTTTTATAAAATATTTCATAAGAATCGCAAAATAACCCAACAAATATGAATTATAGAGGACTTTTTTGCAATGTATGTAAGCAAAATGTTAACACAGATATTTCCACGTCAGTCTGTATCAATGTTTTAGTGTCAAGTATTAGCTTTACGCTAAATAAAGCCCAAACTTAAAACTTCAACAATGAACAGTCAAACTGATGTAAATATGCTTAATTATATTGTCGTTCGTCCTGTCATCGTGACAGCAAAAAGTATGCGTCTATACAAGGTGTGTCAAAAGTTTAGAAAATAAGATTTTTTTTTAGCGTTTTACAGGAATCTGTAATAAACTGTAAGCGGACGCGAAAGGCGATTCAAGCTCGAAGAGATTGATGGACAGCTAGTAACTTGTTTACTAATACAGTTATGACAACATGTAAATGTCATCAATGACGTGCAATTGAATATAACGCGTCTCCTCTATATATGGCTTTTACTGTATGATCAAACATAAAGAATATGAATAAAAATAATAAGTTATTTACATTTTATTTACTCAGTAATAGTGCAGTTAAAGTATATGAAATAAAACAAATAAAAAATAAAAACAATTCCTAGAACTTAATAGTCAGCTAATCGAAGGGCAAAATGTAAGCTTAATTCTCTTTTCATCGCGCTGTCATCACAATCTCTCTCTCATTCCATGCATTTCAAGTATAAGATCAGTGCAATAGGTATATTATTAATTTATTGGTCACAGTGGATAAAATCTAAATCATCAACCTGTGCGTTTATCTCTATTTGCCATTACTTACCATTCAAGTGATATTTGTAAACCAGTGGAACAAGTTTCTGAAGAACATTTCTCAAGTAATTCTTTATGTGCGTTATCAATTTTTTCACGTATATCATCTACAATATCTTCAAAATCATTCCACTCGTAAATCCAATTATGTAATAGTTTTTGCAGAAGGCTCTCCACAGATTGGGTCTTGCATTTCGTTCTTAAGAACTCTTCGCTTCTACGCAATCAAATGAAAAAAAACGCTTAGGTAATGAACTGTATTATTAATACATTTTCATAATATAGAATATAGAGTGAAAAAGAAATAGGTAATACTAAGTACAATATATAAATATTGCTTTAAATTTATATGTACGAGTACTAGGGAGAAAGGATCAAGACACAGACTACACAATAACTTATACTTACTCAACAGAATTCGTAACAGATAATACACTATAGCAATTTTCCATTGTACATTGAACTGATTGTTATATTCATAGAAGTATTGTCATAATCTCGCATTTTAACAATTACATTTTATCTTATCATGTCTATCTTTAATCTACTCAAATATTACGACGAAAAAAATATTCTGTATACATACATTTAAGGGCCATTGTAGAGTAATGAAATGTTAACTATAATAATGTATAATTACTTATAGATATAGAATAGGTAAAACTCTATTTGGCTAAATTTGAAGTTATATCCCATTACATCTTAAATTTATATATTATATTAATGGAAATAGTAAATGTTATGTATTGAATGAAGTTGCTATAGTAACCTGTACCACAATACAAACAAATGGAAAATGGATCAATTTTGTTTGTCGGTATATTAGGTACGTGTATTGTGAAATATGATTTGAAGTCGAAGTATTTATAGCCTTTATAAATTATGTTAATTTTAATTTTCGAGAAAAATGGATGTACAATATAATTTCAATTGGAAAGATACAGTTACAAATATGACAGATAAAGTTTTTCCAGGACTGTCGCACAAATTGGACGAAAACGTAATAGGTATCGATTCTTGTATCTATATTTGCGTATTTTTATATCTATAGTTGCTATAAATTAAAAGTTTTCCGTTTATATAGCGTTTAACTTCTTCATTAGTAAGTATTTGTATTTTAGGTAATGAGGTAATGTCGAATTTACCATTGCAAATGGCGTTATATTTTAATGTGATTTTTGCACCTGTTTGGTGTCTCATAATTGCCTTGTACTTATTGGATCAAGTAAGTTGTTAGAAAATAAAAATAAAACTATGATATAGGTACCTATACTAATTGCCACAAGCGTTAAAAATACACCACATGCTGTTTGGTAACGTCCAATCAAATATAAGGTGTCCCAGCTAAGACGTTCGTGTCATATATCTCCATTATTATTGTACGAATTTTTATAAAATTTGGAATATAGACAATTTATTAAGTGAAGTACCGTTGCGCTATACTGAAACAACCATAGTATTTAAAACGTGAATTCAACTAGCTTTTATTTCCTATTATTGTATATTCAGGCGAGTCAAAGGCAGCATACTTTATTAAATGCAAGATACTGGTTTCAGACTTTCCAGTTTTCAGTGAATCTTATTGTCAATGTCTTTACAGTGTGCAAACAATTAAACTCACAGAAAACCCATAGATAGTCCACTAAACTGCCAATAAAGGTTAAGTAGGGTTTTAAGAGTGTAATTTGAAAAAAAAAATCGATGAGTGTAAATTACATTTTTTAACTTTCACTAATTTCAAAAGTAACAGAACAATCCTCATTCAATAAAGTATCTATATTTTAATTTTTAAAAAAATTCGTTCAATAAAATTGAAGATATATGACCTGAAAGTCTTACCTGGGACACCCAGCACAAGTAAAGATTGAAATGGTGAATTATTTATTCATCTTTTTATTATTTTACGGTTATATTATGCACGCTATGTATGTACAAACCGATGTCTCTTTCATAACACTGTAAGACGTATACAATGTGTATACCGCATGTGTCAAATTTCATTAGCTAAAGGGATTCAATGTTTGCGTGCGAGTGTCACGGCTCCTTTAGCGTTACGGTCGCAAAGGCCGCTAATCTCGTGACGAGGGGTTGCTCAGGGGCGAGCACTCGCTATTATTATTATAAAAATAGGAAAAGCAAAAGGTACCTACCTTTAATTCTCCGCTGGCGTGTCTTCTCTCAAGGAGGCGAGGAGATTGCACTATTTCAATAAAACACTACTGGTAACATATAACACACTTATTTATTGAATACTACTAAATGACAAACATATGAATTATTACGGAGGATCACAAGTGATCCTCCTTGCGGTAGTACACTTATCAATTACTCAATCACAACTGTTTGTATTCCTGCCTAAACTACTTCTATTCATTCCTCTAATCTTACTTCGCTCGATACCTCCCATTGCCTCATCAGCGCCTTTGCTGTCTGATGGAAATTTCCGTGGCAATACGTATACAAATAATATGTGGCAACGTGTGTCACCCCTACTCTCCGTCACTAATCCCGGCAACAATCGACATTACAACGATTTTCTCCGATCTCCCCACCAGATTTTACATTCAATCTTTAGCTGCGAATACGTTGCGATCTAGTCTGCCATAAAAGCCGTCTTATTACTGGAACGGGAAACATCAAATGGCCGCCGCGATCTCCTGATCTACTAGTTTATTATTATTTTCAGAATCCTTTTTTATTTACCTTATTTTTAATTTTATTAGAATTACGCTTTTGTTTGTGTCATGCAGCGTGAACGCAGCTTAATAATTCTCTGCATTTACTGAAAGGAAAAAGAAAAACAAATCTTGCAACGCGTAAATATTATTTCTGAACGCATTACAAACACCCAAGTCAATGGTCCAACAGTACTGCTATAACTTGAGCTTGTATCGGTCGCGCTCGCATTGGAGAGGAAAGTAGGGATGCCATGTTGTCACGTATTGCATGAATTAATCGCCTATGGCTAATGAAAATTGACACATGCTGTATAATTAATTTTCGCACCCGCTATTTGCATTTCAGCGATTTTTACATTTTACAATTTCTGCGCCTACTTGACATAATATGAATTCGAATTTACAAGCTATTATTTACATTTCAAGGTGCAATTCGGAATGCGACAGAATACCGGAAGTGCTTCTGGAGCCTTTTGTGCTATCAATCCGCTCCAGAATTTTCGTTTTGTGATTACAACCAATGCTATTCCATCGTGTTGAAAATGTTTTGGTTGTACGTTCGTAAGCAATATCATATGATTATAAAATAATATGTTTATTGTGCAAATTAAATAAGGCATAACTCTGGTGATAGAACAAATGAAGGAAGACATTTTCCAATTGCCTATTTAATAACTCGAAAATTTCTAAATCGATATGCGTATGATAATTACAGGCACCCATTATTAGGTATGCTCACAGAGCGAGAGTTGGCCGATGAGATGCCCCTCCCACAAGGTGCGCAGTGAATTCTTATAGCTTATAATATTACGATAAGCACGAGCAATCTCGAATAGATTGTCAAGCGGTACACATCGAAATGCAGTATGTTTCCCATTATGTATTCTTTTCAGTATGTTACAATTTCTTATCTGCATTTACTCCTTCGTCCGGCTAATGTATGCGATGATGAACAATGTTATCATTTCCTTTTTCCGAATACTTTCTCTGCCTGACACTGACCCATCTTCGCGCAGTTACGGACTTTTCCCACCGGCCACGACTCATTCTGTTTACTTTAGGTACCACTTTTTCTATAAAGTTTTTAAAAAATGTCGATAAGTAAAATGGTATAATTACTTACATTTGACATAAGCATTAATTCCCTATAGCTTGCAATTACTTTATTATTTAAATCACGCCCGGTACTAATATTAGTTTCACTGTCTTATACAAAAGTACAAGAGGAAATACGATGTGTAAGGAAAATAATTTCGGACACGTGGCGTCTTTTTCACATAGAGTTTTGATAAATATCGATAACTATAAGTGCATTATTAATAACAATGCACTTGTCTAAATCCTTTAATATTACAGTTAGCACCAATAATGTTATGATGGATACATAGCAGAAATAGAAAGTTTTTAGCTTATTTTCTCGAAAGCTGAGATTAATATTATTTATACTGTACTCGATTAGTTTTAACGATGGTATTTTCAATCACAAATTAAAGTAGGTAGAATGACTAAAAACAATGTTTAACAATAATTTCTAATATCATCTTATCAAAATGTCCGCTATTAACTACCTAACAATATGCAATTAGATGCTTCATGTAACTGCCACTGGATTATGAAATTAGTCGAGGCTGTCGAGGTACTGTACTAAATATTTTATACAAAGAAAAGCTCCCTTAGAAGGTAACGTTAGTTTAAGAATTAAATAAGGATGACTATGATAAACGAATTCAATTTTGTGAAAAAATTAATATATGCGAATACAATCCAGGATTTGGTAATTGTATTGTTTTCCTTCATTATTTTCATTACATGAAATTGTGAAATAACATAATTGCCGTTACTGCTCATAGCAAAATCCTCACTGGACTTATACACAATATCAACAGAACGTCACTGTTTAGGCAGGAGTTGTAACAAATATAGAACTTGGGCATTCTTTTTTGAGGATATACTAAGTACAGAACGATATTTGATTTTTTAAAGATTTGAACTTATTCCTATATTGAACGTCTTATTTCCAAACGTATAGAAAACGCGAAAATTTCCCACTAAACCTTCTGATTCCAACATGACGGCTTACCAATCAATTGTGGCATAAACGTCCAGAATTATTTAAATATAATTTTTTAAACAAACGGATCGGTAAAAAAAGCGTAAGTGGTCAGGTCAATTTACAGATTTGAATCCGTTAGATTTGTTGTTGTGGGGATTTTTGTGTTCATCAAGAACAAATACGAGCAATATATCACATGAAGTGCTTGAGAACGTAGTGGAAGGCTTTTTACACTGAATTGTACATTGTCAAGAGAATGACGGGTATTTTGCAAATATGCTTCTACAAATTATTGTTAAACATTGTTTGTTATTATTTTAAGTATTTTATTTTGAAATAAAGATAGGTATCAGCGTCTAAAACATCCGCGAATTGTAGACTAAATGCTAAATGTGATTTATCTTAAAATACTTTTACATGATCGCAAAGAGAAACAAATTTACTATTAGTTTTTAAAAAAATATTGGTGATTAAAAAAATGATGTAATCGACTGAGTACATGTATTACATTTAGCACTATATGGGCATAGATGACACCAACTTTCTAGTAAATTTGGGAATACTTACCTACTTGCTCTACACCCACAGGCCTTACAATTAACATGCTCGATATTGTAGTTGTATTAATAATGTTTATTAGATACATATGGTATGTACCAATTACCATAAGCATTAGTCATACATATTGCTGTACATTTACTATTTAAAATAAAAAGTTAAGGTACCTACCGTAAAATGGGGTGGAACACATCACTTTCTGACCGTTTGATTCAAATATCTGACGTTGAAAATTTTTCTAACTATTGGTAAATAGCGCAAAAGTCTTATCTACAAATCCACTTTACCTGCAAGTAATATCAAATTTTCAACTGCATCACAATTTTTTTTGTTCGGTGTTGTGATTTGCCCTCCAGACGGGGTCAATCACAACACTCACTTAAATCTCATGTAAATTGGCTATTTGCCCACGAGGAGGGCAAATGATATAAACCTTTAAAAAAATTGTGGTAGAAAGCATAGGTAGTATTTAGCGATTCTCAATAGAAGTTTGGCAGTATAAAAAGATTGACACACACGAAGTATTTATTAAACGTGCACTTAACGAAAACATCAGGTATTAACGGCCAAACCCAACTAGTTCTAGTAAGTTTAAGCACGTACCAGTACATGTACGCAGACGTGATTTAGTTGATACAATAGGTTTGTTCGGGTTTAATATTACGAACGGTTCTAATACAGTTCTGTTACTGCGCAGAACTGTATGCGTCATAGTACACCGTTCGGAACGGTCTGGGAACGGTTCCGAACGATTCGATACCTTTATCCCGAATTAGTTCTACAGTTCTAGAACGGTTCCAGAACTGACAATCAGAAACCAAAACACGAAATTTTTAGTTCCAGAACAGTTCCGGAAACCCGAACACTTAACATATTTCTGCGCATGACGTGAACTGTTCTGGAATCATTCTTAGCGAAACAAAAACAAACCTAATGTTCGCAACTCTACACACATACAAAACTTTTTCCTAAAAATTGTTGTGATTCACACTCATGTTGTGATCCACCCCATTTTACGGTACTTACTAATTTGTAATGATTATTTCAAATTAACTACCTAACTGTATATTTTGTGGCATTGCTTTACAACAAAATCAATAGAATAACTATCCCTGAAAATTGATAGAGAAGTAAAACTATACCTCTTTTTAAAGAGCCAAAAACATGCGCAGAGAACTACAAGGACAACACCCTAATTAATTCAACGATAACACTCTTCACAAGCATCATATGAACAAAACTGCAAAGGCGTATTTAAAATCGAGATGAGCAAAAGGATTTCGAAAAAATGACAATCTGCGCAATGTTTATAAATCAGGCAACGGAAAGAAACGGCGTTTGAATACAATAAAACTGTCTATGTATGATTCATAGACTTGACAAATAGCAGTAGAAACTCAAGAATTAGGCAAAACATCCGACGACATATCAACGGCTGGCGGTATCGAGGCAGACTGTTAAGTCTCAGCCCATTTATTTTCAATCTTATAATGTACAAAATCATAGAAGTCGCTTCCTTGATGCGGGGCTATATGACAGTAAGGTTTTCATAGCCTGCTTCGCCATACTTAAACACGAACCAGAAGATAAACTATACTTTACCGGTTCTAAACAGTTTGCGCATAAATACATGATAATTTCCAACGAGGCAATCTTCTCAAGAGCCCGTAAGATGCAAGCTAGATATAAATAAATAACAAAGTCGTCGAAAAAATTATGCAGTTGAAATACTTTGAGGCAGATATATCCAGTCCTCATAATTCAAGTACAGACTTATGTCCAGGTAAATAAAACCACAGCTATAACTTGTTTGAGAAACATCACTTGGCAAAATTAACATGCGTATGGATAACAAAGTCAGGATATACAAGGCATGTGTTAGACTTGTACTTACCTACGTCGGAAATGAGAACGCTAAACAGTAACAAATATGATGAGAAACAAAAAATATTAGTCGGACACGTGTGGACTGTACGAAGTGGTAATGGGGAAGACAACATAGAAGACACTGCTTCGCACACATTAAAATATTGGACGAGAATAACCTCGCATGAATATTGCTCGAATCCGAACTTGCAGCACGGCAACCATAGGAAGACCCTCAAAGAGGTGAAAATAGAGGTAGCAGTTCAATTACAAGAGTAATCATCGCTTAGAATCGGAAAGAAGAAATGAGGTGTGGGTACCACACGACGCAACTGAAGCTCAAAGTACTCATAATAAAACTCTAAAGAATGCATAAATTGAGAAATATTTACAAAAAAACTGCTATTCGATAAGAATACACGTGTTACTTTTTTTGAAAATCATATTGTCATTGCTAATTAGCGAGACGTGGACGCGTTTCGATTTACTTGAATCTCATCAGCGTACGCTGTAACGAAGTGAAAATAGATTCACATGAATTTGTCTAATTAAGGATTTTCTAATTTACGGAATATCTCAATACACACAAACATACCACCACTTCGTGTGTTACTTCCTGGTCGAATTTTGAAATTTTTGATACCTATACAAAAATGGTTCCAACTCGAGCTCTAAATACTTTTGTACTCTTATTAGTTTCTTATACTACATATAAGAAAGTAACAGACTTTAGGTCTACAGTAAAAACCTTTTATATAAACAGAAAATAAATAGCAATATCTATGAATAAAACACTTTCAGTAACGTGTTATATATAATTGATTTTATTGTACTCTGCATAGTAATCGGCAATTTCAGATGTTTGAAAATATTATAAGCAAGGAATACAAATTTGCCAACACTGTTTGCCTGCTAAATAGAATAGCCAAGTATTAAATAAAATATAGGTATAGTACAGTATTTAGAACATTTATTTATAATATACAATTTGCATACGGCTTTCATGTTGTAGTATATTACTAATGGAGTGTATATATCGATAAATATTAATTCATTAGTTTAATTTCTTTGTTCTGAAATTGTTCCGCTCGATGTAAAGTGTAGTGCATTGAATGACATCAGTAGTAGTTCGTATTTTAGCCGTGTCGTTTTAGATCAATAGAGTTATTAATACTTACTATACTAAGTATTAATAGGGCAAATATGACTTCAATATTTCCCTACGTCTGATTAGCTGCTACTAACCAGCATGTGGTGTGGCCTAAATAATATACTTAATGATTTTATATATTTTAGTTCAATTATTTCAATGAATTATATAAATTTATAACATTAGTTATAATAATAACTATAATCTGTTTAGAAATATTAAGACTGTATTTAGGTTATGAAGGAAATTTGAGAGATAAGGTAACAGAATGATAATAAATCACATTTATTACCACTTATATTTTTACTTATATTACAGGTACCTGAATTAGCTGGATTTTGGATGTTATCAATTCTATTACAATTTCCACTTCAAACATTCTTCCTCATAAATCCCTACTTTAAATTACGAATTACAGAAATAGTAGTACAATCCATAATGTGGTTATTGTTAGGAGCTCAATTACTAGCTGGCTACAGTGCATTAAAATACACTGCCACAAAGCAAGCATTATATGTAAGAATAATGAACTTAGATAGTCATGTTTCTGAAAATTTTAGGAAAAATAAATATAAATTAAACTAAATAACTTTTTTTTTTAAAGAATGTATTCCAACAACGTATTTAAAAATATATGGCATATTCTAAATAAAAATTAGACTACGGCCTCATTTTCTAAATTATTGTCATGGTAAAACTTGACTAAGTGGTTTATACATTTCATCAAATTTGTATTAAATATTTTCATATTTCTTATTACATCCTCCTCGTTGTAGGGGTCATCAGGTGATAAAATCTTGTACAGTTCATTTCTATTTGGTGCAAAACGACACAAAATCTGAAAACAAAATTAGCTGTCAAAAAATTTTAAACGCAAAACTAATGAGAAAGACTAAGAACAGGAATCATTATTTTATTGTGTTAACAGTAGACCTAACGAAAAGTATAATTCAGTACATGAATATTATTTTAGCAAGTAAAAGATCAAGAATAAACAATATTAGCACAAACCAAAATTCTCATTTGAATTCATCAATCAAGAGGCAAGATCTTTCAAGTAGGCTTGCAAAGACTGGTATTGAATCAAAACGCATAGCCTTAATACTTAATAGTTTGATGATAAAACGTGTTAAATATCCATTTTTTTTAGAAGATAGGTACAAACCATATTAATTAAACACATCTTGTGTTAAAGGAGTATATGAAATGGATGGGGTTTATTCCAGGAATCAACATTGAGATAGTACGACTATTTAATGTATTCTGACTATTAAGGTAGTACAGTAAGTGAAAGCAAGTAAATGTCATTGAAAATATAGGGACATCTTGAATTTCCTCGGCTAGATCAATTATGTGCATTTATATATGTTTTGTGACAAGGGTGCATTTCTAATGGATAAATTTAAAGGTAATTTTAAAAATAAGGAATATGTATGTGGTTGGAATTAAAGCGCCGGCATTATTCAGGGTTACCGCAAAATAGGTACCAGGCTATGCAAATCTGAATACGTAAAAATGCCTAACTGGTAATCAAAAAAGAAATTTATTTGTAACTCATCAAAAATTTCTACATTTTTAGGGCCAAAATGTTGTTAAAGTCGGTCCATAATTTTGTTTATCCTATTTTATTATCTATTTAGGTAAATACCACTAGTAATTCCAGTTTAAGGTTCTTCCAAAAAAAACGATAAAATACAAATAGTTACAACCTTTGTTAGAGAATAAATGGCAATTGAGAAGATTTTCTATAGCGATGTTTTCTTTGTGAATAGCACGTCTTTATGAGGAAAAGGTGGACAACCACCGTGCATTACGATGTTTTTTTCCGTTAAATAGAAGTATATTATTTGGAAACTTAAATTCCACTACAGAAAATTATTATGTTTGTATATTAACTGCGACAGGTTCGGACTCGAGGAAAGAAAAATTAATTTTTCGTCACTGTGTGCACATTAGACCGCGATTTCTTTTGTACGGGCATTACGCATACTTTTCTTTCACCTCCTTTTTTAATGACGTTATTTAAAACTAACGCTGCATAAGAACTTCCAGTGATTTAATCCAGACCACGTGGCAATTGCAGAATGCATTAATAAATATTGCTTGGAATTAAGGACTGTCGATTAAAGAGATGAACTTTTGTCTACAGAACGGAAGATCAAAAAATGTGTAACGATTAATCACGACATTAAGCAAATCAACAAAAAATCGATGCGTACGCAAACATCTTATGCGCATACGATAGATACACAATTAAAAATGAAAACAAAAAGCAAAAGAAACGGAAATGATACGTAAAATAACCAAAATAAGAACATTTTAAATGAAGGCTGACAATTAAAAAAGGGCTTACAGAGAATAATTCAAATATATCATGCTGGAATCTATTTTGTCGGAAACGAAGGAAGGAATCGTCAACGGTTAATACACCTATAACCAACACTAACTTAAGCCACGGATTTCAAGTATCTAATACTAAATATACACGCGCTACCAAAAATGAACGTCCAGAAATATCGCCGAAAAAATAACTCAAATTATTTTTAAAGTGTAACATTTGACATTTATTTTGTATATTTTACGACTTGTTTTTCTACTTAATTTTTTCTGATATAACAAATATTCAGAAAATGAAAATTGAGTATCCAAACTGAACGAACTACAAGAAAAAATGTTTCCAAAATACTACATCGCAATTTTGAATTTTTAGGTTAAAAATGCACAGACAACCGTTTTTAAATGCTATTGAAAAAACTGCCGAGCTAAAGCAACGAAGTATTGGTCGCTAATATTGAGCATAATAACTCTTAAGTTGGTTTAGTACAATTTTAGAAGGTTACAAAAAGAAAAGTAGGTTCATTATAAATATGTTGAAAAATGACAATTTCTTCCTGTAATTAAACTTATATCTGTTGAGAAAATAAATATAATAAATAAATGGATTTCTTAAAACTCGTACCAGGTAGAAAATAAAAGATATTTGACAATGTTGAATAGGTATAGAACACTGGGCAACCCTTCCGGTTACCTATTTGTACGAGTGCGCGCTGTAGCGTCACTCCGAATTTAATCGTTAGTTTAAGTGCACGTATCTGTTCTCGGCATTCGCTAAACAAGTTATTTCGAAAGTGAATATTTTTGTGTTAGTTTGATTTGAAGAAAATTGTGATGGATTCGCATGTATCAGGTAAGAGCGCATATATTAATCGGGTTTTCGTAAATCTTTCGAATAATTAGTAATAATTCTAAGGGTAAGAAAATGGTACTTGAAATTAACAAGAGAAAACCCCTTTTTTAATTTTCAAAAACGTTTTTGTTATACTTCAGGGTGCGTCCCAGTAGTCTTGTACATTTTACGAGAAAAATGTGTCTTTGTACTATGTAGAGACATCAACATTAGCCGTGATCTCCCGTGAAATTGTGGTTTTTAGTATTATCAAATAAGTCGTTACAAAACCATCTGATTTTATATTAATTTATTATTTGACATTAAATAGGTTTTGCCTTGTTTCAGGATCCGAGGGCACCTCGGGCTCGAGTGGTAACACGTAGGTTACTTTTTGATAAAATGCAGGAGGATGTTAAGCATAAGTTCTCCTATTTGAAATCTCAATTTAAAGAGAGGTGGACAAAAGCGTATAAAAAAGTGGAGATTTTCCTTAAAAAGAATGACAAATGGTTACAAGATACATCTGAATTACCAAGAGTTAAACGGCGTTCTTCTGGGCGGTCCAAAAAATCATTTGAAGAATCAAGTGAAAGAAGCAAACGCAGAAAAACAATTGAAGTACGCAGTGCCGTTGACAAAAAATGTTAATGAGTGCTGCTCAAACATCTCTTCAAAGTTCTGGAGAGAGAATTGTGGCGAGTATTCTTAAAGATATTTCAAACTCTCCTGAGATAGCTCAAGCATACCACAAAGCATATAAAAATCCAAGTACGAAAAAAGGTCACAACTAGATTTAATTGCCGCCCTCTCAATGTTCGTGGAAGCTGACCTCTCAAGACGACAATATGAAATTGTAAGGAATACTAATAAGAAGTGTTATCCGAGTTACACTGTATTACAACAAGAAAAAAAGACTTATTATCCGGACAAAGAGGCCTATCTAGTAACTGATATATGTGCTGAAATTAACTTGAAGCATTTATTTATTAAACCATACAGCTAAACGTTTGGCTACATATCTGGAGGATGTACTAATACAATTAAAGTTAGAAGAGCGTCAATCGTTGACACTGATTGCGAAATGGGGCTGTGACGGATGTCAACAGGCACAATTTAAACAAAAAATGCAAGATGATCAATCCATTGACAGCAACATTTTTCAAAGTTGTTTTTTTCCATTACAGTTGGCTTGCACAATAAATAATAGAATTGTTTGGCAAAATCCAACACCCTCTTCGATACTGTCGACACATAAGGATCAGGTTTGTTAAAGAAACAAAAGACATCACAAAATCTGAAATCGCTTATATAGACGACGCTATGACAGATTTGCAAAATAGCGAATTTGTGCTTGGAGAGACTTCGATTTCTATAGAACATGTATTGACGTTCACTATGGTGGATGCCAAGATTTGCAATGCAGCTACTTCAACTACCTTAACTATGAGGTGTTACATTTGTGGTGCTACTTCAAAGGACTTCAATAGCCTCAATGAAAAAAGGACTGCCGATACAGACGCATACAGTTTGGCCTATCTATATTGCACGCTAGAATACGGTTATTCGAAAGTATTCTGCATTTATCCTATAAAATTCCCGTGCAAAAGTGACAGTTAAGGTCAGACAATGACAAAGAAATTGTAAAGCAGAGAAAGGCAGAGATACAGGTGGAATTCCGAGAAAAAACAGGCTTGATTGTCGATGTGCCTAAAGCTGGTTTCGACAACACCAACGATGGCAACACACAAGCAGGAGATTTTTCGCCAATCTAGAGATGGCAGCAGAAATTACCGGTGTAGACTGCAACCTCATAAAACGTTTGAAAGTTATTTTAGAGGTAATATCGAGCGGTTATAAAGTCGATTTCAAAAAATTTTCTAATTACGGATATGGGACTGCCAAAATTTACGTCGAATCATATCCTTGGCATCCCATGGCCCCTACAATGCACAAGATTGATACACGGTGCACTGGTTATCGAAAAAGCACTGTTGCCAATTGGCCTGCTGTCCGAGGAAGCAGCAGAGGCACGAAATAAACACTTTCGTTTGTATCGATGAATTTTGCCAGGAAATTCTCAAGAGAGCAGTGCAATTTAGATATTTTAGATTTCAACGTAATTTTTTTTTTAGTTTTTACTACAATGTTCTTTCTATTAATAAACTGTTTTATGATAAAATGTTTTTTTATTAACAACAACTTACTCCAAAAGGCTTTTACAACTATAAATATACATAAAAATCGATTTAAAGTATACAAAAACAAAGAATTAATTTTGGCCGCATAAAATGCTGAAATACCCCTATGTGCAGCGCGGCATATATTTTTTATATCTCTCTGTATATCTGTTAGGAGGGCTAGCAAAAATTCTGTGGCTTGGTTTTAAAAGGCCCAAGGTCACAATTAAGTTTTCTTGTAAAATAACAGTTGATTCCTAAATATAAACCGAACAATTGGCTGCCTTATGAAAGTGAAAGTAAAAAAATGAGGTGTGGCCACCACACGACTTTCTTATACGTATGAAAGTGTTACTTCAGGTCCGAATTTTGAAATTTCATTTATACAAAAAATATTCCAAATCCAACTCTAAATACTTTTGTACTCTTCATAAATATATACAGAATGCATAATTTACGACATATTTGCAAAAAATCGTTATTCGGTAAGAGTAAAAGTGATACTTCCGGTCCGAATTTTGAAATTTTTTTTATACAAAAGATATTAGAAATTAAGTTCTAAATACTTTTATATTCGTAGCGTACCTGTCTAAAAAGCATGACTTGCAAAATATTTGCAAGAAACTGATTTTCGATAAGAGTAAAAGACCTACTTCCGGTAGGAATTTCGAAAAACCTTTTTAATAAAATTGTTCACAATTTCAATTTTAAGTACATATGAATTCTTTATAAATTTGTTTAAACTTAGTAATTCACGAAATATTTGCAAAATTCGATTTTTTCACTGAATTAAACTACTACTTCCGGTCTGCTGATTTTGCTCAAAATCTAATCAGTTCTCAAGAGGGAGATTATATTCGTAAATACAAAATTTGGAATTGATATCTGCAGCGGTTTGACCGCTATCGTGGTCACACACACAGAGACAGACACACAGACATTTTTAAAAACCACTTTTTTGGTATCAGGGGACTTCAAAACGTGGACATCTGCAAAAATCTCGAGGTCGAAAATTTTCATCATCACAATACTTCCTTATACTACGTATAAGAAAGTAAAATGTACATAGAACAGAAATGGGCACAACTGCAAATTAAAAATACGTACGCCTTCAGGGTTATTCCTCACGAAGCACTCTGAATATAAATAAAACATTTTTAAATATCCTTGGCTTTTGAGCTGAAACCTCATCGTAGTCGTGTCTGCTTTTACGACCGACGTTTCGTCCACTATCATAAGAGGCATATTCAGGGCTTTTACTACTGCGATAACCAGAAACAGACTGGCGTATGTTGGCTGGGGGATGGTTTATATTGTTTTAGTGTTACAATGCAGCAGAGCTGGGCAATTACTTTCAAATAGTAATTAATTACAATTACAACATACTTTTTTTTAAAAGGAATTAATTACAATTACAAAGTACAAGAGATTAAGAAAGGAATTTTTATTCTAATTACATTTGTTTATAAAATCCGAGGAAAAACGTTTTTTTCTGTTATTAGTCTTTTGTTGTATATAATATACAGAGTGTAGATAAAGTCTGGAACAAAATTAATATTTCTGTTATCTTCGGTTTGATGGAAAAACCCTGAAACAGGTCGATTTTGTTTTTATCCCGTGCACTTTATAACATCGTGAATTTAATTCTGTCGTCATCTGGTTGCGCGCGGGCGTGACGTCATTAGTTTTTTCAAATGGTAACCCGCCACATTTATTACCCCTTGTCGTTAGGTATTCCATTGTGCATGCAACGGTATAAAAAGTTTGGTACCTTACATAACAATTTTTGGGAGAAAAATGCTTTCGAATTTCAAAAAATTAAAATTTTATTTCTAATGAAAAACTAATCAAAAATTATTTTAAAAAATCAGATAAATTATAATCCGAGGTTTATCTTGGATTGTCGTCAAACAAGACACCAAAAAAATGTCAACGGAAGTGTTCAAATTGTCCGCCATTGGCCATTTGACACTGGCCGAGACGGACGTACACGCTTTCTACGACACGTCATATTGACAGTTCATTACTTGGTGTTTGAACTTATCCATTCACAATACTTGCTCCATTGGTAGTGTTGAACGTGCATTGCGAAAATGGCGAATTTGAGCGAAAAAGAGCGGATTCAAATTCTCATTATTGTTGGTTGTGGTGATAAAATACGTAGCCATGAAGAAGCCCGTCAGTTTTTCAATGCAGAAAATCCAAACCGCGCACCGATTTCGCGGTCAACGGTGAGCAAAATTGTCGCAAAATTTGCTGAAACTGGTAGTGTAAAAGACAGGGCTCGTCAAGGTCGACCAAGAATTGAGGAAGATAGAAGGGTCAATATTCTCTTGGAACTTCAGGACAACCCCCACACTTCAACAAGGAACATTGTCAGGGATCATGCAGTCGATTTTACCACAGTAGCCAAATTGCTGAAGAAGGAAAAACTTCATCCGTACAAAATCTATCGGGTTCAGGAACTGAATGAAGATGACTTCGACCGCCGACTCGAGTTCTGTGAACAAATCATGCTACGGTGCGATGAGAATCCCGGATTTGTCGACAATGTGGTTTTTAGTGACGAAGCAACTTTTACCTTGAACGGTGAAGTGAATCGCCACAATTGTAGGTACTGGTCGGGCGAAAATCCTCGATGGGTTCGAGAGGAGCACACCCAACACCGGCAAAAAGTTAATGTATGGGCGGGAATAGTGGGAGATCGCATTGTTGGGCCTTTCTTTTTGGACAGAAATTTAAACGCTGAAACATACTTACATTTCCTAAGATTTACGCTAGTGCCAACATTGGTAGAATTATTTCCGGATGAAAACACCCCCGACAAGCCTCACCCCAGAATCTGGTTTCAACAAGATGGACCACCTCCACATTTTGGCTGGCGTGTTCGGAGTTACCTCGACGAAATTTTCCCCGGGAGATGGATCGGACGAAGGGGAACAATTGAATGGCCTGCCCGTTCGCCAGATCTCACACCACTTGATTTTTTTCTATGGGGTCATGTGAAATCAAAGGTGTACACCAATAAGCCAAATAACTTGGATGATCTGAAACATCGTATCCGCGAGGAAATGCGAAATATTGGTGCAGAGACAATACGACGTGTCGTAGAAAGCGTGTACGTCCGTCTCGGCCAGTGTCAAATGGCCAATGGCGGACAATTTGAACAATTCCGTTGACATTTTTTTGGTGTCTTGTTTGACGACAATCCAAGATAAACCTCGGATTATAATTTATCTGATTTTTTAAAATAATTTTTGATTAGTTTTTCATTAGAAACAAAATTTTAATTTTTTGAAATTCGAAAGCATTTTTCTCCCAAAAATTGTTATGTAAGGTACCAAACTTTTTATACCGTTGCATGCACAATGGAATACCTAACTTTTTATACCGTTGCATGCACAATGGAATACCTAACGACAAGGGGTAATAAATGTGGCGGGTTACCATTTGAAAAAACTAATGACGTCACGCCCGCGCGCAACCAGATGACGACAGAATTAAATTCACGATGTTATAAAGTGCACGGGATAAAAACAAAATCGACCTGTTTCAGGGTTTTTCCATCAAACCGAAGATAACAGAAATATTAATTTTGTTCCAGACTTTATCTACACCCTGTATAAATCGGAACTTAAAATAGGAAATGGGAAAGAAATCAACTATATTTCAACCCACCTGTATAAAAAACAACGTAATTTATTATATAAAAAACAAAACAAATAAAGCAACTATTCAAGTATAACATAAACTATGTGATTACAATAATTAGTAACAAAAAATTGCACCATAAAACTAGGAATGAAAATAAGGTGATCTAGGGTACATGACTTACCCTGGGGTGACAAATTTGGGGTAGTATAAGGGATCATATCTATTTCCTCAAAATTATTGCTACTAAAATAATTATTAAACCAGGAAATGTCACGCATAGGTGTTCAGTGTTTTCATTTCACACATTTTGTGGTGTATTTTTGTATGCAGTGCTTTTTTTAAGGGCTGGCTTTACATAATAATATTTCAACCCCATTTTATAAATTTTTTTTCAATTATTTAAAATCTCTTACTGTTGAGCTCTAAAATAATATTATTCTTATTGAAGAACCCCAAAAAAAAATGACTTGAAATTGAAATTTTCCGTAAAAATCAATGCCTAGTTTAAAAAAAAGCGCTGTAAAGGCAACATATACCTTAAATCACTTATTTTCACCTTCGGAAAGTATTGAAATAAGTACCTTTTATAGTTCCATTCAATATAAAATACTAAAACATTTGGTATTGTTGGTTGGATGATTTAAAATAATCATTTAACTGTATACAGTGTGACCAGTGAAGTCCGCATCATATGGGATTTTTTTTTTATTAATAGATTTATTCTAAATTTGAGTTTGGCATCAATTTCTGCTTCGATCAAGATGAAAATTAACCAAAAAAATAATAGTCACGTGATTCGCATTATCTGTCAAATTTACATTTTTTTCCAAAAAAAATTCAAAAGTGGGGTTATTTCTCAAAATATCGAAAAAAGTTATTAGAAAAAGTTTTTCTAAAAACAATTGTTAGCCCATATGCAAAATTTCAGCTGCATAAGATAATTTAGATTTTTTGCCATTTTTTTGTAAATTGCACCACTGTTGCGAAACGCAACCTACATAAAACTTCTTAGTTTTAACAATGCTTTATTCCAGACACATTTTCTTTAAGGCAGCGCCATATTCAATGTGTGTTTTTCTACAAAATCCAAATAGGGCTATTAAAATTTGGTCACATGTGATGCAAAGTTTATTTGTTTGTGACCCTGTATAAGGTAACTTCATAAAATAACTATTTTTGAAAATGTAGTTTGTGTCCAAAAGTAATACACATTAATATTAATACAGACAAGTAGACAGTGTCACAAGTAAAGTCTGCATTAAGTGGAAAATAAATTTTCGTTTAACTTTACGTAAGTTTAACTAGTTTCAATGATTTAATTTAAAACCCCTTTATTAAAATTTGATATGGAGCTATGTTATAAAAAGTAAAAATAGTCTTTTATTATTTAAGTTCAGTTTCCAAAAAATTAACTAGTTTTGTACCTTACGATGATGCACCAAACACAAGTTGGCCCCAAAACAAATGATAAAAAGATCAACAAGCCCTTACTTTATTAATGACAGTCAAATCGCTTTCTGTTTGTTATAGTGGCTTTTAATTAATATTGCGTATTAAATAAAAAAATGTTAACTGTACAGGAAAGAATTGAAATTGTATTAATATGTGGTGAAAACACAAGTCGTCGTGTAGCGGCCAACATTTTTAATGAAAGGCATCCAGGCAAACATGTGCAACAATCTACTGTGAGTAGGATTATGGTGAAATTTAAATCAACTGGATCGGTGGAAAGTTCATTTAAAAAACCTCACAATCCTATAAAACATAGTGAAGAAGTCCAATTAAATGTTTGCCTAGATATTGTGGAACATGGTCAAACTAGACGTTCAAAGAGAGAGTGTAAGGAATATTTTGCACAAAAATAAATTTAAGCCGTATAAACCTAAATTTATAAATACTCTTAAGGAACAAGATTTTGACATACGTTTGGGATTCTCTTTTTGGTACCAGGGGGAAAAAGAACAAAATGTGTCCTTTCCGTTTCACGTTTTATGGACCGACGAGGCCACTTTCACTTCAAACGGCGTTGTTAGCTCTCAAAATTGTAGATGGTGGGCTCAAGAAAATCCAAATTTTATAATAGAATGCAATGACCAGTATTCCTTTAAAACTAATGTGTGGTGTGGTATTTTAAACGATCAAGTTGTTGGGCCTTATTTTTTTAGAGGCAATTTAAATTCTGAAGAATACCTACGCTTCCTTAACAGCGAGGTCATTGAAGTTTTGGACAATATGCCTATCGAAATAAGGCATAATTTGTGGTACCAGTGTCACGGTGCTCCCATCCATACTACAAGACGGGTTCAAGAACGCCTCTTGGAAATATTTAGGGGCAAAGTAATTGGGCGTAATATGGAGCAATACTGGCCGGCTAGGTCTCCGGATTTAACCCCACTTGATTTTTTCTTGTGGGGTTACCTAAAACAAAAAGTTTACAAAGAAAAACCTTTCCGTAATGTTGATCATTTGGAAACGGTGATTCGAAACTGTATTTTAGAAATAAGGCCCCTTAGTATCAGATACTCCATTAAAGATGTATCAAGAAGAACAATTGTTTGTATTGAACGCAATGGGAGGCACACAGAAATGTAATTTTAATTTTTAGGTTTTTCAAATTATGTTAATTTAATATTCAAATACCAAAAATACATATTGTTATTAATTGAAAAGGTGGAATTTTAAATGCGTTTCATTTTTACAATGTATTATGATTATTTTATTAGAAAATTTGACTTTTCAATTAAACTATTTTCTTAATATTAATGTTTATTACTTTTAGACACAAACTACATTTTCAAAAATAGTTATTTTATGAAGTTACCTTATACAGGGTCAAAAACAAATAAACTTTGCATCACATGTGATTTGGATTTTGTAGAAAAACACACATTGAATATGGCGCTGCCTAAAAGAAAATGTGTCTGGAATAAAGCATTGTTAAAACTAAGAAGTTTTATGTAGGTTGCGTTGTCTTATTTCGCAACAGTGGTGCAATTTACAAAAAAATTGGCAAAAAATCTAAATTATCTTATGCAGCTGAAATTTTGCATATGTGCTAAAAATTGTTTTTAGAAAAACTTTTTCTAATAACTTTTTTCGATATTTTGAGAAATAACCCCACTTTTGAATTTTTTTGGAAAAAAATTTATATTTGACAGATAATGCGAATCACGTGATTATTATTTTTTTGGTTAATTTTCATCTTGATCGAAGCAGAAATTGATGCCAAACTCAAATTTAGAATAAATCTATTAATAAAAAAAAATCCCATATGATGCGGACTTCACTGGTCACACTGTATATTGTTGGTTTTCATTACAACTAACTTTTCAAAATTTGTGTCTGATATGGCATGTCTTTTGGCTGCATGAATCATAGTAGCGAATGAAAATAATCGTTCGACGGGTGCTGAAGATGGTAGTGCAGTATTGTGTTTAAAAAACACTTGCTTAATGAGAGGGTAACTTTCTACTATGGGAAAGTTGTGTCTTATATCATCCAGATACTGTAAAATTTCAAGATGAATTTTATTTTTACTTTCATTGTCAGCTGATTGTGTGATTAGTTCAGTTCCTTGATTAAAATCAAATAAGCTACTATTTTTAACTTCCTTCTTATAATTATCGGTACCAATATCTATAAGATTCATTAATTCGGACTGTTCGATAGAAAATAATTCACACTCCGAAATAAGCAGTTGTTTAATATCATGTTTAGATAACACAAAAGTTGACTCGACTAACGGCAACCAACGAAGTTTAAACTCAGGATGTGTAATTGCTCCTAAAAGTGCATAGGTATTCTCTAAAGTTAAAAGATGTTTAAATCTATTATCTAAACCTTTAATTGCACTTTGAAGTATTATATCTCCGCCACTTTTAAACTTCTTTTTACTTAATTTATTGAGCTTATTTTACAGTGACACTAGACTAGGAAGAAGAACGCCATAAAAAGCTTTGTTTTCACCTTGTAAAATATTATGGGTCTCTGCTAAAAGTGCAGTGACTTCACAATGTTCTTGCAGAGTAAGGAACTCGTAGCACGGTATTTCTAATTTTAAAAAGATGCAAAGTTTTTCTTTCACGCCTAGTATTTGTTTGATACTGTCATACATTGAGTTCCACCTAGTGATTCCAGGGGAGCTAAGGGTATGTTCTAAATATGAGTTAATTGGAAAAGTAATTTGTAATTGAACTTTTAAAAAACTAAAAGTATTTAAAAACAAATTACAAATACTTCACGATTTTTCAAGCAATTACAATTACAATTACTGATTTCTAAAGTAATTTGTAATTGCTAATACCTTTTTGTACAGTAATTGCCCAGCTCTGCAATGCAGTGGAGAGTGTATCTTATGGATGAGTTGAGTTTTTATGATGAATATGCTAGTGTGATGGATAGTGGCCTTCGTCTCGTTTCAAGTTCTACCGATCGTTTGGTCTCGTCGTTGTACACACTGCCACACGAACATGGAACCGGTACACGCCGAGGATTCAAGAGATTGCTTGTCTTTGGCCGACTAAAGGAAATAGGATAGTTTGGAATGGGGTTTGAAATTACCGAGTAGGGACATAAATACTGTTACAACTTGGAAAGCACCCCGTCGCAGTAGTTAGCTGAATGTATACTTATAAAAACACATGATTTTTGACAGCCAACTATTAGCTTAGCCATAAATGCAAATAATTGGAATTTGAGCTTGTTATCGCTATGCAATGGTCCGATAAAGAAAATCGAATTGCAGTTACAGCATTGTATGAATGCAATATGAAGAAAGGAGATATTTTTGACACGCTTCAACCACTCGGGATAAGCCGAATGTTTGTTTATCGGTGCATGCAGTTTGTTCGAGGATACTGGCCACATCAAAGGCCGCCAGCGATCCGCTAGTTTTCGTACGGTACGTATGCCGTATACCATTAAAACAATAAAGGCCAGAATTAAGTGGAATCCATGCCGTAAGCAAAAATTATGGCTCGTGAAATGAATATGACTCGAAAGTCACCGAGTCGAATTATCAAAAAAAGGCTTTGGGGCCTTCAAACGACATTCCGGGCTATTGTTGACTGCGACTCTTAATATTTTTCTTAAGAGTCGCAAAATCAAAACTCTTAGCGAAGTATGTCAATGACTGCCACAAAAAATCCTTTTCATCGATGAAAAAATTTTTACCGTCCAGGAAAAATTCAATCAGCAGAATGACAGATTTTGTGCACGTTCATCTAAAGAAACCGCCGATGTTGTGTCACGGGTTGAAAATGGTGACCACCAGCGTCAGTTATGGTTTGGTGGGGTGTTTCTTATGATGGGGTTACCAATTTGCATTTCTGTGAAAAAGGCGTCAAAACATCTGCCAAAGTGTATCAGGATCCGTCCTGGAAATCGTTGTGAATCCACTAAACCGATCCCTCTTCCAAAGTCAACCGTGAATGTTCCAGCAAGATTCTGCAGCAGCTCATAAAGCCAAAGCCTTGGTTCCAAAACAATTTACCGGATTTCATAAGCACCGAAGATTCAACCCAGAAACCAATAAGGTATCAAAAACAACCGTGGAAGCCTACAACTCAGGTTTATAAATACCGTTAAAAGACTGCAGATTTGGTGTTATGTAGAGTGTTCGAAATATTTTATTTGATATTTTTATTGATGTCATTGCCAAGAATAGCCAAAAATATATGCAAATTCCATATTAAGTAAGAAGTAACAATTCTTCAGAAATGGCAATGGTTAACAATTGAGGCGTCAGCAATAGCCGTGACGCTAACTTGTATATATCTTGCATTTCAGAGCGTTGTCAGGTGTTATTTTCATAAAAAATTAGGAAGCATGAGCGATTGAATATACATTATATTTACGGCTACTGCCTTTCTTCCTTTTTGGTATATAAACTGCTATCGTTTCGTCCCGATAGTCACGTGCTGTCGTCTAAAACTGTCAATTCTAGACGGTACCTACGGAAGTCTTAAGTTCTTAAAACGATATACAGATCGTTGCATCGCAAGTGCCGTCAAAATATTATATCGATAGTTGAACGGTATGTCTTAGTTAAGTCCATATGCCGCGCCGGCGCCGATACATGTTGCAGAGAATACGTATGAATATTTGGATATTTGCAGTCTCCAGTTAGTCATTGTAGAAGGTAGTTGTCTCATATGTTCTAGCGCTTTGCGATATTTTATTACATTTTCATTTTTTTATTATTCTTGTTGAAACAATATTCCTTTCATTTGCATTTTCTTATTATATCCTAATCTGTTAATTGTCTCATTCTTCAAGCATTTTTGCTAAACATATTCGTTTAGTTAGTGTTTTGTCGTCGTTTCTATTAGGTTTTCTGCAGAGTTTAGTGTAAGATACATACATAAGTATTTATTTAGTTTGTTAGTTTGGTATTTATATGTTATAAAAATAATGGATGTTTATAATTTAGTTCAAAGAAAACAAATTATTAAGTGGTATCATCAGGAAATACCCTTAAGGCAAATAATAGAGCGCTTTTATGAGAATTATCAATCACGACCCGCTCTAAAAACAATTCAGCGAATAATAAATAATTTTGAAAGATTGGGCTGTATTATGCCGAACAAGCACAAACGTAATAGGCAGCCATTTGTTCGCCAAGACGAAAGAAATCTTTTAATTTGTGCCAGTGTCGAACAGAACCCGAAAATATCTTCATTGGGTATTAGTGAGCAGCTGGATATTTTTAAAAGCACAGTATGCCGTGTTTTAAAGAAAAATAAATACCATGCCTACAGATTACAGAAAACAAATGAAATATTTCCCGAAGTTGAAGAACAGAGAATGGAATTTTGCGAAAATATAATGCATATTTGCAATCAAAACGCAAATTTTATTGCAAATATATTATTTACGGATGAAAGTACTTTCCCGTTGCACGGAAGACATAATCCCGCTGTACCTCGACTCTGGGCAAAAGAAAACCCGCACGTAACATACAATGCTAGAACTCAGTATCCCCAAAAATTAAACGTTTGGGCGGGATTACTTGGAGAGCATAAAATTGGACCATTTTTTATAGATGGCAATTTAACAGGCGAGAAGTATCTTAACTTGCTCCAGAATCGAATTATCCCACGCCTCCACGAATTGGCGCTCAACTTGGATAACATATGGTTTCAACAGGATGGGTGTCCCGCTCATAATAGTAGAGTTGTACGGGAGAATATCTTCATAATGTATTTCCAAACCGTGTTCTAAGTACCTGGGGAACTATTCGCTGGCCACCTAGATCACCAGATCTCTCCCCTAATGACTTTTTCTTATGGGGATACATGAAAAATAAGATCTATACATTTGAAAACGATAGACCAAACAATTTGGCAGAATTGCAACAAAAAATTATTAACACTTTTGATGACATTCCTCCAGCAATTTTACAGAATGCGCAACGAGGCTTCTACGATCGTTTAGCATATTGCTTTGAGGCGACCGGAAGACGTTTCGAGCATTTAATGCATTAGAAAAGTGGTCGCTTTTATATTAACTTATAAAATAATAATTTATGACTAATAATAGATTCCTTCTGTTGTAACATGTGCATATTTTTTTAACGTTTATTCCTGCAACTATGAGAATATTCATTTTTTATTTAGCTACTAATTACAGAATTTAAATTTCATTATTTTACTGTGAATTGTTGTGATAATAAATAGTATTACTATTCTCCACATTGCTTTAATATTTTACATTTTTCATTCGTCATAAACATCTTCTTATAATACATATTCTGTGCACAAGTTTGCTATTCTTGTTATAACTACATATTTAGGGCCGGTCTTTCCACCTACTAATAAAGTGCCCGATAACTATTTGACAAATAATTTTATAAGGTACTTTTATTAGTCAGTTTGTCCGAGTGCGTCTTTTCAACATTTCCGAACCTGCTAATAGCTATTAGGCAAATTACGTTCAATCCAAAAATATTTCTTATGTTGGTATAGAAACTTACCCGAAACAACTTCAAGTGGATTTTGATAGACAAGATAAACTGCTGTATACCTCCAATAAGTAAGAGAGTGATAAATGATAAAACACGGCATTATTTTATTTTAGAAATTCAGTGTCAGTTGTGTTTACTGTTTATTATAACCTGTACGTTTGTTGTAATATTTTAAATGGCTTCTGTAGAAAAAAAAAAGAGAGAGCGAGCGGTAAATTTTACGGATTAGAAATACGTTGTTTGGTGGATATTGCACTGCGATATATTGACATTATTGAAAACAAGCAGACAGATGCAGTTACGTGGAAAGAAAAAGATAAAGCTTGGGCAGATATTGCGTTAGAATTTAATGCAGTCACTGGCTGTATTAACAGAACAACAAAAGTATTAAGATTGAAGTACGATGGCATAAAAAGAGCTTTAAAACAAAAACAAAATAAAAATAAATTAGAAAACTTGACTAGAAAACTTCACTACTTAACATTTTACTTTATAACGTTTCTATTTTACATGCTATTCATATGATAATGTGTTCACTCTTTAAAAGCAAATAAAACGTTTACAAACACTTTAATATTTTATTTCAAACTTTTGGTATTTAAAATTATATATGTATATAAAACTATTGCATGAGATGCAAAAGAAGTTAATTCAAGATCGAGAAAATCGAGAGCAACAACATGAGTTGTTCATGAAAAACTTAAGTATGCAACAGCAGTTGCTCACAGATACAATGGCAAACCAAGAGAAAGAACATACCTTACGGAAACAGAAGTAGAGGTTTTTTTCGTCGACATAACCTGAAAACAGTTTATAATCGAGTGTATATCTGTGTATATGTGTCTTTTGAGCATCTTTTTCGGTAAAAAGTCGTAGCAGAGAATAAAAACGTAAGTAAATATAG
This sequence comes from Amphimallon solstitiale, assembly GCA_963170755.1. Lineage (NCBI taxonomy): Eukaryota > Metazoa > Arthropoda > Insecta > Coleoptera > Scarabaeidae > Amphimallon > Amphimallon solstitiale. The sequence goes on along the minus strand of OY720680.1, from coordinate 2,705,131 downwards.
TTTAAAATAGTGTACAAAGATACCTTAATCAAAGGATCGTAGCATGCGTGTGTTCCAGGCGTGTTAAAGGAAATAGCAACAAGTAAAACTGTTATTGCGTTTTTTCTACACGTTTTATAGTGTACACCAACACTTTAATGACTTATGTATGTATCTCTATATTATAGAATGGATTCAACTAACGAAAGCGGGGCCAGTAAACGAAAACGAGCTGCGAACTTTACAGAACTGGAAACTAGAATTTTAGTAGATGTTGTGCTGCTACATGCTGGCATAATAGAAAATAAACCAAACTTAAATCTGTATATAATTTGAAATTAATAAATGAAAAATACCTATGCATGTAATTAATTTCAAATGAAAAACCTAAAGCATATGATTTCTTGTAGGTTAAAAGTCACTGACATTAATGCACAGCACTATTGACAGGTTAACAAAACTCCATCTTCCACTCGTGCAACTTCGCTATTTATCCAGGACCCGAATGGCAATAGGTTTGTTCGGGTTTAATTTTGAACGGTTCCAGAACAGTTCCCGTCAGGCGCGTTTGCAAAATCGTTTTAGATTTCGTAAATGCGCATGACGGGAACATAAACGCGCATGACTAGAACCGTTCTAGAACCGTTCAAAATTAAACCCGAACAAGCCTAATATTAAGTGCTTTGTGTGGTTAATAACTTATCTGCCGAATTTCCGTGTTAATTCTCCTAGTAAACGTTATTGGGAGGTGGAAAGACACGTTTACAACTTATTGGCTGAATAAACTTTATTGTCAACTTTATTAGGAGATGGAAAGACCGGGCCTTAGTTTTTATGAGGATAAAAACAGCGGGCACATTGTGCACGTTAAAGAAAATTTTATCATATGAGTCTACCTACATTACGTATAATTCATACCACCGGCGCAGCTATGCACGTACATACATACTACAACGCTAAGACCTGCTCAACGAAGTAACACGTCAATCGGAGCGAGCGTTTGACGGCACTTGCGATGCAACGATCTGTATGTTTCTCACTTCAAAAAGTATACGTATCTTTGTTGAATACACACCGATTTGAATTTTGTATTTTGAAATTTTACACTTTGGGAAGCTGATTTGTGCCACTGGAATTGGTAAGTACAGGCAGCTGTGGGAGCAATTGAGCACTAATTTAAATAGTGCTGAATATGGAGTAAAAACTATAGATAAATGGAAAAAAGTTCGTAAAGAACAGATTATTTTTATGTATCATATTACTACAAATACACATACATAAAACTTAACACATTTTTTATCACTATAGACATGGAGTAATTAGAAATGTAATTTGAAGAAAAAGGCTGCAGAAATCAGACGAGCAGAAATTGCTACAGGGGGTGGCCTCGAAATGGAAAATAGCTAACTGAGCAGGAAATGAAGATTAGGGATGCACCGGAATTCCGGCGGTACCACTAAATCCGGCCGATCCGGCCAGTTGGCCGGAACTACCGTTCCGGCCGGATCGCTTTCCGAATTTTCGGAACTTTTTGGAAATGTTTAAGTTTTAAATTTTTAATATAATTTAAATTCAAATATATGCAAATATAAAGAAAATTATTTTAAGGTTTTTTTTTAATTGGTGCCTACTTACCTATTGTTAAGTCGTTAATTAATCACAAATAATTTTTTTTTTGAACAAAATATATTTTCTTTCCAAAAATTACAAAACATAAATAGTAAATGAAAACATTATTAACAGCCAAATTCTAACAGCAAAAATAACAGCCAAATTCCCTGTCATGGATAAGTCTTATAAGACCTATACAGTTTACATGAAAAATTAGAGTGAGAAAAACTTAGTATTCATAATTTATTTTATTAAGATTATGGTGAATAAATAAGAGCTTTTCGGCATTTTCAGAGTTTAGCCTACACCTATTATCAACATATATATTACCAATTTCTGAAAATAGTCGCTCTGAATAGACACTAGTTGCTGGGCTTGATATGACTTTCGACCAGATATATTTTGTAATTGGTCAACAGTGAAGGGTGTGCGTGTTTCCTTGCCTATGATAGACCGGCGGCTGTGGTTCCCCGACTTCTTTTTAATTTTTTTATTATTGACAGGTGGCTGCTATTCTCCAATTGAATGAGTAGAATTGTTTTAATTTTGTTAATGCTGATTAAAAATTAATATTTAAATAAACAGTAATTTCTATCTAGGTAAAATTAATAGTAATAAACACTCTGCATACTGTAGCTAGTTTAAAAAAAAGTAAAAATAAATCAGCCCCAATATTTTGAATGTTTTACGTATAAAAATAGGCATGCACATACATTTCAAATTTAGGGCCCGATCCGGCCGGAATTCCGGCCAGCGGCCGGAATTCCGGTTCCGGCCGGATCGGCAAAATACCCGATCCGGTGCATCCCTAATGAAGATCCTTGCTCTGTTGGGTAACACTTTCTTTGAAGGGTGTAATGTTGCAGAGCGTGGTGTAACTAATAATTTCTTTAATTAAAATATGTAAAAATAAACAGTCTTATATTTTGCAGTTGGATACTTGGATGTAATAAATATTGAGAGAGCAGCATAGGGCAAGCAATATACGCAATATATCTCAACCTTCTTGTACATATAGCTCATCCCCCATCATTTAGAAATGGAAGAATGAAATATGTGTTGATTATGATTATTTATTTTTATCTAAAAATAGTACTCCCAGTAAGAGAATAAAGCATAATGAAAAAGATGAATTAAAAGAATTGTATATAGAAACTTTAAGTGCAGTTAAAGAAATTGGTGTCACCTTAATGAAATAAAGCATAGACAATTTGAAATATGATTGTAAACATAAATAAAATATTGCAATATAAAACATACTTTTATTCCAATGCACTCTATTATAAATAAATTAAATTTTTAAAAAAGGTTTACACTCTAGCCAAACTTAAATGGTGCTGTAAATATTAAGGTTTTTTCTTAAGTGAATTTGTTTAATAATAGTGAAGAGCATGCGTTAATAAAATTATAATACTAGGTTGTTCAATAGTGTTTTGTAAATTTTTATAAACGTATTCCTATTTATACAACTCATTGTTAATGCTTATTAGAAGTCCTGTCGTTTTTTCCAATAATAATCATTCTCAAAAATATTCTAAGTACAATCAGAAATAAGTATACAATAAAGGTAGTATAATAATATCAATATTATAGTTTAAGTAAAATAATTATTTTAAAATTCATGCACACGCGCAAATAATATCAACTACGATATCTACGTCGTGCTACGACTCGAATATGAATTTCGAAGTCGATAGCACTTCAGAATCACATCAAGTCACTGCGCTGCGAGTTTGTCTATCGAGCCGATCGATATCGTTTTGCACACAGAATCCCCGTGCTGATCCGCATGCGCATTAACCCATTCCAACACCAATGTAACACAATATTTGAGAGTAAGATAAGCAAATTAAAGGTATTGCGTAGAAATAAATGTATTAAAATACTGGAGCTAACCCAGTATTTTAATCGGAAAACTATGCCTTATACTAAAAACTACACCGAAACATAATGCAGAAAAATAATTTATTATTATGGCAGCAGTGAAAAAACCGAAAGAAAGGTGATTATGTACATACACGAGAACGGTCTTGCCAACCAAGACTCAATTCTGGTCAAGTGAGGAGTTGGAGCGGGACCAGCTCGCGATCCGTCTGCTGAATGTGACCAATTACACATATGCTTGAAATAATAAGGAAAGCAAACGAACTATCAGTCCAACATTTGATGCATGGGTGTCCCCTGAATAATTACATATTTTATTTCAAGAAAAAACAACTAGCCAACATATTACAAATTAACTATTTTTCGCTTACATTTCAGTACATTGGGTAATAAATATGGTGATTAAGTTATAAATGAATCCACAGTTTTCTTTACATACTTTTGCTTCTACTCATACTGTTGCATTAGCAATTGTATTACGTTACAATGTGTAACAAATAACATACATAAAACAAAATTTAACTGACAAAAAATGGGAAGCCTTCATTGTATAAATTGTATTCTTAAAAATCTGTATGTGTATTTCCAGATGAATTATATTTATTAAGTCTAGCTATTATCCTTATTTAATTGTTGTCCATGATCCCTAATTACATAGAACGATGCAAACAGCAAGACATTTCTGACACAGTTGTTTACCATTGCATCAGAAACAAAGAACTAAACTGCAAACTGCAACTACAATGGTCATTTACACTATTCAATCTCAATGCAGGATTAACTGCCAATTGATCAAATGAATAACAATATGACATAGTTTTCTAGATTATACTTACATTAAAAAGCTGTACTCCCATCCATCCATGATATCTTTGCAGTACAACTTGATAGGCTATCTTAATAAATGGTGTTAAATTGGTATCATTCCTGCCATGCTCAGTATTATCTAACACATATTCAAAAAATTTTGCAATAAAGTGTAGACCTCTGCAATCAATAACAATATGGGATTATTAATTATATTAATAAAATTGTTTAGTAAACCTCCGTAGCCATTGCAGAGCATCAACAGCAATAATATGACCAGCAGCTTTTTCTGTTAAAATCATATCCTCAAGATATTGATATGCAGTTTCATTTTTCTTTAAAGTCTCTGTTATTTTCTAAAATATATCCTCATTTTTTAGCAAACAATTTTGAATGTGAACTGCTTATAAGAACTCACCGTAATATTTCCATTCATATCATATTTCAATGGTGAAAACACTTTACCCATTTTTTCTATAATGTAAATTACTGGTATTCAAAGTAAACATATCGATTAATACCTACCAATTATATTGACTACATATTTTGAGTTTTCTAGAAATTCTACAGTTTGAACTTTTGATGTAACACCATTGTAACCAAAACATAAGACCTCGAAATTTGGTATGTTATTGTCGTCTTGGGCTTCTGTAGAATTTTCTAAATTTGACATTTCAAACAGAATACAATTGCTATTTTCTAGATGTACAAATTGTAAGTAAACATAAGAAAATCAAAAACGATTACTATAGAAGTAACAGTACGTACTTACAGTACTCATCTTTACTTAATAGTCTGATATCATTATCACTCTGTTATCACGTTGCATTATTCGTAATCTCTCATGTAAAATAGGCAATTAAATCCAGGACCGAACGATCCATTATCGACAATAAAAATATATACTCGACACCCAATTGAATGTTCATGCTGAAAACTTAATTCCATAACTCAAATTGTCACTAAAATTCACTAAATTATTCGATCCTATTAATTAGATTGTTTATTGAAGCATAATGTCTATAGAGGTTCACATTCACCTCTCTTCCAGATCCCAACAATTGATTGTAGAGATTTGTACAGGTAGCAAATAGCCAAATACTAACTAGTGGACACGTTTCGTATTTACTGCACACAGATGTCGGTGGATCATTATTTTGTCAGTAGCTCGCAGCAACTTTCTACTTAGCGCGCGTTTATTGGGTTTGATTTTTAAGAGTTTTCCGCATATTTTATTTTAATTTACATATTAAAAGTCACTCTATTTATTGAGTGTAGTTGTTGTATTAGTACTAACGAGAGATATAAAAAGATTGTTGCTTTGTAAATATACGGTAGGTAGTAGTTTCAGAATAACGTCCTAAATTTATGGGGAAATAAACAGAAGAAATATACAGGGTTATGATAAAGTAACGCACAAAATTCATAACGTACAATGTTCATTTTTGAAAAAAATGCAAAAACACGTGAAACAGTGTATTTTATTCCGCGTCTTTTAACATAAGTAAAAAAAATAAAACGTCAAATTTGTCAAAGTTATGACGTCATCAATATTTTTTTTAAATATGAAGCTTGGTTTTTTTTTTACTTTATTTGATAAAGCTTATTTTTCTGCATTATAAAGAAATAATTCACATAAGAAAAAACTAAAAAAAACGAATTAGACATGAAATGACTCGTATAACTCCGCAGATGATCGAAGACTCTGTAAATCAGGTCTACCATCGTCTTGGCCTATGTCAGATCAATGATCTAATACTGCGCTTCTAGCAGGTATAGCGTTAGGGACGGGAAGAGATATTGCTTTTACTTTCTGATACGTAGTATAAGGAAGTATTGTGACGCTGACATTGTATATGTACACTATATTGTAAAGAAAATATCAACGGTTTCGATAAAATAATGTCCGAGTAACGATTACTTTCTTAACAAACACCGATCTCAGAAGTATTTTGCAAACTGCGTAGAAACTGCCCGAAATGGTAGGCGGAGCTACCTCTCGACACAATGTGCGAGCGTACCACATACTCTATTTGATTTCAGTGAATTTCGCCCAAATTTCAAAATTTTGTTTTCCGTTTCGTGACCTTATTTTTAAAAATTAAGAAAAAATAAAATTTATGTATTGCTGTTGAGTGTTACATAATGTTAAATAAAGGCTTGTTTTTTGAAATTTCTTACATTTTTATTTTTATTTAGGGCCCTTTGGACAATTTCGAAGAAATTACGATTTATCCATTGAAAGGCGTTGTTTTCTTAAATTAGCGTGTAAATTCGGTAAGGTTTTCATGAAAAATACGATTAGGAAATGGGAAAAACGATTTCGAGGCCGGGCGTACAGCCTTAAGGTAAATACAAAATGGAATAGAAATACATAATATTTAAATTTCCGGTTCATTGGTTTGATCCATTTTACTTCTGCATGTAGTTGGCAGGCGGCGCTAAACATTGTCTAAACTTTTTATTATTAAGAGGGGCGTTTACCTATCGAAAACTAAGGCATCGCCGTTTCGCGTTTTTTGAATTTATTTTGTAATTTTAGAATCTCAAATTTGGGTTAGTCATGCAAAAGGCATCAATTTATAATGTCAAGGTCAGTTTTTGTACTAATTTATTTTCTTAAGAAAGTTATGTGTATTAGAAATAACCACAAAATGCATGAATTTGATTAACGTCTACTAACTAAGGCTGGTACACAAAACGACCTCTACGCGCCAGCTGCACATTTGATGTACGATATAAACAAAAAATCAAATTTATGTAATTATTTTTGAAGATAAAAAACATTAAACAGTAAACATTGTCACACACATTTTACACGAGGTTTTTCCAAGCTAATCACGTTGTCTATCCCCACTTTACGGTATCTCTACGCTCTACCGGTCCTAGCGAAGACGAAAATCTATCGGAATCGGTCGGCTATTGCAGACTTAAATGCGAGTGACAGTTTAATTACAAACTGTCACTCGCATTTAAATGCCATATATACCTATAATATTCGAGTGTATAATAATGTAGCGTTTTTGGGGTCGAAATAAACAACTCGTGCAAATGTTTTAAAACTGTCTGTATATTTTCACACTTAAAACTAATTACAATATAAAAATATAAAATAAATGTAACGCACTTAAAACTACTACGAATAAACTAACACACGTATTTATTTCTATTACTACTATTTATGTCTGTAATATTTATTTACTTCTTGAACTATAATAACACTGCACCATTCACTGTATTTACGTTTATTTGCACTATACGAATACTACTGAATGAATTCCTTATCCCACCGGCGGCATTTACATACATGTGTAGACAAAAGGTCTAGTAAATTCTGGCTCTCTTCTACCATATTCCAGAGTCGCTGACATAGTATATGAGTGCAGTTGACTTATTTACCGGTACGTTTTTTGTCGTCGCCAGATGTCTGCTTCTTTTTTTTTTGTGGGCTTGTTTCATTACAATAATATAACAGTTATGGGCAAGCGAAAATTGGCTTATTATAAAACATCAACATCAACAGTTCCGTAAGTACTCATTCTGTATACATTATGTTTCCAATCTATAGTATTCCTTTATCTATGACAGAATCTGTGAATAAAACCGAAGCGCACTGACGAACCGAATATCGTGTAGCTCCACCTACGCACACCCCCTTGCGTCTACCCGTCCCGCGAGTAATATAAGTTGCATAACTTTCTATTAACTAACAAATAGAACCTTATGCAACTTATATTACTCGCGGGACAGGTAGACGCAAGGGGGTGTGAGTAGGTGGAGGTAGACGATATTCGGTTCTGTCATAGCGCTTCGGTTTTATTCACAGATTCTGTCATAGATAAAGGAATACTTAGACCATTTAAACATGTAGACACGCCGTAACTATCAAGTAGTGAAGCAAACATAATTCTACGCGGGTGACGTCACTGGTGGGCACGATGCAACTAAGTTACTAGCATTAAATTTTGGTCGTCAATATCATTAAAAACTTTTTCTCATCTGTCACGAATTAAAAATTCCATCTAATTTTCACAGTAATTGTCAAAATTAAATTTAGTTATCATAATAATGGCACCAAAATCTGAATATATGTTAGACGTTTGACATACAACAACAACAGAAACAAACCCACCCGTGATTGTGACGTCACTGGTGGGCTTGTTTGTGCGTTATGTTTGCTTCAGTTCGTATTCAAGGTCAATGGTCTAAGAAGGAATACTATATAGATGGGAAACATAATGTATAAAGAATGAGTACTTACGGAACTGTTGATGTTGTTGATGTTTTATAATAAGCCAATTTTCGCTTGCCCATAACTTATATTATTAAACACTCGAATATTATAGGTATATATCACATTTCTTTTTAATTACAAACTGTCACTCTGACTTAAGTCTGGAATAGCCGACCGATTCCGATAGATTTTCGTCTTCGCTAGGACACAATAGCTTGAAAAAACCTCATGTGAAATGTGTGTGACAATGTTTACTATTTAATGTTTTTTATCTTTAAAAATAATTACAGAAAGTTTTTTTTTTATATCGTTTGAGGTTGTTTTTTTCTTTTGTGTAACAGCCTTAGTTAGTGGACATTAATTAAATTCATGCATTTTTGTCGTTATTTCTAAGACATAAGTCTTTTAAGAAAATAAATTAGTACAAAAACTAACCTTGACATTATAAATTGATGCCTTTTGCATCACTAACCCAAATTTGAGATTCTAAAATTACAAAATAAATTCAAAAAACGCGATACGGCGATGCCTTAGTTTTCGATAGGTAAACGCTCCTCTTAATCCATGTAAATTTGTGTATGTGTTTCTAAGGATATATTTATGATGTGAGTACAACTTTCGACTTTTTTAAGGACAAATAAGATTAAATGTAGTATATAGGTTAAAACAATAAGAAGAAAGAATAAGATTTGTTTAGTTTATATGTTAGAATTGTAATTTATTCGTAATATGACAGACTTCCATAAATCGTACCGAGTTGAGTGCTGTATATCGTACTGGTACGATTTGGAGCTTTACTAATTGTATTTATTGATTATGGTTATTTCAGCTAAAGATGGCAAGAAGGCAAAATGGAAAATGGTCTGAAGATAACATGAAAAAAGCTCTAGAAGAATAAACAAGTGGAAAAATTAAGTTCAATAAATGTTGCATAAAGTATAACATTCCTAAACCTAGTTTTCGATTGGTTAAACGCTCCTCTTAAGGGTCCTATATAGTGGATCGGAAATGTAATATTGGTTGCATAGCACATAATTTAATAAGCCAAGCATGTCCGAGTACTTATTACACATAGGGAATATATAATAACTATTTGAAATAATAACTCAATATCTAAGCGAATAAAAATTCTTTTATGAACAAATATTTACACATTTGTAACCGCGGGAAAGGTTTTACTAGAATAACAATTCATTGTAATGTGGGTTGCCTAATTTTAATTTATTTAATATTAATTTAAAAGAAAGTAAAGAATAGTTGAACGAAAAATAAGTGCAGAGCGGGGTAGCTTTTTATTCAATTTATAACGTGAACCCAAGCAAATAAATCTCTTCCGAAGGATTTTTGAGAAAACTAGGTGTATAGATGTATAGAGACTGGGAGGTATTTCAGTGCTATTAATATCAATAAAATACTATCATAAAAATGAGCAGAAAGAAACAAACTTATACGAGTTCATAGTTCTCTTGTTTATCGGAGGATATTAATTATACACTGTTCCACAAAATTAACGTACCACTTCTTGTATTTTCCCAAATATTATTTTACTGCGTAAATTATTTAAAAGTATGATACAAGATACTAGTAACGATAAACCATAATAATGGATTATTCAGGTAAGAATGCGAATTTATTCTCCTCTGACCATTGTTGTTTTTTATGTTTACGAATATTAATGTGATGGGCTAGTGCATAGGTTCCCAAAGTGGGCGATAACGCCCCCTTGTGGGCGCTGCAGGTCTAAAGGGGGGCGGTAAGAGACCCAGAAAAAAAATGGGGGCGTTGTGTAAAGGCTTAGGGGGCGATTTGTAATTTCATCTAGAATCTAGGAGGACTCTTAGACACCGACTGAGCTCTCGACTCTCGACTAGGGATGGGCGATAAACATCGATGTTCATTGAACATCGATATTTTAGGATCGATGTTCGATGTTTTTGCATCGATGTTTGCAATTTAGATTTATCGATAAACTATCGATGTTAGAAGAAATATAGTGAACATCGAACTTTTAAGCTTGACAAAATGTATTTGCACTAATCACAAAATAAAACAGCGTCCTCTGTTGACAAATACAAAAATGTTTCCAAATTAACAGCTCACATACAGGCTACGAGGATGTAAAATTGTCTACGAATAAAAGAAGTATTTAAATTACACAGTGCTATATCATATAAATTCGAATATTTCATTTTAGGCTCTTTTAAATATTACTCAGTATAAATATTTAAATAATATATAATTAAATACATAAATTTATAGTACTTTTAATGTGCAGAATAAAAGTTAAATTATGTATGCATGCAGAATAAGTGAAGGAGGTAAACGTATTTTCATAGAAAAAGAAGGGAGATAGACATTACCGATGTATACTTCTTCGGGAAATTCCCTAGTGCGTACAATCATACACGACGATACACGTATTAAATGCAAGATGACACATCAGAAATATAAAACCATATCCATATGTATCTCGGTATTTGCCAGCGTAGTCAAAAAAAATGCAAGACTATAAAATCCCAAATAAAAATCGTTCTCTTAAAAAGCTTTGATACACGTAAATGTATATATTTTTTAAGTATCAGACGATTTAAGTCATGTGGTTGTTTCATGCGTAATTGCATAATATTGTTTTTTTATATAGTTTTTTTTGAGTAGTTTCTAAAGTTAACTACATATTATAAATGTATATATTTCTTTTATTATTTTTTTTGAATAGTGATATCTTTTATATCATTTTGTTAAGGACGTAAATTAATTAAGTTATAATAAAGTTTTTGTTAAACTGCCAAAAAATAAATCTATAAATATAATTATCGATGTTTAAAAACATCGATGTTTGGTAGTCGATATTTTGCAACCATCGATGTTGATCAACGATGTTAACATCGATGTTTGATATCGATGTTTACCCACCGATGTCCCATCCCTACTCTCGACTACAGCTTGTGAACATCAACTAATATTAATTAAGAGATTGCTCAAACCAACTCGGTTCGATATTTCTCTCCGAGTAGTTCATATATCTGTCCTGTTTTATTGAATAAATAAAATAAAAAACATATCAATCGGTCGCTCCGTTTCGAAACGAAAAGAGACACAAACAAACAAATAAAAAGGCAACTGTATCAATCGGCTGGTTCATAGAATACTTGTTCTTACTTGTTGAGTACGATTGAGCGTCGAATGAGATAAACGAGTTTATGCATGTTTGTCTTATTCCTGTCGGTGCGTGCTGCTTATGCAATCCTATATAAACAACGTAATATTTATTTTATTTTCATTTGCGGTTTCGCGCGTAATAGATAAGCAGTACTTAAGTTCAACACTTATACTTACGTATTTCTCAAAACAAAACAATGTCGGAAGTAAAAAAGAAGAGACGGCAATACTGTGCGGAATATATTAAATTCGGATTCATTGAAAATCCTACAAACCCATCGTCGCCTTTGTGCCTTCTATGCCTAAAAACATTTTCGAATGAAGCAATGAAGCCTTCAAGACTTCAAGATCATTTGAATAAAATGCATCCAGATAAGAAAGACAAGAATGTAGCATATTTTCAAGACCTAGAGAAGAAGCATAATACTCGGCCAAGTGTAGCAAAACTCTTTTCGGCGGCTGCTAAGCAAGATGACGACGGACTTCGAGCTTCGTACAACATCTCTTTGTTAATTGCTCAAAAAGGCAAACCACACAACATCGGAGAAGTGTTAATTTTGCCAGCAATAAAGGAAGTAATAACTACTGTGCTTCATAAACCGGCCGCAGATATTATCGGAAAAATTCCTTTGAGTAATAATTCTGTGCAAAGACGAATTGATGAAATGGCCGGAAACATAGAAGAATCATTGTGCAATCATCTGAGGACTAGTCAATTCTCAATTCAGCTCGATGAGTCCACTTTACCAACTAATGAAGCATTGTTGCTGTCTTACGTGAGGTTTATTAAAGATGAGAAAATATGTGAAGAACTATTGTTTGCTAGAAATTTAGAGACCGATACAAAAGGCGAAACCATATTCAATACATTGGAAAAGTTTTGTGATGAGAAAGAGATTCCCTTGAAAAATATTATATCAGTTGCTACGGATGGCGCTCCGGCTATGACAGGGTGCCATAAAGGCTTCATAGCGTACGTAAAAAATAAAATTCCAGATGTCCTTGCTGTACATTGCGTTATTCATAGACAACATTTGGTTGCTAGAAATTTAAGTGAACGACTATTTCAATCACTGCAATATGTCATCAAAGCAGTCAATAAAATCCGTAACTGCTCTTTGAATGATAGATTATTTCATCAGCTTTGTGTTACTAATGACGAAGATTTCAACCGTTTGTTGTTTCATACCGAAGTTCGTTGGCTACCAAGAGGCAATTGCCTGACTCGATTTTACAACTTGTTTGACTCTGTGATAGAGTTTTTGGAAACTAAAGATACTGAATTGCGCAACAAGCTCATTACATCAAAAAATGATATAGCTTACATGACAGACCTGTATAAATTGTTCAACAACATGAATCTCCAACTGCAAGGCGATGAACTAAATTTAATTAAAACAAAAAATGTCGTTGCTGCTTTCGCAGCCAAACTGCTTCTACACAAAAAGAATATGGGCAGACGTGAGTTTCATAATTTTCCGAATTTATCAGTATCCTGCAGTAACGACGACTTGTTTGCCTACTGCCAACATTTGGAAAAGCTCCACATTGACTTCACCGAACGATACCAGGATATTTTGAACTTGGAAATACCAGACTGGGTGTTGGATCCGTTTTCAAATGTCAACACAGCAATATCACCACATCTGGAAGAAGAACTTATAGAATTGACAACGAACGAGGAAATAAAAATCAAGTTCAAAAATGGCTACCAAGAATTTTGGCTACAAAAACCGATCCCGCAATTGTACCCTGGATTGTGGTCAATCATTCAACGATTCTTGATAGCATTCCCATCGTCATATTTGTGTGAACGTGGATTTAGTGCTGTAGCAACGCTGCTTACTAAAAAGAGAAATCGTTTGCATGTTACCGAACGTGGTGACTTGCGGCTGTTCTTGAGTAAATTGGAACCTGATATCAACAAACTTATTAAACAGCATCAGATTCATCCTTCACATTAGTTTTTATATTAGAATCGATTATGTTTGTTTTATTTTGAATTTTGAATAAAAGATACTTTGTCTGAATACTATAAAGTTGCGTTTCAATAATCATTCTCATTGGCAGGTGTAGCCCGTAAAAGTTAACTTGAGACCTGAGCGCCGTTGTGTACTACCTACTACGCTCAGGTCTCAAGTTAACTCATTCATTCTAAACGAGACTTTTACTATAACCCATAGTAAAAGTCTCGTTTAGAATGAATGTTTAATCTCCGCTAATATAGCTCACAATAATTAATTTAATTTGAAGTTATAGTGGTTTTTGAGTAGGTGAAAAAATGGGGGCGCTAAAAAATAATTTATTCTCAAAGTGGGCAGTAGGCAAAATAAGTTTGGGAACCACTGGGCTAGTGGCTCCGTTGCACGAACGTTCATCACATGATGATTGGGTAACAAACCGTTAGAAACAATGGTTACTAAGGTTCTAACAATCGTTGCTAAGTTTTAATGGCTTGTTAACAAATTATTAAATTTGATGAGCGTTTCTGCAACCCAAGGAAAGTCGTGATGCCTTTATTTGAGATAACTTTGATTTAGAAAAAGATTTTAAAGTACCTATATCAACATGATAAGGGGAAGTTTATTTTGGGCTGCCTTGCTACCTACGGCCCCACAAGTGTTCGTGTTTTTGTGCACAAAATGTGCAATACTCCTTCGTGATTATGCATTTACAGATTCGACCAATAATACAGGGTGTCGCAATATTATGGTATTCTGAGTTCAGATCGTTGTAGAGGAAACACTCTGGGACAAGAAAAAATGTTCGAAAAATTCTTCGGATGCTTTTTTGTTTTTTCATTTTTCTTGTTGATAGCTTAAGCACATTATTAATTGACTAAAATTTCATCGCAAATTTTTTAATAAATTATTAAATTCTCTTGTCAAAAAACACCAATAAGACTGAAAGAAAAATAATTTAATTAGTAGATATTATTGAAATTAACTAAACGAACTACCTAAAATACAGGGTGATCCAAATCTTTCGCACCATCAATTAACTATGAAAATCTGAGATGAATTGTCCGTTGCAAAAATTGCGTATCTCTGATAGCTTTCGAGTTAGAAGCATTTTGAAGTGACCAACCACAGCGTCTTATTTGGTTTTTTAATGAAAATTAACGTTACTTGCTAGGAAACAACTATAACTTTTCATCAGAAAGCTAAATCAGACGCTGTGGTTGGTCACTTTAAAATGCTTCTAACTCGAAAACTATTAGAGATAGGCAATTTTTACAAAGGACATATCGTCTTAGATTTTCATGTGGAATTCATAATTAACGGATGGTGCGACACTTTTGGCTCACCTGTATATGTATAAAAAGGGAAAAAATATATTGAGAACATTTTTGGTGAAAAATTTCAAACTTTAACACCCTGTAACTTTTGATCGATACTGCGAAGAATTTTTTAACACATCCTTGTCCCACAGTGTCTCCTCTACAACGCTCTAAACTCGGAATACCATAATTTTGCGACACGATAACCTACGATAAATAAGAGAGCTATGAACTCGTGATTTTTTTTAACAGTCTGTTTAAACAGAATGATATAATTTGTATTCCAATATTTGTTTAATTGTTTTCAGCACAATGAAAGATGATTGTCCAATGCATATACGAGTATCTTTAAGCCACGATGGACAAGGTTTAGTGATTGCAAAAGCACATCTGGAACACAAGCATCCCTTAGATGAAGAAACTTTCCGAACTTTGGCCAAACAAAGAAAACTCGATGAAAATGATAGAAAAATTGTTGAAGAGTTGGTATCTTTAAGATGTAACCATAAGCTGGTTCAGGGATACATTGCGGCGAAAACAGGAAAACGTGTTGTTCTTAAGGATATTTCCAACATTAAACAAACGTCACAAAATATTGCTGAAGATGATTTGAAAATGGTTGTGGAGAAACTAGGAAGGAATAAAAATTCAACAGTAACTGTTGTGGTAAATGATGAAAATGAGCATGAGGGCATATATTACCAAGATGGTGACATGAAGCACTTTTATTCTTCATATCCTGAAGTAATGCTATGTGATGCAACATATAAACTTAATAACTTAAGAATGCCATTGTACATAATTGCTGTTATTAATGGTAACAATAATTGTGAAATAGTGGCAACATTTCTGCCAGAAAATGTAACTGAGGAATCAATTAGTCAAATGATCAGCATTCTCAAAGGAACTAACAGCTGTTGGGATCAAACGAAAACTATAATTACGGATAAAGACTTCACTGAGCGGAAGGTTTTTGCAGAGCAGTTTCCTCAAGCAAGCTTAACACTTTGTTTATTTCATACGCTCAAAGCTTTCAGAACTGCACTCACTAAATCATTGGGCAACACTTCTAATGAACAAGTAAAAACTCGACAAATTTTTCAAGACATTGCTTATTCAATGTCCCACACACAATATGAATCTAATTATATAAAAAAAAATTAAATTTAAATCTTCCGAACGTTACCAAGTATTTTAATGAAAATTGGCATCCAATAAGAACAGAATGGGTTCAGGGGTTTAAGAAAAAAATTGTAACTTTTAACACAAGTACGGCGAACCACTTAGAAAACATAAA
This sequence comes from Amphimallon solstitiale, assembly GCA_963170755.1. Lineage (NCBI taxonomy): Eukaryota > Metazoa > Arthropoda > Insecta > Coleoptera > Scarabaeidae > Amphimallon > Amphimallon solstitiale. The sequence goes on along the minus strand of OY720680.1, from coordinate 2,688,880 downwards.
TCAGAAAATAAAGCAAGTTTGCAGCAGATATGGCAATATAAATTCGTTGTATGACGATCTCTTGACCGAAATTAAGATTCAGCGTTCAGAAAAGGAGTATAAAGCTCGAAAAATATGTACTCACCTACCAGTATCAAATTTCCCAAAAAACTTACCTGGTGAATTATATTCCAGCCTTTTAACTCCATATGCTTTTAAGGAAATTGAGAAATCATTTCAGTTATACCGAAGTATAAAGTTTTCAGTTGAAACAAAATCTTTCTGCATTTTTTCTTCATACGGGGGAGACTTACAAGTAAATGAAAATCAATGTGAATGTCTTTATTTTATAGACAGGCAATTACTCTGCAAGCATATTCTAGCAAACAGAGCCTTGAAGGGAATACCACTTTATGATGACAAATTGGCTAATAGAAGATATACTAAGGAACACTATTGTAAAGTATTCTTAAAGGAAAAGTCATTACTATTAAATAAGGAAAATTCAACTGTTAATATAACAGAATTAGGAAATGGCTCTGGGTATAAAACATGCGCAACTTATCAACAAAAATTTAAGATGGCAGAAAAAGTCTGTAGTAAGCTGACAGCAATACTTGATGAACAGGGCACAAGTGAATTTCTACATTCAATGGAACAGTTATCTTACTTACTTCAGTTAACAAATAGTCATAAAAAATGGTCTGCTGTAGAAATTTGCCAGACATCACAAGTTAATAACATGGTGGAATTAGAAGTTGAAGAATGTTAAATGGATATTTGTGGCAATGAAACCTGTGTAGTAGAGAATACAATTATAGCAGAACATGATCAATAACAAGTTAATAACATGATGGAATCAGAAGTTGAAGAGTGTGAAATGAATATTTTTGGTAATGAAACCTGTGCAGTAGATAATATCGCTATTATAGTAGAAAATGATGAACACATACAGGATTAACTTGAACAACAACTACAAGATCAACCAGAACAAGAGCTGGAAGCGAGTGGCTAATTTAAAACGCGAGACTTTTTACGCATGTGTCTTACAACATTTCATCTACGATTAGAGATCTTTTTAACAAAATTCTCAAATTAACTTTATTTTTTTTATATCGTACAATAAACGTTAACTTCTTCAACAATATTTAGTTAAAATAGTGCACAAAAATCACTGCAAAAAATGCCTACGTAACAACTTTTTGACGGACGTAGATAAAAAAAAATAAAGTGGTCGATAATACAGTTTATGGTGACACACAGAGAGGTAATGAATGAATCTTTTTATATATTTATTTTATTTATAAATTTAGTTATCCTTAAACATATTTTTAAATGCTAAAGGTAAGTGATACTCATCCATTCGAGTTTCTTATTTCATACAAAACTATACAATAAATAAAGCGCAGTGTAATAAAATGCACAAAACCACTTGAAATAAAACAAGGTCTTTCAAATTTCCAAAAATTGTATTAACAAAAATGCCCACAGTGTGTGCGAAACTAGTCGTATTTTTGTTAATACAATTTTTGGAAATTTGAAACACCTTCCCAGCAAACATTTTAATGATGGGCCTTCAACGGACAAATGCCCGCTAGCCGATTATGCGGATGGCGGACCTCTAACTGAATTCTATATTGGCCCGCTATCAATAGGAGACTGCGGCCGCTAGCCGGGCCAACGCAGGAATATCGCCTTTTTTACAGCATTGGCCCATAGTTGATGCGACAATATCCGCTACAATGCCGATCGATCGCCGTTCACAAAAACCAGCCAAAAATTAATTTTATTTAAAAACATTTATTTTAATATTTCAATTCACAAAACATAACATTTTATTTCCTAAAATAAACATTAAATGTATTCTCTTGAACAGTTCACAAAAAGTAACATTTTAAATCTTAAAATGAACATTAAATGTAGGCTCTTGAACAATTCACAAAACATAACATTTTAATACATAAAATGAACATTAAATCTCTTGAACAAATAAAGAAAACTTCACAAGGCAATAAATAACGCGATTATAAACTTAATTTCTAATGAATGGGTTTTAATCTTTATTATCGGCACCTTCAGTAGCACCATGCCTTCTGTTCCTTCCGCCATTTCTGTCAGTCGCAGTCCTCGGCCAGCTTTTGATAATCGTTTCTACTTCCTGTTGAGTATCGTTTTTACTGATTTTTTTTTCTTAATTTATAAAAAGGTTCTACCTACCTACCAACAATGAAGGTTACGTACACTATTTTTTAAACTGCTGAAAGCTGGTTTGTTATTTTTTCCACACCAGTTATAAGTTTCAACTAAATTCTGTCCCACAATTTTAGCTAAAAATCGCCTTGTCGTATCCAATACATCTTTCCCGCTAGAGAGCTGGCAAAAGGAAACCTGAAAAGTTATAAAAGTAAGTGATTTGAAATTTCTGAAAATCGACGGTTCTTTGTTCAAGTTGTAGATTACTACTATTATCTAAATTAGTGGGTGTATCACAATTATTAATGATATACCAAATCAGCTTCTACACTTTCTACAGTTTCACCAGTATTCGTTTTGAAATCTGTGCATTGCTTCTTGCTAACCAAAGCGTCAATTTCACCCAATTTCAAAGTTTCAGAAGTATCCCTTTTAATTAACTTGTAGATATCTATAACTTCTACGATAATTTTTAAAATGATTGAACCTTGCTGCCATATAGCTATTTAATAAATTAAGGTAAATTAAAAATATTAAATGAAAAACAGTTGCAATAAAAAAGAAAACTTCAAGCGAGCTGTAGGAAATCCACACCCCCAACAAATATGAATGAAGTTATGAGTTAAGACGCGTGAGAAACGTTAAACATTTTAAATAAAACGAAAACATACTCACCTTTTTGGCGGGTTAATGGTTTGAGAATCTCCCAGGTCCATTTTTAAATCAATCAATTAGCACAATATTCGTGAAATAGCATAAACGCAACGAAAAACAACACAAAACACAATTTATTTGACAGCTGCTTATGACGACCCCACTCCCTAGTCTGCTCCTCTAAATTCAGCCAATCGCAGCTGAATATGATACATATGTTTCGGAAGAATTTATACCTATCACTGGAAATAAAAACATTTATAAGCAGAAGTAAAAATGAATAGTTTCTGTATGTTCACTTTATTTATTTACTTATCGAAATTTCACTAGCGTCCGTATTTGTACCATATAAATGTAGATTCACTTAGGAGTTGCAGGTCACGAGCTCCCCTAAAGAATTTTGGCCGCCAGCGGGCCAATTACGGAGAACTACATCTTTTTACACAGTTTTGCCGGCAAACGTTTTACAATGGCCCTTTATTAGCATGCCGTTGCCGTCATCTGACCAGCATTGCCGACAGTAGCCCCACTGACGGCCGTTGCTTCCATGTTTGCTGGGTTGTTTTATTTCAAGTGTTTTTGTGCATTTTATTAAAATGGAATTCCAACAAGTAACAACCAACTCTATCACAATGTTAAAGAGCAGTGTGTTTGCGTTATGCAAAATAAAACATTTTCTGTTACTTGATACGTTTCGTACACGCAACTGCATCTATGCGATATCATATCTTTGTTAATCATGTCTAAAAATAATAATAATATGCAAAACAGAAATATAGTCATATTATTGTCTTCATAACGTACCCATTAGTTCAGCATTCTAATAAATATGTTTTACCTGCTAAATATACGCTTGATTTGATATATAGTTTGAATTTAGAGTTTTTGTTTTATTTCTATTTTGTATTTTAGCTCCTGGGCAGTTTTTAGAATGGATTTTTTTTTTGTAAGTTTGAATAAGAGAAATTCTACATATTTTAAGGCATTATTTGGTCATAAGTACGTTGAACGGTAGATACCGCTCCGGTACCTCCGGTAGTTGTGGTAATCAGCTGATTAACTTGATTTCTTGCTGGTTACCGAAACGAACGAACGCTCTCGGTAGATACCGATGTGGAGCGTTCCAATTATCGTAAACGCCTAGTGTATTAGTTCCTACCTAAGGAAATTTAACAAGGAAGTACCGCGAGGGTCCACGAGATCAAAAATTTTATTGATAAAGCTTTGCCATGGAATGTAAAACGTTTGTCTGTTAATGTCTGTTATATCATTGTCACACTGTCATTAATATTTGTCATTATATTTTCTCTGGCATCTTGTAGGTTTTCAATTATGGTGTACCAGTGGCGGCTCGTGATTTTTTGGGACGGGAGGGCACCGGGGGGGGGGGTCTGAGTGTTTAATATCAAATATTAAGTACAGACAAAAAATAAACTCAATATGCTATTTAATTAACTTGTTTGAAAATGAAATCCATCCCCCGTTCCTTACGATCAGCAAAATGATTAATAACTAATTCATTGAAATTTGGTGTTGATGTCAGTAATTGTTTTTCAATGGAACACATCGCTAAGGCACATAGTCTGCTTTCCCGCATGGTATTTCTAGAAAATGTTTGTATTCTCTTCAAAGTAGAAAAACACCGTTCACTTTCAGCTGTTGTCATCATGGTGCAAATTATTTTTAATAGCTTCACAGATTCGGCAAATGTAGTTGTTAAATTATTTTCATATGTAGAAACATTACAATAATGTTAGAGCAGATGAAGCAGTTCCAAAATCTGGTCTATTATACAAAACTATCAATTTTTTTTTTGTTACCAACGTCAAAACAACAAAATTAGCGTGCGATAAAGTAATACTTTTGCAACCAAAACGGGTGTCGTACAGTGAACTTTATAGCACCGAAATAGCAAAAAGCATTTTGCATATTACACCCACTGATAAACTGTAAGAGCTTCTGTTGAATTTTCTCGTCACGGTTTTATTAGCTTTCTATCTTAATGTCATAGCTCAGTGTGTTATTTTCTATCACTACAATTATGTTACTAACGCAATTCATAGTTGCATATGCATCGATAGAAATTACAACATACACTCACCGCTATATATATTACATACTGGACAGTAGAGATGAGAGGAGATATTGGTCACAGTGATTTTTCACGGTGATTTCGTAATCACTGTTTTCACCGTTTGCAAATTCGTGAAATCACAGTGATTAATTTCGTATTTATGATGAAAAGGGTTCTTTTCAATAGAGGCAAATAAATATCTTCTTCATGTAAAGAAATATTTCTGTCTGTGATTCTAAGATTTACTTCAATTTAAATAATATATTCAATTTGACATAAATATGTTTCAGCTGTTACGAAGCAATTATGATATTATTTTCAATGTTACTTATCGGATAGGCGAAGTCGATTATTACGTTAGAAACAAATTTAGTGAACTTATATTTTCATAATAATTAATAACCATTAATAATGTAGTTTAAGATATTGATAATTAAAAAGTGCCTAAATAAACTTTATATTTAATAAATATAATATTAGAAGAGAAACTGAAATGTATATAATTATTGCATATAGGTAGTACAGTCGTGGCCAGATAAATGTAGTACAACCTAAAAATTCATATACGTCAAAAATCTGAAATTTTATTATTGTGGGTCGAACTTCAACTTAAGCTGCTTGTCATAATATGTAAAATCAAATGTGATCAAATGTCAGATCATACACTATAACAATTTATTTAAACAAGCTTGTACTACATTTATCTGGCCACGACTGTACATTAAACTGAACAAATAATAAAAAAGATATACTTCATTGCTTGGAGTTACTTTTTACTTATTTTCTATTTTATATATATTATATATATTTATTATTCATACACATTTGTACAAATCTTTTTGCAAGTTCACGTGTTTCATAAAAAACCTAAATTAAATGCAAAATACCTACTGATATACCTAATATGTGTATATTCATATTTTATAACCTAGGTAGTTTATCATCAATTCAATAATTTCCTATTTTACGTATAACGGGAATTTATTGTGTTAAGATATTCATTTTCACCGCGAATATATTTTTACTACGCATATAGTTAAACACCTCAAAGAGCAGTTTAAAATCGAACGGCGAACCGTTTATTTTCACCGAGCTCGGAGAACGGTGATTGAAAGAGCTGTTTCAAATAAAGCGAACGGCGAAAGCAGGAGCCGTTTGTATTCACCGCTCATAGTAAATAGGTCGGAGAACGGTGATTGAAAGAGCTGTTTCAAATTAAGCGAACGGTGAAAATAAACAGTGAAAACAAACGGTGAAAATAAACGGCTCCAGCTTTCGCTGTGATTAAAAGAGCTGTTTAAAATCACCGCGATTTTGAAATCACCGTTTGCTTTAGAACGGTGAATGAAAAATCACCGTTAAGACCATCTCTACTGTACAGTCACGCGGCACCATAGAGGAGTGCCCCACCGCTGACGTATATCTGCGCGCTACCCGCGCCAATATCATCGCTCGATTTCCAATACAGACGGGGCCTCACGGGGCAGTCGCGCGAGATGCCCCGGAGCCTACGTCAGACTGCGATTTTTAAACGCGCTGAAAAGACGGACTGTTACTTCCGAAAACATATTATTTGTTATCAAACAAATCAGAAAAATTACATACAAATTCGGTATTTATAATTAATTTATCTGTTAAAAGAAATTTGTCATGGGAAAATTTGTTACAGGGGGGGGGGCAGTGCCCCGTTGCCCTCCCTGCAGCAGCCGCCACTGTGGTGTACACCACAGGACACAAAACTTACAAGATTGAAGCGTATTTTAGAACAGGTGTGCTAGTTAATGGTATCTGGGAATACAGTAAGCGTTTATGTTTGGATAATTTTCGTGTTATGTTATTCAAACATGTAAATCATTTTAAATAAACATATATTTACAAATTTAATAATTTCGACCGAGGGATCTCTCCGGCACAGGGGTCCTGTACGTGCAAAAGCCGGTCTATGTCACGCATTCAATACTACATTTGGAGAATACTGATGCGGAGGAAGGATACTGTAGCGGAGCATCATTCAGCGGGCACTAATAACTTTGACCGAGGGATCTCTTCGGCACAGAGGTCCTGTACGTGAAAAAGCCGGTCTATTTCACGCATTCAATAATACATTTGGAGAATACTGATGCGGAGGAAGGATACTGTAGCGGAGCATCATTCAGCGGGCACTAATAACTTTGACCGAGGGATCTCTTCGGCACAGAGGTTCTGTACGTGCAAAAGTCGGTCTATTTCACGCATTCAATAATACATTTGGAGAATACTGATGCGGAGGAAGGATACTGTAGCGGAGCATCATTCAGCGGGCACTAATAACTTCGACGGAGGGATCTCTTCGGCACAGGGCTCCTGTACGTGCAAAAGCCGGTCTATTTCACGCATTCAATAATACATTTGGAGAATACTGATGCGGAGGAAGGATACTGTCAGTATGACAGTTAACCGGATAATTTGTCGGGGGTAATACCATAAGAGTTTGTGTTTATCCGGACAAACTTTCATTTTGAACGAAAGCTTTGTTGCTTGGTAACTGACGAGAACAAATAACATGGTAAAACCGCGACACCGAAGGTGGAGCGGTTTTACCTTTTGTTATTTGTTCGAGTCGTGTTACCCTTAAGCAACAAAGTTTGAGTTTTGTCAAAATGAAAGTTTGTTCCGGAAATAAACACAAACTCGAATGGTATTTGGTAAGACAATTTAATGAATCATTTAATTAATATTAATAAACCGAAATATTTTTATTTAACATTCCTTTGAATACATATACAAAAGAAAGAGAAAATATAAATGTTTATGTATGAAATTTATTTGAACGATACTGTCAGAATTGAATTTTCGTTGCCATGGAAAATCAACATGCAGTTTATCCGCTAGCAAACATGCAGTTTATCCGATAGCAAACTAACACAGCGTGTATTAAAATGTCATGTTTTTGACAGATGAATTAAATTGTCAGAACTATCTCAAAAAAATATCTAAGACGGACGTTTTACATTCCATGATAAACCTTTACCAACAAAATTTTTGATCTTGCGGTATAACTATGCCATACCGCCATACCTGCCATATAAAACAGCTATTAGGCTTTTATCGGCATTAAAAGCAGCCAAGTTAAATTGATTTGCATAATTCATCTCTCTAGTAAAAGGATAGGCATCTTTCAATTAAAGATAATAGAAAACTCCATATTTTAAAAGATTACAATTTAATTAAAATCACAAATTAAACTATGTACTACTATGTAGTTACTTTTTATGGTTTATGGTGCCAACCTGTGATACCAACTGTTCATTGTCTATTAGGTATTTTTAAATAACTCGTAACATACTAAATTTTATAATTACTAGCCGACGAATTGCTGTTAATTATAATTTTAAATTATAATGATACTTAGATTATTATATAACATGCAATTAACATCTAAATAATTTCAAGATATTAACGCCATCTATTCCATAAGTGTTACACTGTAAAGCGATGCAAATGTAACAGATATCTGTAAATGTATGTAATTGCTTACAAAAATGTTACAAATTTTATTTCATGGATCACTTTAAAAATTACACATATATTTAGCTACTGTTACCAATTTTATCTACCAAATATAAATACCGAGTGTACTTGCTATATTACATATAAATTTACTGTGTAATTTTTAAATGTAGGCACTTTTTGTAGTACTTGCAAAACCACTGTCTTCCCATTTTATTTACGGCTTATATATTAACTTAATTTAAAAAAGAATACGACCGTTCACTTCGTTTAACCTTTATCTTCATGCTTAATGCATAAAATTTACATGCTTTGATTTCTTACGCCTGAAAAAATTGAAATAAAAATGGTATTTTTTGGGTACATTTCTCTCCCGCCAAAACCTTATCAAACGCAGCCTTAAAGAGATTGTTTCGACGGTCGGTACTGCAGACCGATGCTTAGAACACCGAACGGTCGGTTCTGCAGTTACTCTCATACACAGATTAGATCAAATGGTTCACTTAAGGGTGCGTTTCAATATTGGCAAATCCATTTCGGTTCGGAACTAAGATTTTCCTGTATCTTAAATACTACTAGTAATAATAGGATGTCGCCACGGTATGCATTCTAAAATTAAATAGCAATTACCTCAAACCATTTCAAGGTCATTTTACCTGCTTCTTAAATTTCTACCTCTACATACGATTTGTAAATATGGTCGGTGCGGCTTTCTTTGCAATTTCATTTTATGCCGTATGAATCAAATCGGCACTTGTCAGCTTTCATGCAGAATTAGGGAGAAAGACGCGCGAACTTTAAGCATTCATTTGAATTTATTTGTAAATTGAAAAACTTAATACATATATATATAATATAGTTTGACATATCCTCCATAAAATGTTGATTGCATTATTAAATACATAATTTAAATTAAATTACTTTTTATACATTTACAATCAGCTACATTTATTTTATTTATAGATTTAGTTATTTTTTAACAAATTCTTTAACGCTGAATGTAAGTGATACTCATCCATTCGACTTTCTTATTTCATACAAAATTATATAATAAATAAACAACTTTGTGTTTGCGAGGTGCCAAATAAAACATTTTCTTTTACTTGATACATTTGTAATTATTACAGGCTACTGCATCTGTGCGGTATATCATACCTTCGTTGATCATATAGAATAATAATAAGCAAAACAGAAATATAGTCATATTGTCTTCATGTACCCATTAGTTCAACATTCTATTAAATATGTTTTACACGCTAAAAATACGGGTAAAGTTAGTATTTGCAAATCCTAAATGTCAATTTGCCCGTTCATTTGATTTATATAGTGTTGCGTTTTCGGGTTCGCAATAAACAACTCGTGCAATTTATTTATTTAAAACAGTCTGTATATTTACACACGTAAAATTAATTACAATATAAAAAATGTAAAACTAATGTATCACACTTAAACTACTACGATTTAAATTAACACAGGTATTTATTTCTATTACTAATATTTATGTCCGTGTATTTATATCACTTCTATTTATATAACACCGCACCACTATATTTATTTTGTACTACTTATATTTATGTTTACTCTTCGACTATCCTTGTCTCAGAATAAGAAGGAGTGATTCAAATATCGCGCCGAAATGGCGTATATTTTTAAAGTATTTCATTGGTTCTTGCGTAGGCAAGTTTAACATGGGAAAATAAGTTTGACAGTGGTTTGACAAAACGTCATTTTATGTTTATAGCCAAGCCATAACCTAGTCTCATACATTTTTACTTTGGTTTATTATACTTGATCATGCATTTGAAACTTTGAATTTGATTAATCTGTCAAAAATACTGTACGTCAGTGCAAAAATCAAACATTCAACAATTAATATCATTGCAAAAATAACTATAGATGAGTTCATACCATAAGTGAACTGGACAACTCACACATATTCTAGAATTGACTCATTAATTTCAAGTAAGTGTTAATTAAATACTAATTATATTACCACATGTTCATATAGGTACATGTTATATTTCAGATATGTCAAACGTAAAGAAACCTGTACTAATAGAAAAAGGTGAAAATATATGGTGGAGAATATGGGAAAAAGATTGGATTGCTGCAAGTATAATGAGTGCACGACAAGCTTTGATGAAAACCTGTAGGATTAAATAGCCATACCGATAAAGATAGGCAATTAAGAATACTTCATATAGGATCTGAATTGATACATAAGATGAAGTTGCTTCAAAAAAATCCCCTTTCAGAATATCACTTATATGAGAACTTTTGACAGAAGCAATTACAAATGTTACAATAAGTATTTGGAAAAATTGTACCGAGCATGTAAATTTTTAATCTTTTTAACACGATGTGAACACTAAATTATATTGTTAATTTCCAATATTTAATAGAAATAAATATTTGTTATACTTTATATATTTTCATAATAAATAAATTTTAATAGGGAATAATAATTAGTAATGTGTAGGTATATGTAATTATCTTTGCAGTTCGTGTAAACAATTTTAGCCAATGTAAATTTTTCTATTTATTGCTGTTGTATGTAAGATTCACATTTCCAAGACTAGTTGCTTGAATTTACCTCCTCAAGGTTTGTATAGCAGTAAAACGAATGATTTATCTATATAAGTTCTTTATTGATATTTAAAATAGAAACTAATAAGTAAAACTTTTTCTGCAAGTTCTTAAGGACATTTTGATAAGAGATAAAAGGTTTGATTCATTCTTGCTCTCTGATACAAATATTTAATAATAAATAGACTTGATTCGCAATTTTCATGTTGATGTAGCACATACACTAAAATGTGCAGTAATTATATATTTATAACGACAATCCTCCTCAAAACGCTCAGAACAAAGCCTATATGCTTTCATTTGTAAATTGAGCCTATATCTTTATCCATAGATTCTTCTAATTTTTTTTTGTAAAACTAGAATGAACAGATTTGAATGTTAAGAGATTTGTATTCATCAAATTATAGATATATGCACCTATTTGTGTTTATAACTTTACTCTCCTGTTTCCAATTGCCGTGCACTCGTATTGCTGCTTCGACTGGTAGAATGAAAAGCGGCACATCCATCTATTTTAACGAAAGTAGTAAATGAAACACAAAACAGCTAAATCCTTGGTTAGAATTAATACAGTTCTTCTAACCTCAATTGTCATGATGTCATATCAAATTGTCTACTAAATTTTAAGCTATGTGTTCCATGTTTTGGCGGGATATTTGAATCACTCCTTCTTATTCTGAGACAGGGTATACCACTCAAGGAACCATTTATTTATTTCTAATATTTATTTTTACTTTGGTCTGTTCCGCGCGACGACTACTAAGGACTTTCTTATTCCGGAATAAGAGATTCATTCAATAGTCTCGTGCGGAACAGGCAGATAAATAAATAAACATAAATAAATAGTTCCTTAAGTGGTAGTCGAAAAGTAAGCATAAATAAGTGAGTGTAGTTGTTACATAAATATTACGGAATGTAAATAGAAGTGATATAAATACGGTACAGTGTTACATAAATAACAGTAGTGAAATAAATACATGTGTTAATCTATTTGTAATAATTTTAAGTGCGTTACATTTATTTTACATTTTTATATTTTGATTAGTTTTATATTCTTATATTGTAATTAATTTTACGTGTGTGAATATACAGACTGTTTTAAATAAATAAATTGCACGAGTTGTTTATTTGGAACCCGAAAACGCACCAATAGTCTGAATTTTCAGTCTTTTTATTTAGTTCATATTATAACTTTTCAATTCAAATATCGCGCCGAAACGCTACTATTTTTAACAGATTGTATTGGTTCCTAGGTAAGCAAATTTAACAAGGAAATATAAATATATGCGATATATGTTATATTTTATAACATAACCAAGCCGTAACCTGTGAACATTCTCTTGCGTTTTTGTTTTGGTTTATTGTATTTTAGTGTGTTATTAAACACTATCGATATACTTATTTGATTTTATTATTTTGTGTTTTTTTTTCTGTCTTCTTTGTTATTTGTTAAGAGTGTTGTTAGTATTAGTATACACTACACTATTTATTTATACTTATCATGATCTGACAATTGTAATGCATTACAAGTTTGAGAATATTGACAATTTTATGTAACAGAGGTCTTACAAATATATAGTCTATTATTATTATTATTATCTGTAAGTGTAAATAGGTACGTCACGAACATTAGATAAGGCGCTTCCAACAAAACCGTGAAATTCACCACCCAAACAGCGTCAAGTATTAGCACAATAAAGACGATAAAAACAGTTTTAAATATGTACAAAATTTTAACTCTACAAAAACTAAAATTGAATAGCCTAGCAGCATTTTTCGAATTTCGCGAGTGTTTTATGTTTGCACTGGGCGCAATTGAATAATATATAGAGGTGTACTCGCTATATTTCACTATAAAATTAGTTATAATAGTTATATATATAGAAATATAATTTTGTCAATCAATGTTTGTACATCTATTTTTTGACCAATCTTTTGTTTGAGTACACGGTGTGTCTAGTAATTTCGCAATAAAAAATGAATTAGCCTACCTGTACTCAACTCGATTGTCTTCCTAGCCAACTTAAAACATCCGCGAATTTCGAAACATGCTGCTAGGGTATTGTGCTGGGGGAATAGCAATTGTAGTAAAATCTTCAAAACATTAAGTAAGGTAAAGGTATTACTTTAATGTTAATATATTATAAATAATGAGGCTAGTATAAGATTATTGTTATTATTAAAAACTAAAAACCCGGCGAACTGACCTCCGGCATTTCAAAGTTTTGAAAATTGCTATCAAATAAAATGTACCTATATTTACATTTTAAGTAATTAGCAACAACCTTAAAAAAATTTTGAAAAAAAATATAGAAGGTTCTTGTCAACAATTTCTTCTCCACTTCGTAAATGTAAAACGGCTACTAGGCTTTTATCGGCGTAAAAAAATCCGTAGGCATCTTTCAATTAAAGATAACAGAAAACTCCATATTTTAAAATGATTCAATTTGATTAAATTGACAAATTAAACTATGTAGTTACTTTTTATGATTTGTGGTGCCAACCTGTGATGCCAACTGCTCATTGTCTATTACGTACTTTCAAATAACTCGTAACATACTAAATTTTATAATTAGTAACCGCAAAAATTGCTGTTAATTATAATTTTAAATTATAATAAATAATTAAAGTATCGTATAACACACAACTAACCTCTAAATAATTGCAAGATAATAGCGCCATCTATACTATATGTGCTACACTATAAGGCGACGTAAATGTAACAGATATCTGTAAATGTATGTAATTGCTTACAAAAATGTTACAAATTTTATTTCATGGATCACTTAAAAAATTACACATGTATTTAGCTACTGTTACTATTTTTACCTTCCAAATATAAATACCGAATGTACTTGCTATATTACATATAAATTTACCGTTTAATTTTTAAATGTAGCCATTTTTTCTAGTAGTTGCAAAACCACTAACTTCCCATTTTATTTACGGCTTATATATTAACTTAATTTAAAAAAGAATTCGACCTTTCACCTCGTTTAACCTTTATCTTCATGCTTAATGCATAAAATTTACATGTTTTGATATCATACGCCTGAAAAAATGGAAATAAAAATGGTATTTTTCGGGTACATTTCTCTCCCGCCAAAACGTTATCAAACGCAGCCTTAAATACGGGGGTTTGCCGCCTAATCTACCTAACTGGGTCATTATAAGATGACGCCACGGTTGAGAAACAAGAGACCTATAAGTAAATTTGAATCATGAGTTTAACCGAATATCTTGAGATGTCGCTACTATAGCACTGTCATTTTATGAAAACGCCTAAAAGCGTCAACCATTAAATTTTGTGTGTGTTGCTAACATTTTCTTATTGCTACTAGTTAATGGTGTTTTAATCGTACCGTAAGTTCTGTAAAGAGTAATATGATAATTTTATTAAGTTAACATGAGGCATTTTTAGAATTGAAGGATGAATAGAACCTGGTGGATCGTGTGTGGGGCGTAGAAGCAGGAAGCAAGAGCGATGCATATTTTCCTAGAATGCGAACAAGTAACTAACGACACTAATAGTTGATATATAACCCGAAGGTGAGCTGGAGATTTTTTGTTTGTAGTTCTGATTCCAAGAGCAATAAGGACCACCTGGTTGTAGCAAGGATTTTGTTGGTTCCCCGATTACACCAATTAAAGTTTAAATGACAGTTAAGTAAGTAATTGGCAATTATTAGGAGTATAATATATGTGGGAATAATTGAAGTTGAGGTGTCAGGCGATTTTTGACAAAATGATTAGTGTATGTTATAAAGGACCTCTAATTGAACACCATTTTCATATAAAATTATCAATGCACACGTAGGGAAATGGAGATAAAAAATAAATTAGGTACTCGACGAGGCAATATCTTGCAGGTTACATCTCATGTGAGATGTCCCATATAGAGCATTGAAATAATGAAAATCACAATAAATGATGTTTATTTAAGCTCACAACACAACAATTACCTTTGATTTGTAGGTTTTTTTGATTGAATTTTAGCAAAATTGTAAATATGAGATCACATGATATCAACTGTTTTTGTTGACATTCGATGGTGCTTTTAAAATCGCAGAAAAGTCATAAGAAAACATACAAATTGACCTAAATTGTGTGTGATTATGTGAAATAAACATCAATTATCGTGATTTTCATCATTTCAATGATCTATATGGGATACCCTTCATGAGATGTAAACTGCAAAATTGACTCGGTCAGTACCTAATTTATTTTTTATCTCCATTTCTCTATGTTTGCATTGATAATTTTATAAGAAAAAGTTGTTCAATTAGAGGTGCTCTATAAGGTACACTAGTCGCCCGACACCTCAACTGCAGTTTAACCCTGTAGGTGTATAAGAAAGCCTTTAAGGTACACGAAAAACTTACTACTTGTTTTTAAGTTTCTATATTATGTTTTTTCACAAGCAAACAATCGATGTTTAGCAGTGTTAATAGAAACTTCAGGTTTCTTGGTACAGAAGCATTTATGGTTTTTCCTAATGATTTTCCTAGGCAGTTTCCTTTAATGAAAAGTGCCTTTATACTATCGTTGATATTTGTTAGTATACAGTTGTAATTATTATATTTTATTATTCAGGACTGAAACAACAGCAAATGGGCATGAAACCTGTGCTAGATGCCAGTACAACATGTAATAAGAAACTCTGCAGCCTACATTTTAACACAAACTGCTATGCACACCCTCATTCAGTACAATAAATTAATCAATTTGGTCTTAGTTATTGCAGGTTTAATTTTTTTGTTTTCTTCTATAGCCATTTAATTAACATTATTTAATTTTTAAGCCCTAATTGTCACTCTTTTAATTATATATTGATGAAAAGACATCTACTAAATTTGTTAGATATCTTATGTATCCATATTTTTATTTATGTCACCTTATTTTATGTTCATCATTTATATAATACAAGATTTTGTAAATGGTGCTAGTAAACATGGGCGGGCTTAAGTCATTGTGTGTTTATCAGGTTTAATTACCTACTTTGTAGTATTCTGAGCTTGTGCTTTTTCGACAGAAATTCTATCTTATTGTTAAAAATATGTTTGTTAGTCGAAAATTCTACTTTTGGTAGACTATGCTATTGTTCGTTAATTTATTTTTGTACTGGTAAATTAACTAAAACATAAGTGTTGGATGTTAGTTATAATTTTTCAATAGTAATCATAAATGTACTTTATAGCTTTTCTACTTTGTAGTATTTCGAGTAAGTACTTGTACTTTTTTGACAGAAATTCTATCTTATTGTTAAAAATATGTTTGTTAGTCGAAAATTCTACTTTTGGTAGACTATGCTATTGTTCGTTAATTTATTTTTGTACTGGTAATTTAACTAAAACATAAGTGTTGGATGTTAGTTATAATTTTTCAATAGTAATCATAAATGTACTTTATAGCTTTTCTACTTTGTAGTATTTCGAGTAAGTACTTGTGCTTTTTTGACAGAAATTCTATCTTATTGTTAAAAATATGTTTGTTAGTCGAAAATTCTACTTTTGGTAGACTATGCTATTGTTCGTTAATTTATTTTTGTACTGGTAATTTAACTAACGTGTTAGATGTTACTTATTAATAATCATAAATGTACTTTGTACCTTTTCTACGTAACAATATTAAAATGTAATTATTTAAGTCATTCTTTTCTTTAAAACGTTATTGTGTGGTTACAGCATTGTCATTGAATATCGTACTGTATACTGTTTTCCTTAGAAATGATTCCTCATTACTACGAGAACTAGTAAATAGTATGCAATTTAATTACAGTGTTGTAATCATGTATCGCGAGATCAAAAATTATATTGATAAAGGTTTGTCATGGAATGTAAAACGTCTGTCTTAAGTTATATCATTGTCATATTGTCCATATTTGTCATTATATTTTCTCCTATAATGACAAATATTAATGACAGTATGACACTTAATGATATAACTTAAGACAGACGTTTTACATTCCATGACAAACCTTTATCAATATAATTTTTGATCTCGCGGTATTAAACCCTAATTTGTAATAAACTTTCTTTTGAATTTCCCGCTACCACATACGTTTTGAATCTCCCGCTATTTGCTTAGTGTTATTGAAAACTGTAATTTTTTGATGTCGGCGTCATCTATATTTGACCCGAGGCAATACAAAACGCGGATAAAAATTTTGGCTTGACTGAGCCATCTCATGGTGATCTGTGCTCTCATATAAATATTTGATAGTGCCCATGAATTAGGTAGGTACTCGTAAACTTTCAATATATAACTGAAATAAAAATGTTATTTCCAAATATGTCTTTCGGAACAATTAATAGTTCTGCAAGCAAAGAAATGTGTGTTAATCAACTGTAATATTCAGTCAATATTTACTCTATGTAAAACTGAAATATAATAATTAAGAATGTGTGTACGTACCTACTTAGGTTAGCAATAGTATAAACAACTTATACAACAGTAAATTTATTAATTTATATACATATATATTTATTACTATTATATCTACATACTTCAACATTTAAGTAGTTGCTTGAATTTGCATATACGAGGTTTTATTTTAGAATTCACTGTTGATTTTATTTACAATATAATAATATCTAAAAGCTTTTCGTCCAGTTCTTATGGATCTCTTGAAGAAGGTTTGATTCACTGTCACTCGTTGATACAAATATTTAATAAACCATTCCATTGCAACCAAAGAAAATGATGGACTTGCTTCACATTTCATATTTGTATAGCACTTTACTAAGGTACATATAGTAGATAGAGTATATTTATAATAGCAATCCTCCCCAAAATGCTTAGACCGAAGTATAATACTTTCGTTTGGAAACCAATTTGACCTATGTATTTCTTTATCCACAGATTTCTTCTAATGGGTTCTTTTCGTATTCTGTGTTCAACAATTTTAAATGTTAAAATAAAAGATCATTAAAATTATGGATGATTGCGGAAAGATCTAATTTTCTTCTTCCTGCTACTCCAATTTGTGTAACGAAAAGCGACAGTTCAAACCATATTAAATACTAAGTACTAAATGAACGAAATGGAAAATAATGGAAATTCTTAACCTTAAACTAATTAACAATAAATGATAGTATTGAAGGCATTAAATAAAAAAAAATTACATATGAACATAAGACGTTTGTAATTCATGATAATAAAAAATAAAATACAAAATATATCAGACAAATAAGCAGATACAGTAAACGCCAAATTAAACGGTGAGCAGTTAAAAGTAAGTCCGCGCAGCATTAGAAATAGTGGAAGAAATATAATATGACATTATTGGATAATCTGACTACTGTAGGGTGTCCCATTAAGAGAGCAATATTTAATTTTGTTATAAAATGCTTCATATATTCATATAGGTACATATTCATACATTATCAAACAAATGTCCACAACGACTGTACTGGCACGCTCTTGCTCTTTTTACGAAATTCTCGATGACTTTTGCGCATAATTGTGGTTCGATTTCGCCAATAACACGTCTAATCTCCGCCTTCAGCTCAGGAATTCTTCGTGGATTGTTGGCATAGACACGAGATTTCATGTACCCCCAAAGAAAGAAGTCGCGTGGCGGCCAGTTCCGATCGCCATTGCGTGAAATGATTCGCCCAGGAAATTTTTCTCGCAACAAATCCATTGTTTCGCGCGCTGTGTGACATGTTGCCCCGTCCTGTTGGAACCTCATTCCTTCAATATCCATTCCATCCAACAGTGGCCACAAAAACTCCCTCAGTATGCTGCGATAGCGTACGCCATTCACGGTTACTGCTTGTTCAGCACCATTTTCGAAAAAGTAAGGCCCTATTATTCCGCCAGCCCAGAATCCACACCAGACAGTAACTCTTTCTGCATGCAATGACTTCATGAATCTCTCGAGAATTCTCCTCGCCCCAAAGTCGACAATTTTGAGTGTTCACGTACCCATTCAGCTGGAAATGCGCCTCATCGCTAAAGATAATTGTCTTCGAAAAATCGTCGTCCTCTTGTTGGTTTTGCAACACGCAATTTACAAATTCTCGACGCTGGCCATGGTCTGCTGGCTTGAGTTCTTGTAACAACTGCATTTTGTACGCGTGCATAGGCAGATCTTTGGTGAGTATTCGGTGCAGGGTGCTTCTCGACATGTCTAACTGTTGAGAACGACGACAAATCGATGTTTTTGGATCTTCGTTAACACTTTTACGCACTACTACAATATTCTCGAGAGATCGGGTGGTACGACGACGCACAGCTAATTTTCTGTTTACAGTCGAACCAGTTTCCTCGAAGTTGTTAGTTAATCTTTGAACTGTTGACAGATTAGGTGCATTTCGTCGACCGAAAATTCCACGAAGTCTATACTGTTTCCGCATAACATTCTCCATACTTATAATGTGTTTTCACAACAACAACGCGTTGTTCCGTAGCATAATGCTCCATGACAACTAATCACAATAATGACAGATGTAGGCTGTTATAGTTTCAGTGCCGCCAACCTAACTAAAGGAATGTAGGGCACATTTTAAATATTGCGCTCTTAATGGGACACGCTATACTTCAGTAAGATAGCGTACGCGTTTTTAAAAACGACTATAACACATCCCCACCGCTCGCCATCTAATTTAGCGTTTACAGTAATGACCTACCAATGGCGGATGTAAGCCTCTCGGCTTCACTTTTTGTATGCTCGCTCCTTCTTTTCTACCCTCCTTGCTTTTTACACATTTTGACATTATTCAAAACATGGATGTAGTTTACCATAGGTTTCTTTTTGTAATTTTGTAGAAGGCATTATGAAGATCAAAGTAAGTATAATTTAGTATATTGAATTATTCGTGAGATGAATTATTATAGTTTGTAGAAAAGGTACATGCCTCGTATGTGTCATGCATTGCTGTAGCAGGATATAGGCATATACATACAATCTTTTTGAATAATAATGATAATATGATGATGTATTTTTTTGTAACTATTATTATTTGTGTTACAAATCACCGTAGACAGTATTTTGTGATGGTTGAATGTGCGTGATAGTTATGTCATAGAAATTATAATCAAGTGTACGTTCTGCGGTTAGCTGTTTTAATAGGTACATACATGCTTTGTAATCATTTATTATAGACATTATTATTATATTTATAGTCATTAGCTTTTATTTTAGTGTACATATTAGTTTAGTTTGTGTTTAATTTCTTTTAGTGTAAATCGTAGTTAAGTTTATAGTAAGAAATAATATTTACGTTTAATTTAGTTTAATATTTGTAGAGAAATTTTGCTTTGTAAAAAAAATCCCAGCCTCTCATGTAAGAAGCTGCAAAAATCATAAGAAAAAGACATGAACATTATGTATTTTACATTTCATAAAATGGCAAACAAAATACTAAGTAACACTCGGAAAGAAATAATTTTAGCTTATGTTCGAACACTGACCTCTAATAGATTAAGATCTATCAATAAAAATTAAGCTTAGAGCGTTTAATAATGAAAAAAAGAAAAATACAACAATATTCACATTAGTAAAAAACTGTCTCATAATCGTTTATATTGTAAATAATATTAAAAATTATAAAAATAAATTATTAGTGTTACTATGACAAACCCGGAGTAGGTAAATTCAACTAGCACTTGTGTGAAATTAGCACGGGCGTTGACAGAAACAACAATATAGCACATTGCAAATGTAGATGTGGCTAAAAAATTAATAAACAATTTCGTGTAGTGTATATGAAAAAAAATAATAAAAGCAATTTACGTACAAGTTAAATTAAATTTGCAAAAGGATAAACAACTCTTATGTAGCTAAGTATTGCATGACATTGCTCCAGAAATAGTTGCTGCCCTTAAAGATGTACATGCAAGACGAAATCTCTTACCCAATAAAAATTATGTGTGTACTAAGTAACGTATAAACTCCAGGGGTGCGAGTCCACCCCATCCAGTACCACCAAAATCAGACACATTTGGAGAATTTGTTATCCGAATCATACACATCATATAAGAAAAAAAAGTGCACGCCGAAGTAGCTCTTGTGCACTAAAAATGATGTGTGTACTAAGTAACCACGTAAGTAGCATATAAACTCCACCGGATACGATTCTTTGCAACCTCATCCAACACCGCTAAAATCAGACACATTAGAGAATTTGTTATCCACCACATTATAACCACACCACATAAGTAACCTAACTAAACTCCACCGGGTGAGATTCTTTAGTCACACCCTGTTTATTCTTTTATGTATATTACAGAAAATTGTTTTTTTTAATTTTTTTAGCCATCTACATTTGTAATGTGCTCTGTTGACGGTGCTGGCAACGCCGTTGCTCATTTCACACAAGTGGATTAAAGGAGGTGCAAATGATGCTACCGATGAGAGTGGCTGATTATTTTATAAGGCAAATACTGCGATGTGGAATAGTAAAAGCTACAACATTTTTCAATACAATTGAAAGCGTCTATTACGTGGTAGTACCGCAGCATTTTTTAAATCTAAGAAGTCGTCTACAAAATACAAACTAAACTTTATAACATAATTGATCCCCAATTAGTTTTACCTTTGGAATTGTTAGAAAAAATAGAAATGTACGTAAAATTGTTATTCTTGAAACTACTTAATAACGTAATTTTCAGCAACACTTTTTAATTTTATTTTGTCCTATTTCATCATTTTAAAATTATTGTTATTAATTATTGTAAAGTTAATGTTTAAAATGTTACTTTAAAGTTTATTTCATGAAAAATTAAATCATTCTTTTTGGGTTTATTATTCTATTATAATTATTAGATGCCGGTAGGTAAAGATCGATATTTTGAGGTTAGCAGTATCAATTTCAACAATGTAATCGAAGTTATGTGTTGGCCTTAAGACGAGCGTTTACCCATCAAAAACTATGGCCCCGTAAGGTATCGCCGTTTTGCGTTTTTTAAATTTATTTTGTAAATTTAAAATCTCAAATTTTAGTTAGCGATGTAGAAGGCATACATTTATAATGTCAAATTCAGTTTTTGTATTAATTTATTTTCTTAAAAAAGTTATGTGTTTTAGAAATAATCACAAAATTGCATACATTTGTTTAATGTCTACTAACTAAGGCTGGTACACAAAAGAAAAAAAAAATCTATCGGAATCGGTCGGCTATTGCAGACTTGGATCCGAACGACATGTTTTTTTTCAGCGAAAAAAGTATTACTTTATGCAAAATAGGAATAATACCGTTATCTGTGAATCTTATGAATTTGCTTTTAAGCAACAAAAGAATCAATGCGATATCTAACGTGGTTTCCAGGTTTGGTGGTTGTTTTTGTTTAAGAACACGTTTGAAAAGAAGTTTGGTCAATTTTTTACAATAAAAATGTTCAGTATCGACCAAAAATGCTGTAAATAGCCACTTCATGTAGAGAATTATATAAATGTATACATCGGTTTGAACTGGCTCTGCGCTATTTTTCCCCTTCAGAACGGAGCGTCTTTGTCCCGATCTACATTGCAACAGAATCTGTGAATAAAACCGAGGCGCTCTGATAGAAACCCGAAAATCGTCTAGCTCCACCTACTCGCACCCCCTTGCGTCTATCGTCCCGCTAGTAATACAAATTGCATAAGTTTGATTCGCTCCGATACAGCTGGTAAATGCCCCTCTTAATATCGCGCAGTGATAGTGAGATCCAATTGGCCATGTAAAAATAAATACGTGCGACCACAGCCACTTCAAACAACACCCTGAAAGACACGATTCTGAAGTTTAGAAGGTGATCAAGGAGAGATCTGAGAAAGAGATGGAAGAAGAACGAAATATGAGCAATGTAGTGAGATTATGATAGATAGTGATAGCATTATTTGAAATCCTGTTGCAGTGTAGGTGGTGGGTGACAAAACTCGGTCTGCGTAGCTCCGTTCTCGCACGAAGTCTGCCTGCATGATTGGTATACCTCCAGTAACTCTGGGGTAAAATAATATCTTCAGCAGTTTGTAGGTCGCATTACCTAAACTATTTCTTCGCACGCTCATATATCGCGAAACTCTCTAAGATCCACTTAACATTATTTAATTTTTTAACGTTTACCATATTTATTTTTTGGCAAAATGTGTGCTGTTTCCATTAAACGTGGATTTTTTTCATTATTTTTTAAAACCGCACATTTTGAATACGTTGTTGATATAGCCATGTTTCGGAGATCATTTTCATACTATGCTGTAAAATTGTACCTATAATCAATTTCAAAAATATTTTGTTATGTCTACGAAAAATAAATTTAGGTCCTGCGTGACGCAGCTCTATTGAAGTAATTTTTACTTTCTTATACGTAGTATAAGGAAGTATTGTGATGATGAACATTTTCGACCTCGAGATGTTTGCGGATGTCCACGTTTTGAGGTCCCCTTATACCGAAAAAGTGGTTTTTAAAAAATGTCTCTGTGTCTGTCTGTCTGTCAATTCCAAATTTTGTATTTACGTGTACAATATCCCTCTTGAGAAACGATTAGATTTTCAGCAAATTCGGCCGACCGGAAGTAGTAGTTTACTTCACTGAAAAACTTGAATTTAGCCAATATTTTGTCAACTACTAAGTTTAGAAAAATTTATAAAGAGTTCATATGTACTTAAAATTAAATTTGAGAAGAATTTTGTAAAAATTTTTTTTCGAAATTCCTACCGGAAGTAGTTTTTTTACTCTTGTATAAAATCGGTTTTTTGCAAATATGTCGTAAATTATGCATTCTATATATATATTTATCGAGAGTACAAAAGTACTTATAGTTGGATTTGGAATATTTTTTGTATAAATGAAATTTCAAAATTCGGACCGGAAGTAACACTTTCATACGTATAAGAAAGTCGTGTGGTGGCCACACCTCATTTTTATTTTTCTTAAAAGCAAAAACAGAATAAAAAGGAAAAAAACAGGGATTTCTTTTTATTTTCCAATTTTCTCTTGTTTATATTACAATTTATGCATCACTTTGTATTTTTCTTTCTTTGTATTCATACTTTTGTTTTAAAATAATTATTTTTTTATTTTTGTATATTTATCTGCTTTATTGAAATTTATGGATGTTGTTTCATTATTACATTTTGATTGCTTTTTATTTGCGTTCATCTTGTGTATTTGTATGATTACGTTGTGCTTATTCTAAATGTACTGTGCTGGCTAGGCTAAATGTAAGAGTAGCTATAGCTAAACTTCGCCTAGATCAGTATAGTGTCTGTATGTATACTTGTATACTAACTAAACAATAAAGTCAATTTATTAGTATTATTATTATTATATAGAAATGTTCACCAATTTTTTGTGTCTATATGGTATAACTTCGACTTTTGATATTTTAAATGGAAGTTTGGTTTGCAATATTTGATAACACTTCTTCGCGTTTTCTATATTCCTTTTCTATTCGGTCAGATACACGATCTGGCGGCATAAGGCTGTATCCCCTGATGGAAAAAGGTGCTGAGCGGTTTGCGCTTGTAATGGAAACTTGGAATTTTTACAAGTAGAGCAAGTGACTTTCACGACTCTTATATGATTTGATGTGAGCTTTAATTCAATCTGAAATTTCTTACCAGTATATATAAGGATTGAGCCAAAACAGCTTGGCGATTAGATGATGCATCTAAAATGTACGTTTTCCTTAACAATGACCCCTATTACCAATATATTAAATGACTGTTAATTACATACTTCGTAATTTTTGCAATAGTTTCTGTTTAATACCCTTCATTGAATCTACTTCTCCCAACTATCTTGATGTAAGTGTGCATTGGATTTTGTTAAGTTTCAATAACATACGCATACATTTTTAGTTATTATTTAATTAGATCTAGAACATTGTTTATATTACTTTTTCAGATATGATATGAAAGAATGTCGAGAATGGCATCGTGAAACAATGGCGAGTTGGATTAAAGGTCATACTGATTGTATGTTTATTGTCAGTGATTCCGAAATTTATTGCAAAGTCTGTAAAATATCGTTACAAAATGCCGAAAAATCGCACGTACAACGTAACTTAGCATCGCTAAAACATACACAGAAATTGGGCCTGTTGGAAGCTGACTATTTTAACAAGAACTCCGTGAAATTTTAATGGCGGCTAATATCCCGTTAAATAAACTTGACAGTCCCACATTGAATACATTTCTCCAAAAATATACTGGTCGAAATGTTCCTGATGAATCCACCTTACGCAAATATTACGTTTATAAGTGCTTCACGAAAGCAGTAGGATGTATTATACGTAGTATAAGGAAGTATTGTGATGACGAAAATTTTCGACCTCGAGATTTTTGCAGATGTCCACGTTTTGAAGTCCCCTGATACCAAAAAAGTGGTTTTTAAAAAATCTCTCTCTCTCTCTCTCTCTCTCTCTCTCTCTCTCTCTCTCTCTCTCTCTGTCTCTCTCTGTGTCTCTCTCTGTGTGTGTGTGTGACCACGATAGCGGTCAAACCGCTGTAGATATCAATTCCAAATTTTGTATTTACGTGTACAATCCCCCTCTTGAGATCTGATTAGTTTTTCAGTAAAATCGGTAGACCGCAAGTAGTAGTTTACTTCAGTGAAAAAATCGAATTTTGCCAATTATTCGTCAACTACTAAGTTTAAACAAATTTATAAAGAATTCATATGTACTTAAAATTAAGTTTGAGACAAATTGTCTTAAAAAAGTTTTTCGAAATTCCAACCGGAAGTAGGTGTTCTACTCTTATCGAAAATCAGTTTTTTGCGAATATTTCGCAAGTCATGCATTTTAGACAAGTACGTTACGGGTATAAAAGTATTTAAAACATAATTTTCAATATCTTTTGTTTAAAAGAATGTTACGTTGTAAATTTACTTTGTCTATAGTTCGCAAAAGATTGTGTACCTATTGTCTAAATACGTGGAATTTTGTATAAAGTTCATGACTTTTTGAGCGTACCCTGTATATTGTCTATTTCACCGGTCGCTAAGACTGCCTGCAGTATGCCTCCGTGGGTACAAAACCTACTATTGAGCCCTCACCGCTCTAAATCACATACCGCGAACATGACAGATACATTTTGTGTAAGGTCGGGCATTTACACTCTGTTTTTGTGAAAGCCTCTTTATCTGAATAACTAACTTTAATTATCTTAGCTCTAGCTTAATCTAACCTACCTGTAGTTTCGTATTTTCCGCATTTGCAATTATCTCTACGCCTTGCTTAAGGATATAAAATATCTTCTTATATATATTACGACCGATCCCTACCTAATGCATTTATTGTAGTTTGTAAACGTTTTGAAACGATAATCAAGATATTGTGCTAACTGTGTCATATATTTTGCGTTTTGCCAAACACAGATTCTCGAGCAGGCCCCGAGTATTATTGTTATTTTCCTTTTCCTTCGCAGTCGTCTCTCTAAAAAAAAAAGGTAAGGAGAATTAATTAAAGAAATGTTTGGAGTGTAAGGCATACTATTAAGTGCTGTCGAACACTTGTTGCTCTATCTTCGATATTCTAGTATTAGGAACTTCTGTTATTCCGTCCCCAGAATCATCGTAGGGGTTAGGATCATAATTTTCCTGTAACATAAGTTTGAGATCGGCCTTTCTACCGTCTTTTGCAGCGTTTGGATATTTAAGCTTTAGTATTTCGTTATTTACCTGCAGAAATTCTGTCCTTTCGCCCAATAAAAAAATAGAAACTACGTGTTGAAGATCGCTTGTTTATTTTCTGTCATACCTATCGGCTAAGTAGTACAGTTCTATCTGCTCACGGATTGCCAACGTCCGGCATGAAATACCCTCTCGTGCGGTCGACTTTATATCTCCTATTTACAATTGTTGAGTAATTCGCTTATGTTCTTCCTTCTAAGATATGTGTAGGGTTACGTTTAATCGTGGTTAAGTCACGATGTCGTCTCTCCTTTATTGTCAGATTAGTTGTGTGCTTATTATGTTTATTTGAAAACTCCCGCCTTTAGGTTGAATCCTTTCTAGTGACGCATTGAGTGTGCGTGATCTCGGGTTGTAACGTATCTACCGGAAAGGTCACGGTTAGGTCACTTTAGAAGTCGAGCTTGTTATAAGTGCATGGGCACGATATGCTTATTGTCTTTTGGTGAATTTTATCACTTTGTCTAAAAAGTTAGACTAACGCTTAGGCGGCTTTAATGAGATAAGTGTGAGTTATCGATACCTTTATTAGGTGATTTATCGTGAATTAATTTTTATCGCAATACCGTTATCTAATTTACGAATGCCACGAGGTGGATTTTGAATCGTTTTCGTGCTATGTGTGACTTCTGAGTCCTTACCGTGGGATCTCCATATTATTTCTTCATAATTGGGGTAAGTTTTCAGAGCTCTGTGTTAAATTTTCGGGATTTTATCGTTGGGTTTTTTTTAAATTTTATTAGGATTCTTTTGTCGGGCACTAAAGCCCTCAAAGGCCGTTAGGATTCCTTTGACGACCATTTGAGCCCTCCGAAGTCTTATTTTTGGGGTTATCGCCCACTACAGGGGTTTTATCCAACATCCAGCCCACCTGTGGAATTGGAAATTTCTCCAACAAGGGAGACGTCGCCATCTTGAACATCTGCAGCGTCTTTCCGTCAGCCATCTTGCCAAATAAGGTTGTAAATTTTTACCTTATATATTTTCGACCGATTTTCGACGACTTAACGTTTGAGTGCAAGACTTATTTCGCCTAGTTATGAACCAAGAATTTTTGAGTGGTTTATTACCTATCGCACCTCTTAGTCAACTGCGAGGTCACAATATAATCCTGATTAATTTACCGTTTTAATTTTATTAATTTTTTTTGTAATAATCAGATTGATCTGAAATTTTGTATTTGTCACTACCGTAATTATTGTAGCCTTATTTTGAGGAAATTATTTAATTTAAACTTAATCTAGAAAATTCATAAATTTTATCTCATTATTTTCTTTTGGGTAGATGTTAGACGATCAGTAATATACCTAGTGATTACTCTGCCGTTACAATGACTGTAGGTTACTTGAGGTATTGCAATTTTGGAATTTATAATTTGTTTATAATTTAGTACGTTTAAATTTTCGCTGTAAACTTGTAAGATTTTGCCTTAATCTCTTGTCTTGCCAATAATTAACTTTCAAATTCATTTAACGTAGTTCATGTAAGCAAACCTGACGTTTTGTTTTGTTTTATAGGTTAGCGAATTTTACACACTTTAGGCTAAGACTTTATTTTAATACATTAATCTTTCTTGCGCTTATTAAATTTTATAAATATTATTTCACCTTTGTATTGACATTGCCAAGTGGCGTGTAATTGAAAACTTTTGTACACCTAATTGTGAGGTGAAAGAAACGTTTCGGCAACCGACCAACTCCTGCTGATGCGCAGAGTTTATGTCTAATCATTAAGGGTTTTTTATTTATATACTTTCTAATTTTGCAACTGTCACCTACGCTTAACTTTTTTTTTATTCACCGTCTGTCTAACTTAATTTCCAATTTAACTTTCATTCAACGCATTGTTTTAATTTCTGATTTCACAATTTAATTTTTATTTCAAACTTATATCCGTACAACACGTTAAATTTAATTAAATTTTGTTATATTACGAATACCTTATCTTTTATTTCTTTTACCTCTGCATATTTATTTATTATTGTGACGAGGACGCACATGAGTGTGGGTGCTTCATATATACAGGGTGTTCAATAGGTAACCCGCTGGAGGGACACAGCCAGTGGTAGATCGTAGGAGGCGCAGGTAGGTTATCTGTAGATAGCATAGTGTCCTGGTGCCCGGACAATCGTCGCAAGCGTCGTTGCCGACCGACGCTCTACTAAAGGTGTTCTCTTTTACCTGAACCGTCACGCCGTCTGCGACAGAGTTAGCTCGGCCCTGCGTTATCCTGTTTAACAACCCCCTATTGCGACTCCCCGTTTCATATCTTAATCAGCCGTTATCTTATTGCGACGTAGATCCGGTAGCAAAAATTTGGC
This sequence comes from Amphimallon solstitiale, assembly GCA_963170755.1. Taxonomy (NCBI): domain Eukaryota; kingdom Metazoa; phylum Arthropoda; class Insecta; order Coleoptera; family Scarabaeidae; genus Amphimallon; species Amphimallon solstitiale. Next base: position 2,659,964 of record OY720680.1, on the reverse strand, counting down.
GCCCAACGTTTCGGCCAATTTTGACCATCTTCCGGAATTTTTTTTTTAAATTTTCAAATTTATCGCCTTGTCCTTGGTGGACCACGTTTCGGAAAAATTTTGACCATCTTCCGGAACATTTTCTTGAATTTTGCAAATTATCTCCCTGTCTTTAACAGCCAACGTTTCGATAATCTTTTTGGGGCCTTTCTTTCAGTAATAAGGAAAATTTGGTGCCCTAGCGTCTGGATTTTTCCTTTGGTGATAGGGAAAAATTTGGCACCAACGTTTCGACCAACTTTCCGCCATCTTCAGTTTTTCTTTATTATTATTTTTGTGTGTGTCAATCAAGTTTCGGCCTATTTTCCGCCATTTTCAGAATTTCAGACAACTTTTCTTCCCCCTCCCGTACGAATTGACACCCCAGCGTTTCCGCTATCTTTTCTCCACCTTCCGGAACAAAATTCTTTTTCCCTTTCGCTACCCAACGGTCCAACGAAGTTTTCGCTATCTTCACAACAATTTCATGCGTTCGTTGTGGGCCTAACGTACAAAGTTTTCGCCGCCCTCAAATTTTCTTTTCCTTTTGTGTGTCATCTATCAACTCATAAGTTGACACCGAACGTTTCAACCTGGTTTTTACCATCTTCAGGGAAGTTTCTCGTCCTTTCTAATTTTCCTTGGTTTTGGTTGCTTTGACGTGACAACGTGTCGTTGCCTAACGGTTTGGACAAGTTTTCTCCATCTTCCGGAATATTTTCCTTACCTTTAAGTATTTCAGCCACTAACATTTCTAACATTTCGTCGTACCGCACAGTGGTGCTATACTTTGGAGAAGCTACTTGTTTTGTATTAGCGTTTCGGTCCTGACCATTTTCAGGAATAAATTTCGAATTTTCTCGGTTTAAGCCCGTTTCTCGTTTTAGGTGGGCAAGTGGACGTTAAGTTTCCCTTACCGCTCAGTTTTTTTTGTATTTCCGTCTACTCCCTCACCTAATCTAACTTCGACTGTTTATATTTCTTTTTCTCCCTTTTTTGGAAAAGTTATCACCTCACGTTACAATTTTATCTTAGGTTCTGAACTACCTTGCCTGCCAGCATTTGTTTGTGCGTCTTAGGACTCGAGTCTTTGCTTGCTGTTCCCGGTACCGCCAATTCTTTTATAGTTCTTTCTTTTCGACTTTCTGCTGAATTAACTTTCGCTATGGCTCCTAAATTTGAGATCAATCGTCTTTTGAAGGAAGACCTTGAATATTTACTGACTGTTATGGGTGCTGTGGTGCCATCTACTTTGGACGGAATGCGACGAATATATCGACGTCTGCTAGGTTATGCTAGGTCTTATCCGTCGGATACTAAGCTTACGTATCCATTTACCTATGCAGAAGATTCCGCGGCCATTAAGGTTAAGCTTACGGTTATCGAAGGGCTCATCGATCAGTTCGTGGGGAATCGTGAGTCTTCCGAATTTCAAAAAATTTCTACCGCCCTTGCTTTCGTATTGCGCCGAATTCAGAACTCCGTCCCAAAATCTTCAGCGGAAGTGGAAGAATGCCATGCGTTTCGGAGTCGCGTTGCTGATCTGGAAGGTCGCGTCCGCGATAAGGCTCGCACCCTTGAACGCGCCTCGACCTTCAGTTTATTGCAGTCACCCACTGCCGGTAACCCTGGTCCTCAAGGGAGTGAGGAGGAGTTTAGCGAAGAGGAGGATCCTATTCGATCTCCGGTTAACACTTTTCCTGGTCCAGTTCACTCGACTTTCACTACTTTTTCGCCTAAACCCGTCCCCGTTGCCTCTTGGGGTATTACATTTACAGGGCATAAGAACTTTTCGGTCAGTGCTTTTCTGGAGCGTGTAGCTGAGCTGAAAATCGCTCGTAATTCCTCAGACCAGTTATTATTCAATTCCGCTATAGATTTATTTAAGGATCGTGCTTTGGTGTGGTATCGGGCTAATCGTCATCTTTACTCTAATTGGTCAGAGTTAGCTGCTGGTCTACGGGAAGAATTTCAGGCCGTAGATTATGACGACCGTCTTATGAACGAAATTAAGCAACGGACTCAAGGTCCTAACGAACCTATTGGACTATACGTATCGGTCATGAAAAATCTCTTTTCTCGTCTTTCTGATTCAGTCCCTGAAAAAACTCAATTACGAATTCTGCAACGTAATATTCTGCCTTTCTATCAAACGCAATTGGGTTTAACTGAAGTCAATTCTATCGCGGAACTCCTTAAATATGGGAAAGTTCTCGAAGCCCGCAAGGCCTCTGCTGAAGCTTATGTACCGCCTCCCTTACGTGCTAAAACACTCGAGCCCGATCTGGCTTATGTCAATGCCGAACCAGTCCCGAGTTATTCTCGAAGTCGTGAGACACCCGTTACTCCCGTCTCTAATCGCCCTCGTGTTCATGTGGCACCCGTTTCAGCAAATCCTGTCACATGTTGGAATTGTCGTCAGACAGGACATCGTTACTCCCAATGCGCTTTACCTCGCAAACGCTTTTGCTATCGTTGTGGTCGTCCAGAGACCATTGTATCTTCTTGTCCGCAGTGTTCGGGAAACGCCCGACGTGCGCACTAAGTGGCCGTCCCGTGCGTACAGTATACACAGCGGCCTATCGACAAATTAGAGCCCGGTTAGATTTTATACTCGAACAAGCCATAGGGGATGAACGCCCCTATCTTAAAGTTCAAATCTTTGGTAGAGAGTTTCTCGGTCTCTTGGACACAGGTTCATCACGCACTATTTTAGGTGAAGCAGGTTGGTCCGTGTTAAAGGGTTTTGTTCCGCTTAAATCCTCTATGTCCTTTTGCACTGTTGCCAACGGTTCACGATGCCGAATATCAGGTGAAGTTGCCCTGCCTATTAATGTTAGGAATCGTTCTAAGGTATTTGACGTCTTAGTGGTACCTGAACTACCGCATCAACTTATCTTGGGCGCAGACTTCTGGCGAGATATGGGTATCGTCATAAACATGCGCAGTGGCGATTGGGTATTTTCAGACGCACCCGACGTGTCTTCTGTCGATGTCGAACCACCGGTGTTATCTGATGAGCGTCAACGTCAGCTCGAGGCTATCATCAATCAGAATTTTCCTAACGTCGATAAGGAGGTGTTAGGTTGTGCCAAAGGTGTAGAGCACACTATTATCACTAGTAGCCCTCCGATTAAGCAACGCTATTATCCGATATCTCCGGCGGTGCAGAAAGTAGTCGACGCTGAATTAGAGAAGATGTTGGCTCTCGGTGTCGTTGAGAGGTCTCAGAGTGGTTGGTCTTCACCCATTCTTCTCGTGCCTAAGAAGGACAAGACTTTTCGATTTTGTGTCGATTATCGGAAGCTCAATCAGGTCACTGAGAGAGATGCCTATCCCCTTCCCTACGTATCAAGTACCTTAGACAAATTACGAGACGCCAAATATCTTACGTCTCTCGATATAAAAAGTGCGTATTGGCAAATTGCTGTTGCCGAGTCTTCCCGTCAGTATACAGCCTTCACCGTGCCGAATCGAGGTTTGTTTCAATTTTGTCGTCTCCCGTATGGTCTCCACAACGCACCTGCCTCCTGGCAGCGTTTTATTGATAGAGTTTTGGGTCCTGAATTGGAACCTTACGTTTTCGTTTATCTAGATGATATCATAATTGTCACTCCTACCTTTGAAAAACACTTAACTATTTTAGAGCAAGTTTTATCTCGCCTGCGTGACGCTGGCTTAACGCTTAATAGAGACAAATGTCAGTTTTGTCGCGACGAATTGAAGTACCTGGGCTATGTGGTTAATCGTCGTGGGTTGATGGTCGACCCTGACAAAGTCAAGGCTATCATCGGAATTGCCACACCCAAAAATGTTTCTGAAGTCAGACGCTTAGTAGGTATGGCTTCATGGTACCGACGTTTCGTCCCTAATTTCTCTACTGTTATCTCCCCGCTTACTGATTTGCTACGGAAAAATCGTCCCTTCGTTTGGACGTTAGCTTGTGAAGAAGCTTGGACATCTTTGCGTGAACGCTTGGTTTCCTCCCCGATTTTGACATGTCCCGATTTCCAATACGAATTCATCATCCAAACTGACGCTAGCGACTATGGCCTTGGAGCCGTATTGACTCAAGACATAGACGGACAGGAGAAAGTAATTAGTTATCTAAGCCGTTCTTTAACACCTGCCGAACGTAAATTCTCTATGGTTGAGAAAGAATGCCTTGCCGTCCTCTGGGCTATAGAAAAGCTTCGCCCATATATCGAGTGCTCACACTTTACGGTGATAACAGATCATTACTCCCTCTGCTGGCTGAACTCTCTAAATTCTCCGTCGGGTAGATTGGCTCGATGGGCCGTACGTCTTCAGCAGTACGACTTCACTATCATCCACCGTAAAGGAAAATTCAATGTCGTTCCGGACACTCTCTCCCGTTCAGTCCCCAAATTGGATATCGTTCAAGTCAACCCTAAAAGCCAAGACAAATGTTACGTTCGTATCTTAGAACAAATTAAGAGACATCCCGAGAAGTACCCTCAATTTCAACTTATCGGTGGGATACTTCGACGTTACGTACCGCCTAATAGCACTTTTCCCTCTGAGGATTCCGATTCATGGAAAATCTATGTTCCTAAGGAACAACGACAAGAGGTCTTGTTAGAATGTCATAACGAGCCCACAAGTGGTCATCTGGGCATTGCGAAGACTCTCGCTCGCATATTGCAACACTACTATTGGCCTAAGATGTTAGGAGATGTGATTCGTCATGTCAAAGCCTGTCCTAATTGCAATAAGGCGAAACCTCTTCAAAGAGCTCCTGTTGGTCGAATGGGTGGACATTCTAAAGTTACTAAACCATGGGAAGTCCTCAGTGTCGACATTGTTGGTCCTCTTCCGAGGTCCAAGCGCGGTTTTAATTACATTTTAGTGGTCTCTGATATCTTCAGTAAGTTTGTTCTGACTTTCCCGTTACGTAAAGCTTCCTCCAAGTCTATTATCCGACATCTTGAAGAAGATGTGTTTCTGATTTTTGGCGTACCTCGTTCCGTAATTTCCGATAATGGCGTGCAGTTTCGCTCTAACGACTACCGTTCTAAGTTAAAAGAATATAAAGTACGTCCATGCTATACTGCGAATTACCATCCTCAAGCGAATCCCGTGGAACGTGTGAATAGGGTTATCAAAACCATGTTGATCTCGTATGTCTCTGACAATCATCGCGAATGGGACGTCTATCTTCCCAAAGTCACTTGCGCCTTGCGCACTGCTAGACACGAAGTCACCGGACATACGCCCTATTTCATTAACTTCGGTCGTGAGATGAATCTCACTGGAGAAAGAATTTCCGATGCCCCTATCTCTGACGGAACTCCACTTGTCGAAGTCCGCGACCCGGAAAAACTAATAGAGCGTTCCGAAGGATTTTCTAAATTATATCGTGACATCAAATCCCGCTTGCAGAAAGCATACGAGCGTGCTAAAGCGCGCTACGACACTCGTCATAGACGAGATGAATTCTTGGTAAACCAGTTGGTCTGGCGTAAAAATTTCGTCCTTTCAGATGCCGCCAAATTCTATACCGCCAAATTGGCTGACAAATATGTCGGGCCCTTCCAAATTAGTAAACGTATCTCCACTGACATTTACGAACTCAAAACTTGCGAAGGCAAATTGCTGCCCGGGGCGTGGCATGCAAATTTACTGAAACCTCAACCGAGTGCTGATTAAGATCTATCTTCTCACTTGTCCAACTGCCTACAAATTATCGCTATCTCGATTTTGCCTTTTCGTTACTTGTACCTACCGTTACCTTCACGGCCTGTAGTGAGGGCTGAAAGAATTCTCCTACCGTGATCCTGCGTGAAGTAAAAGGCTTCTAAAGGGACTCGGACACCTATTGTTCATTACCATCTGAACAACCGGAACAATCACTTTCTTTCCCTCTCGGACCCTCTCCCTCTCGTGTGTCGGATCTTCCGGGTCTGCCATTTGTTCCTCCCCCTGCTTGCGGTTGTCTCCTCCCGCGGCTGAGTGCACGACCTTTTCCGCGCGGTTGCGGTTCCATCTTGGAAAATTCAATACCTAACCCGCAATTACTAACTAAATAGCTTTGATACATTAAGAAACTATCGCTTCAGGGCAAACATTTTCCTTATATCGACTTCTGTTAGTGTGATTACCGGCCCCATTGCACAGCTTGTATCTGTGATTCCGTCTATGCAGTTATCTTCCCGTGCCTTTATCGCTTCCGTATGTTTCGGATCTTCCGTGTCTCTGCATATATGGAGTGGCAGCCTTGCTAGGGAAGTCCACACTATGTTTCGGTTTGCAGGTAGGCCTGACGAATATACCTGTGGGTTTAATGCCTGGGCGTAAAAGGCGTCCCAAAAATTCTCAGTGCCCCCCGTTTCTTTTAACATCTTCAATTTTAGTTGTCGTGGGTTCGACGTATTTTCTTACGTGTTCTGATTGGGATGTTCTCCCTGTGTTTTGTCGATAGCCCACGCAGCGACGATTGAATTGGGTGGATTAATTTCGTGTAACTCTGTATGTTGCTTCTGAGTACCGTATAACTTACGTTAGTTAAGTTATTTCTCGACTCCCGTGTAACGTTGATAGTTATGTATTTCGTACCGATTTTGACTTCGTTCCGATCTCGACTCTGCCGTACTGATTTTGACGTTCCGTACCGAATATGACTTCGTATTGTTTACGATTACGTATTAACGATTTTATGACTTCGTACCGTATAGCAGTTCTAGGACCTTTACCATTTCGGGATTGTGTTGCGTATCGTATGGTCTGGAATTTGCACTTGGTAGTTATTCTATCGTGTTGGTTATGTCGTACTGACGTTCTCTTCTTGATTTGACGTTTATTTGCGAAGGTATAAAGAAGAACGGTCTTTATTTGATAGTTCTCAGCCTTCCCAGGTCGTGTCCTGGCGACCTTTTGTTTCCTTACGTTCAAAATGTTACTTCCAGGAATCGGATATGACTTCAGCCTTATGGTTTATCGTTGCCTTCAGCATTTTAGTCGGGACAACGCCGGTCCAGACTTTAAACTTTTGCTCTCTAATTTCTATTTTTGTTTGGCGATCTTTTCTCGTTTTGTTGTTACCGGATGTTATGGATGTCGAAACAGCATATCCGTACCTCTGAGCAGTTGCACCATTCTGAGCTCTACCCTACCTTTATTTACCTCTTCCCTATTCCGCTTTGTATCCCGTATCTGTAGTAATAAACCCGGTTTTAGTTGACCTGTTATTTTTGTTTGTTTTGAGATACCGAGGGCCTCTCCCAAGGGTCTCTTTTACCGTCGCGTGTCTGCAGAGTGTCGTCTCGGGGGTTGCCTTGCCCGCATCTTGGCCTATTGGTAGTGCCCACTCCTCATTCCTGTGCCTTCGACCGTCGTAAGGATCACCGCCGGCCGGGCACACCGATATCTAACCCGTCTACACCCTCTTCCCCCCGTGATGCTACCAAAAGTGCTGGGCTGTCGGTTGGACAGGTCTCGGGGCGCGTCTGTGCAGAATCTCGACACCCTTGCTTTTTATTTTTCGTTACTTTCCCGTACCGGCCGAATGCCGAAGGGCCACGTGGTGGTTATGGCCAAGCTGTCTGGTGTTACTGTGACTGAGTGTGGATGTGTGCGTTTGTGTAGTAGACAACGTCCGTTTTAGAGCTCTCGCTTACCCTTTTCACTATCTTTATCCCGTCAGCCTAAGTTCTCGGTGCAAGAAATTGCTCTGCGTTCAATTTCTTTTCGCTGGAAAGGGGGGAATTTGTTACGTTGTAAATTTACTTTGTCTATAGTTCGCAAAAGATTGTGTACCTATTGTCTAAATACGTGGAATTTTGTATAAAGTTCATGACTTTTTGAGCGTACCCTGTATATTGTCTATTTCACCGGTCGCTAAGACTGCCTGCAGTATGCCTCCGTGGGTACAAAACCTACTATTGAGCCCTCACCGCTCTAAATCACATACCGCGAACATGACAGATACATTTTGTGTAAGGTCGGGCATTTACACTCTGTTTTTGTGAAAGCCTCTTTATCTGAATAACTAACTTTAATTATCTTAGCTCTAGCTTAATCTAACCTACCTGTAGTTTCGTATTTTCCGCATTTGCAATTATCTCTACGCCTTGCTTAAGGATATAAAATATCTTCTTATATATATTACGACCGATCCCTACCTAATGCATTTATTGTAGTTTGTAAACGTTTTGAAACGATAATCAAGATATTGTGCTAACTGTGTCATATATTTTGCGTTTTGCCAAACACAGAATCTCGAGCAGGCCCCGAGTATTATTGTTATTTTCCTTTTCCTTCGCAGTCGTCTCTCTAAAAAAAAAGGTAAGGAGAATTAATTAAAGAAATGTTTGGAGTGTAAGGCATACTATTAAGTGCTGTCGAACACTTGTTGCTCTATCTTCGATATTCTAGTATTAGGAACTTCTGTTATTCCGTCCCCAGAATCATCGTAGGGGTTAGGATCATAATTTTCCTGTAACATAAGTTTGAGATCGGCCTTTCTACCGTCTTTTGCAGCGTTTGGATATTTAAGCTTTAGTATTTCGTTATTTACCTGCAGAAATTCTGTCCTTTCGCCCAATAAAAAAATAGAAACTACGTGTTGAAGATCGCTTGTTTATTTTCTGTCATACCTATCGGCTAAGTAGTACAGTTCTATCTGCTCACGGATTGCCAACGTCCGGCATGAAATACCCTCTCGTGCGGTCGACTTTATATCTCCTATTTACAATTGTTGAGTAATTCGCTTATGTTCTTCCTTCTAAGATATGTGTAGGGTTACGTTTAATTGTGGTTAAGTCACGATGTCGTCTCTCCTTTATTGTCAGATTAGTTGTGTGCTTATTATGTTTATTTGAAAACTCCCGCCTTTAGGTTGAATCCTTTCTAGTGACGCATTGAGTGTGCGTGATCTCGGGTTGTAACGTATCTACCGGAAAGGTCACGGTTAGGTCACTTTAGAAGTCGAGCTTGTTATAAGTGCATGGGCACGATATGCTTATTGTCTTTTGGTGAATTTTATCACTTTGTCTAAAAAGTTAGACTAACGCTTAGGCGGCTTTAATGAGATAAGTGTGAGTTATCGATACCTTTATTAGGTGATTTATCGTGAATTAATTTTTATCGCAATACCGTTATCTAATTTACGAATGCCACGAGGTGGATTTTGAATCGTTTTCGTGCTATGTGTGACTTCTGAGTCCTTACCGTGGGATCTCCATATTATTTCTTCATAATTGGGGTAAGTTTTCAGAGCTCTGTGTTAAATTTTCGGGATTTTATCGTTGGGTTTTTTTTTAAATTTTATTAGGATTCTTTTGTCGGGCACTAAAGCCCTCAAAGGCCGTTAGGATTCCTTTGACGACCATTTGAGCCCTCCGAAGTCTTATTTTTGGGGTTATCGCCCACTACAGGGGTTTTATCCAACATCCAGCCCACCTGTGGAATTGGAAATTTCTCCAACAAGGGAGACGTCGCCATCTTGAACATCTGCAGCGTCTTTCCGTCAGCCATCTTGCCAAATAAGGTTGTAAATTTTTACCTTATATATTTTCGACCGATTTTCGACGACTTAACGTTTGAGTGCAAGACTTATTTCGCCTAGTTATGAACCAAGAATTTTTGAGTGGTTTATTACCTATCGCACCTCTTAGTCAACTGCGAGGTCACAATATAATCCTGATTAATTTACCGTTTTAATTTTATTAATTTTTTTTGTAATAATCAGATTGATCTGAAATTTTGTATTTGTCACTACCGTAATTATTGTAGCCTTATTTTGAGGAAATTATTTAATTTAAACTTAATCTAGAAAATTCATAAATTTTATCTCATTATTTTCTTTTGGGTAGATGTTAGACGATCAGTAATATACCTAGTGATTACTCTGCCGTTACAATGACTGTAGGTTACTTGAGGTATTGCAATTTTGGAATTTATAATTTGTTTATAATTTAGTACGTTTAAATTTTCGCTGTAAACTTGTAAGATTTTGCCTTAATCTCTTGTCTTGCCAATAATTAACTTTCAAATTCATTTAACGTAGTTCATGTAAGCAAACCTGACGTTTTGTTTTGTTTTATAGGTTAGCGAATTTTACACACTTTAGGCTAAGACTTTATTTTAATACATTAATCTTTCTTGCGCTTATTAAATTTTATAAATATTATTTCACCTTTGTATTGACATTGCCAAGTGGCGTGTAATTGAAAACTTTTGTACACCTAATTGTGAGGTGAAAGAAACGTTTCGGCAACCGACCAACTCCTGCTGATGCGCAGAGTTTATGTCTAATCATTAAGGGTTTTTTATTTATATACTTTCTAATTTTGCAACTGTCACCTACGCTTAACTTTTTTTTTATTCACCGTCTGTCTAACTTAATTTCCAATTTAACTTTCATTCAACGCATTGTTTTAATTTCTGATTTCACAATTTAATTTTTATTTCAAACTTATATCCGTACAACACGTTAAATTTAATTAAATTTTGTTATATTACGAATACCTTATCTTTTATTTCTTTTACCTCTGCATATTTATTTATTATTGTGACGAGGACGCACATGAGTGTGGGTGCTTCATATATACAGGGTGTTCAATAGGTAACCCGCTGGAGGGACACAGCCAGTGGTAGATCGTAGGAGGCGCAGGTAGGTTATCTGTAGATAGCATAGTGTCCTGGTGCCCGGACAATCGTCGCAAGCGTCGTTGCCGACCGACGCTCTACTAAAGGTGTTCTCTTTTACCTGAACCGTCACGCCGTCTGCGACAGAGTTAGCTCGGCCCTGCGTTATCCTGTTTAACAACCCCCTATTGCGACTCCCCGTTTCATATCTTAATCAGCCGTTATCTTATTGCGACGTAGATCCGGTAGCAAGAAATTTCAAAATTCAGACCGGAAGTACCACTTTTACTCTTATCCGATAACGATTTTTTGCAAATATGTCGTAAGTTATGCATCCTATATATATTTATCAAGAGTACAAAAGTATTTAGAACTGAATTTGCAATATTTTTTGTATATATGAAATTTCAAAATTCGGACCGGAAGTAGCACTTTTACTCTTAGCGAGTAGCACTTTTTTGATAATATCTTGCAAAGTATGCATTCTATAGAGATTTATTAAGAGAATAGAAGTACTTAGAATAGGATTTTGAATAATTTTTGTATAAAAAAAATCTTAAAATTCTTTAATTTGAAACGCTTATACGTATAAGGAAGTCGTGTGGTGGCCACACCTCATTTTTTCAACGGTATTGGAGTTGTTGAGTTTTTAATTAACGCTCTCAATTAACTACAGAAAAATATTAATATCGCATTTAAATTATATGTAAAGAAATCTGCCTAAATAATGTCAAAATAGGTACTATTTCGATAACGATTTCTCACGTTACTTTCTTTGTTCAAAGAAGAAGGTCCTTTATAAATTCAGAGAAGAACCCGATCTGTAGGCAAGTGTAGCATTATTTTTTCTAATCCCACACAAAAGGTCATGAATTTGGTTATCGCGTCTGTGCCGTACCGATAAGCTCAATTATGTTACTAATTATCTCTTTTTATCGCAGGTGATATATACTAGATATATTAAGGAATACACTAGTTTTCCCCAGCGCTTGAAGTATGGATAAATGGAAGGGCAAGGTTGCTGTTGTGACAGGAGCGAGCTGTGGAATAGGAGCGACGGTGGCTAAAGTTTTAGTTAAGCATGGAATGAATGTAAGTCTATAATAATTTTAGATACTAATTGTACTACCAATTATTATATTTTTAAAAGGAAGATTTTCGTATGTAAACTCGAGACACCTACATATATAAAAATGTTAGTTACAACGACTATCCATCGTTTATTAATAATACTTATAATAATTATTTAGAGTACCTCAAATATCACACAAAAAGTTAATGAGGTTATTAAAGTGTATTTAGCGCATAAGGTCTTACTTCTTTTATTTTATGCACTAATATATAGATATATTTTGGCAATTTAATTAATTTTGAACTTTTCGTCACATATAATATTGAACATTTTATACTGTTTTCAATACATTGTCGATGATATAAATAAACTAAATAAAGACGTGATATTGCTAAATTCCTTCGATACTTTACAAATAACTAATATTAACCAAATTAACAAACAAAATTAAGTTCTAAATACTTTTATTCTATTAATAAATCCGTACGGAATGCATAATTTGCGAGATATTTGCAAAATAGTATATTAAAATATATGTTTCATAAGATGATCTTTGCGCACACGTACAAGTTTAGAAAACAAACCGCTTGTGGCGTGGTTTCCAAAGAACAAGTGCGCAAAATGTCTTTTGAAATGTGTATTTTATCCTATTTTTTCTACTTCCAGTACTTATTAAAAGTTGTATTGTGGCCAGAGCGAAGACAGGTTGTGAAAAATGTTTAAAGTGCAAAACGAAAGTGAATAATACCACAGAAAAAGTTCTAAAATGTGACAATTTGTGCAATGTGCCTATAGCACGTACAAGCCCTCACAGGGAAGAACAAGAATGTAAAATGGACTTGCGACATGTGTGCAAATAACGATACCAAAGTTTAGGTAGCTAATATTATATTGTATATTACGAAACTTGAATGTTGCATCGTAACAAGAATTGTATTAATTTTTAAAATGCATTGAAAATTATTATATTCTACCTACAAACCTATTCCTTAACAGCATATATTTTATAAGTTCTTATGAGTTCTTGCAGTGTTTTTAGCTTCTTCGTTTTCTGGTTTACTTCCTATTTAGTATAATTTTGGGATAAGGTTATAAATTTTTAAAGAAAAGTCTAGGATTTTATATAAAAATCATATTTATATTTTTATTAAAACATTAACCATAAATAGCATTGCTATACTGTATCTATGTTAATTTTTTTTTATATTACAAGTAATTAAAAGAAAACATTTCTACCCATCTTTTGGTTACAATGTTTCTGTATAGCTAATATCTCTATAATGATAGTCATCGAATACTTATCCTGTTTTTAAATATAAAAGAAAACTCCGATTCCTGATAAGTAATTTGTTAGTATTAAACTGATTCTATTTTACCAAAAACATACATTTTCACGTAGTGCCTTGGTAATCTAGAATTTTGTAATGAAGAATTCTCGGAAATTGGCCTATATTAATCACTAGCTGCAAACATTCGCACGTACCACCGCTAGCGTCTTAATACCTGCCCACCAAAAACATTCCCTTTCTATCACCCCTATTCTGTAACTTGATCGTTACGCATTATCGAACGCATTTGACCCAAAAATCGATACGGTCGAAAATTCGTATTCTCTACTTGTTCGATCGTTATGGAATCGTTGGAAAGTCGTTATGAAGTTGTATTCCATTACGACTAGTAACGAGCTGTCGTTATGCAGTGCTAAAAAATTGTGTGTGAATGAATATTGTAGTAAAATATATTTTACTTTGATTTTAATTTTAATTAGACGAAATAAGTATGGATCAACATGTTTTCTTATTGGTATTGGCGAATATTGATGAATTTTAAAATAAATTTTAAGATTTTTTTGTTAAAGTAATATGTATTTTAGGAACAATTATATAGAAAATAGGTTTTTAAGAGATACAAGTAATCCCTTCAAATTATCTGAAAATAATTTTATTAATTTGTTTAGATTAAATAAACAATTGGCGGACAATTTAGTTAATATACTGTCACCTCACTTAAATAATCCACAAAGAATATCTGCTGTACCAAATGTTTCAAAAATATTAACGACGATATACCATAAACCATATCACCACCAGTAACTCTGTGGAGAGATACATAGGATATTGAAAATAAGGTGTCTTTACGTCAACAAACACTTCACTATAATCCTGCAACTCTGGCAGAAATATTTATTCATGTGCTGTTCTACACAATATGGCAGTCGAGGATAATATACCCGACCCTGCAAATGAAAATATTGACATAGATAACATTCCATATCATGGAGACGACAATTGGCTTCATGGAAGGAGAACAGTTATTCAAAATAACTTTAGATAAATTAAGGGAAAATTACATAGTTACCTCGTTAAATTTGTTTCAATTTCATCTAATTAGTGAATTCATTAAATTATGCATTAAAATTTAAGTAATATGATGTGAAGGTATAAAATTAAAAAGAAAATTGCAGGGAAAATATTTTTATTTATATAGTACCTCATAATTATATAGTATAAAAATAATGAAAGTAAAATATGATCAGCATTCATTTTAATCTGTCTCACTTTCTGGATCAGACATATTTGCTCAGTAATTTTCATATTTGTCATTTTGTATTTTAAAATCTGTTATTTAATAATTTTCTTCAATTTTAGCCGTTGTAAAATTCTGAAGTGCAGTTTATTTAAAACATCCAACTGTTTTTCTTGTGATGCCTTGTATTCATCAAGTGCACTATTTAATGACATCTTCGACATATTCTTCCTGTAACAAATATGACAATATCAGTAGAAGTTACAATTAGAGTTAGAATACGTAAAATTAATTTTATCAGAATAAATTTAAATACACTTTGAACTATTTTTTATGCATAGTAATGAATTAATTTTATGCCTTCTGGTGTTTCTTCCAAAAAAGTGGATGTAGATAGAATGGGACCACCGGTTTGCTGTTGCTATATGTTACCCAGCCTTGTCTTATTTTAGTACTGGATTTCCAATCTTTGAATGTCTACAAAAAAAAAATATATAAAAACATACCTATATCTAGCCATTTATATGTTTAGCATTTTCATAAAATATTTTACATAACTTTAATGTAAAAAATATTACGTTTATTAATCAATTTCATTCAATAACATTACTTATTTTTAGAAAGAAGTTCGTCATTTTAACAACATTTATTAATCTCAAATGACAGTATCAGAAAAGCATAATATATTTTAAAAATGCTAATAGTTTAGGGATAAGAAATTTATAATAATTTATAAATATAATGAATACATACCCTCTTCCACTGGTCTTTTGTTTTTAGTGGGCCATCTCCACATGCATTTAAAATACCTGTTAATTCATCCCAAGCATTTTGATCATCTGGTATATTTTTATTCGTTCTTAATGAAAGTTTACTTTTCATAAAATCTAAATAAATGGTCTGCTGTTGGGCAGTAACTTCACCACTAAATATGAATTTATTTTACGATCTACAATATAGTATACTAATATAATACGCTTTGTGCAGAATTTACAAGAAGTATATTTTTACAATCCCGTCAAAGAACATTTTACCATAAAACATCTATTAAAAATAGTACGTGCTTATCAATAGTTTTATGTATATAACCTACAATCCCGGCAATTTGTTTACTGATATCGCCTAAACAGCTGACACATTGCTTTCATTCAGCAGGCGGATCGGGAATTGATCCCGCTCCAACCGTTCACTTCACAACAGTTGTGTGTTCGCTGGACAGGACCGCTCACCTTTATGCACCCTTTATGTCATCGTCTGTCATCTGGTACTTTTCATTGCTGCCATTTGTTAAAATTATAGAGATTAAACCGAATAAACAATAATAATAAATTGTTTTTCTGCATTAAGGTTTGACGTAGTTTTTAGTGGAAGGGCTGATTTTTCCAACCACGAATAAAATACTGAGTGAACTCCAGTATTATAATACATTTATTACTGCACAATACCTTTAATTTGCTGTATCTTACTTTTCTAGTAACTTTCTTCAGAAGTATGTATTAGGTTGGTCTTGGATTGAATCAATGGCGCATGCGTACAGAATACGCTCACCAAGTGAGCATAGAATTTTTCCGCTCACAAAAATGGCGACCGCTCCTGAACATGTTCAGAGTGAGCGCTCGTCTACTGAACATGATCACTGAACAGTTGCGCAACTGTTGTGTCTGCTGAATGAAAGCATTGGCAATATGAAGATGGTAACATCTGTACAGTCCCTGGTGAAAACATTGAATTTTCGTTATATGACCGACATCGACCGAACTCATAACGATGTGGCTTACTGAATACGCTTTCCAACGAAAATCGTTACGGGCGGGA
Source organism: Amphimallon solstitiale (assembly GCA_963170755.1). Taxonomy (NCBI): domain Eukaryota; kingdom Metazoa; phylum Arthropoda; class Insecta; order Coleoptera; family Scarabaeidae; genus Amphimallon; species Amphimallon solstitiale. The sequence goes on along the minus strand of OY720680.1, from coordinate 2,643,925 downwards.
TAACGACAACTTTCTTTACAATAATCGTTCGCATAACGATCAAGTTACAGAATAGGGGTGTATATATATTATTTGGTTTGAAAATTTAAATCAAGAAAATTTTTAATACAATAATTAATGATGCCTAATAATGTACTGAGAGTAAACATTCACACGTAGTACTCTCAGAGTATCCAACACCATTAGTTATCCCTTCGTTGTTATTATAGATTAATGAATTATTATTACTAAGGGCCGGTTTTTCCAACTCCGATTAAAACGCCGGTTAGCGTAATCATTGATTAAAACACCGGTTAGGACAAATTTGCGTTTTTCCAACGCCGGTTAACTCTAATCGTTGATTAAGAACGTCGTTAATCGACCAAATTTTAACCGGCGAAAGAAATACCTGATAAAATATTAAACAGTGATTAGGCCTATATACACATGCGCATAACCTAGAAGATTTGAATTTCTGTCATTATTATTTCTGTTATTATTGACAGCTGTTGTTTTCATATGCATTGGTTTTACTGTATAAAAGTATTTTTTGGAATTAATTAATAATTATTTACATCAGTGATTTAGTAATTGTATTGTTTCTTCTATAAATGTAATGAACAGTATAAAAATAGCATAATATTAAATATGTGTAACTTTTAGCTTACTACAGAAATTTAATTAATTAAGAACTACGAATACATTCTTTTCTCTGATGAGGATGATACAGCTTTGGAAGTTTTTCTATTCTACTACAATTCTGGGACTTTACCTGAATTCGTGTGGATTCTAAAATCCTGTGGCAATTTATGCTTGCATTTGCTCATTCCCTTTTTGTAATTGCATTTAATAGCACCTTGTGAAAACATTTTAGTCGAACATATTTTAGACTCACTTTAGATATGTCATTTACATATTAAACTATACTGAAAATTACAAATGAAATTGAAAATATGGAAGAAATTCTAGAGAAGCTGGCAGGTTTACGTTGAGATTATATGCAGACACTTTAAATTCTTTTAGCTAAACTGGGTTTGGATGAATAATGTACATGCCTGTAAAGTTGACGTGCAGTTAATTTCTGCACTAATAATTATTACAGGCACTGTCAAGTTCACACCGATTCCTCCAGAACATAACATTTATTATGTTGAAATCGTGTATACCAATTTGGAAATAAGATTTTCTCAATAAACCTTCTTTGATTAATGGACATAAAATTAGTTAGAATGCATTGTTCTTAATAAACAGCTGATGTATGATCTTTCAGTAAAAATATCTGGCTTTATTCACCCCACAGGAATTTGGTGAAAGTTAAATCATCTCAGATATGGCAATGCAAAGTACAATATTTTATTTCATTATAGTGTGACTGATAATCCAGCTTAAGACCCTAGATGTAGACTTTTCTTTTTCAGCAAACTTCCAATTTTTATGATTTTGTTACATATCATATATTTTACATAATTTTGGTAACTGTTAATTTCATATATGTACGTATATTGTATTATTTTTTTCATTTTTACAAAATTTTTATATTTTTCAATAGCAATAAGTAATCAATAAATTTATTTCAGTTTCAAGTTTGTGGCATTTGTTATTTATTGAATAATAGAAATTTTAAATATGTGCTATGTACATAGAAATTCTCATGCAATATTCACAAAATAAGTACTTAAACCTTATTTACTAAAATGAAATATCTAATTACATATAAATATAAAGAATATAATAAGCAAAAAGCACAAAGAACAAATTCAAATATAGGAAATAGCGCCAATATTATTATAACAAATATGCTAATTTAGATCAAATGTACGAGCATTTTTGTTACCAACCTTCTAAAATAAACTCTTAATCACTGATCAGATAACCGGCGCATTTCTTGGCGTTGAAAAACGCCGGTTAGAGATAATCAACGATTAAGCGTAATCAATGATTAGTTAACCGGATACTTTAACCGGTGTTGGAAAAACCGGCCCTAAACAGGATAATATTTGTCCATAGTTAATAATGCTCAACGTGGTGGTAGGGTGTTATGTATCACTTGGCGCCTTCGATGTCGATATTGGAGTCCTGGGGCTTGATCGATCGTTGCACCGCGGTTCGATATATTTGAACTGGATCCCGGGCGATATGTAGGTAGCCATGAACATTCGATGGATTGAAAAGCCGGTGCGGTTTATTTTATTGACGCACGGACTGAATGTCAATAAAACAATGAATGCTGTGATGAATTGTTTACGAATGGTCGCTTGTTGATGAATGCTCGAATGAATTCCTAGCGGTGTTTGGTTGGCCTTTTTATAGGTCCAAGCCTTGTTTTGTTTATACTCTCACACCCAAAGCGTTTTTGGTTTTTTATTTATTTAATCATAATTATATCAAAATATAAATAAATATAAGTTCAAGGTATTTACTATATTTTAAATATGATTATCAAAAATCTTTCTTATAAATTGTCACATTATGCACGTTTAAATTTACAGTTATTTATGTTGTTATATTTTCATCTCGTGCATATCTAATGTGACCCTGCTCGTACAATTTTATAGCATTAAAATGAGTCACTCTCTTTACCGTTCCATCCCTCAACATAACTCTTTCTCTGTTATTAATTTTGAGTACCTTTTTGTTTTTAAATAATCGACCATTACTTAAGATGTTTAGAGCTATTTTTATGCCTTGTGAAAAATCAGGTTGCGTTTCTGTGTATTCAAACCATACCTCCTGCTTGTCTTTTATATAAAAAAAATATAGATTGAATAGATTTATTTGTGTTTGTTTTGTATTTATTTTATATTTAATTTTAATACCTATTCAACTTAAAATATACTAATAAATCATATTTGTTTTGATATAAGAGTTTACCTTTAAATATAGGCAACCCATTATACCCTTGTGTTACCTGTATTGTCTAATGCTTAAAATCAAAATATACATTTTCAAACTTAGATTTAATGTTCTTTTCAACACTAATTCTAATATTGTTATTATTCTTAAAGATGCAAGGATCACAGCAATGTGTAATGTAACAAAAGGTATAAACAACGAACAAAGAAACTCTATCGAGTCCAGTAGTACATCTGGACCTACTACAAGGTCGCAAACACTAAATAATACTAAAAGGAAATAGTCTATATCAAGTAATCAGCATGATTTCAGCAAAAATAAGTCGATTACTACGATTATTTCCTTCACCTGTCAAATTTAAATTTTGTCCAATCACAATCAAAACTGAAGTTGAAATTAACCAATGAAAGGTACCGGTTCTTGATATCAGCGACTATTACAAATCGACTATTCAAATGTAGGTAACAAATCAAGTATGTATTTTTTCATTAAGTGGCATACGTGTCAAATAGATGAAAATGTCCGACAAAAAGAGATTTAGCGATGTTTCGGATGAAATTATTGATAATCACATCGATTTGACAACTCATTTTTTATTATGAAACTTGGTTTAGGAAATAATCTTAACAAATATAGCTCGAGCTTGATAAGTAGTCGACTATTACATTGTTTCAATTTTTCTCGTGTGCCTCCTAATTTGACTTAACCAAAATTGGCATTAATAATTAAAGACTAAAGCCCTCGAGCTAAAGCTCTCGTGCTCTAGTCAAATTATTAATGCCAATTTTGGTCTCGTCAAATTGACCGTAGCGCACACTCGAAAAATTGATCACAATGAAATAGTCGACTATTTTTCAAGCTCTCGTTATATTATCTTTGACTATATTAGATATTAGAGCACTAATGGAGTCGTATGATAGATGTGAACATGTTGAATTAACATGTTGTTACTTAAGCAAGGCATTTGAGATCGTTAATCATGGTGTATTTCTAGAAAAGATTTACTACTATTGTATGATAGGTATACCGCATGCTTGATGTCTTCGTATCTTAAAGATGGGTGTTAAGTAATCAAGTTTAAAAATAGAAGATTTAGTCTATAATCTGCGATAAGGTCCCACAGGGTTTTGCGATGAGGTCCCCCACAGGGTTTTATATTGGGAACCTTGCTCTGTGTGATATGTATAAATCATATTTGTTATAATACAACATCTAAAAAAAGTAGTTGATATGCGAACGACACATCGTGTCTAACAGTCGGAAACACAGCTGAGGAATTATATATAGAAACTAATAAAGTCTACTAAAGTAATAAAGCAAATGCATGGCTTTAAGACAACGAACTGAATGAAGAGAAGACAAAATTTTTGAAGTTCTCTGCGAAATTCGCGCATTCTTCGAACGGTCATGCATCTAACCTAGCGAAAACAATATCAGCAATATATTGTATAAGAAGAATGAAAAGGATTTCTGCATATGAAGCGGCCATAACAGCCAACTTTTCTTACTTTCACAGCAGGATCACATATGGAATTTCGTTACCCCCCCCCCCTGCAGAATCAATCTTCCTACTTCAGAAGAAGTCATTAAAGGTAGTTACTTTGCGATATGCAATGCCTCTTCATACTAACCAGTAAAAAATACGTACACAAATACCCAGAATTTTTTATAACCAATGAAGTGCATCAATTCTAATACAAGAAAACGAAATTAAAGGTTGATTCCTTACGATCGCCTTAAAATTACCAGTGTTGATAACTGGGGTCCGATTTTTTGTTCAGAAACATCCATAAATAAAAAAGCAATATTTGCTGGATCATAGATTTTATTCGTTAGAAGAATTTTTAAATTTTGTAAATTAATTAATTACAATACAATATACTATTTACATTTATAAGTATTTTTTATGTTTTACTTATTATTATTGTGACTTTCATGTAATGCTTTTATAGGGCGAATAAAACTATTATTGTTATTATTATTACTTTAAAAGTTCAAAAAGTTTTAAAATAATATACAAGTTTTGTTCGAAAATTTTAAAAATTTAGATTTTTTGAAGTTGGTTGGTTACATTGATTTTTAACTATGTAGAATTTCGAGATGGCAATAATTGCAACAATTTTGGATATCGAGGAAGAGCGACAGGAAAAAAAGCGGAAGTGGGTTCATGATGCATGGATGTAAAGGGAAAGTGAAGGAGAATTTGCAACATTATATAAAGAGTTAATTGATGATGGAAGAAAATTCGTTTGAGTGTTCCAGAATGTCTGAAGATCGTTTTTAACATATTGCTTAGTAAACTAGAAATACATTTAAAAAAACAAGATACACTAGGCTATAACACCGAAAGAGAGGTTGGCAGTTTGTTTGAGGTAAGAAAAAACAAATACATTGATGTAAATATTTCTTATTACAAAAGTAAACGGGATCCGAGCACAGAGCCTTGCGGAACTCCGCCTGTAGACTTATATACATTCCATGTATACACCTTGTAATAAATAAAATTAGTTCTGTCTCTCAGATAGGTCTCCAAAAAATTAATTATAATATTGGCAACTAGGAAGTGATCAAGCTTTTACTTTCTTATACGTAGTATAAGGAAGTATTGTGATGATGAAAATTTTCGACCTCGAGATTTTTGCAGATGTCCACGTTTTGAAGTCCCCTGATACCGAAAAAGTGGTTTTTAAAAAATGTCTGTGTGTGTGTCTGTCTGCCTGTCTGTGTGTGACCACGATAGCGGTCAAACCGCTGTAGATATCAATTCCAAATTTTGTATTTACGTGTACAATCTCCCTCTTGAGATCTGATTAGTTTTTCAGTAAAATCGGTAGACCGGAAGTAGCAGTTTACTTCAGTGAAAAAATTGAATTTTGCCAATATTTCGTCAATTACTAAGTTTAAACAAATTTATAAAGAATTGAAATATACTCAAAATTAAATTTGGGACAAATTATCTTAAAAAAGTTTTTCGAAATTCCAACCGGAAGTAGGTCTTTTACTCTTATCGAAAATCAGTTTTTTGCGAATATTTCGCAAATCATGCTTTCTAGGCAGGTAAATTACGAGTATAAAAGTATTTAAATTATAATTTTAAATATCTTTTGTATAAAAAAATTTTTTTTACTTTCTTATACGTAGTATAAGGAAGTATTGTGATGATGAAAATTTTCGACCTCGAGATTTTTGCAGATGTCCACGTTTTGAGGTCCCCTGATACCAAAAAAGTGGTTTTTAAAAAATGTCTCTGTGTCTGTCTGTCTATGTGGCTGTGTGTCTGTGTGTGACCACGATAGCGGCCAAACCGCTGGAGATATCAATTCCAAATTTTGTATTTACGTGTATAATCTCCCTCTTGAGATCTGATTAGTTTTTCAGTAAAATCGGTAGACCGGAAGTAGCAGTTTACTTCAGTGAAAAAATCGAATTTTGCCAATATTTCGTCAATTACTAGGTTTATACAAATTTATAAAGAATTCATATGTACTTAAAATTGAAATTGAGAACAATTTGATTTAAAAAGTTTTTCGAAATTCCTACCGGAAGTAGGTCTTTTACTCTTATCGAAAATCGTTTTTTTGCGAATATTTCGCAAGTCAAGCTTTTTAGACAGGTACGTTACGTGTATAAAAGTATTTAGAACATAGTTTTCAATATCTTTTGTATAAAAAAGATTTCAAAATTCGGACCGGAAGTAACACTTTTACTCTTACCGAATAGCGATTTTTGGCAAATATGTCGTAAATTATGCATTCTATATATATTTATTAAGAGTACAAAAGTATTTAGAGTTATATTTGCAATATTTTTTGTATACATGAAATTTCAAAATTCGGACCGGAAGTACCACTTTTACTCTTAGCGAGTAGCACTTCTTTTCGAATATCTTGCAAAGTATGCATTCTATAGCGATTTATTAAGAGAATAAAAGTACTTAGAATAGCATTTTGAATAAGTTTTGTATAAAAAAATTCTTAAGATTGTATAGTTTGAAATGCTCATTCGTATAAGAAAGTCGTGTGGTGGCCATACCTCATTTTTTTTACTTTCTTATACGTAGTATAAGGAAGTATTGTGATGATGAAAATTTTCGACCTCGCGGTTTTTGGAGATATCCACGTTTTGAGGTCCCCTGATACCAAAAAAGGGGTTTTTAAAAAATGTCTGTGTGTGTCTGTGTGTGACCACGATAGCGGTCAAACCGCTGTAGATATCAATTCCAAATTTTGTATTTACGTGTATAATCTCCCTCTTGAGAACTGATTAGATTTTGAGAAAAATCGGCAGACCGGAAGTAGTAGTTTACTTCAGTGAAAAAATCGAATTTTACAAATATTTCGTCAATTACTAAGTTTAAACAAATTTATAAAGAATTCAAATGTACTCAGAATTAAATTTGAGACAAAGTGTCTTAAAAAAGTTTTTTGAGATTCCTACCGGAAGTAGGTCTTTTACTCTTATCGAAAATCAGTTTTTTGCGAATATCTCGCAAGTCATGCTTTCTAGGCAGGTACATTACGAGTATAAAAGTGTTTAGATGATAATTCTAAATATATTTTGTATAAAAAAAATTTCAAAATTCGGACCGGAAGTACCACTTTTACTCTTGCCGAATAGCGATTTTTTGCAAATATGTCGTAAATTATGCATTCTATATATATTTATTAAGAGTACAAAAGTATTTAGAGTTGGATTTGCAATATTTTTGGTATACATGAAATTCCAAAATTCGGACCGGAAGTAGCACTTTTACTCTTAGCGAGTAGCACTCTTTTTCGAACATCTTGCAAAGTGTGCATTCTATAGCGATTTATTAAGAGAATGAAAGTACTTAGAATAGGATTTTGAATGATTTTTGTATAAAAAAATTCTTAAAATTGTATAGTTTGAAACGCTCATACGTATAAGAAAGTCGTGTGGTGGCCACACCTCATTTTTTTTAAATAAATGAATGTAGGATACGCTTGAAAGCTTTTGAAAAGGCGATAAATATAGTATCCACTTGAAAATGATATTGTTGCTTTTTGTTTTTATTGCTGTTTATTATTTCTACTAAAAAGCAAAATAAATACTCAAATAGTGCCACAATAACCGCCGTATATATCTAGTAACAGTAAATAAATTAGATTGCAATTGCACAATGATGAATTGCAAATAAAAGATATTTATATAGTACTCAGAGCACGACTGACAAAATACATACGAGATAGATAAGAAATCATTAATCTTTGATAAAAACGAACTTAGTCATTATTATATTAAATAATTATTTGTGGCATTAATTAAATTTATTTATAATATATTTTTATCACTAGTATTTATAGATAAGGGTAACAGTGACCCTTTTACAATTGTTTACTGATATTTTTAAAAAGATTAAAATATAATGATTATATTATAATACATTCCTTCAGTAAATAAGACATAAGTTTCACTTCAACAAAAGCTTCATTGAAAGTATGCCTGTTTAGTTTGTACCTTTAAACAAAAGCTGAATAGAAGTTATATTTCAAGAAAATCAATAAACCACAGCTTTGATTTTGAATTCCGTAAACATGTCTTGAACTGCTATAAACAGGACAACGTTTTTATTGTAGGTGGTCATCAAAAACTTGAATTATAATACAATTAAATATAATTATAAACATTATTGTGTAAAACAGGCCGACCGACATTACGACAAGCATCACGTAAAATGGATTGCAGAAGCTTTATATGCGCATGCAAAAGACGTTTATTACAAACTTCTTCGATTTCTTTTTAGTGCAGGGGTAATTTTTTTTTATTAAGAAGTTAATATTATTGTATTCAGGATTTTTTAGCTTATAAATTTTAAATATCTTTTAATAGTTGTGTCGTAAAGTATTTATTTATAGTGTATTAATAATAACATATCTTTACTGCCCAACAGACATATATCTAATTACAGGACAGAAAATGAAACAAATCAATAACTAAACAATACAGGTGCAAATATATATATATATATATATATATATATATATATATATATATATATATATATATGTACTTGTACGTACAGGCACCAAATTCAGATATATATGGGCGAAGTGGCACCTATATATACGTTCTGGCTCCACTTGAAGGTGCCAGAACGTTTTATCGCGTATTTGAGCGTTAATAAGTCGTGGGATACGTCCTACAAAATTTGGGGATGGTGCCATTTCGACCATTTTTATATAAAATTTCAATTTTAGTTGAGCTATATAATCTGCAGAGGGCGCGCGAATAGCAAATGTATCATGGTACGTCGTGGCACCACGCACAATAATATGTAATGCTGCGTAGTGGCACCATACACTATAATATATTTGTGAAGATTTAACGCTACTATCTGGCACCTCAGACAGCGAGTTTTTACATTAGTGGAGCGAAATCGACCAAAAATGTGTCGTTTTTTTTCGGCGTACAACCAGCCAGCATTTATAACAAAATAATCTACATGCAAAATAGCTATTGACGACATTTTTATGTGGTGCAGATCTTTTTCATTTCGGAAAACATCAGAAATTGACAATTTCTAAAAATCGTGTTTTTGAACATTTACATTGGCATATCTGCCAATTTAATTAAGTTATCGACTTTATTTTTTTTAATTGAAGTACATAAATAAACGCTTCTATAGATATTATTTTCCTATCGAAATATTGTATATTGATATTGGTTTAAATACCAGTTTACCTGTTATTTCGCTACGAAGGTATTCACATTTTCACTAAGAGACAAATATTTTTATTTGTAGAAATTTTTGTATACATGCCACAAAGCAATTGTAGACAAAATAAGGGAAACGTTTTTGGGAGAAAACTTGACCTAGGACCAATAGTTTTTAATTATGAATATTATTCTAACGTACAAAATTGAGGCGCGCCTCTATTAGGGCTTTAAGGTGGTAACTAGACAAGATAGACATACTACCGTCAGCTCACGTAACGCAGCATTATTAGAAGAGATTGTGTATGGCGTGAATTACCGCCATTTTCTTTAGGTGTTTCTGAGTGTAACGGTTGTGCATTAAAATTCTAAAATAGAGAAAATAGAAAAAAAAATTTAACGAAAACAATCTGAAGGCAAAGACCAGTAGAAGCAATTTCATAATTGATTCGGAGTTAATATTTCGTAGAATATTATGTGCTGCACAAATGAGTGAAATAAACGATATTGTCACATGAACTAACATTAGTACAAATGTCTTAGTTTCATGAAGATGCGTCTATGCGTAAAACAACAAAATCACATATAGCAAAAAAATTGAAAGGGCATGTGAATCGCAAGCAGATTGTCTTTCACTGTAATCTTTAATAGTAGACGGAATGTAGTTGCATTTTCAGCGGAGTTACCTCATTAAATTTCTTTACATAATTATCCTAAGATCCGCATTAATATTTTCTTTATTTTATACCCTGCGGGTTCAGATGGCACGCAAGTGGACAATGTCTACCTCGCGAGGACGTTTAGATTCATCCTCAGTATTGAGGACATTCTGGCTGAAGCCTTAATTAGTAGGCTGTCTCCTGTGATTGTCTCTGATTGTTGCTTTTCATCTTCAAGGTTATCCTATTCTATTCCTTGGCTACACTGCACTGACGAGAACCAAGTTGTTTGAAACATGTGTCTGCAGTTGCATTTTCAGCGGAGTTACTCGATTAAATTTATTTACATGATTATATATACACGTTGGACAACCCAGGTTCTCGGCATGATCTACATATGGTATAGGAAATAGTCGTGCGGTGTTGCCATCGCAGTTTTTATATTCACCCGTCCCGTGTTTAATATTTCTAATATTTCAGTACGGATCGAGACGCTGTGGAGTATGTTGTTGCCGATTAAGTAAATATTACGTAAATGCTAATCAATAATAATGCATGAAGCGACATTTCTCATATTCTCATAACTAAGTGTTTTCATATTTTAAAAATTTGAAGAGCGTTTTGTCATATAATAAAATGTATTCTAAAGAAAATAAATACAAGCTAAATTCTAAACAGTAAACAAAAGAAATGGATTCTAAATAATGTGAAAAATTAATAAAAAATCCTAATATTATTTAATGAAGCGCTCAAAAATCCCCCCATTTTCCGCTTCAGAGTAACTTAGCCTATCATAAAATTTTCGACGTACATTATTTAGAGTATGGGGTGGAATGCTGTTGCATATTAGTGTAATTCGCATTCGTAACTCTGGTAATGTTTTAGGCCTTTCGTGTTGATGTCCGTAGATCATTTGTTTTAAAAATCCCCACAGAAAAGAATCGATGGGTGTTAAGTCAGGAGATCTAGGTGGCCAGCGAATATTGCCCCTGGTGCAAATGAGGCGTTGAAGAAAATTTAAATTAAGAAATTCCAATACTATTCTGGCGTTATGGGCCGGAGACCCATCTTATTGGAACCAAATTTCCTCAAGATTACCACTCACATTGCGTACAGCATGTATAATATCATGATACAGTAATTGCAAGTATGTCTGAGCGTTTAAAGTGCGATTTATGAAAAATGGTCCTATAATATGGTTACCCAAAATTCCTGCGCAGACATTTAGCTCCTGTGGGTACTGTTAAATTGATATGTTTATTTTCCCGAGACCAATATCGGACGATGGACTGATTGTGGCGACCATAAAGCGAAAAGGAGGATTCATCCGTGAACAAGATATTTCGGACAAAATTATCATCCTCGTCGCATTTTTCCCTCATAGCCTCACAAAGGTCAAGGCGACTAACTTGATCATGTTGGAAAATTTCCTGACTCTTTCGTGTCTTAAAGCACTCATATTTATGTCGCTTCAAAATATTCCTAAATGTAGTTCTTGGAATGTTCACGTTTTCGGATACTTGACGGCTCGAACACGGTTCATTTGCTTCAACAAATGCACATACTTGCACCTCCCGCTCCATTCTTTCGTCAGAAAAAGGACGTTCCTGCCGATCGCTATTATTGCATTTAGAACAGCCAGTAATACAACCGGACTTTTCGAAACGATGGACGATATTTAAAACTGTTTGGCGGTTTGGAACTGGTCGATCGGGATACGAAAACACAAAACGCCCAACGACTGCTTCTGCACTTGGAGAAGAATAATACCATTTAATGATACTTATTCGCTCCTCTGTTGTATAAGTAGGCATCACAAAGACATGTGAAACTCAATATTTTAAATTGTTACGTGTAAAAGCCCGTGACACGATAATTTTTAATGTACCACAATGTACATTTATCTGTGAATTATTGAAGTAATGACAAATTGACGGAAAAATGGACATAAACACTTTGTCAGTATTACACATTCTAAATATCTACACCAATATTTTATTAATTTGAGAAATATCGCTTCATGCATTATTATTGATAAGCATTTACGTAATATTTACTTAATCGGCAATAACATACTCAACAGCGTTTCGATCCGTACTGAAATATTAGAAATATTAAACACGGGACGGGTGAATTAAGAACTTCGACGGCAACACCGCACGACTATTTCCTATACCATTTCATATACGATATATAGATCATGCCGAGAACCTGGGTTGTCCAACGTGTATATCAATATAACTTTTCTTATAAAACGTATTAACCGGCATTGTCTAAATTTTACAACAGAAGTAAAAAACTTGTTCCTTTGATTTTGCTAGTATCGTACATTTAAATAATAGATGATATTGGTATTATTAAATATAAATGCATTCAATACTAACCAGAATTTCAGTTAATCTACAGAAGAAATACCACATGACTTGAAACATATCATCTAATTCGCCACGTACTACAAATACATGAAAAAAATATTTGGACAACAACTTCTCATACCCATCCGCACCTGAGCTAACTTTGTTTTCAAAGAAATATTTAGCATCTAATAAAGTGTAGCCCAAATCAAAAGCAAATGTGAATCTTTAAAAAGGAATGCGCACAATGTGCAATATTTTCTTGTTCTATTTCTAAATCACATTCATTAATAAATAAAATATTATCTATTTTATTTTGACTTATTATTTCAACCTATACAGAACGTCTTCAAATAATCGTAGAGTATTTACAACAAAAAACAGAACACGAGCGCCTATAGACGTGGATATATAGGACATCTTATTGCTTCCCAGGCTAAGCAACACGCACCTACAAAAAGAACCTCAACGATAAAAATCTTACCTTCCTAATAAATTATCATTTTAGTATATATGGTGTCACAAGGAATATATACATTGATAATATATAGGGTGCCACTTGCTCACATAAAGCGCGAAAAATTTTGGGTGCCAGAACATCAGTTAAGTGTTTGGTGTCACTTCGTCGTTTTACGTGTATATATATATATATATAATATATATTGAGGTAGTTTACTAGTGCAAACCAACAATACTGAATTTTATGTTTTAGTTATGTTAAAGAAATTACTCTATGAATATTTAATGAATTTAAATTGATGTATTTCTTAAAGCATTGTTTATTGATGTTTATTCGAGCAAGGTGCATTTATAGTATAAACATCCTGTATGGGTGGTTGTCGATCAGGTTCATTGTTGCATTGATTTTCACCGAAATCTGAAAGAAGAGATTTAAATATTAATTGTTATATTATGTATATTAAGCATTCAATCTTGAAATATGAATGAAATGAATTGATTAATAGTTTGCGCGGAAAATTTTAAAATATGGAACTGACAGTTCAATGACATTTCTAAATAAAGTTGATAGGAATTTTTATTGAGATGCAAAGTATATGAAATTGTTACTAAAAATGTATAGAGAATTAAAATAATAAGATTTCTTAAGTCTAGGAAGTATTTAAAGTATTCAAACAAATTTTAAAATTTTTGTTGTATAAGAATAATGTGTGGAGGAAAGTCATTGGTCAAATTTAAAAATTAAAGGATTGCCAAGGCGATAGAAAAATAAATAGATGACTTTTTGAGAATTTTGAAAAGTAACGGGTGTGTCTATCGGAAAATCGAGGATTTTCTCCGATATATACACAGTAATAGGTCAAAAATATCCTAAAAGTGTGTTAAACGTGAATAATTAAAAGTGGAGAAAGAATCTGATATATTTTATGGAGAAAGTTTCAATTTTCTGAAATAATCAAGTTATTATAGTTCAAATACAGTAAGAAAGTGATAGAAGAATACATGAAGAAAGATAAAGTAATATAAATCATTCAAGTAAAGTATTTTAAATTTAAAAAAAAAAACAAAAGTTTAAGTTAAACAGTAATATCAAATACCTACCATATTGATTAAAATCCAAGGAACCGAATTGGAGTTGAATTGCTGAATCCAGAGATACATCATAAACAGGAAACATTTATCTACCAGTACAGAAGTTCCAATTGAGATCCAGAATTCTATTGATTGTCAACCAGAGAACCATAAACCAGAAGTTCCTATCGAGTTCCAGAATCCAAGGTACATCAAGAAAGGAAACTATTAACTGCTAGTCTCCAGAGGATACTATTTTAAGCCAGCAGTCGAAGTGCAAGATTTATTTAAGAAGATCCAGGCTATAAAACATTCCAAGTCCAGGTTATAGAGTTGCATTACATAAGGAAATATTAACTTCTGGAATCCAGGCATACATCAAGACAAATTGATAATATCATCATTATTGTCCAGAACGTGAGATCCAGAGCTACAAGGGAAATCTTTTTAGTACAAGAAAGAATACAACTGATATTTGGACTAATATTTTGAAAGGCCGTATTATATATTAAAGTTAAAGTTGAATCTTTTAAAATCTCATACAAATTATATTATTATTTCCTAGAAAATTCATTAACAGTCATATTAATCACTGTATGTGTTTATAAACGTACAAAGTTAAAATCTCAACTTTTAAAGTAAATAGAAAATCATATCCTCTATCATAATAACCTAAAATTATAAAATTTTACTCTATCATAAATAAAGGTTATGGAAATACACCAGTATATTGCCACTATATAAAGCTAAATGCTTTCATGAATATAAAAGTACACTTTACCGGAGTTTAAATAGTTATAAAAATAAAACCTACCTTTTTTTAGCTTGAGATCAAGCATATGTTCCATATAAGAACGGTATTGTTGGTTAAACAAGTTTACTGCATCTCTGTTTGTGTAATAATTGTCGTAAATAGAATTTCTGCCTCTAGTAGTATCTTTTACATGCTTATTAAACGTATTAATTCTTGTATGTTTCTTTTATTTGGTATATTAGGAAGAAATAGGTGTTGTTGATATAAAACATAAGTGACACCAAAAATATAACCTGAAAAAAATAAAAGAGGAACAGTAATTATATTCTTTATTAAAATAAGTTATATCATTACATACCTAATTATTATAACCAGTTAGGATCGAGATATTTATTTAAACCAGATCCACAATTATTGAAGAACTATTGTTACACTATTATATGAGATATTTATTACTATCTTAGAAATTTTAATATGTTAAAACTACATTATTCCAATAGTACCAATAATTTAACACTTATTACACTGCTCGTTCTGAACGAGGGAATTTAAAGTTATTTACAGGCGCGGATTAAGGAGAAATTGGAAAAGATAAATATAAAAGAAAGAATTATTAATAAAATAAAAGAATTAAAGAGTCTCATGTTCTAAAAATATAAATTTGAAAGAATATTGATTAATTATTTAATATCTGAGCTAGTTGAGGTTAAAGGTTTTAAAATATAAAGGTTTGTGAATATTGAAATAATAAACCACATTTAGTATAGTTATTTATAAATTATAGCATATACAGGGAACGGTTAATAAGTTTTTGGTGATTTATTTAAAACTTAAAGTGAATTAAGTGTGACTTGAATGCATAGGTAAGCGAGGTGTGGCGATTGCTTTTCAAACACTTATATTATTACATCTTTGGCTTTAATAAGTTGAGGCGGTGTTCGATATAAGCTTTTACCCCCTCCATTGTAGCAATATATATATACAGGGTGGTTCACCGGGAACTGAATCGGTCGATTGCGGAAAAACTAGCTAGGAATGATCTAAAATTTTGACGCTATACTAAAGTCGATGGGGGCCATTCGCCTAAAATATTTTCAAGATGGCGGCACTCTGGGCTATACCGGAAGTAGGCACCAACTTCCTAATTTTAAATAGAATATCCTATATATTGTCAGGTTTTTAGATTCTACGCGAAATTCTAAATATATTTCATGTATAATGTCATATATCTAAGTGTAACCCTTTTTGACTTATTAAAATTCTTATGTTAAATTTGACGTTTGCAGGCAGAAAATCAATAGCACTTTTTCCATATAAAGATGAATTTATTATTGAATTTGAAGCAAATTCTCTCAAATAGATGGTCTAATTAAATACTATTTGTATAAAATTGTTACAATTTTTAATACAGAGTGTGCGAATTATACGCCTAAAAACGAATTTGGAAAAATTGCCAAAAGACAATTTTTTTAAATGGGAAGCGGCAAATTTAATAATTTTATCTTATTCTGCATTAAAAATAAGGATAACTTTGTATAAATATGTCTATTATAAAAATTGGTAGTTTTCGAAATATTAGCAAGTTAGTGTTTTTATCTTCTACAATACATACTGTTTGCATTAGTTCTTTTTTCATTAGTTAGCCATGACAGTGTTTACAAAATTATAAATTGTCATAAAAGGTTCAGTACGTCAGTTATGCTGGTCACAAATCACCTTACTTTACTGTCACCTCAGGAGTTCCACAGGGTAGCAATCTAGGTCCCCTATTTTTTTGCAATATTTATCAATGGCATCTGTTCTGAAATGGGCTACAATAGACTTTTATTTGCAGATAATGTCAAACTGTTCCAGAAAACATGTACCATTTCAGATTGCTTGTTTCTGCAGTGGCAGGTGGATGTCTTGGAAGCGTGGTGTTAGGTGAATAATTGCCTCTGAATATTTATTTCTAAATGTAATGTATTGACTACCAGTCGGAAGCAGGAACGTCTCTGTTTACTTACGCCTTTGATGGGATCCCTATTCGTCGTTGTACCGGGTGTCCCAACAAGGGTAACGAGGTACGGTATTGGGGAAACGGATGTACCTAGAAATTTGAAACAAAAAAATTGTTGAGTAAATCGGCTAAGAGAAAATGATTGAAATTATTTTCGAGTTTCTGAAATGGCCTCCAGGGGGCGTAATTGCCATCCTGAATTTTAAACCCCGTTTTCTGCAAAATTTTCTTATATTAATGATAGTCATAGTGAATACTATTTTAAAGCTGAGACAAATTCAAATATTTTTTGTTAAATGCTTTTTGCTCTATCTCTGAAAAGAAACTGGTGGGGGGCGCTAGAATATTTTCGGAAATAAATGTCGATAACTCTAAAAAGGCTTAACGTATCTTAATAAACTTGGAGTCGTTAAAAAGGGGGTTTCCTAGACTATCAATTGAACTGTGAGTGAGGTGATTGTGTTTGCTTACCTTGCCGCCAGATAGCGTTTTCTGACATAATCGCAAAAAAATTAACTTACTGCAAAAAAAATAAATGCAATATCACTTTTTTTACGTCATTACATAGTCAATCAAGAGCCTAACAAGCCAGTGAGAACCGCCTCTCAATATCTTTATCCTAACCTAAAAAAAAATTACATTTTGGGAAGCATTTCCCACTTTAAGGTTTGTTATTAATGTCTAATTATTCCTAATTTACCAAATAAATGCTAATTTATTATTTGGGATGCCAAACGATATTTTAAATCGAAATTATTGACATAATGTAAGTAATAAAATCCTCTGACGGAAATCATTCTTTTCTAATTATCAAGATTGACATGAAAACAAATGTCGTTTATATCTGACATAACTCTACGCGTTTTTCATGTCATTGTTTGATGCTTGTCAAAGTGTCAAAGTCTCTTGATATCCTGTATTAAATAGTCGGTTTAAATTTTAATATTTAAATTAATTGTCTTATTGTGATTGTGTTTATTGCATTAAAAATGTCTTATTCAACTGCGGAAGCATACATCATGTTGGACGTGTTTTTCCAGTGTCATCAAAACGCCTGTGTGGCTGAGCATGTGTACGCAGCAAATTATCCCAATAGAAGACATTTTAGTAGAATGGTATTTAGACGCTTAAGTAGATGTTTGCGCGAAACAGGACGAGTTCATCCTAATCCAGTGCCTAAAAGAAATCGACACGCTAGGAACGAACAAAACGTCATTAATGTTCTTGCCTATGTTAACATTAACCCCCATTTAAGTTTAAGAAGAATAAGTTTGTGCTTAGGAATTAGTAAATCATCGGTACAACGAATCCTAAGAGATCACTATCTACACCCTTATCATATTGAACTACATCAGGCTCTTTTAGAAACTGATTTTGATAGATTAGACCACTGTCATTGGTTGAATTCTATGATAGATGAGGATCCCGATTTTTTATCTCGAATATTATGGACCGATGAAGCTACTTTTTCAAGCAATGGAGGAGTCAATTTGCATAATATGCATTATTGGTCGCCAGTAAATCCACATTGGATGCTTGAGATAAACTATCAAAATCGTTGGAGTGTGAACGTCTGGTGTGGTATTTTAGGCGATCGAATTATAGGACCATTTTTTTTAATAATAATGTCAATGGCGAAACTTATTTGGACTTTTTAAGAAATCACTTGCCAATTTTATTAGAAAACGTGCCTTTACAAACGAGAAGAGATATGTGGCTGCAACACGACGGATGTCCTGCACACTTTTCTCAACAAGTCAGGATTTTTTTAGACCAAGCTTATCCAAACCGTTGGATAGGAAGGGGCAGTTTGTTTCCATGGCCTGCCAGATCTCCAGACCTTACTGTCCTTGACTTTTACCTTTGGGGTAGATTAAAAGATATTGTTTATCAGACTCGCCCTACTACCCCAGAAAACATGATTGATCGTATCCGAAATGCTGTAGCCAATATTTCAAGAGCTGAAATCAGCACAGCCGTATTAAATACAGGACGCATGATAAATTACTGCATAGAAAATGACGGAAGGCACTTTGAACATTTATAAACACTTTTTGATTTTCCTTTCAATCAAACTTGCTGTGTTTTATCGTTCTCAAGTTATTACTTTCATAGATTCCATAATTTATTGTTATTATTTTATAAGCATTGCGGCTCGTTGGACTTTAAGTTATTTTCCTTACTGTTCCCACACTTATTATTTTATAATTGTTTTGGCCTGTTGGCTTTCGAAGATATTGTAAAAAAAAGTAATAAAGATAAATAACAAAATTTTATTTCGATTTAAAATATCGTTTGGCATCCCAAATAATAAATTAGCATTTATTTGGTAAATTAGGAATAATTAGACATTAATAACAAACCTTAAAGTGGAAATGCTTCCCAAAATGTAATTTTTTTTTAGGTTAGGATAAAGATATTGAGAGGCGGTTCTCACTGGCTTGTTAGGCTCTTGATTGACTATGTAATGACGTAAAAAAAGTGATATCATTGCATTTATTTTTTTGCAGTAAGTTAATTTTTTTGCGATTATGTCAGAAAACGCTATCTGGCGGCAAGGTAAGCAAACACAATCACCTCACTCACAGTTCAATTGATAGTCTAGGAAACCCCCTTTTTAACGACTCCAAGTTTATTAAGATACGTTAAGCCTTTTTAGAGTTATCGACATTTATTTCCGAAAATATTCTAGCGCCCCCACCACTTTCTTTTCAGAGATAGAGCAAAAAGCATTTAACAAAAAATATTTGAATTTGTCTCAGCTTTAAAATAGTAATCACTATGACTATCATTAATATAAGAAAATTTTGCAGAAAACGGGGTTTAAAATTCAGGATGGCAATTACGCCCCCTGGAGGCTATTTCAGAAACTCGAAAATAATTTCAATCATTTTCTCTTAGCCGATTTACTCAACAATTTTTTTGTTTCAAATTTCTAGGTACATCCGTTTCCCCAATACCGTACCTCGTTACCCTTGTTGGGACACCCGGTACAATGTAAGGCATTTAGGCGTGCTTTTTGACTCTAAATTAACCTTTTCTAACAACATCAATAGCACTATTTCATCGGCATTGAAAACATTACGGTTTGTTTTTGGAAGTACCAGGCAGTTTGTATCCACAAAGACCATCACTACCCTTTATTTTTCCTTTTTTCGCTCCCGCCTCGAGTATACTTCATTTGTTTGGTCACCAATATATAAAACTTATTTAGAAGGCTCTTTAGAGATACGAACGCATAAAACAGATATCAAGTTCATTTACGATGTATTGCACAAAAATATAGATGTTCCATATTTTTTAAATAGATCATGTTTGTTGTACCTAAGTATCCATGTCGAATAAAATATATGTTTTATGTTTGTCGGGTAAGTGTTAAATAATGACTACAACTGAGGTGAAAAAAACATCTACTTTACGTAGCAATATGGCGTGATTGATACGATCAAAAGCCTTAGAGAAGTCGGTATATATGATATCAATTTGCTCATTATTATTGAGGCACTCTGAGTCAAATTGAGTTAACACTGTTTACACTATTGTATGCCGCAGATCGCTTACTCATAAAATCATGCTGGTTATCCGAAACTCTGCACCGAATCTGTGAGTAAACATTCGTGCAAATGAACATTTCGAATTAGGCTAAATTGTTAAGAATAGCTTTCGGTCGGTAATTCTCTGTGAAGGCTGTGTCACCTTTTTTTGTGAATTGAAACCAGTTTGGTTATTTTCCAGCACTCAGGGAAGACTGACGTTTTAAGTGCTAAATTAAAAAGGAGAGTGAGAGGTTTAGCAAAGATGTGCACATTCACGAGCAAGTAAACTTGGTATATTATCCTCACCCATAGAATAAGCATTCCTTAATTTTTTTAAATTGCTAACAACTCCCGACTCGGATAGTGTAGATACACCAATTATAGGAAAGCATACGGTAGATGATGGGAAAGTAGTATTCAAATCGTGCACAGAATCGGTATAAATGGATTGGAAAAATTGAAACCGTTCACTATAGATGCGGTGTGCTTTAGTTCACATCTACCTACACCGTTCATTGAACCATGTATGTATATCCGGACTCCGTCGCTTAGAAGCAACGAATGACCTTAAATATTGTGAAGCATATTCTTTCGTTTAATATAGATAATATGTTCTTTAATAAACCAAATGGGATACGAAGACCTCCGAGACCTCTTCAACGGTACGTACTCATTTAAGATATGGTAAACTTGCCTATAACATTTAGAACAAGCCATATTAATATGAGTGAAACGACATAGACAAGTCCAGTCAATGTTTAGCAAAGAGTCAGATATACCAAAATAATCCGCTTTTCTAGAATTATATACCTTAGCAACTGGATACCTAATGTACACGTACATACATTTATATTTACAGATCGCCAGAAAAGGGGGATGAGCTAGATCTTCCCCAACTAGAGGAATGTCGTCTTTAGTAACATTTGAACCATTCTGGTTTGTAATGACCAGATCAAGGAAGTGGTTATTCGAATTCAATATAACCTGTTTAAGATTAAGAAATTATATGAAATTATTAAGCAAATTACATTTTCCATTAGTGAGACTAGCACTACAATACAGAAGGTCATTGAAGTCTCCAAGAATTAAAATTTTGTTGTCATGTGACTAGTTAATAACATCAAATAAATCAAGAAATATCTCATATTGTGCGATTGGCAAATCCAGTGGAATATAAATTACATAAACATAAATTCTAAAGCTATTTAAGTCAGCCCGATATATCAAGTGGTACAGCCTCAGTTATTACAGTTTCATCCAGCCTATAAAGCCGCAGGTGAGACTTGCAAGCCAGTAGAACTGCGCTTTCTCGACTGCGATTAACAGTTGCAAAGTCTCCATCACGCCTGAAGATTGTAAAGTCTGAGGAAAATTCATTATTTAATATATCACTCGATAGCCAGGACTCCGTAATGCAGATCGTAAAGAGCTACAAACACTTGTATAGAATTTGTATTACTATGTTTTATGTCTTTTTCCTTTCATTTGGATACTTTTCCTATGACGTTGGTCGGTAAATCATTGCACTTGCTATTTAGGTTGGTTGTGAAGTTGTTACAATTATTTATAAAGTGAACAATGATTGATTTATGACAATCAATAATTACGTAATGTTGGCATCGTCACTTATCGAAGGTTCAGGATACTGTGTTCTAAGAGAAACTATTAATAAAAAACAAACAGGGTTGTCCTTAAAGTTTTTTAACTAATAAAATAAGAACGAATTAAAAAGAAAATTAGGATATAAAAAAAGAAATAATAATTTAAGGCAGGTAAAAGGTGCCGAACGATACGAGTTATACTTGCGTGTGTGAACTCGGACAGATTCACTTATTACACATCGGGCGGGCGTCGATAAAGAGTTTAGGAAGAATTTGCGTAACTATGAGGGGTAGTGAGATGATAGTGAGTACTAAGTACTAAGAGATGTGAGTGGCTTGAGGGAATAAGAGAGTTTGTAACGAAACTAGATTAGAGTTGTGATGGACAAGCAAGTAGACGGTTAAAGTCTTGACCAATATGAGAAAAGCGCGGTAAAAATATAGAAAATTGAATGTTGAAGAACGTAAATAAGATACATAATGTTTGTATGAACTATCTGCCGTAGATAGTTGAAAGAGAAAGATTTTATTGTGCTACCCGCTTTTACAAAAGAAAGGAATTTCTTCTTGTATGCCGTCGAAGTTTGTCTTTGTACGTAGGACATTTTTACAAAAATATACATTAAAAGAAAATATTTAAAATTAATTTTAATTCATAAAAATAAGTAATACTAATTGGAATAATGCATATTGACTTTTCATCTAATATTTTAATTTATTTATTATCTAATTATTGTCTATCTAAGTACTAGTACAAACACAGCAACATGATATTTTAATTGGTGGTTAAAGTTAAAAACCCCTGTTAAATATTGCGGTGTAAAGGGTCATCAGAATCGTATTTTAGAATTAGTGTTGGGAATTTTACTACTAGAGTCTTGACTGTTCTCAAACTACTAGCTGCACTATTTTATAATGGTGGACTGATTCCAATGGTGTACTCGAAAATTTTATCTGACGTTTTGTTTCTTTCTAGCCATCATCAACTATCTAATTTTTTATAGGATTTACACGCTTTAAATTTACATTTGTAAAATATCCCGTTGATTATCATTTAAATTCCTGTTGACATGAACATTACGCGGCTTAGTAAGCGATCCATTCTCGACCATTTTTCTATCAAGATTTATAAAAATGGTACGATCAGGCTGTTGTCCTGGATACAAATGTAAATGTCTTGTACTCGCTACTGTTTGAAGAATAAAAAATACCTAATACGTCTCGTTTCTCTTCGTTGGTATATGACATTTTTGTATTACTTGTGAACGATAAATGAAATGTTTGACGGACTGAAATGTCACGACTACCTAATTTAATGTTAAAATTTATTCTTTCAATTTAAGCATAATATCAAACACTTTTGTCAACGTGTAGTACATGGTTGAAATTAGAGAAAAAACTCTTTCTGTGTAAATACAATATGGCGCCTATAAAAAATTAGATAGCCAGAAAGAAACGAAACGTCATATAAAAATTTCGAGTACACCATTGAATAGAGGTTTAAAAGTGGCCATAAAAATGTGTTTTTATTTCTTCTCTACAAGGCCAAATGTAGGTGCTACAGGTAAAAGAACAAAATGGGGATTTCGCGTTTCTTTTTAAAAACACGAACGTCATTTGTCACAGGTCCATTTTCTTTACGGATTCATAACAAACACAAAGTTTAACAACTTCACCAAATTTAAACCTCTCTATATCCAATAATAAGCGAGATTCCCATGGTGAGAATCGAAATTGAATCAGCCTGTGTGTTACTAAAATTGGCGCTCCAGATTCGGTGATAATCGCGCACATATAAATATGGGATGTGCACACGGCCAAGGCAGATCATCTTCTGCGATCAACAGAGCAACATCTCCAAACCAAGAAGACATCTCCGAGAAGTAACAACAAGGCTACTTCAGCCCACGATATAACTAGGCCTCATAAACAGCCCAACGTTTGCAAGGCCCCTGTATGGCTCAACGTTTGCAAGGCCCCTGTATGGCCCAACATTTGCAAGGCCTTACACGGCCCAACGTTCTGCAAGGCCCCCGTACAGCCCAACGTTTGCAAAGTCTCACACGGCCCAACGTTTGCAAGGTCTCACACGGTTCAACGTTCTGCAAGGCACCCATACGCCCAACGTATACAGCCCAACGCTCGCCTTCATCGGCCGCCGCCGAATCTACGGCTCTTCGGAGTGTTGTGCCGCGAGGAGTGTCCGAACGTGAATCCGCAACTGGCAGTGTCTCCCTTTTAAAATCCCACCCTTAGTGCGCAAACACTATTTGTTTGTGTGTTGTTTCTTGTTCTTTGTATGTACTTAGTTATTTTTTTAATATATTCCCTTGGGTGAGTATGGAGTGTATGAACTTACCCCTTACCTCTCCCCACGTAATAAAGAATCCCATCCATCACCATCACAAAGAGTCTCAAGCTGTTGCCAACGGGAACTCGGAAGCGTGGTGGTAATATGTATTTAACTTACTTTGGTATACCTCATTTAATTTATTTGATTTTTTTTTAATAATTGTAATAATACAATATATACACTATATATAATATAATATATCTTACGGAAAAGAATAGATGATACTGATTGGTTTCCGAACCTATCCTTGGTTCGAATTAGTTTCTGATCTCTGTTGGAACTAGGCTAATATATCTAATACTCACTTGACCTGTAAATCTAGAAAATTAAGAATAATTATTACCACAATTCAAGATAATTACGGTTCAAATTTTCTAATTTTCTTTTCCTGCACAGGTTGTTGGTTTGGCGAGACGAAAGGAAAGAATAGACGAACTCGCGGCTGAACTTACTTGTGAAGCGGGAAGGCTCTTTTCTTTTAGAGCCGATCTGACAAAGGAAGAAGATATTCTTAATGCTTTCAAGTTCGTCAAGAATACTGTTGGCCCTGTTAGTGTTCTAATTAACAACGCAGGCATAATACAAAAGACTAACTTATATGATGGAGAAACTGAAAAATGGAGAAATATCATGGACACCAATGTATTGGGCGTAGCCATTGCATCAAGGGAGGCTATATCTATAATGAATGAAAATGAGATTGACGGATATATAATAAATATAAATAGTATTGCTGGTCATGTAGTTTTAGATTTACCTGGAATGAATCTTTATTCAGCGTCCAAACATGCTCTTACAGCAATGACAGAAACTTTAAGATTTGAGCTGGCTCGTTTAAAGAGTAATATTCGCGTGACGGTAAGTGGTTAATTACAACCAACTTCATATGAAATAAATTAATTTCTAGTTATGCATCAGATTAGTTCTTAATATAAAACGCAGTCATTAACAAATCTCCAACCACTGTCTAATATTCTCAAAATTCCTTCATTATAATTTCTTGTAGCTATTATAATTAGCTATGTTAATGGATTTTTATTTTATTTACAGTTATTTTTTATAATTCTACATTAGATGGACGTATAACTTTCGTGTTTTAAAAGATCTAATAATTTCAATATAAATGAACGAAAAAGATTATCCTCAAGAAGGTGGACAAAGCTGTAATTTTACTATTAACTCTGCACTTTTTGATTACATCTAAACTTTGCTTAAGAATTAACACATGTAATTCATGACAGTTAATTTAAGCTTTTCTAAACAAGAGATATTAAAAATACAATTAAGGAGTATACACTAAAAAAATACTTTACGTTTCTTTAGAGCCTGAGTCCCGGTGGTGTCAATACAGAAATAGCTTTAACTAATGATTTAATACCCAAAGAAATGTATGACAAGATGTTAGAAGCCAAAACAATGCAATTGCTGGAGAGTGATGATGTTGCTGATGCAGTATTGTATTTATTAAGTACACCATTGCGCGTTCAGGTAATAAAACAATAAAAAAACTAAATTGCAAATATTAGTTAATATAATGCTTTAAATTTTAGGTGACGGAGCTTATAATAAGACCCATTCGAGAGAAGAATCAAATGCCCGAATTGTAGTGGAAATTAATTTGAAACCTCCTTATATAACAATTTTATTTGTGTAAAGGTCATTGAAATAAAAATTCTTTTCCGTCTATTTTAGTCTGTATGTGCTAAGTATTGCTGAATAGGAGATGTATTGGGAGTCATCGCACAATACTTGATTGGCTATGGCTTGATATGGAAGTTATCTGGTAATAATAGTAATGGCCGGAGTCTTTCTTTCTAAATAAACGCGAAGTAGTGGTGATAACATTAGAGAGAGAGACAGTTTATTAGGTTTTTAACTAGATATGAATTGTACACTGACGTTTGCTTTAATTACGTGATTATACATTAAATTTAAAAGACTCAGTTATTAGAGCCATTACCGCTTTATATTTGTATAAAATCCAAGAAGAAGATAAGAAAGTGACGGTTGGTTATTTTTACTTCTAATTTGAAAATATTTAAATGACCTAAAACCTAACATTTCTTGAATTTAAATATTTAATATTATATACTCGTATGTATACACACACTTTCTAGATCTGCTATAAAATACATAATTTAAAACAAATTGATATTCTATGAGATATTATTGTACAATTTACTTACTTGTCAGTTAAAAGGTATGAACTAAAACACACAAAATGTAAAGTTTATTGCTGTTACTTTTCGGAAAACATTTAAAAAGATCGTATACATTTTGCGAAAAAATACCATAAATTAAACAATAAGAAAATGTTCCGGACACATCTTCGTGGTACTTGTGGGATGAAAATATATGCTGTTAATAACGTCTGTCCATGTTTTCCTTAAGATTGGCCCTTTGGGAGTTCTATAAAAAAATAATGCCTTTATGGAGATTATATATATATATATATATATATGTTCTCTTTCAGGTTTCCGCGGGTAGTAGTATGTGTTGTCACTGGATTCCGGGTTTTCTTCCGCGTTTCCACTGCTTGGTCTTTGGAAAGACCGATGCTGGTTTCTTGACGACGTTTCGGCAAAATCACACTTGCCATCTTCAGGTCTGCGATAACTGTCTGCTTCTGCTTCTTGTTATTCGTAAACTGACGTAAACTGTCAGTTTACGAATAACAAGAAGCAGAAGCAGACAGTTATCGCAGACCTGAAGATGGCAAGTGTGATTTTGCCGAAACGTCGTCAAGAAACCAGCATCGGTCTTTCCAAAGACCAAGCAGTGGAAACGCGGAAGAAAACCCGGAATCCAGTGACAACATATATATATATATATATATATATATATATGTTCTCTTTCAGGTTTCCGCGGGTAGTAGTATGTGTTGTCACTGGATTCCGGGTTTTCTTCCGCGTTTCCACTGCTTGGTCTTTGGAAAGACCGATGCTGGTTTCGGCAAAATCACACTTGCCATCTTCAGGTCTGCGATAACTGTCTGCTCCTGCTTCTTGTTATTCGTAAACAGACAGTTATCGCAGACCTGAAGATGGCAAGTGTGATTTTGCCGAAACGTCGTCAAGAAACCAGCATCGGTCTTTCCAAAGACCAAGCAGTGGAAACGCGGAAGAAAACCCGGAATCCAGTGACAACATATATATATATATATATATATATATATATTGTACTAGTATTTGAGGTTGAATAAATATACTATTCATTAATGTAAATCAAATTCGGGCGCTAAATGAACATGTAATTGTGCTGGGATATATTTTAATATCACCTATACCACATATTCTAGTGCTAAATGAATTAGTATTTTACTCTACACGGTGGCCAGAAAAATGCGGACAAACGCCAGGTAGAACGATTCTTTGTTCAATTCTGAGGCGATAATCTTAATCCAAAAAAGTTATACGGTCCTTCCTTACGGCATACGAGACCATCAAACATTAAGTTGTACGGCTAAAATTTAGCAAAATTCGTCAAATTTATCTATATAAAATCATTGTGGTGAAATTTAGAAATGGAATTATCTCAAATGCATTGATGTAACTAATCAATTAATACCAATGGTTTACAAAAAAAAAAAAAAAAGCACTGTACTACTTTTTTCAATTAAGATTGTCAACTCAGAATTAAACAAAGATTTGGCCTGCGTGGCGTTTGTCCGCATTTTTCTGGCCACCGTGTATAATAAATTCATACTTTGTTTACTTTCTTTAAAACCCTAGGCTAAGCTCTAATAATTCAAATCAAAATACTTTTCTCTTTCTTTATATTTATTAAACGGTAGTACTATATTTAAAAACTAGACCAGTATATTGCAGAGGTGGGGGTTGTTCACAATCAATGTTAAAGATTTTCTAACCTAATTTATAACATCAATTATGTATCTTATTTATAACTCAGACGTGTTCATAGTTCGTTGTTTCTGGTTTTTTGTAGCAATTTCTATATTCTGTCTTAAATAGGTAAGTTCTCTTGTAAATTATATCTGTCAGAAGGAAAATTTATAATCGTATTTTTATTTCCACAGCAAATATTTGACCGCTAAATATTTAAGTTCTAACTAAATATATTCATGCATATCACTATCACTGAAGAAAACAACAATCTCAAATTAATAATTGTATGTTTAGAAATTACCAAGTGTACATATTAATTAATTTAATACCGTACTAGAAATTTATGCTTAATAAGGAAATTGTTTAACGTCGATAGTCGATAATGTATCAGTTAAGGGAAAAAATGGATTTTAACCTAAAAATGATTTCTTGACACATCACCGTTAATTAAACAATTTTGTACAAAAATCATAATACTTAATATTCTATAACAAAACTAATATTTTTTCATTTCTTATTAACAGATTCTACAATTATTACATAGAAGAAAGAAACCTTATCGTTCCACCGCTATACGGAATGAACCAAGAAACCACACAAAATATCATCCATTATAACAACAACTATTTTACTTACTTTTTGAACTTTAGTTAATAAATATTTTATCACTATAAAAATCATTATTTTAAGAACCTGAAATATCATTCAACATGATATATGGCGTGGTTATTTAAACCATGTCAATGTAATATGTATATATACATATCATCCAAATGAATTACTCTTATGAAGAGTTAATAGATATGATTGGCGTTTTGGGTGAATCAGAAAGAAACTCTTTGCTAGCATTCAGACTTTATGCACAGCGATCCCTGGTAGAAGTCAACCGAAGCCAGAAACCTTCGAAAGTATAAATGAACGGTTTGAGTGTACTGAATATGAAAAAAATATCGGAAAAATAAATAACTGGTGAGGATAA
Source organism: Amphimallon solstitiale (assembly GCA_963170755.1). Taxonomy (NCBI): domain Eukaryota; kingdom Metazoa; phylum Arthropoda; class Insecta; order Coleoptera; family Scarabaeidae; genus Amphimallon; species Amphimallon solstitiale. The sequence goes on along the minus strand of OY720680.1, from coordinate 2,614,808 downwards.
GACGTTTACGGTACTTGCGAGTGTAGTCGAACACCCCTATACTAGTACTACGAAAATTAGTCGTCAGTTAGATGTAAGTCAAATTTGAGAATCCTGAATAATTAGGAGATATGTAATTCATCCGTGGCATATTCATACACACGGTTAGATGAAAGAAATTTTCAGAATCGCCTACATTTTTGTTAATGGGCAGCAGATAAATTATCCTGGCTTTCTCAATTTTTTGTTGTTTACCGACGAAGCCACCTTCTATTAAAGTGAATACGTTTATCGTCACAATTTTCGTTATTATAACACATAAAAACCCTCACTTTATCACACCTGCTAACTTTCAAAATCGTTGGTCATTAAATGTGTGGGGAGGAATAGACCTTATTTCTTTGATGAAAACGTTAGCGGATTTTCAAAACTTTTTGAAGACATCTTCAAATATCTCAGTAAACATAACCTTTATTGTATTTGGTTGTTAACCAACAGTGTAAAAATGAAACGCTGCAGAATTTAAAAATTGAAATGCAATACTCTTCATTATGTAAAATTATTAATTTTGGGATAGTTCGATTTAACATTTACTTTGTTTGGCAGTTGACTAAGGAAGTCGGGCCCCATTCCTTCCTTCCATTGGTAGAACAAATATTTTGGTGCATAGAACAACTGCGCTCGTAGTTCTTTAATTAACCGCTAATTGCTCCTATAGTGATTATGTCAGAAATTAAAAAGATAGGTATAGGACATTGTTAACAAAAATGAAAGAGAATAAAAAAAGGAACAAAATGCCTCAATAAAATATTGGGTGTTCCATTTAAAAAAAAAAAAATTGGTATGTGAAAATTTCAGGAAGTAGGCTTTGAGAAAACCAAGTTTTTTGAGGTATTGTCGAGTGCAATTTATACCAAATGATGAAGAATTTTCTTGCTACAAGCACTACCAAAGTTAATATTTTTACTTTTAAAAACAATGTAAAAATGATTTTTTTCTGAACACGTGTTTTAGTCAAATATTTTCAAAATAAATTACTCAGAAACTATTGGGTCAATTTTGAAAAAAAAAAAAAATAACAGCTGAATAGACAATTTAAAGCAGTACTAGAAAATCCAAAAATATGTAGGGTGAGTCATTTAAAAAAATTAAGTTCCGTGCATTTCCGATGAAACCGGAAGTGCGTCAGAGCTTAAAGTATTTTTACAAGTCTTTTAATTTTTGTAACGAGACTACCGTTTGTTATTCAATAATTCCGTGGTGTAGCTTTATTTACTTTTTAAGGGAAATGTTATATTTCGTATTTAGTTTATTAAGTTGTTTTTTGTCGTGAGGTATTTTGTAGAGAACAACGGCTCATAATTGATTTTTCTGTTATAATTGCCCTGTAAATGGAGTTTATCAGTTGGATAATAAAATCATCATAATACTATCACAGAAGAATTTTCAAAATTCGGGGCGAAAGAAACACTGACGTCACATTTATTGAAAAGCAGTTTTTTTTGCAAATATCTCGCAATAATACTGTCGCGAATCAACACTCTGTATAGTACTAGAATTATTACAGCGGTAACCTGAATCCTGATTTACCTAGCACTGAGTCGATAGTGTCTAAAGGACATCCTGCCTGTCCGTTCGATGAGTTCAACGAAAGTTGATCGAACGGACAGAATGTGCAAATTCTGTTATTACCGAGGTAATAAAAAAGCACATTCCGAACGGAATGAGACAATTCATAAGTGATCTTCCGATAGGAGGATCACTGTAATCCTTCGCAGTACCTACTTCTTATTTTGGTCATCTAGTTGTTATTAGTGTTTAATAAATAAATGTGTTACAATTAGTGTTTTATTGAGACGACTCAATCTCCTCGCCTCCTTGAGAGAAAGTCAGTCAGGAGAATTAAAGGTAGGTACTTTTTGATTTTGATATTTTATAATTATAAAGCGAGTGCTCCCCCCAGAGCAAAACCCCCGTCACGTGTTTAGACCAGCGACATTAACGTAAAAGCCCACCGTGACATTGTGCTGGAAGCACGCGCACGTTAATATCTTCACCGTGACCGATTTTGCAGATATGTTTTAATAAGGTAAATGTATTTAAACCATTCGGACTGCATCGAAAGTCGTGTGGAACATACACCTCATTTTTTGTATTCTTTTTATTCATTTACATATATTTGACAGATTAGTTGAAATTCACACTGTTTTTTTTATGGATGTGTACGTACATATTCCTCTAATTTCTAAATTTATCTTTCGGATTCAAGACGGAAATTAACGAATCAATTAGATGATATCTGCAAAATTAATCTCTTCTGTTATATTCACATATATAATGCATATAAAACATGTTTGAGCGAGAGTATCAGTTCTCGTTGTGCTTTAAACATGGAAAAATGGAAAGGAAAGGTTGCAATTGTAACAGGGGCTAGCTGTGGAATAGGAGCTACAGTAGCTAAGGCATTAGTTAAGGATGGAATTAATGTAAGTTTCTAGTGATTTGTTTAATAGAACATAGGTTTTTAAAACTACTAGATTAGTTTTACACATCAAGCTTTCTAATTACTATTTTAAATAAAAATAAAAATTAAACTCTTGAAAACTTTCCACAATTTTTATTTAGTCTTTGCGACATATGTTTCGGTATTTGTCATACCAATCTCGAGCTGAACCGAAACATATGTCGCAAAGACTAAATAAAAATTGTGGAAAGTTTTCAAGAGTTTTGTTTTTATTTTTATTAAAAATAGTTATTAATAAAATGTTCCACCAAGAACAGTCTGCTAACTCAATTAATAGAATCAAGCTTTCTCGTTTTAATAATAATAATTATAATAATAATAACCTTTATTAGCAATTGCTATTGAAATATACAAATAGAAACTTGGAAAATAAAATTTTTCTATAATATACTTACGGACTAATTGTTCAAATATTCTAATGTTCTTAACACTTAAAAAACTGCCATTTAATCATTACTTAGGGAATCAATATTACTTACAATCTAATTGCTACATATATTTAATTTTCGTTTTTGTTGGTCTACTATTCGTTTATAATGTATACAGTCTCTATCAAACGCTGTGTGATTAGTGTCAATATCCATTTTATATTTATCATTTGTTCTTACACAATTTATACACTTATATATAATTACGATATCACATTTGTTCGTTAAATGACTACCAGCACAATTACCACATATTTCCCGGATTTTTAAATTCTTTAGCAAAATGATTATACCCTGCACATTTATAACATCTAACTATTTGTAGGTGTTCATTCACCTTACATATTTTCCATCCTACATTTATTTGTGCACTGTCTATGATGCTGGAGTACATCCCCGGTTGAACAGACAATATAATATTTCCATAGTTCTTCTTTTTCTTGTCTAAGTATTTTTTTTCTATTTTAATTTTAGCTGATACGTCCTGGTCTACATATTGCAGTGATCTTGAATAAATAATGATATGTAAATAAATGGTTTTAGATCACTTGCAAATTTATGTTTAGTTAAGTAAGATTTTCTTTTGTGTGCGTTCATATTATATACATAAGTGCTTAATAAAGGTAAGAATTTTTCTTTATTTATATTTATTCATATTTATATTTATATGTATATTGGCATTTATTAATTTAAGCTAACAAATTCCTTATAAATAATAACAAGTTAGGTAATGTAAACGTGATCTGTATAAATTAAAGTGACAAAATAAATAAATTTTACATAAGTAAGCAATCAATAGGAATAACTTGGAGTACATGTAATTGGTAACCAGGTTATATAGGGAATGGAATTTGTTGTTAGATGGATCCGTCGTTCGCGTGTCAAACGAGACAGCTTGCAGGATGGCTGCGGATGGCATGATCCGGCCTGTGAAGCAACGTTAAGGGGCCTCCGTCGAGGCCGAAGAAGGGAGCGAAATAAATAATTATGAGTCTAAGTAATGCTTCACCTAATTTCACTTTGTACTCTATGGATGTCTATGTCTGTACTCGTGTATATGTGTGTTTCTTGATTGTCCTCGTATAATCTGTATGATGATCGAGTAACTGATACAGCATTTATACTTTAGTTTAAGATGTCAATCACCAGGAACAATAAGCTGGGTGAACGCATATGATAATCCACCTGTCAACAATACATCATCGTTAGAAATTGAAAAGGTAAAAGGGGTTCATGGTAAATTCAACCAACGTATACCGACGATCATGAATGTTTTCCCTTTATTTCCGAATGTGCGCAAGACAAAGAAAATACGAATAAAACTTCCCAACAATACGAAGAGATGGTTCAAGAATGAAGTAAACAACAATCAAGAAATTTACGAAATAATAAGAATGTGGCAATGAACTCTAAGTTGTATTTAAAAGTTGTAAATAATGTTTTTCACTTACCAAGTCAATGTTTGATAGATAGTATCCTGTGCATTATATCTGCATTTCACCATTGCTCACATTAATATCAATTTTAACTTTTTACAAAGTAATAAACGCAGACATGTCACTTCAGGATTTATTTAAATTAATTTTTATTTAAGTAAAACAATAAAAGAATCTTAGTAAAATTTTTATAAAGTCATAATATTAAAAGACGCATTAAATGTTACGTGAAAAGGAACGAGCAAGTGTTTCTCGCACGGAGGTCGACCGTATGGCCGGCGAAAAACAACATTATTCGCCAGATGCACGTATGAGTCATAAACGTATAGACAAATTTATATTCACATGTTTGTTTACCTTTTTCAAGGATTGTTAATACGCTGTTTCCCCAAGTGACCGATAAGAGCAGCACCGTCGATATACAATTTTGGAAGTGGATTCGTATATGCCGAAAGTTGCCGTACGTTTTTATAAAGAAAATTAGGCATAAAAGAGCGGACGGATAAAATTTCCGGGATAGCTTGGTGCGAACCGCTATCTTCAAATAGTCCTAAAGTAGGTGACAAACCACTTCCTCCTCTTTTAAAAAGGATTACTCTTAAATCCGGACTTAGAATAATTTTTGAGATTTTCGACACTTATAAAATTTTTAACAAGATTCAACACTTGTAATATTTTTATTTTTAACATGCAACGCGTATTACATTGAGATGTCTAGATATACTTGAATAATTACTTATGTATGAGATAATTTTATTTATGAATTCGGATTTTGAATTTATTTAATTTCATTTTATTTTCTTTTTCTAGAGTGTTTTGTTTTGCATGTAGGGGTACTATGCCATACATTATGACAAAACTTTCTAGTAATTGTAATGATAACTTTGGATAGCATAATCATTTCATTTTCGTATAATTTACTTTTCTTTTAAATTTATTTATCCTACAAAAGGGATTTGAAATTAATAATTTTGTTTTATGTGTATATAGGTTATATATAAGTGAACCAGTTTTTCTTTAAAAATTTATTATGGATGAGTTTGAAACCATGTACGAAGAGTTAAGGTGATTAGATAATATTTGTTATAAATGTGTGTATAGTGGTGTACCAAATTCTTTGTTTGTGGTGGTGTTTTTGTATTGGAATTTCACGAGAAGGTAAAGTTTATTTTAATGTATATATTATTTCTTCTTATATGTATATCAAGTATATTTTGTTGTATTTGGGTTTTCAATATTAACGTGTTGAATAATACATCAGGAATGTGTGAAATGAATTAGGCACTATTTAATTCATAGCATGGAGTCCTGGTGAATTTGAAAGACACGAATTGGTCTTGGTGGTACTGCGTTTGGGAGCGAGAAAAGGCACCAGGCAGAACTAATCAGGGCTGAGTTAATCTATTGAATACGCAAAGACATTATTTTATTTCATTTTATTTATATAAAATTTATTTATATAAATATATATATATATATTCCTTAAGGAGTGAGCTCATTGTGATGTATGTTCGGGTTGTGTCCGACGAGTTGAAAAGACATACTCGTAGGGTGGAACTTTGGGATACTCATCTGTGTGAATTTGCTATTTGATGGTACTGTGTTGGGAGCGAGAAAAGGCGCCGGACAGGACTAATTAGGGCAAAGCCATATCCTTAACGTTTATATTTTGTTTGCAAATAGTAGATCGCGTAAATTTTTGGTTATTTATATTCCAGTACAATTCATCATGTGTAATTTATTTTATTTTTTGATTGTTTACATGTATCTATGACAAATATAATTCATAATAGTCACGTTCACATTTTCTTTAGACATAAGTTTTCCACGACATTATGACTTCATTTATTTTTATTTCTTATAATATTTTATTGATTATGATGTATCAATTTGAATAATGATTGAATTATTGATTCTTTGTATGTAAATATTTATATATTAAAATTTTTTGAATTCGTTTAAATTTATTTTTAATAAATTAGATGTTAAGATTTATTTGGCATTTTATTTTCTTTACCTGACCTGGAGATAATTAAAGAGCAGGAGAATCGATTGGAGAATCTACATATATTTTCTGCCCCTGAGAGAATTATTTATTTTAAACTGAGCTAGTTGTATGTAATAGTTTTGCTTAACCTACTTTTCAGCAGAAAATTCATCGTATCTTAGTCTAGCATAAGGCCTAGCACTAAGATGCGTGCTCGACTCTCAATTACACATTGATTAAATAAATTAAATTTATTTCATTTATATATAAATTTGTAAGAGTCACAGCAATATGTTAAGTCATTTTGCCTAATATTCGCGTCTAACACTTTTTCATTGTTATCATCAATAACATCTGCTTCAACACCAGTAATTATTATTTTCGGATTTCTTAATTTCGGTTCAGAAACTACATACGTATTTCCAATTTCATTTATGACTTTTTCTCTTAATTTTTCTTTAGAATTGCTATCACTACAGTTAATAGCAGTGGCGGCTCGTGCTAAAAATTTTAAGGTGTTCTGCAAGTTTTACAAAAAAAATTACCTTGCACAGGCAGTAAGAGGTTGTCTCCCATCGATCTTATCGTGCTTTCTTCGCCTTCCGCACTGAAGTAATGGATTTCTGGAACGATTGTCAATTGTCACAGAAAAAAATAAGAGTCACTAAGCACTACTTTACTAACAAATTATTTCTTATAAATTAAATCTATTCTACGTTCTTTTCGATTTGCAAATTTTGTTATCACTTTGTCATTAAAATTGTCTATTTCGGAGATAAACTTTTTTTCGATAGATAGCATGGAAAGAGATGTTAAACGATCTTCGGTCATTGAATTTCTGAGAAACGTCTTAATTCGATTTAGTGTTGAAAAGCATCGTTCGGCCTCTGATGTTGTCATGGGAGTTGTTATTACAATTTCTAATAATTTTCTAGTCTCTTTCAACGTATCTCCCAGATTGTTTTTTATTAAAAATTTTAGAAGAGGTAGTGCGCCTTTTAAAGATCTACAATCAGTTCTTGAGTAAATAACAGACAATTCAGTTCGTAATCTTTCTTTATCAAGGGTGGGATAATAGGAGCATGCGGAAGTGAGTTTGTCCTCAGGAAATTTACTGCAATACTCTCCAAAGCATTCCGAAAAAAAAAGTGATGCCACTACTAGATGCTCTTTAAAATGAAATCGATCTTTTGCACAATTTAGAATAACATCACACACCTCTAAAGCCGAAATTCGATGATTAAATCTGCTGTTATTTGGACGTTTGCGTTTTTCTGGTGGTGGCTCATCGCTTATTAAATCTGATGCTTCACTTATGATGTTGTCAATATTATTTCGAACTTGGCCTATACCGCGTTCAAAATTTTCGATAGCGTCTTTTACTAGAGTGGGTTCAATTTTTCTTTGCTGCAATTGATTAAACAGGATATCTACATGGGGCATTACATGATGGTAAAAAGTCAGCCAAAAATTGAAGATCGGATCATTTAATGTACGGCGAATAGAGGCGGCTGCACTACAGACTGTGTTGTTGGAGAATTGTTCTTCTATTTCTTCCATACACTCAATGAGAGAGGCCCTATTTTCGTACACAACATTAATGGTCCTGATATTAAAATTCCAACGGGTTGTAGCGCCGTGGGGGATCCTTCTGTTTACAATCTTGTTTAACACTTCTACTCGTTGGGGTGAATTATTAAAAAAGCCGGGAATGTCTTGTAGATTTCCAAAAAATACACGTACTTGCGAATTTGCAGAAGCAGCTTTAGACATAATTAAATTTAATTGATGGGCATAGCAATGTACATAGTGCGCAAAAGGGTACTTTTTTTTAATCAATGCTTGAACGCCTGCGTGTTGTCCGCTCATCACCGCTGCTCCATCGTAACTCTGTGCAATCAGTTTGTTAGGTGAATTTTGAATTAAAGGATCTATAACACTTAAAATTGTTTTGCTAAGTGTTTCTGCATCACATTTTTCAGGAATGACGTAGTTCCAAAAACGTTCAATTGGCTCACCATCACGAACATATCTAAAAATAACTACCATTTGAGTTTTTGCAGCAACATCCGTTGTTTCGTCCGCCATGATCGCCAAAAACGGAGAATTATTAATTTCCTCAATTATTTGTTCTTGACAGACTTCAAGTACCTATGCACTGTAACAGATCATTCTGTATTTCTTTGGAAGTGCCTTTAAATACCGAACAATTTTTTAGGTGCTCACTTAGAGTTGCATCTAATTCAGCCGAAAAATTAATAAGTCCACGAAATATCCCCGGATTCTCGGAAGTATCGCTCTCATCATGTCCCCGAAGGGCCAATTCAAAAGCTCCACAAAATTTTATACAATTAATAATTTTTGATAAAATATACCGATTCTTTGACACATTTTCATTATGTCTCTGTATATTTACCCAATAAGCAGAATCTAGTTGAGCCATAATATTAGTTGACGCTAGTAACGCAAATTCCATAGAATTATGAAGATGGCTTTTAGAATTCTCATGTCTTTTTATTTTCAAACTCAAGTGCTCTAGATCCGTGACCCCTATTTCAGTCCAAGCTTTATCACCACCAAAAAGTAAACAGGGAAAACAATATAAAGCATTTTTTTGTTGCATCCACAAATCCATTCGTTTTTTGAATAAATATCGCTACTAAATTTACGTGTATAATTTTTCCCTCTACTTACACCAGTTTTTACTTTCTTATACGTAGTATAAGGAAGTATTGTGATGATGAAAATTTTCGACCTCGAGATTTTTGCAGATGTCCACGTTTTGAGGTCCCCTGATACCAAAAAAGTGGTTTTTAAAAAATGTCTGTGTGTCTGTGTGCCTGTGTGTGTGTGTGTGTGTGTCTGTGTGTGTGTGACCACGATAGCGGTCAAACCGCTGTAGATATCAATTCCAAATTTAGTATTTACGTGTATAATCTGCCTCTTGAGAACTGATTAGATTTTGAGCAAAATCGGCAGACCGGAAGTAGTAGTTTACTTCAGTGAAAAAATCGAAATTTGCAAATATTTCGTCAATTACTAAGTTTAAACAAATTTATAAAGAATTCATATGTACTTAGAATTATGTTTGAAATAAATTGTCTTAAAAAAGTTTTTCGAAATTCCAACCGGAAGTAGGTCTTTTACTCTTATCGAAAATCAGTTTTTTGCGAATATCTCGCAAGTCATGCTTTTAAGACAAATACGTTACGAGTATAAAAGTATTTAAAACATCATTTTCAATATCTTTTATATAAAAAAAATTTCAAAATTCAGACCGGAAGTACCACTTTTACTCTTATCGAATAGCGATTTTTTGCAAATATGTCGTAAGTTATGCATTCTATATATATTTATCAAGAGTACAAAAGTATTTAGAGTTAGATATGGAATAATTTTTGTATAAATAAAATTTCAAAATTCGGACCGGAAGTAACACTTTCATACGTATAAGGAAGTCGTGTGGTGGCCACACCTCATTTTTTCAATAGTGATATCTACTAATGGCCTGCCTCTTGCTTTTAATTCTAACTTTTCTTCGTATGAATATTTAAAGAATCTCTTCACATTAATTAAATTAAAGACCACCTCCATAATACACAGAGTTTATATAAATTGTCAACAATACACAAAAACAGAAGCACGCGCACTCTAATATTTGTTTTTATGTTAAACACGCCGCACCGTAACAAAAGTCGCGAAAAAATTAAATAAACCGAATCATATGGCCGTTCTCGCTGCACTCAATGCAGCGAATTTGCCTGGTAAAATCAGGCATTAGTTTTAGACAGCCGCGGTGGTAGCGGGGTGGCGCGCGGGTGTTTGTAAGGGCTCTGAGCGCACGTTCGTGTGGACCAGATAAGGAACAAGTGAGCGATCGCGCGAATTAGATTGGTTATTCCACTGGTCGCCTATTGAATATTATTAGTATATCAGTTTTTGCTTACATTTTATGTTGGAATTTCCGAAGCGAATATCTCGGCTTCTACTGATCGGATTTTGATGATTCAGATGTCAAATTGTAGGGTTTGATGTCCTCTACAGGATGATGTAGAAAAATATGCAAATTTTTTGATATACAGGGGGAGAATTTTCACAACAATATGTTACGCTTTTATAAACATCAGAAATGTCGGAAAAATTATGTAAAAGAAAACTAGTTATAACTAATACAGGTTCGCCCGCCCAATTTTTTGGGAGCTCTGCAGCACTGCAGCGCTTATGCGCCAGCCGCCACTGGTTAATAGTGATATCACCTTTTCCAACAGTTTTATTCTTTCAATTCCAAATGCTAGTTTACTTGAATTCACTTTATTTTTAATATCCTTCTTTGTTTCATGTGATTTTTGGTCATCCCTTTTAGGTGTAACGATTAACACCTCATTTTCCTTTTTCAATAGGTCGCTATATAATGTCGTCTTTTCTGCTTTATATTCGGTGTTCGATATCGACACTAAAATTTTTTATCAATACATTTTGTTCTGATATTGTTTGGAGACAATCATTAAGTTTTTGATCCATTTCCTTCATTGTCTGACACACTTTCATTTTACGACAAATGTCGCATACATATTGCTATAGCTTTGTCTCAAATTAAAAATAATAATCTTATACTAACAGTAATTAATCAAAACAAAGTTAATACAAAGCAGCATAATACATAACAAATGCAGAGATTGCGTTGACATAAAAAAAAACTACTTCAATAAATTTATAAATTCAATCCCTATAAACATTTGTATTATTTTTGTGAGTTCTAGCAGTGTTTTCTCCTCTATTTGCAGACAAAATTTCTTACTTAAATTAAATGGATAGGTTACACAAAAAAAACTAAATCTCATAAAATATTTGTATTTTATTCAATACTAAATAGCGTCGATAAATAAATTCCTTTGCCACATGTGGCTGTAAAAGAAATTATCCTTTTACTTTCCAATCACAAAACAACAAAAAATTTCATATTTTTACATGTACGAAAAACATCGCTTTATAAATGCGCATAACACATTGCTTTTTAAATATATCATATAGATTCCTAAAATATAATATTACTCTTTGCTACGTTTAAATTTTCTAATATTGTATAGTTTCAAAGAAATAAATTTTTCCCTTTACGACGCAGAAATTTCATTTCAACAAAGACATTCATTCTCACGAAATGCCCCTGAAGATACAAAATCTCGCAGAGCAGAAAACACCTCGATAAGACTGTCACCAATCATCATATGCAAATATTTACACGTTGTACATACCACAAATTGGCTATTGTCCATCAAAAATGTTCTTACTTTTTATGTAATTAAATATACTTGAAATCCTTACTAAGATTTTATTTAATAACTTGTTAATAATGTATAGTTAACATTACTGACAAACATTCCCACGTTGTGCCATCAATGCCCTTTTAACATTATTAACAATACTCCCATGACTTGTTAAATTATTCTACTTATAGCAAAGTAAATAATATTTCTATTCAAATTATTAACAATGTTAATCGCTTTGCTAAAGATGAATATTTTCACATAGCATCTTTAACATAATTTATTTCAAGAAAAACTTACTTATAATGTTCATACATTTCATCAAATTCTTCTTGATATTGATCTACCATATTAATGATAATAAGGAAAAAATGAAATTAAACTAAATGACAATAAACTAATTATAATATGATAAAGTACTTATTGAAAATCAAAAAATAACTCAATACATTTACTACAAATGATTTCTATGCAGTGTATCTGTATGCCTGCAATCATCAAACAGAGCAATTTAAAAGACGAGTAACTTCTCCCGAAGATCTGCGATTTCATCCCTATTTCCGTTGTTCCCGGTCTTTTATTCGTTCTCGGTCATTGAAAAAAACATTCTTCATCTGCAGCGCCACAATCCACGCACTAATGTTTATGTTGGTATTGTCCTGCTCATATTTATTTTCTTCACGTTTTCCCTAGGCTGACCTGTACCCATATCATTTTGACATTTAGAAATTACACGAAATACACGCACATAAATTATTTATTATTGTTAATGGCTTTGCACATTTGCGATTTTCTTATCTTGGGTAGGTACATTCTATTTTCCATTAACGCCATCCCTTATTATGTTTATACATGAATTCGTTACCACTTTCATCATTGTTTAAATACTTTCTTTTTCCATTGTTTAACACTATTCGTATTTTTCTTTTGCAGACATCTCCTTTAGTAATAATAGGAAATACATTGCATATGACTGGAATACTTCCTTCCTTCTTTAATTACATCGTTAGGAGCCTGGACCTTGACAACTCCATTCCTGTCTTCAAACCATCCTCTCTCGTCTTCGTGTAGGTTAATTTGCAAGCAGCTGTTAACAATATTAAACATTGTTTTTTCTTTGTAGATTTATTCAGATTAAACCAATTATATCCTGTTATTTCTGGAATTTTCCTGGATTAAACTGGATTTAACCTGCTATTACTGAAGTTTTTGCTTTATTACCTCGTGTCGAATAAAAAATATACCTTTTTACATATTCCTTTTTAAAATTATGCTTAGATATAAGTGTCAGGTATTTATCATATTGTTAAGTATGACCATAGAATGTCTAACAAGTAACAATCTTTATAAAATTATTTTATTTCTTACGTCTACTCATGATGAAAGATGTTTTCATGTCGTGAATGTCTAATTTCACTCTTTTCATACAACTTTACGGCATTCAAATGACTAACTCTTTTGACTATTCCATCCTTCATCATTACTCTCTCTCTGTTATTTATTTTTAACACATTATTAAGTTTGAATAGTGGTTTACTACTCAATATATTTAATGCACTCCTACACAATGCATAAAATTTGGTTCGGCCTTTGTATACTGAAATTGCATCTTGTGCTCCTCGTTTCTATAAATATAGAATACATGAATTTTATTTTTGTGTTTATTTTTGTACCTTTCAAATAAATTTTGTTTCAATTTTAATTATCATATACCTAACATAATAACATTACGCCGTTGCGGTTATGCAACTCATAATTCATTTATCAATAATTATGCTTACTACTAAAAATTGTTTCGTTATCCTATTACTTAATTATTTATTTATCTTATAATGCCTAACCAATATAGGGGTCACGCAATATGTAATAATACCCGTGTCACATAACTTCTTAGCTATATCGTCACTGATAGCAGCACATTTAGCATGTCTCTCTTCTTCACATACGAAACACTTTACCGTTCTCTCTGTTCTTCGGGATTCCACTCGGCAAACATAGCACTTATTGTATGACATTGTGTTCTTGTGTTGTTTTATATATGTTGACCCACTTGACAAATGCCCAATCATTCATTTCATTCATCGATGCATTTCACTAATAGTTTATATCGTCACAATTTCATGTGTCTCAATAATAAATAACAATATTTTTCTTTTCGACACTGCACTATATGCAGAGGCGACAAAAATACATCCTCACTCTTTGAATATTAAACTACAATTCCCAATCGGTTCTTAGATAAAATATAAGTAATTTAAATAAGATTCTACAAATAAAGTGGTCTTATTTGCAAATAGGTTGAATACATTGTAATCGTATCATTGATAAATATTATATATTATTATTGATTGCTGATTCTTGTTGCCAGCAAAACGGTGAAGTGGTAATTAATTTATAAAGGAAACACACTAATATAATAAAAAAATCATGTTATTTCTTTTATTATTCATAAGCAAATATTTGCTAATACTGCAAAAAATATACCTAATTTGTAAGAGTCGTCAAGATATAGAGGGCTTGGCGGTTTGTGGTGTAATAGAGTGTTGTGCAGTTGAGCTAATAGCGAGAAACATAGTGTTTGTAGCTTTATACAGACCGCCTAATACAAATTTTGACATTTTCCTAGATGGACTCTCATCAGTATTGAATATCTGAAATGCGGAAGGGAAAAAAATATTATTGGAGGAGACTTCAATGTCGACTTCACAACTAAATCGGCATCTTTACACTTACTTATTACGAATCTGTCCGCAGCTGAATATGAGTCGTCCTGCCTTGACTTGAATATTTCTGACCATTTTTCCCAATTTTTGTGTTTTGACTTACATTCTGAAGCAGCTTCACATAAGTAATAGCTTTACTTGGAGATATAGATTTTGTAGCGGTGGTATGATTTCATTTCTTGACCATTTGAGGGTCGAGACATGGTTGTCGGTTTTTGAACGTAGCTGCCCGGAACTTGCCTTTGAAAATTTTTTGAACATATTTGTATTTTATGTTAACAAGTGCTTTCCATTCGTTAAGGTGCCTACTACTTCTGACAAGCATATCAATCACTGGGTTACGCCAGATATCGTGGATCTCAAGAATGAAATGTTATGTTTAAAAGATCTCGCCAAAAATTTTCCATGTATGAGAGATTGCGAAAAGAAGTATAATGATGTGTTACGGGTTAGAGAGCGTGATCTTAACAATAAGTTTTTTATGGCAGCCGATGATAAAACCAAGGCTGCGTGGCGTATTATTAACAATAAAAGAGGTAACTGCGAAACAGTCGACTTTTCCTGATTTACCAATTGATAGATCAGCTTTATGTGGATTGTTTAATCATAATTTTGTGTCGTCATCTGAAAAACTCATATCTCTCAATTATAGGGATGATAGTGTCTCTTTCGAGGAGATTGATAGTTTTGCGACACCAGGTTCGCAATCATTTTATATATTTCCTGTGAGCGAGGGAGATAGTTATTATTGAAGCGATTTATAAGCTAAGTTCTAGTCCGGCTTCTGGTGATGACTCTGTACCATCGCTTCTTTTGAAGAAGTCATTTTCTTTTATAACGGGTGTACTGGCATACCTAATAAATATTTCTTTTGAGAATGGTATATTTCCGTCAAAATTAAAACATGTTACAGTATATCCGATGTTCAAGAAGTGTGATCCTAATAATATGAACAATTATCGTCCCATAAGTATACTATCCGCTTTATCCAACGTGTATGAATTATTGTAAATAAACGACTAATGAATTATTTTCTTCATTTTAAACTCATGTCCGAAAATCAGCATGGTGTTTTCCCAGGTAAATCAACAGATACTGCTATGTTTAATTTCTTAAGCAGTATTTACACTTCGATCGATCACAATCTTCTATGTCCTAAGTATGCTAATAGACTTGTCTAAAGCGTTTGATTCAGTTGACCATTTAATATTATTGCACAAGCTTGGTAGATATGGTGTAAATGGTGCCTGTTTGAAGTGGTTCGATTCATATTTGTCGGGAAGGAGACAGAGAGTGATCATCGACGGGAATTTCTCTGGTAGCACTGATGTACGTATGGGTGTTCCACAGGGCTCTGTCCTCGGGCCAACGCTAGTTTTAATTTTTATCAATGACTTTCCTAACTGTCTAACTGGTATTGCTAAGATGATGTTATATGCCGATGACATAAGTTTAGTTGTTTCATCGAACATTGTTGACGATGTTTAGTGCTGCTGGTGTTGCCATATCTATAGTAAATAAGTGGGTTAAGTTTAATAGGATCGTCGTAAATATCGAAAAAACGCAGTGTATACTTTTTAATAACAAAAAAAAAATTGACATCTCAAGGTTTGTCATGGCTGACTCAAAAGTTGATTTCGTTAGCAGTTGTAGGTTGCTCGGTGTCATTGTCGATGAGGGTTTAAAATGGTCGGAACGCATAGACCAGTTATGATCTAAACTCGCCAGATCGTGCTACGCTCTCTTTCAGTTGGGCAAGTCTTGCAATTTGTCTACACTGAAATGTTTTTATTACTCTGACTTCTATTCCAGGATGCGTTACGGAATAGTGCATTGGGGCATGAGTAGTGACGTTTCTCGCATTTTTATTTTACAAAAGAGGGCTGTCAGGACTATTTTTAATCTCCGACAGGGCGTCTCGTGTAGGAATGTGTTCAGGGCACAGATTACCATTAGATGGCTCAGTCAAGCCAAAATTTTTATCCGCGTTTTGTATTGCCTCGGGTCAAATATAGATGACGCCGACATCAAAAAATTACAGTTTTCAATAACACTAAGCAAATAGCGGGAGATTCAAAATGTATTTGGTAGCGGGAAATTCAAAAGAAAGTTTATTACAAATTAGGGTTTAATACCGCGAGATTAAAAATTATATTGATAAAGGTTTGTCATGGAATGTAAAACGTCTGTCTTAAGTTATATCATTAAGTGTCATACTGTCATTAATATTTGTCATTATAAGAGAAAATATAATGACAAATATGGACAATATGACAATGATATAACTTAAGACAGACGTTTTACATTACATGACAAACCTTCATCAATATAATTTTTGATCTCGCGATACATGATTACAACACTGTAATTAAATTGCATACTATTTACTAGTTCTCGTAGTAATGAGAAATCATTTCTAAGGAGAACAGTATACAGTACGATATTCAATGACAATGCTGTAACCACACAATAACGTTTTAAAGAAAAGAATTACTTAAATAATTACATTTTAATATTGTTACGTAGAAAAGGTACAAAGTACATTTATGATTATAAGTAACATCTAACACGTATGTTTTAGTTAAATTACCAGTACACAAATAAATTAACGAACAATAGCATAGTCTACCAAAAGTAGAATTTTCGACTAACAAACATATTTTTAACAATAAGATAGAATTTCTGTCGAAAAAGCACAAGTACTTACTCAAAATACTACAAAGTAGAAAAGGTATAAAGCACATTTATTATTACTATTGAAAAATTATAACTAACATCCAACACTTATGTTTTAGTTAAATTAACAGTACAAAAATAAATTAACGAACAATAGCATAGTCTACCAAAAGTAGAATTTTCGACTAACAAACATATTTTTAACAATAAGATAGAATTTCTGTCGAAAAAGCACAAGTACTTACTCAAAATACTACAAAGTAGAAAAGGTATAAAGTACATTTATGATTACTATTGAAAAATTATAACTAACATCCAACACTTATGTTTTAGTTAAATTACCAGTACAAAAATAAATAAACGAACAATAGCATAATCTACCAAAAGTAGAATATTCGACTAGCAAACATATTTTTAACAATAAGATAGAATTTCTGTCGACAAAGCACAAGCTCAAAATACTACAAAGTAGGTAATTCTCCTTAATATAAGCTGCCGGCGGATTCATGCTAATAGCGTGGGAAAATACGGCTTATCCGAATCACCATGGTTACCGCCCGAACCGTCAAAATCGACGAAAATTGGTTGCACGGGGCGCGCTTTGTCACCTTTGAGAGGAAATCGAGGGTGTCGTGCGCGTCGTTTAAGCTTAGAACGCACCTTCCTTTTACAAGTAGGCTATTTTTCGGCCCTCCGGGCGGACGGGTTCCCGAGAATCGACGCCTTCAAGAGGAGCCCGCAAATATTTTGTAACATAAAAATGGCTTACGTACTTAAAAATGCAGTAGTGGTCATCAAAAAGAGACATTTCGCTAATCTGACAGCTCCAACGAAAAATGTTGCATGTTTGACTTTTAAGCCTTATATTCCGAATTTTGAAGGTTTTGACGGCCCAACAAGGTACATAATCGAAAAGTCAGACATTTTTGAACCGATCGCATTCCTATTCCAACTTCATCGACATACGATATCGATAGGACGAGTGATTTAAATTCCTCATGCAGACGGACATCGTAGAAAAATGGCCGAAATACGCCAGAAATACATGTACACAATAAATCAAGTGCAATGCTCATAACATGTAATGTACACACACATACATTCATGTGCACTTTCCGTGAATATATTATATATCGGTAGCTTGACTTAACATTTTTACATACAGGCTGATATCTTTTAATTACTATAAATTTGAATTTTAAAATACGATAATTCCAGAACGCGTATGCCCAGTTTCCTTAATGTAATTATTAACGTCAGAATAGGTTCATGGCATATAAACACACATAATATATTTAGTTTTAGGACACGGACAAGGCACTAAATTAATTATCTGGACACAATTAAAACGTTTTTTATAACCTTTTAAAGATTACACGTCTATTTTCTCTGAGATTTAAAAAAAGAATTGCAGATTTCAACATAGAGTCAAGCCTACATATAAATATGGCAGTTGAACAAACTATTTACATTAGGTCGATAGCCCAATGGCAAGATTGACGGCTTCTTAATACAATGACTTTGCCGGGTCGGGTTCGAACCCAGGCCGGGGCAAAACATTTTTTTTTCGAATGCGATATTGTGTATTTATTTCGTGTATTTTACCGGCAATTTATAAGAGAAGACGCCGGACTTCTCGACATAATTTTCCCGGTCGATGAAATAATCATTCACATATACAGCATGATTTTTTCTTATAATTTTTATAAATTCCATTTAAAATACAATAATTCTAAAACGGGTATGCCGTAAAATGGCGGGAGTTTTTTGAAAATTGACGTATGAATGTGAAATTTTAGGTACGGGGGTGTCTTAGATCGCCGATCACAAATCGAAAGTCAAAATGTCAAAAAAAAACAAAATGGCGGAAGTTTTTTGAAAATTGACGTATGAATGTGAAATTTTAGGTACGGGGGTGTCTTAGGTCGCCGATTACGAATCGAAAGTCAAAATGTCAAAAAAAAAACAAAATGGCGGAAGTTTTTTGAAAATTGACGTATGAATGTGAAATTTTAGATACAGGGGTGTCTTAGGTCGCCGATCACGAATCCAAAGTCAAAATGTCAAAAAAAAACAAAATGGCGGACGAGTTTTTTGAAAATTGACGTATGAATGTGAAATTTTAGATACGGGGGTTTTGGGGTCGCTGATCATGATTCCAAAGTCAAAATGTCAAAAAAATCAAAATGGCGGACCAGTTTTTTGAAAACTGACGTATGAATGTGAAATTTTAGATGCGGGGGTGTCTTAGGTCGCCCATCACCAATCCATAGTCAAAATGTCAAAAAAAGAAAATGGCGGACGGGTTTTTTGAAAATTGACGTATGAATGTGAAATTTTAGATACGGGGGTATGTGCGGACGCCCATCACAAATCCAAAGTCAAAATGTCAAAAAAACAAAACGGCGGAGGAATCTTTAGAAAATTGTCGTATGAATGTGAAATTTTAGATACGAGGGTGTGTGCGGACGCCGATTACAAATCCAAAGTCAAAATGTCAAAAACAACAAAATGTCGGAAAAGTTTTTTGAAAATTGACGTATAAATGCGAAATTTTAGATGCGGGGGTGTCTGCGGACGCCGATCACCAATCCATAGTCAAAATGTCAAAAAATAGAAAATGGCGGAAAAGTTTTTTGAAAATTGACGTATAAATGCGAAATTTTAGATACGGGGGTGTCTGCGGACGCCGATCACCAATCCATAGTCAAAATGTCAAAAAAAAAATGGCGGCAGAATTTTTGAAAATTGACGTATGAATATAAAATTTTAGATACGGGGGTGTGTGCGGACGCCGATTACAAATCCAAAGTCAAAATATCAAATAAAACAAAATGGCGCAAGAGTTTTTTGAAAATTGATGAATGTGAAATTCTGGATACGGGGGTGCTTGTAGTCGTTTATTACGTCTTCAATTTGGCGATTCTTCGAAACGTGATTGAACAGGGCTTAAATTTAATACTTCATTTTTTCTTAACGACAGTAGATTCGAAAACATCAGAATGGTATTGTACACTGTCTCAATGAAAATGTTGCGCTCTTTGAGCTCATTGTTTCTTTCGATACTTTAACATGACATGTTTAACAATAAATTACCTTTCTAGCTCTTGAGTGGGTACCAGTTTGTGTCAAAATAGTTTTTAATATACTATTGGCTTCACAAAATGTATGTATGTACAGGGGTGTTTCAAAAGTTTATAAAAGTGGACATTCTAAAAAGCGTCATGCCAGTGATCGCTTTTTACAGGAAAGGCGCTTCAATAGGGCTTCACTTTAAAACTTGGGCCTTTTCCTTTTATTATTATTTCGTGCTCCTTTATTAACGATAGTTGATTTTGAAAAGGTTAACAGGCTTTTACACTTTCACATCAAAGTAGTATTGTAAACTGTCTTAATCAACATGTTAGACTTTTTGATGTCATTGTGCTTTTGGATACCTTAACATGACATGTTAAACATTAATTTACCTTTCTCGCTCTTGAGTGTGTACCGCTTTGTGTAAAAAACCAATCGAGGAGAATTTTAAATAAAATATACTATTGGCTTCACGTAATATATGTATATACAGGGATGCGTCAAAAGTTAATAAAATCAGACATTCTAAAAGGCGTCATGACAGTGATTGCTTTTTACACGAAACTATGAAAAAGCTGTAAGCGGACGCGAAAAAGGCGATTCAAACTAAAAGAAATTGACGAACCCGCTGTAAGCGGACGGACCCGCTGTAAGCGGACGATCAGCTGTAAGCGGACGGACCCGCTGTAAGCGGACGTTATAGCTAGTTATATATAATAAAAGCCGAGTAGCCAATGGCAACCAAACCCGGTCAAAATCGACGAAAATTGGGTACGCGGGGGGAAGAACTCGTCTCTGGATACGCAAAATTGAAAGCTGCCCTTTGGCGTGAAGTTACCCACAACCTTAAATTGTTCCTCGACGGAGAGTTTTTCTTCCCAAGTGGAGCGTGTGCAGAGATATCGCCCGTTGAAGAGGAGCGTGCATTCGGTGTTTTAACAGAAAAATGGCTTACGTCATGACGATTCACGTGACAACCGATCAAAATCGCAAAAATGTCAGGTATGACAGGCACGCGCGAAGGAATTGTAAAAGTTTCACATTGACGAAGAAATTTCAGGCCGTCGAGGTTTAGAGTGCGGAAAGAAGGTTGGAAACCAAAAGAGTGGACTTTTCCGCGACGATTGAGTGCACTGTCCACGTGCCAAGTCTGTCGCTGTCGAAGGTGCGATTCATTTAAAGCTTTTATGCAGAGGAATGCGGTAAAAAAAATTCACGATGACGAATTTGCGTGTCATTAATGACTATATATTCACGTTCATCGATCGGTTGTCAAGTTTAAGTGTCAGAAGGCCGACAAATAAAGATATTACGAAGAAGAGGTGTATTTTTAATTGAAACGTGGTACCTTTCAGATACGTATTAGTGTTATTATTATCAATCGTTATTATTTCTTTTCTATATGAATATATGAACAAAATGCCGACGGATATGATAAAATAAACTTAAAGTTATTGTCGCACGTACATAAGTACAGTAATAAATATAACGATTTTGCTATTTTTTATTAAGATATATTAATAAATACAATGATACTCTATTCATTATATATGTCATCGAAATGTAAATTTCATACAACGAAGAACTTGAAGCAAGCTTAAATAAAGAAGAACCATCTGAGTTTTGCCATTTGGGCCTGTCAAATTACGTTAGATGCACATGAATGATACAAAACCTAAATGTCAACAGAATGTTGGAAATATATCAGTGTTCAAGATGTAGTCTTTATTTGTCAGATCAGATGTGTCCGAAGCACTTCGAAATAAAATAAATACATCAAATAAAATTCGCATAAGCATTTACGTAATTTCGTTTACCAATTTTCAGTTATAAAACCAAGCATTTAAAGTATGCGCCTGCGGGTAGGCACCAACTAATCAGAAGTACATTTTCGGTTAAATGGTATTAGGAGCCAGCAAGATTTTCGATTGGGTTTTACAAAGTATACTATTAAAGCGTAATATGAAAATTAATTAATTCTCTCAATGACCTGTAAGTTTAAAACATGTTTATTAAAGTTTATCATGTTATGTTGTTAATTTCATTTGACAATTGGAAAGACAATTTGGTTAAGCACTGCCAGTCTGACATTTCGTTCTCACAAGTTTATGTGTGAATGAATACACTCAACGAACTATTGTCACGATGACAGGTGGAACGACAATTTGGTTAAACATCTTGACGTCAAGAGTCTGACTTTTCATTGCCGTATAAGTGTCACGATGACAGTCTGTCAAAAAATTTGAGGTATACACTATTTTTATCGTAAATTTGATACAAAGCGAAGCATAGTACTACCAATTTTATAGAACGAATAACATGAAACAACATTTAATTGCCGAACCGTCTTGGTTTTTTTTTTTTGGTCTGTCTACGTTCACCTTGGGCTAGATGCACACAATTGATACAAAACCTGAATGTCAACAAAATTTTTCTAAATATTAGCGTTCAGTAAATTATATAGAAATGTTGTTCGGTTTGTGGGCAAAGTCTTAATAAATAAATTCATTTGCCACTAATTATAAATGTCACAATAATATTTAATTTATTTCTAAGAGACATTTTGTTTAATATGCGTCTTCATTCATAAACAAGAACAAACTGAACTGCGGTTGTAATTACTCTACATTGTCGGTCATTCAGGTACAGTTTCCAATATCGTAGTTATAAAAATTAAAGCAAAGGCGTGATTCATAACATTTGACGTCCACTGAAAGAAATATTATAACCGTTAATATTTACATTTTATTGCATTATCAATTATTATTATTATTACTATTGTATCGGTCATTTATCGTATCTTTAATGGCTTGGACACATCTCTGTCATCTTTCTACATACAAATACATATACTGCGTCTTTCATTTACATTTAGAGTAGCTTATGATATCAATATTAATTTGGGAACACTGTGCTACAGTAATGTTTTTCATTTTCACTACTGTCATAGTTAAGTCAATTTATTGAAAAGTTCCACAGTGTTCTCAAATTAATATTGAAATTGTAGGTTATTCTAAAAAAAATTAATTGAAGGCACGCTATGTCTACAATGACATTCAATTTGACAATTCTTTCTCAAACTGTTGACAGTTTGCAAGAAAATTTAACGTAGAGGCAACTTTTATCATGAAACTTGAGACAAATAGAGTTAGAGTACTACCAAATTTAAAAAACAAAGAAATTTATATATGATTCAATAAATCTTGATCATACAACCATCTTAGGTTTACCTTTTCGGCCTACTTACATTCAACTTAGACTAGGTGCTCACGCATTATATCAAACCTAAATGTCAACGAAATGTTCCAAGTAATCAGCTTTCAGTAACTTCTATAGAAATGTTAAACATTTTATGGGAAATTTTTTAATTAATAAATCCATTTGTCTATAATTATAGATGCCACAATAATGTATAATTAATTTCTAGAGAGATTTTATTTCATTTGCATCTTCATTCATAAACTAATTAAAAGAAAATTTATAACCGTTAAAATTCAAGTGCTTCTGCGACTGGCAGTGGTCACGTTCCAAACAGGCACATTTATAGAGAAACTTACAGCGAAAAAGTGGACGCGGAGAGGCAATTCAAACTCGAAGAGTTTCATGGACCACTGTAATAACAAAAAGAGCAAGTATTCTATTAAATTAATGTGTCCTAAATTAAAAAAAAGGGGGGAAAGAGTAAATTGATTAGTCAGCATTTGATGACTGATATCGACATTTTATGACAAACATTATGGAGCACTGATGCTCTTGATTATTGGCAAACAACGTCATATAAATTTATTTCTATTGACTATTGTCCCGGAAGCCCTACGTTAATTGTAATTCAAAGAAACAAATACATCATGCATACATATCACCTTTAATTTAACGATTTAAAGGGTAATGTAACTGCTATTTCAAAAATGGATCCACTACTACATATAAAGACAATGCGATTTAAAAATTTATCATACATGGTAATTCACTAATTATCAGTTACTTTAAGATCGCGATCTACTTTATTACACAAAAGCATCCCCTCCTAAGAAAAAATAATTTAAGCATTACGCCCCAGATGCTGATCATAATTGGTGAACATAGTATATTATTAAAATAAAATTAAGTAATAGTTAAAGGGTGCAGCGAAAATAAAAAAAATAGTGCACATCTATGTCGCCATCTTTACCCATCTATTATCATTTTAACACCGATATATTTAACTAGAGCATACGCGCAATGTTGGTCAACTCAACATTCACGTTAGGTGGCTTAATTCTTACAGGAAACGTCAGAATTGTCAGAAAAAATCCATCTGACTTTTGATTAATGTTGGCAATTTCACAAAAATTTAATTGCAGGTTATAAAACGTCAAAACGATCAATCGATTTCAGTTCGTGATGAAATCTGAACTGCTTTCATGATGACAATTATTTAAGAAAAAAAGGTTAAACACCCTGACATCTGTCTGATATTTCATTGGTCATGGTTTTAAGCTCCATCGATATTTACTGTAGACCTTGACACAAAAGGATATGAAATTACAAATTTTATACAGCGAAATGACTATAGTCTATTTTTAAAATAGCGAGACGAATTTCTGAACATACCCCTGTCCCAAATTACATGCACGAAAATCTTGAAAACAAACTTACGAGTATATCTGATAACTATTACTGTCGAGCTCTGAATAGAACTGGTAAAGTATATAATGAAATAACGGGGAAATAATAGAAACAACAACAAGGCTTAACAATAAACAATGTCAGTTGACAGAATGTGAGCAAGATTGATACGGTGTCATTTGGCCTTGCTTTCAACCAATGAGATTTCACTGTCAAAGTGGTCTGTTCAGAAATTCGTCTCGCTATTTTAAAAATGAGGTGTGGCCACCACACGACTTTCTTATACGTATGAGCGTTTCAAACTACACAATTTTAAGAATTTTTTTATACAAAACTTATTCAAATCCTATTCTAAGTACTTTCATGCTCTTAATAAATCGCTCTAGAATGCATACTTTGGAAGATATTCGAAGAAAAGTGCTACTCGCTAAGAATAAAAGTGCTACTTCCGGTCCGAATTTTGAAATTTCATGTATACAAAAAATATTGCAAATCCAATTCTAAATACTTTTGTACTCTTAATAAATATATATAGAATGCATAATTTACGACATATTTGCAAAAAATCGTTATTCGGTAAGAGTAAAAGTGATACTTCCGGTCCGAATTTTGAATTTTTTTTATACAAAAGATATTGGAAATTAAGTTCTAAATACTTTTGTATTCGTCGCGTACCTGTCTAAAAAGCATGACTTGCAAAATATTGGCAAAAAACTGATTTTTGATAAGAGTAAAAGACCTACTTAAGGTAGTAATTTCGAAAAACTTTTTAAATAAAATGCTTCTCAATTTTAATTTTAACTACATATGAATTCTTTATAAATTTGTTTAAACTTAGTAGTTGACGAAATATTTGCAAAATTCGATTTTTTCACTGAAGTAAAGTACTACTTCCGGTCAACCGATTTTATTGAAAAACTAATCAGATCTCAAGAGGCAGATTATACACGTAAATATAAAATTTGGAATTGATATCTACAGCGGTTTGGCCGCTACCGTGGTGACACACACAGACACACACACAGAGAGAGAGAGAGAGAGTGAGAGAGAGAGAGAGAGAGATTTTTTAAAAACCACTTTTTTGGTATCAGGGGACTTCAAAACGTAGACATCTGCAAGAGAGAAGAAAGTAAAATAAACTTTAAAATATTAATGAGAAAAGTGTTATCAGATCCATTTTAGTTTTGCCTATATATTAGACAATTACCTTAAAATATGATTTATATTATTATTACTCGGTGACAGACGAATCAAATTTCAATGTAATGACAATTGTTTTCTAACTATTCAATTTATTAAAGTAAATATTCCAGCCTAATTCAACAACAACTACTACTAAATAATTTGATTGTCAGTAGAAAGTTTGAAGTATGGGCAGCGTTCAATCATTTAATGGGATATGTTTGAAAATACACCATTAAATCAAATTGTTAATCAAACATTCTGATGATGGTTCATGATGATCGTGTCCCAGGCTGGTGGCTCTTATTTCGATGGATTGGTTGTAATCATGAACTACCTTTTTGTGTTATTTTTCCTTAAATACTTAATAAGAATCACAAAATGATCCGACAATTACGAATTATATTCTTTCTACAGTGTGTGTAAGCAAAATGTTTACACAGATATTCCCACGTCGGTCTGTTTTATTTTTGGTTATTGTTTTTAGTTCAACTACCAGCGTCACTACTAAATATTTAAATTATAATAGGATCGTCTCAGCAACCGACATAGCCAGAGCACGATCTACAGGCGACGACTCAATGCCACTGCAAAATCACTTTGACAGGAACAATTTCAGAGCAGACAAGTGAAACTAATTTATTATTATGGAAACCAGTTATAAATTCACTATTATAAATAAAATTAATAAGTCATACTATTCTATACCAACATTTTATTTAAAACTTGATTCTTTTGTGTAATAGGCATGCATTGTTCACAAATTTGCATTATAACGAAACTCAGAAGGTATGTCAAAAGATGTATGACTATTATTAAATATTATAGCCCAGAAATGACGTTTGTGGGCCATGATAATTGACAGGTCAAATTATGCAAAACTAAAATAAATCCGATATTACTTTTTTAATAATGATTTAATCATTTCATAGTGTAAAACTAATAACACTATGAATCTTTTAGTGTCAAGTCTTAGTATTACGCTAAATAGCATCTAAATTTCAAACTTCAACAACGAAAAGTCAGACTCACGTTAAGATGCTTTAAATTGTCGTTCCACCTGTCACCGTGACAGTAGTTCGTGGACAAAAATATACGTCTATACAAGGTGAGCCAAAAGTTTAGAAAATCAAATTTGATTTTTTTGACGTTTTACAGGGAACTGTAATAAAATTGTAAGCGGACGCGAAAGGCGATTCAAGCTCGAAGAGAGAAAATTTTAGTACGTGCAGAAAAAGAGTGTACATTTGCCATAAGGCCTACGTGTAAAATATAAAATATGGAATAGGTTCGATTTTAAAATGGCGGTGGATCGACACAGATAACAGTGACACCTCAAAGTTCGGATAAGGTTAAGTTAAACGCACAAAAAATTCAATTTCAGGTTATAAATTATCAAAACCGTCAAATCAGTTTGAGTTCGCAATATGGCATTTGCCGGGAAACGTCAAAATTGGCGGAAAGCACCAGTCGTGCAATACACACATAATGACTACATATTCACGTTCATCGATCGGTTGTCAAGTTTAAATGTCAGAAGGCCAACAAAAAAAGAGATTACGAAGGAAAATTGCATTTTTAATTGAAATCTGGTACCTTTCAGATACGAATTAGTGTTATTATTATCAGTTGTTACTATTTCTTTTCTATACGAATATATGAAAAATGCCGACGGATATGATAAAATAAACTTAAAGTATATTATCGCACGTAAATACAGTAACAAATATGACGACACTATTTTTTTCTGTGATGGGAAAAACGACGATTTAATATTGAAAAAAACACGTAAATACTATATATTAAAGTCAGAAAATCAATCGCTGTGACATTTCAAGTGACATTACACCTGCGTTGCTAATGGAAACCTGTAAAATAATCAAATATCTGTGAATTTAAGCGGGCAAAAAGTGAGCACTTTTTTCCCTGGCATATAAAGTCAGATTTTATTACCTGTCAAGAAGGATAAAAAGTCAACTTTTTTTCCCGTCACAGAAAAAAATAATTTAAGCATTACGCCCCAGATGCTGATCAAAATTGGTGAACATAGTATATTATTAAAATAAAATAAAGTAATAGTTAAAGGGTGTAGCGAAAATAAAAAAAATAGTGCACATCTATGTCGCCATCTTTACTCATCTATTATCATTTTAACACCGATATATTTAACTAGAGCATACGCGAAATTTTGGTCGACTCAACATTCACGTTAGGTGGCTTAAATGTTACAGTAAACTTCAGAATTGTCAAAAAAAATCCATCTGACTTTTGATTAATGTTGGCAATTTCACAAAATTTAATTGCAGGTTATAAAACGTCAAAACGATCAATCGATTTCAGTTCGTGATGAAATCCGAACTGCTTTTATGATGACAATTATTTCACAAAAAAAAAGGTTAAACACCCTGACATCTGTCTGATATTTCATTGTTCATGTTTTTAAGCTTCATCGATATTTATTGTAGACCTTGACACAAAAAGATATGAAGTTTCAAATTTTATACAGCGAAATGACTATAGTGGAGGCAATCCTTAAACCGTTGCACGTCATTCATTTTTTAAAAACCGTACCACCCAAAAAATTATAAAATTTACAATACACAATTATATTTTTCAGATATTTATATGTCAAATTTGTGTACATTAAAATGGCGTGCAAATCATATGATTTTTCAAACAGACTTGACTACGCTGCACTATATGGCGTCATTAACGAGTAATGACGTGCAACGGTTTAAGGATTGCCTCCACTATAAAACATTAATGAGAAAAGTGCTATCAGATCCATTTTAGTTTTGCCTATATACCGTGCCTTCAAATACTTTCCGCATTAGAGACGGCCATGCTTTTTTTTAATGGTTGGTGACAGTGCATAATTTTAATAGTTTGGTTATGTCATATAAATAATAATAGGCGTCTATAATTTGAATTTAAGTATGACAACTGTCAGAATTTACAGTTTTCAAAAAATTAGCATGTACACCAACATTGATTACTTAAAAACTTCAAAAACAGTCTACTCTAATGCGGAAAGTATTTGAAGGCACGGTATTAGACAATTACCTTAAAATATGATTTATATTATTATTTCTAGGTGACAGACGAATCAAATTCCAATGTAATGACAAATGTTATGAAACTATTCAATTTACTAAAGTAAATATTCCAGTCTAATTCAACAATTACTACTACTAAATAATTTTATTATCAGTAGAAAGTTTGAAGTATGGGCAGCGTTCAATCATTTAATGGGATATGTTTGAAAATACACCATTAAATCAAATTTTTAATCAAACATTCTGATAATGGTTCATGATGATCGTGTCCCAGGCTGGTGGCTCTTATTTCGATGGATTGGTTGTAATCATGAACTACCTTTTTGCGTTATTTTTTCTTAAATACTTAATAAGAATCACAAAATGATCCAACAATTACGAATTATATTCTTTTTACAGTGTGTGTAAGCAAAATGTTTACACAGATGTTCCAACGTCGATCTGTATTATTTTTGGTTATTGTTTTTAGTTCAACTAACCAGAGTCACTACTAAATATTTAAATTATAATAGGATCGTCTCAGCAACCGACATAGCCAGAGCACGATCTACAGGCGACGACTCAATGCCACTGCAAACTCACTTTGACAGGAACAATTTCAGAGCAGACAAATGAAACTAATTTATTAATATGGAAGCCAGTTATAAATTCACTATTATAAATAAAATTAATAAGTCATACTATTCTATACCAACATTTTATTTAAAACTTGATTCTTCTGTGTAATGGACATGCATTGTTCACAAATTTGCATTATAACAAAGTTCAAAAGGTATGTCAAAAGATGTATGATTATTATTAAATATTACGGCCCAGAAATAACGTTTGTGGGCCATGATAATTGACAGATTAAATTATGCAAAACTAAAATAAATCTGATATTACTTTTTTAATAATGATTTAGTCCTTTCATTGTGTAAAACTAATAACACTATGAATCTTTTAGTGTCAAGTATTGGTATTACGCTAAATAGCATCTAAATTTCAAACTTCAACAACGAAAAGTCAGACTGACGTTAAGATTCTTTAAATTGCCGTTCCACCTGTCACCGTGACAGTAGTTCGTGGACAAAAATATACGTCTATACAAGGTGTGCCAATAGCTTAGAAAATCAAAAATGATTTTTTGGCGTATTACAGGGAACGGTAATACAACTG
The DNA here is from genome assembly GCA_963170755.1 of Amphimallon solstitiale. Classification (NCBI taxonomy): domain Eukaryota; kingdom Metazoa; phylum Arthropoda; class Insecta; order Coleoptera; family Scarabaeidae; genus Amphimallon; species Amphimallon solstitiale. The sequence goes on along the minus strand of OY720680.1, from coordinate 2,584,712 downwards.
TAAGCGGACGCGAAATGTGATTCAAGCTCGAAGAGATTGATGGACAGCTAGTTAAACCTGATAAACACACAATGACTTAAGCCCGCCCATGTTTACTAGCACCATTTACAAAATCTTGTATTACATAAATGATGAACATAAAATAAGGTGACATAAATAAAAATATGGATACATAAGATATCTAACAAATTTAGTAGATGTCTTTTCATCAATATATAATTAAAAGAGTGACAATTAGGGCTTAAAAATTAAATAATGTTAATTACATGGCTATAGAAGAAAACAAAAAAATTAAACCTGCAATAACTAAGACCAAATTGATTATTTTATTGTTGTCGTAAAACAAATGAGACTTCCAATGATATGGCTGCCTTAGCCTCCGTGGTGGCCTCATGGGATAGAGTGTCGGCACTGCATTTCTGTTTAAGCGTACTGAATGAGGGTGTGCATAGCAGTTTGTGTCAAAATGTAGGCTGCAGAGTTTCTTATTACATGTTGTACTGGCATCTAGCACAGGTTTCATGCCCATTTGCTGTTGTTTCACTCCTGAATAATAAAATATAATAATTACAACTGTATACTAACAAATATCAACGATAGTATAAAGGCACGTTTTATTAAAGGAAACTGCCTAGGAAAATCATTAGGAAAAACCATAAATGCTTCTGTACCAAGAAACCTGAAGTTTCTATTAACACTGCTAAACATCGATTGTTTGCTTGTGAAAAAACATAATATAGAAACTTAAAAACAAGTAGTAAGTTTTTCGTGTACCTTAAAGGCTTTCTTATACACCTACAGGGTTAAACTGCAGTTGAGGTGTCGGGCGACTAGTGTACCTTATAGAGCACCTCTAATTGAACAACTTTTTCTTATAAAATTATCAATGCGAACATAGAGAAATGGAGATAAAAAATAAATTAGGTACTGACCGAGTCAATTTTGCAGTTTACATCTCATGAAAGGTATCCCATATACAGTATGTCCACGGATAGACATCCCAATAGGACAAATGGACCAAAAATTTCGTTTTTCGACAAAAAGTCATTCTTGATAAAAAGTTCTGCATCTCGAAAAAATGTAGTCTACGAGGAGAATTTTTGTTTTTTTTATACAGGGTACCCATAAAATATAAAAACATGAAATACCATCAAGAAAAAACTACCTTTATTTATCGTTTTAAAGTAAAATGGCTAATAAAAAAAGGTTTTAAACCCTATTCAGTGCTTACATAAGAAACGTATTAAACAAAAAGATTGCACAACAAAAAGAACTACATTGCACAACACAAAGAACAATTATTTATTCAAATACGCCTCCCCCGTGTTCGACGCATTTTTCAAATTGCCGTCTAATGTGATCATAACTTTTTCTTACCTCCTCGAGGGAAATCATTTGTATTGACTGTAAAATCCTCTGTTTCAAAATATCAACATTATTTTCAATGGGTTGTTGAAAAGTTAATTGCTTTAAACGGCCCCAAAGGTACGCGTCTGAAATCGTGAGGTCAGGACTCCTCGCAGGCCACATAACTGGACCGTACCGGCCAATCCATCGATCTCCAAATTTCATGTTAAGCCACTCTGTAACTTCGCGTGCACAATGCGCTGGGCACCCGTCTTGCTGATAGTACATTTGTCCTCTGTACTGTAATGGCAGCTCATCTAACTTATCCGAAAAAAAGGTTTGTAGCATTTCCATGTATGAATTCCTGTTGCACGTGTTCTCAAAGAAAAACGGTCCTATTATTCCAAAATACGATATTCCACACCATACATTAACTTTTTTAAAATATTGGCGATGGGCAGGAATTCTAAATTTGGGATTTTCTGTGCTCCAGTATCGTAAGTGCTGGGAAGCCATTGTACCATTTGTTGAAAAAGTCGATTCATCAGAGAATAAAATAAGTTTGTGAAATTGGTTATTTTCATTTAAAATTTTGTCCCCTATCCATAAACAAAAATCCAGTCTCCATCTTCTAAAGTTTGATTAAAATGCGGTTTGAATGGGTAAAGCTTATTTTGTTTTAAAATTTTTTGAATTTAACTTTTTTGGACGATCTGCAAATTTCGGGCTCGTTTCCTTAGTGATAGAAGTGGGTTCTCCGCAACAGATTGTAAGACAATAACGGTAGCTGCATCATCCTCATCAAACAGTTTCTTCATCCTTTTTAAGTTTTCCACCGATCCCGTGTGTTTGAATTTCTTGATTAATTGCCGAATTGCATACGTCGAAACATAAACTCCAGGAAACTTTTCGATAAATCGTTTTTGTACATAATTGTAAGAGTTTCCACCGGTACCATAACACTGCACCAAAAATATTTTTTGTTCAACAGACAGCATATTTATTTTAATATTTTAAAACGAGATTTTTGACAACTTCGTGACATTAAAATAATATCATGACGTTTTGACAGGTTATTTGTGATAAAGGATACCTGCATTAGGTGGGATAGGTGGAAAAGGTAAAACTAGAGACTGTTTAGTAAAAATGCAGCTTGGGTTCTTTATGTAAGCACTGAATAGGATTTAAACCCTTAAGAAAAAGTTATGATCACATTAGACGGCAATTTGAAAAATGCATCGAATACGGGGGAGGCGTATTTGAATAAATAATTGTTCTTTGTGTTGTGCAATGTAGTTCTTTTTGTTGTGCAATCTTTTTGTTTAATACGTTTCTTATGTAAGCACTGAATAGGGTTTAAAACCTTTTTTTTATTAGCCATTTTACTTTAAAACGATAAATAAAGGTAGTTTATTCTTGATGGTATTTCATGTTTTTATATTTTATGGGTACCCTGTATAAAAAAAACAAAAATTCTCCTCGTAGACTACATTTTTTCGAGATGCAGAACTTTTGATCAAGAATGACTTTTTGTCGAAAAACGAAATTTTTGGTCCATTTGTCCTATTGGGATGTCTATCCGTGGACATACTGTAGATCCTTGAAATGATGAAAATCACGATAATTGATGTTTATTTCACATAATCACACACAATTTAGGTCAATTTGTATGTTTTCTTATGACTTTTCTGCGATTTTAAAAGCACCATCGAATGTCAAGGTAATTGTTGTGTTGTGAGCTTAAATAAACATCATTTATTGCGATTTCCATTATTTCAATGCTCTATATGGGATATCTCACATGGGCTGTAACCTGCAAGATTGACTCGGTGAGTACCTAATTTATTTTTTATCTCCATTTCCCTACGTTTGCATTGATAATTTTATATGAAAATTTAGAGGTCCTTTATAACATACACTAATCATTTTGTCAAAAATCGCCTGACACCTCGACTTCAATTATTCCCACTTATATTATACTCCTAATAATTGCCAATTACTTACTTAACTGTCATTTAAACTTTAATTAGTGTAATCGGGGAACCAACAAAATCCTTGCTACAACCAAGTGGTCCTTATTGCTCTTGGAATCAGAACTACAAACAAAAAATCTCCAGCTCACCTTCGGGTTATATATCAACTATTAGTGTCGTTAGTTACTTGTTCGCATTCTAGGAAAATATGCATCGCTCTTGCTTCCTGCTTGTACGCCCCACACACGATCTACCAGGTTCTATTCATCCTTCAATTCTAAAAATGCCTTATGTTAACTTAATAAAATTATCATATTACTCTTTACAGAACTTACGGTACGATTATAACACCATTAACTAGTAGCAATAAGAAAAATAATGTTTAGCAACACACACAAAATTTAATGGTTGACGCTTCTATGCGTTTTCATAAAATGACAGCGCTATAGTAGCGACATCTCAAGATATTCGGTTAAACTCATGATTCAAATTTACTTATAGGTCTCTTGTTTCTCAACCGTTGCGTCATCTAATAATGACCCAGTTAGGTAGATTAGGCGGCAAAACCCCGTATTTAAGTGAACCATCTGATCTAATCTGTGGTTCAGGGTCAATGGGATTTTTACATTTTATGATGTATATATTTTTGAGGTTCTGTGTTATGTATACAGAAATCGCAGCAGCTCTGATTTTAGTCTGTCGCAAAGCTATGAGACCCGCCACTATGATCGCGTTTTGCCTCCTGTACATAGAACGACTTCCTTTCAGAGGACCCTGGTTTTTGTGGGCTGTAAATTATTTAATGCTTTGCCAAATGAAATAAGAAAATGTCCCGCATTACGAGTTTTTAAAAAAAAATTGAGAGACTCTCTCCTTCAAATTTGTTGCTACAGTGTTCAAGATTTTATAAATTATTTTAAATAACTTTATATTGTATTGTATGTGACGCATTTCTTTTACTTTTACTGTACTGTGCTACATACAATGTCTGAAGTAATAAGAAATAAAATGAATTATTATTATTATTAATGTCTAATATTTTATCCTCATTATTATCATTCTGAATAAACTATAGTTTGTGTTGCGTACTTCGTGAATCATCTAGAGTTGCTGAAGTAAGTGCATTAGTATTACTTATTTTGTGTGTCTTGGCTGCTTTGTTATCTATATTTACTTGTTAAATAGTTTACGATAATAATATCAAATTTATTGTAATATTAAATGATAATATTGAGAATAATCTCCACTATATATCTCTGTTGAATACTTCTAGAAGACACATTTCTGTCATGTTACATATTTTGATATGTACAATTATGATTGTGAAAAAAAATAGGAAAAAAAGAACAATAAATACAGCAAATATAATGTCCTGTTATCCGTGTACCCAAGAGCAGGAAACTTAATTTGGAGGAGTAAATTATTAATAAATAAACCAAATAATAAAGAATTCAAGTTGCATTCTTGAAGGATTCCTGACGTAAGAATAAAGCTGCTAGAACAGTATTTGTTCTAGGTAACACAGTATTTGTTTAAAAAAAGATAAGATCTAACTAAACTTATCGAGTACATAGTTACGATACCAAATAAACCAAGCTACAGGTTACCATTAATAGTTACGCTTTTGACAAGTGGATGTAAATTATATTCACCTATCCAAGATTATCCAAGGATTTCTCAATGTACATTGAGAATCTTCAGAGCGGTTTGAACATGTTGGCAGTGTGTTGAGAGACATTTAGTTATATATTAATAGATGCTGTGTGGTTACTTTCCTGCGTTCCTCTACGTCTTCGTCTTACTGTTGCCATGTTTACTGCCCTTGTAAGAAAATTCGATGTCATGGACCTTGGTATAATTTATGGCTTGTACTTTTGGGATTAACTGTTTTAGAACATTCAGATCACTTGTCATTTTTAAAGCTGACCCCAACATACATTTCTTTCAGTGTTGGTAATGAATTTATTCGTGTAATATAGTATTGTTATTTGGGAATATAATTAATAGTATACTCCTGCTTGTATACAGCATGTGTCAATTTTCATTAGCCATAGGCGATTAATCCATACAGTACGTGGCAACATAGTACCCCTTCTTTCCTTTCCAATGCCAGCACGACCGATGTATGCTCGTAAATACAAGTTAGCGTGGTTAGCAGTAACTATTCGACCACCGGCTTGGGTGTTTGTAATGCGTTCAGAAATAATATTTACGAGTTGCAAGGATTTGTTTTTCTTTTTGCTTTCAGTAAATGCAGAGAATTATTAAGCTGCGTTCACGCTGCATGACACAAACAAAAGCGTAATTCTAATAAAATTAAAAATAAGGTAAATAAAAAAGGATTCTGAAAATAATAATAAACTACTAGATCAGGAGATCGCGGCGACCATTTGATGTTTCCCGTTCCAGTAATAAGACGGCTTTTATTGCAGACTAGATCGCAACGTGTTCGCAGTTAAACATTGAATGTAAAATCTGGTGGAGAGAAGTGGGAAGATCGGAGAAAATCGTTGTGATGTCGATTGTTGCCGGGATTGGTGACGGACAGTAGGGGTGCCATGTTGCCACGCATTACTTGTATACGTATAAATCGCACGTAAACATTGAATCCCCATACCTAATGAAAATTGACACATACGGTATATTTACTGCTGTACAGCATTTTTAATATCTTTTGCCTGCTTGGAAATAAAGAGGAATTATTATTGTTATTATTAAAGGCATTTTTCTTGCAAATGTGTTGCACATTATTCACTCTACACAGATTTAGAAAGTATAAATGTATTTAGTTAGACCTGAATTTACTACCAGTTTTGCATAGTACATTTTTAAAATTCGGATAGGAAGTAACAGTTTCACTCTTATTAGAAGGCTTTTTTGGCAAATATTTCGCAAATGAAGCACTTCCCACAGATTAATTCATAAAATAAAACTATTTAAAGCTTAATTTGGAAAAACTTTTGTATAAAAAATCGTTTTAAAGAAAATTCGGAAAGATAAGTAAGAAAGTCTTGTGGCTATAATGTATTTATTATAAATTATTTATTGAGATATTCTATAGGAAACGAAACTAATGCAAATATTTACGAGTTTTTTCATTTTCTTTAAACTAATTTGGGTTGATAAAAATGTAAATACAGTTTTTGTCGCGTGTCTAGTTTAGGAATATCTTTCAGATTCTATTAAATATTTAGATTAACAGAAATTCTAAATAAACAATTCTAACCAAATACTGCTTATTTTTTTACGGTCAATTACATTACCGGTGTTAATGTTATGAAAAAATAAATATTCTTTTAACAAAATATTGTAACTCTGATCAAATTTAAAAAGCTGTTTTACTCTTATAAATTCCTTATCAGCTTGTTAATTAAGAAAATACTGTGAATAAGCGTAAAACTTGTACAATATTTCTAATTTCATTTTATATCACAGGTTGTGGGATTAGCCAGACGTAAAGAAAGAATTGATCAACTAGCAGCTGAACTCAGCAATGAAACTGGAAAGCTTTATTCGTTCAGAGTTGATATGACACAGGAAGAAGACATCCTTCAAGCCTTCAAATGGGTCACTGATAATGTAGGCCCTGTTAGCATTTTAGTTAATAATGCAGGAATAAGTCAACCGACGAGTCTGTTTGGTGGGGAGACTGAAAAATGGAAAAAGGTTTTGGACACGAATGTTCTAGGCGTAGCTATTGCATCAAGAGAAGCCGTGTCAATTATGAGAGATAATAACATTGACGGATACATAATAAATATAAATAGCGTAGCTGGTCATATAGTTTTAGATATGCCTGGAGTAAATATTTATTCGGCGTCTAAACATGCTCTCACTGCAATGACGGAGACTTTGAGATTAGAGTTGGCGTGCCTCAAAAGTAATATTCGTGTAACAGTAAGTCAATTAGCAAATACTTTTATACATTCCTTAAATAAGATCTTGATCTATTCAAAAGTGATTGACTTATAGGGCATAAAGTGCCTATGGCTCTTGATAGAAACGATTTGAGTACATTTAAATAAATCTGCAGGTGAGATCTGGAGATGTAAACCTCTTCAACCTACTCACTTCAATTGTGCCTACAAGTACTTTGTTAGCATACAGGTAGGTGAAAGTAAATAATAGTCGGTTTGCACCATTTTCACTATAGGTTTTCATTACTTCTTGAACGGAAGGCTTAGTAGATTATGTTGACCGCTAGATTGCGAGGTTTGCTGTTCATTCAACAATGTAAAACTATTCATGGTGAACGTAATATATGTTACAGTGCCTTTTCTATGATTATATACGGATTGTTTCCATATTCGTACTTTACTTCTCCCACGCGGTTTTTTTCATTTTAGGGAACAGCTAAAAAAAGGGTGGGTGAATCAAAACATCAAATCCCACTTTATACAGAGCAGCCAATGTAACACGACTCATGTGGACACGATCATGACAATGCTCTCTTCCACAAGGACGTCTTTCGTCAATTTTCTCTCGTTTTTCTTGATCCGCTGCTGGATTAAATCGTAGTATTCTCTAGTTATGGAAAAACCTTTATTTTTGTAATAAATTAACAGGGTTCATTCTAAGTGCTAATAAGCAGTAGTCTTGACACCTTAAACTTTTTGGGTGGTGGTGTACCTTTTTTTATGGCCCTGCATGAAGTCTTGCTTAGACTCAGGTTCATAAAACCGAGGGTTGTTCAGGCCACACAATAGCGAATCAGGCAAAGAATAAACCCACGTTAAACAAGAAAGTTAGTTTCAAATTATATCATCAGAATGTTCAGTGTTTAAGTACATGCATTAATGAACTTCAAGTGGAGTTGACAACTGACTATGCTGTAGTGTGTATCACGGAACACTGGCAAACCAAGGATCAGCTTAATTTATATAATCTGAGTGACTACCGTCTGTTGACCAGTTACTGCAGGGAGCTGAGACAACATGGAGGATCGGCGATCTACGTCAGGGAAGATTATGTAAAGAATTTCGAATTAATTCACAGTATAAATTCGCTTGCTAGAAATTTTGTATTTGAATGTTGTTCTGTTAATGTTAAAATTTGTGATCGATCCATATTGATAGTGGAGCCCCAACAGTAATGTGAATGAGTTTTTTAATTGTTTTGAGGAAATGTTAAATATTATAGATATATTAAATCATCCATGTTTTATTGTCTGGGATTTCAATATAAATGTACTGGAAGATAATTCACATAGTATAAATTTCAGGAATATTCTTTTTGTTTATGGTTTGTATTTGACAATTAACGAATCGACCAGAATAACCTGAAATTTAGGTAGTTGTATAGATAATATTATTGTATCAGATGTTGTAAAAATTAATAATTCATACTCTAAAACGATATATACCGGCTTTTCAGATCATTTGGCACAATCTATTGAATGTGAAATACTCATTAGTGACAGGAAGAGTGTTAATACCTACAAACACATTAGATCTTACAATAGAAGTAACTATAATAATTTTTGTTTAGATTTAGCCAATGAATCTTTCAGTAATATCTACCACACACGTGATTTTTTTTTGGTGGGTGGAAATCTTTTATAGGCACCAAGAGCTTAGGTCCAGCACAGCTTGGTAGTGTGGGACTCCCAGTCGATGTAGTGCAATAGCTGGTTTACCCACTAAAACCACCCTATCTTCTCTCCTAGTGCATTTCATCGTACCGTCTGTTAGACATCTCCGTCATGAATGCACCGAGTAAGTTTCTATTTTAAGGTCGTTGTCTCTCGTCTTCCTCCTTAGTTATCATTATTGCTCTTATCATTCCGTGCAGAGCGCTCCAACTTTCCACAGAGTCCAGCATACTATCGATTAGATTTTCAGGCGATATCTCTCCCTCGATTTGTAGTTCTTCCTTAATTTTTCCTCTTATTGTGCTCCATCGAATAAAAAAAGAAAATGGTATGTTCTACCTTGTCTGGTTCCCCGCAGTGCATACACATATCGTCCGCTCCCTTGCCTATCCTTTTTATATATGCTCTGAATGGTCCATGTCCGATGAGAGCTTGCGTGAGATAGAAATCAATATTCTTATGTCCACACCTGATCCACTTCTTCAGGTCGGGTATTAGCTTTTTAGTCCATTGTCCTTTAAGGGTGTTGTTGTTCCATCTTTCCAGCAGTTTAGTGTTCGGTTTTTTGCGTCTTTCTGTATTCCTTTCCCGTCCATATCAAAGGTGTACTTTCTTTCCTTTGCTAATAAATCTATAGGCGGGATCCCTGCGATAACCTGGAGCGCCATAGTCGAAACTGTTTTATATGCTGATACTACTCTAATCAGTATTCTCCGTTGCATCTTTTCTAACAGGAGATTGTACCTCTTCACTTTAATCTTGTCCTCCCATATTGGCGCTCCGTAAAGCAATATGGAGTGCACTACGCCTGCGAGAATCGCTCTTTTACTACTGCTAGGTCCATTAATGTTAGGCATCAGTCGCGTTAATCGACCCACTCTATCTTCAGCTTTTCCGGTTACCCTCGTAAAATGCTCATTGAAGCTGCCTCGTGTATCAAAGAACACTCCCAAGTACTTTATACTCTTTTTTGGTACGATTTCCACGTTGTTAATTTTGAAACTTAAGCCGTCTCCCCTTCTTCCACGTGATGTTAATGATATGTTTAATTCTATCATGAGTACTTTTACTGGTCATTTCAATGCACATTTTCCATTGCGCAGGACTAGAGTTTCGAATCGGAATAAGGATAAATAGACCAATACAATACACCAGAATGAAAAACCGGGTTACCCTTTTGCAGATGTTAAGCAACCTACCAGCTAGACCTAAAACAACGGTATTCTAGCTGTCAAAAACAATACAATTTGCTTCTCAATGAAACAAAAAGGCATTACTATGCCAATAAAATAATGACAGCGGAAAGTAAATCTAAGGAGATGTGGAATGTAGTAAAGGAAATACGAGGTGAAAATAAAAAATCACATCTTCCAGAAAATATTAGACCTGAATTGCTTGCAAATGAATTTAATCAGTATTTTTCGGGTGTAGTAACCAATCTTTTACTTGGAAATCATCCGGTTTCTAATCGAAGCTTTAATAGGTCACACATAAAATCACCTGCGACTTCTTTTTTCTTGCTCTTGTTACTGAGAATGAATTAATATCAACGGTGGGGAGTTTTCGGAATGGAATGTGTGTTGGTGTGGATGGCGTTCCTGTTACTCTGTTTAGGGTGTGTATTAACACGATCGCATCACATTTATGCTATATAATAAATAACTCTTTTTGTAAAGGCGTTTTTCCAAACCTATTAAAAACATCATTAGTAACACCGATTTACAAAAAGGGTGACAGTAATCTCTTTGAAAACTATAGATCTATTAGTATCTTATCTTCGTTTTCCAAAATATTCGAAACTCTAGTCGCTAAGCATATTACTGACTACTTTTTCAAAAACAACCTTTTCTGTGTGGAACAACATGGTTACATACCTAGAAGGGGTATTGAGACGGCTCTGTATCAATATACTCAGAGGGTTTTGTCAATTCTGGAAGAGCGCGGTCTGGCATGTGGTCTGTTTTTGGACTTGTCAAAGGCGTTTGACTGCGTTGATCATTCAATATTACTGGAGACGCTGAATTCTTACGGTATACGCGGAGCAGCAAATAACTGGCTAGAGACTTACTTAACTAATCGTAAGCAAGTAGTGAAGTGTTGTATTGACGGAGTTATTACGCAATCAGACGAGACTAATGTGACTATGGGTATCCCACAGGATAGTGTCCTTGGGCTACTACTCTTTATAATTTTTATGAATGATATAGGATCTACTTTATCTGATTCTAATAACAGCATCATTACTTATGCGGATGACACCAACCTAATTAGTAGTGGAAAGGACTTGCATGAGGTCTATCAGAAGAGCTTAAAATATTACAATAGGTTGCAAGATTAGTTTGCAGCAAATAAGGTCATTTTGAATGAAGAGAAAACTGCATGCATAATGTTTAGATGTTCAAATGGTATGCCAGTCTCACCAGACATTGTTTTGAATAGTTTGAATATTCAGCTGTCTCCTTGCCAAAAGTTCTTGGGAATCTGGATGGATTAACACTTAAAATGGAGGATCCACATGGGAATTTGTGAGGTACTTGTGAGGGTATGTTACGCTATGCGCATACTAGCTTACATACTGGATGAAAATACCCTGCTATTGGTGTATTTTAGCTCTTTTTATTCAAGAATTTGGTTTGGAATTATTTCGTGGGGTTTTTCATCGGATATGACTGGGATTTTTACAATTCAAAAAAGAATTCTAAGGATTCTGTTTGGAAAGCGCTACTTAGACACTTGCCGAAATTTATTCAGGACTAAAAGATTGCTGACTGTATATGGTATATACATCTATGAATGTTTGTTTTCTGTATATAAAAACAGAAAATTTTTCAGCATTTCCGAATTCGACCACGCTTATGGCACAAGGAACAAAAATAATTATAGACTACCGCAACACCGTTTAGTTGTAACTGAAAGAAATCTTGGCTACGCCGTTATGTTATTTTTTAACAAATTCACAAATGATATGAAAACTCTGGGTAATATCAAGGTATTTAAAAGTAAAGTGATTTCTTATCTATGTAGCATTGAGCCGTATTCGATAAATGAATTTTTAGAGCACAGAAATTAAATTATTTTGTATTTCTTTCTGTTATTTTGTCTATCTTTCTGTTATGACGTTTTCATACTATATATGTAATGTTGTTAGTGTGAAATAAACATTATTATTATTATTATTATTATTATTATTAAAAAAGGTAGTATCAGATACTCCAGTCATTCCTGCGAGTTGTATATTCTTTAACCGAACATCTTCCAATAATAATTTTTCGATTTTTCTGGTCTGGAATCACTGGAATGGTCATTACAATAGGCCGGCTCGACTAAGGGTCGTCTTCAAATGTTTTCCTACCTTGCTTGAAACGACTATGCCACTTAAGAACAATGGTTTTTTCTCGGGCAATTCAATCATTTCTGTGTACAAGAAATGTTAAAATTGGCACCAGAAGCAGCACTTTCACTATTAGTAGAAGTTTTTTTTGCAAATATATTGCTAATTATGCATTCTATAGAGATTTATTAGCACAAAAGTATTTAGGTTCGATGTGGAATAATTTATGTTTAAAAAAAGTTTCAAAATTCGGGCTGGAAATAACAGTTTTACTTATATCGAATAGCAGCGTTTCCGCAAATATTTCACAAATTATGCAATTTATTAAGAGTATGAAAGTATTTAAAACTTAATTTTTGGACAACTTTGGTATCAATTCGGAACGCAATTAAGTATAAGACACCTCATTCTTTGTGTTTCCGTTTTAATTATTATTTCAGTTAGCGATCATTATATCCAAGTTTCACAAAGTCAGCACAAAAACAATTCATGATGTCTTTAAATTTCACTGAGTCCTCGTAGCGCATAATTATATTAAGATCGATAATAAGTTGAAAGAAAATAGTTATCCATTTTATTACAATTTATCCTTTTCAGAGCTTAAGTCCAGGAGTCGTTAAAACAGAGATGGCTCTGACCAGTGGTGCGTTATCTCAAGAAGCATACAAAAAATTGCTTGAATCTGCCGTGACGGGGTTTTTAGAGAGCGAAGATATAGCTGATGCGATTTTATACCTATTAAGTACTCCATTACGCGTTCAGGTAATAATATCATTCAAGTATTGCTCAATATCATTTCAATTTTCTTATAAAAGAACAGCAAAAATCCTTTTTACACTTTCATTATACTTTTATTACCATGAATTAAAATATAGTAATAAATTGTGTTTCAAATTCTAGGTGACGGAACTTACTATAAGGCCAATTCGAGAAACGAACCAATTTGCTGATCTTCAGTGAACTTCAAGATAAGCATTTTTTGTAATTATGTTAATGTTTGCAAATATAAAATTATATTAATGTTGCTCCGTTATTTCCAGCACCCTTTACGGTACAAGTAGTGATTGCAATACCGGTAAGTGTACCGGTATACCAAATATTTTTTTTAGTAAAGGGTTTATTTTAACTTATTGGGCATCGACTGTTATTTGAAATACGATTTTTTTCCATCGACGTGGCAGTACCAACATCAGTCACTTGCTGTCACCTGATCTTCTCTCTTTGTCTGCGTAAGGTCAAGAGATAAGTATGAAGCGTGTATGAAACCCAACCTCATCTTTACTATTGAAAATATGTTGGTGATATTACTACTTTGAGGTGTATCGATACAATACAAAACATTATATAATTTTATTGTTATAAATATCATGTGCAATTTATTGTGAAAACCGAAAATCAAAATAATATATCTTTTCAGATACCAAATTAACTAAAATTAGAATATATTAGTATAAATTTGAGATTAGTTTTAAATCATCCAAAGAACCTAATGTTGGAATTAAAACTAAAAAAGTAGTAGTTGGAGTTTTCGCTAATAGTGGTTATCCTAGATATTATCGCTTGTCTTAAGTGTTCCAGAGGTCTCTAACTGTTTCTATGTAAACCCGTGTTCTATTAATGAAGCCAAAATTTCTTTAAAAAGGATTAGGATAGATTTGGTCACGGGTACGATGGGATTCTTATTTACACGGAGATATGCATTACTATTATACAAACCTTTATGTACAATTTTCAGTTTAGCTCTTCGTACATCAACATTTCCTGAAGTCTGGAAATTGAGTAAGATCAATCCTGTATTTAAAAAGGGAAATAAACATGATATTTCCAATTATAGGACCATTATTAACATTCTGTCAACGTGCTCTAAAGTATTTGAACATTTGCTGTATAACAAGCTATACAGCTGCGTAAGACCTTACATCTCTACAGTACACCATGGTTTCATGACCGAGAGGTCTACACTTTCTAATTGGCTGAAATTACTCAATATCTAAGCACATCAATGGACAAAAGGCAACAGGTGGATGTCTTATACATTGACTTCGTTAAGGCATTCGACACCATTGATCATAATATACTACTGCTCAAACTTGGTTCTATCAGTTTCTCAGCTTCTCTTACCGAATTAATCGCCTCTTACCTTGAGAACAGATCGAGTTACGTGTACTACAATGGTTACAGTTCCAACGTATTCACGAAACATCGGGGTACCTCAAGGATACACTTTAGGGCGTTTATTATTCAATATATATATTAATGATCAATTAAATAGATTGGATTGCGGGGATCTTTCTGACGCCGAATATTCTCAAAAATTAACGACCTATTGCCATCAATTACAAAAAAAAAAAAAACTTACAATACTAACAACTGATCTGAGTTTTTAATGAATGTGCAGTTGTGACATTCTCAAGAACTAACATACAGGTCTTATTTGGCTAATCGCTGGGTTTAATAATTATAGCTAGACAGACTAACATTAAAGATCTGGGTGTGTTATTTGATTCCCGCTTGGACTTTACTGGCCACATGCAATCAATTTTTTCTTCTGTTTCACGCACGCTTGGCTTTTTAATAAGGTCATGCAGAGGCTTTTCGAATCTCTCAACATTTACCTCCCTATATTATACACTGGTTCGTCTAAAATTGGAGTGCGCATCAATAATATGGTACCTCTGCTGCGTGTACCAGCAACTAGCTTTCGAGAGAGTGCAGAAGAGATTTTTAAAATATGTATCGTTCAAAATGAGCGGTGTTTACCCCCACGTAATACTGATTATGATGCACTCTTAAATACCCATAATTTCATAGCTTGACTTCAAGGAGGAAGATAGCCAGTGCGGTATATTTAAGAAAACAAATTAATAATGAAATTTACTCGTCCTATCTTCTGTCGGACAGACTTTTTGGTGCAACGCGTTCTACTGATACGTTTTTATTTGCCAGAGCTGGAACGAATGTTATGGTTACAGCAGCATTAACTCATATGACAAGAAATGCAAATATTTTATATTCTGATCCCTTACACATTAATTCTTTGCCTGCTGACGTGGCTTTTCCTTATTCCCTCCCTATAAAATTATTATTTATTTTACCAGTCACTAATTTTCTAAGTTGAGCCAGGGTGCTTGATGGTTACAATACTATGTAATATATTCTCGTATATATGTTGCCTAATTATTCAGCTTTTAGTCGTTTATGTGCTAATATACTTTGTTTTGATTTTGGAAATACGCTCATATTTTTGTTTGCACTGTACTATTCTTTAATTATCCTTTTGTTCTGTAAATGAATTCTGTCTGTTGGACAATAAAGTTTATTATAATTATTATTATGTAAATTAGCTTGCCGGGCAGGGTTTATGATTCAGTAAAACCCAATTCAACAGACCAAGAGGTTTAAATTACACACAGTATAATACCAGACTAATTAATGATCGGCAATTGCAATTAAGCAGTGCATGTAGCCAACCTTATTAGGGTGAACGTTGAATCAGGCACAGATAACAATCAAATGTTTTATTGAAAACGCATGGGTTTATATAACCGCCCTAGGACCTGCATTGATGAATAAATTGTGATTTCGAGTCATGAACATGTATCGAACAAGTGAACATTCAACATTTTCCAACATTGAGCTTGTATACGAGTATATCACATGGGAAATCGTAACTTTGCTCCTAACATAATTTTCATAAAGAAAAATACACACATCTAACATTTAAAAATTACTTTACATATAATTTGCAAGTTACTGTCGAAATGAAATACAAAATCGCATACCGATACATAATACATTTATAAAGATAATAGATGATAATACTGTATTTTAAGACCTGGAGGTCAAACTCTGAGGTAAAAATAAGCAGTCAGTGCGTAACGGTAGTCGTAAGCATAAATCAGGTACAATCTTTACAATAAGAATCAACTTGATGCTTGACCATTTAGCTGAGAAGGAGGAACGTAATAATTCCTTTCTACTTATAAGTACTCCTTTTCCAGTGAATGGTGATAACAATTCAAATACTTTTATAACTATAATAAACATCCTAATTTAACGAGAATGTTTTGTTTTTGAGGTGTATACGAGAGTGAGGTCGTGAGTAGGGTTTCCAGTCCCGGTATTTGGTCCCGGGACGGTCCCGGGACCACAGCGAAGTCCCGGCACCTCAAAAGTCCCGAAACGCTGTTTATGGTATAGCATGTACTATATACGTGCTTATGCCCGTCAAATAATTTGAGGTATGTTAGTGGTAATAAACTTCCGGACAAAAAATGTTAAATATAATTTTTAGTATTCAGTAACTGCAGATCAGCTGTTAGCATTTCAATTAAAATGAATTATGATTTGACACTTTACACGATACACTCAAAAATAAATACCGATCCAAAGTCAATATGGCAACATTTTTTAATATCAAAGGATAAACAAACGACGAAATGTAAATTATGTCCCCATAAAGTTGTTATGACTAAAGACGGCTTGACAAAAGGACTACACAAGCACTATGCAGCGCACAAAAAAAAATGCGGTGCAGGCAAGTCAGCCACCATTACCAGAAGTAAATGTCGCCTACGCCCACGGTGTTCAAGTTGAAATTGTTAGCATCCACGAAGAGAGAAACTCGTCTTCCTTTCTATCTTATTCTTTCTAAATGGTACAAAAAAAGAAAACTAGCGGATTATTTCCTAGTGAATCCAAACTAGGAAGACAACTCTTTAGATGCTGTCATTGCTCAAATGGCAGCACTACATGGACTCCCATGCAGAGTTTCTATTACGTCTAGGGATCTAAGAAACGGATTGGAAGCCAGGCGATTTTTAAATTTTCCAACATCTCCGTCAACAATAAAAAATAGAGTTTTAATGTATTGCGAAAAGGTTTTCGACAATTTTGCTAATCAAGTAAAAGTCCTACGACAGAACGGTCGTTGGTTCAGTTTAACATTCGATGATTGGTCGTCCACAACCAACAATCGATATATCAATATTAACATTTATGGTTGTTTAGATGAGCAATGCGTTAAGAATTGGAATATAGGACTAGTACCTGCTAAAGGATCAATGCATGCAGAAACATGTGTTAACCTTGTTGAAACAAAACTTAAACGATTTAGATTAGCCTTGAAAGACGACATTGTTTCTGTCACAACAGATGATTCCAGTGTAATGGTGAACTTGAGAAAGTTAATAGAGCCTTTCGAGCAACTGTGCTTTGCTCATGGCATTCAACATGTAGTTATTACCATCATATCCTAAAAATATGCAAAAAATACCAGAACTAAATATTAACAATGATGATGATGGTAGTGATAGTAGTGAAAGAACTTCTTGAGTTAGTTGAAGATTATGAATAAGTGTTTGGAACATTCAAGCACTAGTAACCCAAGTAAGAAAAATTGCTAAATTATTCTTCCGCTCTCCATTGAAAAAGCACTGTTCTGCAGAAATGTGTGAAAGAAAAACACAGCAAGAAACTAAATCTTCTTGTAGATTGCAAAACCCAATGGAACAGCATAGAAAATGCAATGTCTGTATCCACAGGAGCAGTACCAATATCGTCAGCCAAAGCCAATTAATAGTATATTACATACCGAGGTGGAAAGTGTTTCATTAATGTCGAGAGATTAGGTAGTTAACCGAGACGCGAAGCGTCGAGGTTAACTTTATCTCGAGACAGGAATGAAACTTTTCACCGAGGTTTGTATACTATTTTATTTACAACCTTAATTATATTTATTTGTGATAAAAATTCCGGTAAAAGTTTTGACATATTGAGTTGTCAGATTTGTGATGATCTAGCGTAAACGTCAAATAAATATACGCCACTTTTTTTCGGTGAATAGATTATAAAAGAAATGTTGAGTAGTAAAGCCTTCAAGGTCTGCACTCCACTTGAACTGAGGGAAAATGTCCTCCCGTAGCAATCCAGATATCTTGGCTCGAATGGAGAAGGACAAGAAATCACTATTTCATCATATCAGCAATAGCAGGGCGGCCTATCTATATGTATTCAAGCTTCCAATAATTCTAATGTAACAATTAATTTTATTTACAACCATACAATTAATAATTATTTGTGATAAAAATTCCGATAAGGTTTTGACATATCGAGTTGACGGTTTTAAATTGTGATTGACATTGAGGTTAAGAAGCGAGGGCAGTAATAGAGGGCGGGAAGTAAATGAGGGCAGTAATCAGAGGGCGGGAAGTAAACGTGAACAAAGTCACACTTCCCAACTATTAAAAAGTCAGAAATGCCAACATTACGCGTATGGTTGTAAATAAAATGAATTAATTGAAATAATCAAAGGCGAAATGGCACTTTTTGAAAATGGTGGTTGTCGTGGTCAGAATCTCCAATTATGTCATAAATATTTGCTAACCATATCATCGTTCAATCTGAAAGGGACCTTTCAGTGGCTGGATCGTTTGCAACAAAACTTCGGACAAAATTAGGAGATTCATCTTTATATGCACTTGTAGTGGTCAAGTCATATTTTAAAAAATAATATTTATTTTGTTATTTTATAAAATAATATCTATTTCTATAATTTAATGGAATAGTGTTTCCTTTTTTTCTTTAAGATAGTGTTTAGTGCTCATTGCTCATGTTGTTTTTTATTATTTTTGGTTCTTGCTGTGTACTGTTGCTGAAACCCAATACCTAATATTATAATAAAAATACTAAATCACTTTTTTTGTTTTCCTAGCGCATTTGCACGATTAATAAAATGTATCTCGTTTTCAGGGCTTTCGGTACTAGCACCGGGACTTAAAATTAAGTCCCGAAGTTCCGAAGACCTTTTTGATCCCTTGGAAAGCCTAGTCGTCAGATTATAAATGGAATATTTACAAACACCAATGGCGTTGATAATATTGGTATTAACTTTATCATGATCTGTTGCCCATACCTTGTTCAATTTGTTGTACATTCATTCAAATTTTGTTTATTCGAAGCCTTTCTACGATGTTAGAAAATGGCATTGGTGGTAAGAAAACCATTGAAACATTTTCTGACTTTAGACCAATCAATATTTGGCCGGTGTTGTCGAAAGTTCTGGAGCGGTCAGTTGAGGTTCAACTTCGTCACCTAATCATAGTTATGTCACTGCTTTGACTATGGTGACCGATAATATTATATCATCCGTTAACGGTATTATTTTAGCTTTCCTAGGTTAGAGCAGAGCATTTGACACTATAGGTCATGAGGTGTTGTTGACAGTTCTTAAAATTCTTTAGAGATTATTTAAGTGGTCAGCACCAGTATGTTAAAGAGCTAGATCAAGTTTGAGATTTTAGGTATTTGGGGGCTGGTGTTCCGCGAAGCTCTATTCTCGATCCGTTACTATTCAATATTTACAGCTGCTATATAATTAGCTGTTTACGTATCATTGGCAAATATCACATGTATGCCAATGACTCTCAGATATATCATAGGTTTAAGCGAGGTGATTTGCTGGAGGCGGTGACCGCTATTAGTAACTGCTTTGGATTCACTGCTTAATCATTCCCGTACAAATTCACTCTATATGAATTCTTCAAACATACTTCTGATGGTTTTTGGCAACATTTTGTTTAAATTTAAACAATAAATTTGACTGTTAGTTAATGGAGAAACTCTTAAACTTCAAGAGGGCAATCGCAATCTAATGCAAATAATCCTTGAGTGACAGGATTAAGACCTCGTTCCATCAGTAGTTTGTTTTGTCTCAATTCTCTTCCTGTTTACCATTAATTTGGTAGTGCTTGGATGCTCTCACTAGGAGGCGAGTCGAAAAGGTACAGAAATCTTGTCTGCGGTTTATATTCGGAAATCAAAGATTTTTCTATATCGCATTAGTTGTCTGCTGTGTGATTGGTATCGATTTATTGGTAGTGTCTTTCGCCATAAGTTTATTGTTTTGAACAAAGGACCATACTGTTACAATTATTTTGCTGTATTTTATCTCTTAATTGATAATTTTAGTTTTATCGATTGAAAACTTAAATTATCTTGGCTATTTCGGGTTAAATAGATCATCCTTCTGGCTCCTTCTGCCATCTAGGGGAGAATTTCATAAGAGTCCTACCGCCGTACGTTTTGCATTATCTCATGTGTGTAATGTATATGTGTTGACGGGTAGATGGCGCACTTGTTTTATTTAGTGGTTTCGGCAGTTTTAATTAGTTTCTAATTAGTTTTGGGAGTTTCTTTTGGGTCAGAGTTATGTGACAATTTAATGATAATTATTTTCCACTTTTGTATTGTCATTTGAATCTACATTTATGTCGTATGTTAAAATATCAGGTTAGGTCGTTCTGTTATTAGTTCACATGTTCGTTGTTACGCTTTGAGATCGGTGATTGACAAGTTAGAGCCTTTCTCTTTTGATCTTCGACTGTTTTAGAAGAAGCACTTAAAACATCACAAGAGCAGGTGCATTTTCTCTAGTCACTACTTGAGGAATTAGTAGAATGTTTGAATTTTATCGTATGTAATCGCTAGCAAAAGGCGGATGTTATGGTATTTCTCAAGTGTTAATGTGGATATGGCGTTATGGTTGTAATCTTGCCGAGGATATTGTTTTTGTCGTGGCTTAAGAATTGTTTAACTGCTGTAAGTATAATTTTCACGTGTCTGACCGATCTTAATTGTGCTGTTTCAATTATAGCTGCTAGTGCATGGCAAAAATCTCATTAGAGCACTTTTCGTTGGGTAAAGTTTAAGAACCACGTGCCTGATGTATTTTATAATTCCAAGGGGATAGATTGTGTACCCTGCGGTGAAGACATAATTTAAGGTGCAGATAGATGTAATGCTGTAGCCTTCCTACACTGTTTTCCTGAAGATGTCGTTAACCGAGGTTATGTGGAGCAGTTTCCCTTTGTAACGAGTGTGATTTGTAGAAGGTATCGTGTATTGTAGCTGTGGATGTGGAATTTCAAAGGTACTGTGTCTGTGTTTGATTATCTCTTATTTGCCAATCAGTTTTGGTAACATCAAGTCAATTCCGAGTACTATCGAACTGTTAATTGTAATTTTCTCGGCTTAACTAATCGTTCAAGTCATCGTAATTTCATTAATTAACTGCATAGTGGCCTGAGTGCCTTATAATTTGAATTTATTCAATTAACGTAGTTTTATTAATAACAGTGACTCCAGTTGGGGGTTACTTTGTCAATTTTGGAGACGTTACGTAGCCTTTTTTTTTTGGATTTAGAATTTTGAACAAATTTTGGATGTGTATTGGCGTTGCAGCCTGACATCTGTATGGTGTAAATCTATTGCTTGTTAGTTAATATAATTAGTCACCTTCCAAATTTATTATTGTGGAATCTTGTAAGGAATTATCGAATTTAATGTTGATCACGTACTCTTATGTAAAGCACAGTTAACTAGCGCTAATATTTTTAGTATTAGATACCTTATAACCTAGAGTCTGCACTCTTCTGTCGAACAGATTGTCGGTTGCCTCTGTTATACAGAGTGTTTCATTTGCAGTGTTGTTGTGTTGCAATTTACGGTCAAACTGTTCGACTTTGGAAAGACTTTCGGCAAGTTGCCTTATAATTATATGCTTTTGTAAGAATATTGTCAGGTAATTAATTTAAATTTAAGGTTGTCTCATGTGTTTTCCCTTTTTTGAATTTCTTTAATTTTGTAATTATATGTCATTGGTAATTTGAAGTTGTGGATCACCTTGGGTGGCCATTTAAGACTTTTATTCATTCCTTCAGAAATTTAAATACTTGCAACGGGGTGCGCTTATGTAATTCATATTTCAATTTTTTTTTGTTTCCTTTTAAATATATTATTGAACTCAATTTATAACGAGCTACTAACAACGATTGACTCAGGATATTAGTTAGCGGTAGTCTGTTGTTTTGTTCTGATTATTTGGTCTTGAAACATTTTGGGTGTTTTAAATTTTAAATAAACCTGTTATGTTGTCTTGTGGATGTTTGTTTCTCATTTTGTTACTTAAGTGCTTTTAATTGATCATTCTCTTGGGTCAATTCACTTTGGGATAGAGATTAATTTTCAAAGAGATGGCGCCGGGTACTCCATCCACCTCTGTCTCGACAGAACCTATGCCCACACACGAATGAGCTAGCGGCATAATCTCTGTCTTTGATTTTCATCGCACTTGGGAAGCAAAAAGGTAAGGTGTCTGAAGGTGGTCACACAGTTTCCGAAACGTAATTTTAAGTTTTATTTGTGGATTAATGCTAAAGTTGATTCAGTTTATTTCGACATATCAAAATTACCGCCGGATGGAATTATAGTATGCGCATGCGCCATATTTGACTGCGCTTCTGGCCTATTCGGTTCTAGGGCTAGTTGTTCCGTTCACAGGCACGGGCGTAGCAATACCTAACCTTTAAAATTAAATATAGGACTGATGTTTACAATATGAATATCAGATTTACAAATATTATTTCTATTCTCGTGCTCAATTTCTAAACTGTATAACTCCGTTCTTCGTGCATTGAAGTCCGTGAACGGTTAAGAACAAGTCATGGATTATTTACCAGGACAACGCCCCGATCACTACATCTTTATTTGTCAAGACGTTTTTGTCAGGCATGGGATCTCTGTGTGACTTTTCCCAAAGATAAAATCTGCACTGAGAGGATCGAGATTTTAGACAGTTCAAGCTGTGAAAGACGAAGCGACAGAGACCATAAACATGCTTTCTGAAAATAGTTTCGAACACTGTTTCTACCGAAGGAAAATTTTTATGGAGTGGTATAGGGATCGTGGACGGCAGTATATTGAAGGCAATAATGTTAAAATTATGAAGAAGAAAAAATAACGTTTTAAGAGCATAAGTCATATTTTTTTAGCCACGCCTCGTATAGTATTTGGAATATAAAAATAAATTATTATATTACAATCAAGAAACTTCCTAGTCATTTTAAAATATTGAGATAAACGAGAAAAAATACTCTCGAATAAGATATGTCCATTTAATAAATAAACGACAGTGTAATATTACACACGTTTATGTTTGTTGTGTAATAGATAAAACCTCGACTCCCACTTCGTCATTGTTTGTTCAGAATACATTTAGCTATCATAATGTTTATTACTTGTATTTAGTAGCGCAAGTGATAAATACGTACATAAAATAAACATGACTGATATGAAGGATAAAGTTGTTGTGGTGACAGGAGCTAGTTCCGGAATTGGAGCTGCAATCGTAACAGAATTATTACAAACAGGAATGAAGGTAGGTGCAACATATATGTGTGTACACTCTATGAGGGATTTATGATATAGTCTGAATAAAATAACTTTCTACAAGTAATGATATTTTAGGTAGTTGGTTTAGCCAGGCGTAAAGCAAGAGTAGAAGAATTAGGAAAAGATTTTGAAGGAAATCTATTTGCCGTAGAAACAGATGTGACTAAAGAAGAAGAGATTCTTAATGCTTTTAATTGGGTAGACAAAAACCTTGGGCCTATCGATGTCTTCATTAATAATGCCGGCGTGGTTGACATATCACCTATAGATAAAGCAGAAACTGACAATATAAAGCTTGTCATAGACACAAATCTCGTAGCTCTTACATTATGTACAAGAGAAGCTATAAAAAATATGAAAGCTAATAAAACTAATGGAACAATTATAAATATAAATAGTGTTGCTGGACATTTTTTTTCACCTAGTCCAAACATTTCTACTTATTCTGCATCCAAATTTGGAGTTACTGCCTTTACAGAATCTGTTAGATTAGAATTGGCAAAAGCTGGAAGCAAAATTAGGATAACAGTAAGAATTAATTACTCTAAAATTATTAAATGTACTTTTAAATCCATGGATAAAATATGTAAATTCCTTACTTTCTTTTAGAGTCTAAGTCCTGGGTTAGTGGAAAGTGAAATCACAAGTGAATTTATAAATTTACATCCATACCTGAAAAGTGAAGCTATTGCAGAGAGTGTAAAATACATTATCATGCAACCTCCAAATGTCAACGTAAGTATGTACTCTGTAGTAAATATAATCTCCAATTAACATCACAAATCAACTTTTTCTTTAACAGTAAATTGCGAAAGTATTTTTAATGTTTTGTTGTGGTAATGTGTTCACCATTAGAATTATGCAAACTGTATGGAATACAAAGACATATTTCTAATGTTAGAACATTTATTGAAGTGCACAGACGTTTAGGAGAAGACGGCTGTTTCAGAAAATCAAAAGTTAATAGTGGGGTTACTAGAACTCATCGTACAGTTGAAAATGAAATAGCTGTTTTCCAAAAAATAGAAAATAATCCGAGAATAAGCACCAGAAAAATAAACTTATTTACGGAATGCTTACCGTGAATCAGTCAGATAAGTCCACAAAGAACAATTTCTTTACCCGTTTCATTTCCGAAAAAGTTCATCACCTATTGGGACAGGATTATTTACCAAGTTGACAATATGGCGAATGGTTGCTAAATCAAGGGCAAAATGTTCTATCATTAATATTGTTCATCGATGACGCAGATTTTAGTCGCGAGGGTGTTTTGAACCCACATAACACGCACTATTGGAGTAAAGAAAACCCTCATCAAACCGTAATACGGAATTGCTGGTAATGGTTTTCTATTCTTATGTGGGCAGATATAATCGACAATTATCTAGTTGGTCCATTTCGATTGCCCAATCGATTGACACGTGAGCTCTATCGAAATTTTTTGGAAAATTAACTAAACAATATATCAGAAAATGTTCCATTCAAAGAATGTACTGTGATATCAAAAATTAAATTGGTCAATGTTGGTCATGGAATGTAAAACGCTTGTTTTAGTTTAAATCATCCTTTTGAAATAATTCAATCATTTTCAAGCTACACTGACATTATCAATAACCTACAAATGTGTTACCTACTTAGTTTAGCTGTAAAATAATTATGAACTACAAGTTATGAAATAAATAACGTTTTTATTAACCAGAAAAACTAAATTACAATAATTGTTGGAAATGTCCCCCGTTTTGTTCAATAAACAAGTTTACGCGCCTCCTCATGCTGTGAAAAGAGTTTTGCAGCCTTTCTGGCGTTATGGTTGCACTTTGCTGAACAATTCTTTGTTGCAGTTCTTGCAAATTATGTATCGGATTTGCGAAAATCTTATTCTTTAAATAAGGAAAGATAAAATAGTCCATAATTGTCAAACAAGGTGATCTCGGAGGAAACTTAACTTCCGTATGCAAACTTATCAACCGGTCATCAAAAAACTCGCGGAGAAAAGCAAGATTTTCTCGTGTAGTATATGCTGTTGCACCGTCTTGCTGGAAATAACCGTATTGAAGTTCATCATGGTCTAACTGTTGCACAAATTCAGTCAAAAAATATTTCTGTACCTTTCTGCGTTGATGGTGAAATTGAAAAAAATTGGCCCAATTCTTCTTCTGCGAGAAACTGCCATCCAAACACCAATTTTCTGAGCATGTAGTGGCGTTATATGCAGGTTATCAGTGCTCCACATTCGCATATTCTGAGAATTGATGTAT
The DNA here is from genome assembly GCA_963170755.1 of Amphimallon solstitiale. NCBI lineage: Eukaryota > Metazoa > Arthropoda > Insecta > Coleoptera > Scarabaeidae > Amphimallon > Amphimallon solstitiale. The sequence continues at coordinate 2,558,984 of OY720680.1, read as the reverse complement.
CCCGAAAGGTGGAACCAAGCTTCGTCAGAAAAAAAAGTTAAGTTCAGCAGATCGTCATTCATTAAATTATTAACGAACCAATGGCAGTACGCAAGGCGTCTGGGGGATGTATGTTCAGGTCCTTCTTTACAATCGTTTGGCATGTTCCATAAGAAAGCCGAATTTCTTGAGAGAGACGTTTTAAAGGTTTTGTAGGCTCTTCTTCCATACGTTGACGAACGTCATTAATAACTTCTTCTGTACGAAATATTGGTCTACCAGCACCTTTTTATGCGTCATAGAACCAGTTTCGCGAAACACTTCAATACAATTTGTAAGGCATGCATAAAAATTGTCCGGTAATACTGCTACGGATGGAAGTGCTTTCGAAAATTGTCCAAACACAAACGTTGACTGTATTCCCAAGTTCCATTAACTAGCACACCCGTTCAAAAATAGGCTTCAATCATGTAAATTTTGTGCTCTGTGGTGAGAACCATGTTTCAAAAACCGTGCAGGATTAGAAAACTTCAACACAATAACTTGACAGATTTTGATATTCAAAAAATTATGACATACCTAAATGCACGATGCACGCTACGACAATAATTTTAAAATCCACGACCACCATTGACCAATTTAATTGTTGATATCCCGGTACTTCATACATGACGGAGTTTATGCATTATACATTACCTGATGTTTTTTTGTTATTTTGTCTTGTCATTTTTAAAGCTCACATCGACCAAGTAGCGTTTTTCTTATTATGAGATATTGAATGGAAATAAATGTTATAATGAAGTATGTAAAGCTTTTTTTTTAATCAGCAATACGACAAATTTTGATAAATTATTGGAACACTGAGGTTAATAGTTCTGTTATGGGAAGAATTAAAACAAAGTACTCACAAACTTTAAGATCCTGTATCTTGAAAGCAAAAGGCGATCGGACATTAGTCTATAAGATTTTTTTAAATATTTTATGGTCCTCTATCGCGAGGTAATTTGCATTGTAGTTTTTTCAATGTCACCCTGTATATCATTAATTTTTAGTAGTCACAACGACTGCGACATCATGAGAGCAGCGAATTAACGCTTTACAAAAGACGGCTCCACTCTAAGAAATCCATATAATATTAGGTTACAGAGGGTTGGACACTGTACTGCCCTCGAAGATCCACCGGCGATTTGTATAATCATTGTTTTTGTTCTATAACACATATATTTAATATCTACACTGCTTTTCCTTGGATTTACCGCCCTTCTTACTGTTTCTAAAATGGCTGTTTTTGCTTTCCATGATAATGAGGCTTCTTGATTTGGCTTCCTCTGTGTGTGTCTTCTGTCTTGGTACCATCTATATTTAGTTCTTCCTGGTAGATACTTGACCTTTTCACATACTAATTTCAGCAACTGATTAGGGTGTTTTGTGTTGTTTTTGAATGTATTACTATATGCACTTATAACTAGATATTTTTGTTTTCTATATTGTCATCCTTCTCTGCAAAGCAACGGATAGATACTGTAGTTTGTTTTCCATTTTTATTAGTGTTGCAAGACAATATATTGTAAAAACCACTGCGAGACATGTCCTACTTCTCTGTTTAACTAGGAGATATTCTTTATGGTAATTCTGCGATCCGTTGGTTGCTAAGGTTCATTCTTTTCTTTTATGGTGGTTCTTCAACCATGAATAAGTCCTTTCCCATAAGTCTTTGAGCTTAATTATTCAGCAGTTCTATATCTTTGAAGATCTTGGAAATGAGATCCGATTTGTGAGGGGTTGTTTAGTGTTCACCTAGGATTACCAGGTTTATCAAGTTTTTTTATTTACGTTGTCTTTTATTTCTACTTTTTCTTTTTTGCTTCTTGATAATTATTACCTTCCGTTCTTGTTTCCACGAGTTGATTCGTCAAAAAAGTCGACCGTTGCAGCACTTCCTTACCACAGTAAGGTACATTATTTTCGAAGGCCGCCGGATATTCAAGGAATCGCTATCGTCCCAGTTAGTTCTGATCACAATATGTTTTATTTAATTTATACCGAACCCATAATTATGTCTAAGAGAGTAATTCCTTTTTTATACGTATAAATGTATACTATACAATAAAAATGAGGTGTGGCCACCACACGACTTTCTTATACGTATGAAAGTGTTACTTCCGGTCCGAATTTTGAAATTTCATTTATACAAAAAATATTCCAAATCTAACTCTAAATACTTTTGTACTCTTCATAAATATATATAGAATGCATAATTTACGACATATTTGCAAAAAATCGCTATTCGATAAGAGTAAAAGTGGTGCTTCCGGTCTGAATTTTGAAATTTTTTTTATACAAAAGATATTTAAAAGTATATTCTAAATACTTTTATACTCGTAATGTACCTGCCTAGAAAGCATGACTTGCGAGATATTCGCAAAAAACTGATTTTCGATAAGAGTAAAAGACCTACTTCCGGTAGGAATTTCGAAAAACTTTATTATTACAATTTTTCTCAAATTTAATTTTGAGTACATTTGAATCCTTTATAAATTTGTTTAAACTTAGTAATTGACGAAATATTTGCAAAATTCGATTTTTTCACTGAAGTAAACTACTACTTCCGGTCTGGCGATTTTGCTCAAAATCTAATCAGTTCTCAAGAGGGAGATTATATTCGTAAATACAAAAGTTGGAATTGATATCTACAGCGGTTTGACCGCTATCGTGGTCACAGACAGACACACAGACAGAAAGACACACAGACAGACACACACACACAGAGACATTTTTTTAAAAACCACTTTTTTGGTATCAGGGGACCTCAAAACGTGGACATCTGCAAAAATCTCGAGGTCGAAAATTTTCATCATCACAATACTTCCTTATACTACGTATAAGAAAGTAAAAATAGATAATACGAATGAGAGTTTTCGAGAGTAACAATATACAAGACACCGGGTCTTCCGATTGGTCGGAAAGTCCAATGCTACACAATTGTAAAAAGTGATAAATATTAAGAATAATAGAGAACTTAATCATCTAATTTGTGGAAAAGTATTAATCCTTCATTTACAACCTCTCCTAAAAGCCGGAAACTATTACTAAACATAATTTTACTTAAAATGGAGCAATTTATTAAATGATTATTAATGGTTTTACTCAATTTTTCAGATAGCAGAGATGATAATAAGACCTGTCGGCGAAGTTCTGTGAATATCTTATTATTGTACCTATTTAGTGGATTATGTAAGTACATAATTCGAAACAATAAAAATTGTTTTTATGTTTTTCTTTCTTCTACTATTATTCCCGAAAAATAAAATACCACTAGCCTAGAATGTTGGTCTCTTATTAGTTTTCATATTTGTGGTTGGTTAAGATTACCTAATAAAATTCAGTGTAGAAATAATATGGGTTACCTATTAATTTAAATGTATGAATTCAGCTTTTGAAATAATTTTAAGAACACAAATTGGGTTGTTATATTTTCATTGATTACTATTTTCAAATAGTTATGACATCTGCATATAAAAAATATAGTAGTGTTTACATACATTTGATACAATTGAAAGTGGAATTTCTTAAAGACTGGTAGGAGAAGCAATGGAATAACATATGGATGTGTACTCGTTTATATTTCAAAGTAAAATAAGTGAACAGAGATGTAATTTTACCAATAAATATTTATTTTTATTTTTTGTTCTATCTTCTGCTTGAATAAACGGTTTGTCTAGCAAATTCACAATAAAATTAGGTTACCTTGTTCTATTATTACGGTGGCTGTAATTTATAGCGGTTTTAATTCCCGGTTAATAAACCGCCTAATCTCAGGGTCATTTAATAATTACTAATTCAAGAAAATCTAATGTATTCTTTCTATTTCTATTCACAGGGCAACTGTAATAATTAGGGGGATGCGCATATCAAATACAGTAACAAGACTTACGTACCTTTATAACGGGGCCTTATGCCCGAAATTGCTCTGTCGTTCCCCAAGTAGCTAGTGTTGATAGTTCTAGTTGGCTAATTAAAACTCACTTAATTGTGTGTGAGATATTAGTTTATCAGTGTAATGATAGATTGAAAAGTTTGCCGACTAGGCGCCACTTGTTCCTCAAACAAATGTAACTGACTGGATATTATCTTAATTAACAAATTTTAGCTTTATTATTTCTAGTGATAAGGAACAAGAAAATGTCACTAAGCTGTTTTCCACTTATGGCCACTACGAGGAACGAGGATTAACAAGTAATAACACATATAATATAAAACTTAAAAAGCTTTATTACATAATAAAAATGTGAAAATTCGTATGAATTAACGACAGATACATATACATAGACAAATAAAGAAGTTACAATATTATAACATTAATGAGCAAACAGCAATGTCAACAAAAGACATATGATTATTATTATATTTAAAATGAAAATAAAACACTATATAATTGCTTAATGGCACTGAAGGAATAAATGAACTATTACTATTATTATTTAAATAGCGATGTAACCAAAATATATAGAGTTATTATTTACGATATAACAAACTACAGTATAATAGTTCAATAACATTAACTGAAATACATGAGATACACACATACATTAAGTGCCATTGCCGATAATCGAACGCTTTTTTCCGTGTCATCTTTTGGGTGTTAGATGTCGCTGTGATACTCTCACTACATTTAACATGCGAAAATGACATAGGCAGCGATTTAAGTCTTGAAGCTATTGTCGAGAATCTCCACGTACACTGATGAGACCTCATAGGTCGAAACACCGGTGTCTGTGCGTTCGATTATCGGCAATGACACTTAATGTATGTGTGTATCTCAAACACATGCATATATACATAGAATATATTTGGTGTATCAAAATAATAACTAGTGTACAGTCTAGGCCTAAAAGAATAATGTTATAATTAATTCAAGGTTCTCAAATAATTTAATACTTACTAATCTAAGTGAACGGATATTAATTAATAGTTTTAGAATCAGATTAGTGATTTCTTATGGGTGTGTCAAAAACGTGCAACACTATCCTATTGTTTTTGTAGCTAACTAAAACACCCTATAAAATCAAAATATGTTTTTTGGGAGGAGCTATTCATTACGCAGTAGTGAATACGGGATACGGGTGCCAACCACTTTAAGTTTTGAGAACAATAATATTTTAGGCATACTAGTTTAAGATCAAGTGCTTCAGGGCTAAAGATTGGTACCTATCTTATTTTCTGTTTATATTAATGACGTCTCCAAAAGGTGCCCATAGACTAGCATATATGTGCGTCATACATGTGTGTCATACATGCTTGCGCGTTGATGTTTGCCAATATGTGGCGAAAAAATCGCAAACATGTACGTCGTACAAGTTTTTCAGTTTGGCGCAAGCATGTTTGTACGTACAATATTGCGGCCATTCGCATACATTTTGAGTACAGCGTCTCACGTATTTAGGTTACGCTTGTTTTCTGTTTTTAAAATAGAAGTTCCTCAATGTCAGATTTAAGACACTTTTCGAAAGCCACTGTAATGTATGACCTTCTAGGTTAGGTTTTCTTTAAGAATTAAACAACATGCTCATAGTTCAGGGTTATACATACTACTTTTATTGACATGTAAACGATACAGATATCGCACATAACGTACATATATCACATCCCCAAATCTTTAAAGAACATTGAAATATCTTACTCTTCTTGTTTAATTCTGTTGCTTGAAAATAATTACAAAATCGTTTCTTGAAGAATAGCCAATTTTCATGTAACGTATGACCTTCTAGGTTAGGTTTTCTTTAAGAATGAAACAACATGCTCCTATTTCAGCGTTATGCATACTACTTTTATTGACATGTAAACGATACAGATGTCGCACATAACGTACATATATAACAGCCACACTTTCTTGAACTGTCCAAAAGTGATCCTTGTTTATGGAAAAGCAGAAGTAGTGATTGATAGTGATTACAAAGATCGAAATAAACAGTTTTATTACAAAAATTATATGTTTGCAACACTTTAAATATAGCTTGGCAGGTCTCTAGTATTATTTTCCTCAACGATTGAGAAGAAATTAGCGTTGAACATTTCAAATCTTCATAATTGCTTTTGTGGCTAAATAGCGTAGTGTGGCTGTTAATCGCTCCTCGTGGCCTCAAGATCGTGTCCTCCTTTTCAATTATTGGGGAGACAAACCTTAATAGTGTGACGTAGCTTTCTTCATCCATTCTAAGATAATTTAGCCAATCATCAGGTTCTAAGCGTAATTCTCCCAAAAGATTAATATGAGTATATTTTGATGGATTTAAAAGCCACTCTTTCACCCATTTTGTACGAATTCTTGGTCGCTGCTAACAAAATGTAAGCGCTATCGTGCACTTTCGAACTAAGTAAAGGTGTCCATAGACTAGCATACATGTGCGTCATACATGTGTGTCATACATGTTAGACGTACTTGTATGCCAACAGAGTTTACCCACAGACTCACACACTAGCTTGTCAAACAAGTTAGTTTGAAAGTGCAAGATGAGTAGTGATGACGCTTATATGTTGTTAGCAGCGGCGTATGCTGCTTTAATTAAAAAGAAAAGAAATAAATTATTTCAACAGCCAAGAATTCATACAAAATGGGTAAAAGAGCGGCTTCTGGAAGAATTACGCTTAGAACCTGATGATTGGCGATATTATCTTAGAATGGATGAAAAAAGTTACGTCACAGTATTAAGGTTAGTGTCCCCAATAACTAAAAAAGATGACACGATCTTGAGGGGTGCTATATCCTCTCATGGGCGATTAACAGCCACACTTCGCTATTTAGCCACAAGAAGGAATTATGAAGATTTAAAATGTTCAACGCTAATTTCTCCTCAGTCGTTGAGGAAAATAATACTACAGACCTGCCAAGCTATATTTAAATTGTTGAAAACATGTAATTTTTGTAATAAAACTGTTTATTTCGATCTTTGTAATCACTACCAATCACTACTTCTGGTTTTCCATAAACAAGGATCACTTTTGGACAGTTCAATAAAATCTGTCATGAAGGCTTTCGAAAAGTGTCTTAAATCGGACACTGAGGTACTTCTATTTTAAAGATAGAAAATAAACATAATCTAAATACGCGAGACACTGTACTCAAAATGCATGCGAATGAAGCGTGATACTAGGCCACACACCGACATCTTGTATGTACAAACATGCTTGCGCGTTGATGTATTCCGGCCCAGCTCGAAAACTTGTACGACGTATATGTTTGCGGTTTTTTCGCCACACACTGGCCAACATCAAGGCGCAAACATGTATGACACACATGTATGACGCACATGTATGCTAGTCTATGGGCACCTCAACACTTTCAAGTATGCAATAATAATTAGAGATCGCACTTCAGTTATCGTAAGTATACACAAAAACAATCTCTAGGTGATAATAAAAATAACCTTTATTTGCTGTAAGTTCATACAAGAAGTTAGCAATTTGTTAGACAGGTATACCGAGGTCGTCATATTTTAATTTCTGATAGGAAAGTAGTAAGTGGAAAAGAGCGCGACGAATTAAACTAAAGATAGACATAAGCGAGGCTGCCACACTGGACATTTGTAAGGCGTAAGGCACTGTTAGCAAGCAGGCATCGCTGCATGTGTATAAGATCATCTTCTGCATATGATAGAAGTGCAAACCGAAATTAAAATTTGACGCTTACGGTATATAAAATTATATATATGCATCAGTGGCGACCCGTGATTTTTTGGGACGGGAGGGCACCGGGGGTCTGAGTGTTTAATATCAAAAATTAAGTACAGACAAAAAATAAACTCAATATGCTATTTAATTAACTTGTTTGAAAATAAAATCCATCTGCCGTTCCTTACGATCAGCAAAATGATTAATAACTCATTCATTGAAGTTTGGTGTTGATGTCACTAATTGTTTTTCTGTGCTAAGGCACATAGTCTGCTTTCCCGCATGGTATTTCTAGAAAATGTTTTTATTCTCTTCAAAGTAGAAAAACACCGTTCACTTGATTTTTTCTATTTTGGTTATTAAAAGTTCAAAAAAACTAAAATGAGAGACATGTTTCGTTCGAACATTTTAAATATTTGAATATATGCGGTGTTTATGTAATTATGATTAAAACGTCTATGGAAACTGTAACTTCGTACGTGTTCAGACGTCTTCGGAATGTCAGTGGTGGCCTTGCTTTGACTTCGGCCAACTTTGTATGGGTTCGGACGTCTTCGAAATATCGGTGAAGGCCTTACCTTGTCTTCGGCCAACTTCGTTTGTATTCGGACGTCTTCGGAATGCCGATGAAGGCTTTGCCTTGTCTTTGGCCAACTTTTACAACATTTTAAATATTTGAATATAGGCGGTGTTATATGTAATTATCTTTAAAATTCAGACTGATTTATTCAATAAATTATTTCAAATTATCAACAAAAAGGACGAAATAAATAATTGCACGCCCCCAGAGATTCGCAAAATAGCAGAAGACAATTTACAAAATCTTTCGCCAACATAGTCTCGACATATTATCAAAAACAAACTTTTATAACAGTTGTACTATTAAATTACAATAGCAGCATCAGAAAACTTATCATCCAACTCTGCTTAACAATTTATATTGTTAATTAGTAAATAAAATGTTAGCATGTGTGCTTTTTATTCTTTGTACAACTTCTATTGCACATGTTTGTTACATTAAAGGCTTACATTTTGACATTTAAATATAATTTGGTTCCATTTTTTTTTTGTTACCAACGTCAAAACAACAAAATTAGCGTGCGATAAAGAAATACTGTTGCAACCAAAACGGATATCGTAAAGTGAATTTTATAGCACCGAAATATAAAAAAGCATTTTGCACATTCAGAGCTGGGCGATAAGGATTACGATTACAACTTGATTACGACTACAGTAATCCTTATATAAAAGAAAATACGATTACTGTAATCGTAATCTAAGTTCGTTCTATTAACGATTACATTAATTGTAATTCCGTTCATTTTATATAAGGATTACTGTAATCGTTGGCAAGGATTACTATTATTAAATATTAGAAAAATCACTGTTATTTACAATAGAAAGTGTATTTTATTGTTGTCGGGCACTAATAATTTCGACCGCGAGATATCCTCGTCATGAGGGTCCACTACGTGCAAAAGCCGGCCTGTTACACGCATTGAATAATACGTTGAAGGAATACTGATGCGGAACTTCATTCATCAACATGTTCCAATGCAAGTGCAACGCTATTTCTGCATACAAACTAAAGAACTAACCTAAATCACAATAAGTCAATCACCAAAAGTCAATTTGTGTCCTCTTACGCGCCCCAAATTAAAAAAAAACGAATACTGATGCGGAGCTTCATTCATCGGGCACTAATATTGTCAACTGGAAAATTTCTGCGGCATAAAGATCCAGTTCGTAGAAAAGCCAGGCGATATCACACATTGAAAAATAAATATATGTACACGACAATTATTTTATCATTAAATCACATATATAAAATGTCTATTACACAATTCAAACAAATATTTTAAAAATTTTAAAAAATGTTCAGTCCATAAATTATTTTAACAGATGCGAAATATATAATAGGCAGCAACATGTTCCAATGCAATTGCAACGCTATTTCTGCATACAAACTAAAGAACTAAACAAAATCGCAATAAGTCAATCACCAAAAGTCAATTTAATTGTATCCTTTTACGCGCCACGAAATTGTAATAATTATTCAAAAAAATTCCATTAATTTACTATAGCGGATGCTAAATACGCAATACAAGCATAATACATGCAGCAAAATGTTCCAATGCAACTGCAACGCTATTTCTGCATACAAATTAAAGAACTAACCAAAATTGCAATAACTCAATCACCAAAATTCAATTTAATTGTGTCCTCTTACGTGCCACGAAATTTAAAAAATACTAATACTTATGCGGAGCTTCATTGAACGAGCACTAATAATTTCGACCGCGAGATATCTTCTTCATGAAGGTCCAGTCCGTCCAAAAGCCGGTCTGCTTCACCGTTTCACGCATTGAATAAATACCTTGATGGAATACTGATGCGGAGCTTTATTGAACGGGCACTAATAATTTCGACCGCGAGATATCTTCGTCATGAGGGTCCAGTACGTGCAAAAGCCGGTCTGCGAGTAGCACTTTTTTTCGAATATCTATGTAATTTGATTTATTATGAGAATAGAAGAACTCAAAATAGAATTTTGTATAATTTTTCTATACGCTCATACGTATAAAAAAGTCGTGTGGTAGTTAAACCTCATTATTTTTTTAATTTCCGGTGTATTTTAAAAACTTTTTTGTGTTTGTTTTTTCTTATTCTTATTCGGATAATTATTGCCTTCATATATAACGCGTACCAGTTTAATTGAGCCGCGTTTAGCTCTCCGACATTTTTTGAACATCTTCGATTACGGATTACCTAGTAATCGTAATTTAAACTTTTTAAAATTACGATTACTGTAATCGTAATCTAAGTTCGTTCGATTAACGATTACAGTAATCGCAATTTCAAAAAGTTTAGAATTACGATTAAAGTAATCGTAATCCTAGCCGCAATCGATTACACCTGTAATCCTTATCGCCCAGCTCTGTGCACATTACACTCTCACAACCAGTCTGATAAACTGTAAGAGCTTCTGTTGAATTTTCTCGTCACGGTTTTATTAGTTTTCAAATTGTGATCTTCTAGTTTAATCAATAAATCTGGTCTAGGGAGGCCTAGATTTTTTAATTCTGTCTTAATGTTACTAATGCAATTCATAGTTGCATTTGCACCGATAGAAATTACAACATACACTCACCGCTGTATATTACATACTGGACCGCCACCCGGACCCGACACCATAGAGTAGTGCCCCGCCGCCTACATATATACGGGCGCTACCCGCGCCAGTTTCATCGCTCGATTTCTAATGCAGACGGGGCAGTCGCGCGAGATGCCCCGGAGCCTACGTCAGGCTGCGATTTTTAAACGCGCTGAAAAGACGGACTGTTACTTCCGAAACATATTATTTGTTATCAAACAAATCAGAAAAATTACATATACAGATTAGGTATTTATAATTAATTTATCTGTTAAAAGAAATTTGTCAGGGGGGGGGGGGTGCTGCAGCAGCCGCCACTGGCACCGCATAAAGAATTGAATTGAAATACGTTCACATGACTCAAAAGCATTGAATGTTCAAACTAGGAATTATAATTAATTTAGCTGTTAAAAGAAATTTGCCACGGGGGGGGGGGGCAGTACCCCGTTGCCCTCCCTGTTGCAGCCGCCACTGGTATGCATACTAAATACAAATGCACAGAATATAAAATGTAATGTATAATGTATATTATAAAATAAAAAAAAGTTAAAGTACAAGTACTCTCAAACTTTGAATACATAACGCAAACAACTCTTCCAAAGTGTCCTGACTTTAAATCTGGAGAACGCGATGTGAATGGCTCCCTATTCTCATCTGAGTCTTGTTAGCATTGAAGTGAAGTTAATATTTCTTGAAATATTTAATATTATCACTGATTTTATATTTTAATTCGTTGTAATTGTGGTCACCTTTGGAATCTTTACTATCAATAAGTCGTCCGTATAAGAGGCATACTGTGTGAAGCCTATTTTAACGTCGTTGTTGTATGAAATAAAAAGGACGGGGTCTAAAATTGTGATCTGATCTCCCATATTTATTGCATTAATTTACTGTTTACAATGACTGTCGGAAGCGAGGATCCTGATACTACATTTATGCAGCTTAGCAGTGAGTGTTTTATGGTTAACAAATGCTCTGCTTGTGACGCAAAAGACTGAAACAGCGTACTCACCCGCCTCAATAAAATCTATAATTTGTTTACTGAACGGAGCAGCAGTAATGGTTGATCCATACTTTCTGAGCCCGTTCTGGTTGCCATTAATAATGTTATGCTTATATATAAAATTCTGTAATGGGTGCAGAAAAGCATACTCAAACAATTTTGACAATAAATTCAAGTTTTGAAGTAGCCCTTCTTGTTGACAGGTAAAACTTGGCATGTCTTCAGTTTATTTGGGAAAGTTCCTAAGCTAATGGATAAATTAATTAAAAATGTAAGTGGCTCAATTATTACCTCTGATATTTCCTTGACAATAACGTCAGGTACATCATCTGGTCCCGATGAATATATTTTTTTAGTTTGTCATTTACTAGTTTGATGTTCAAATTGAGAAAATAGACCAATATACATCGAAGACGTAATACTACTTTTCGGAAGTTCTACACTACTAAATTGATTTATATTTTGTACTAGCGATACCTGGCGCGAGTTGCTGCGCCCAAAAAAAAAAGCCAATTTTTATCGGCACCAAACTTTATAGAAATACTCTCCAGACTATGAGAGTTTTCCTGAAAATTTCATCAAAATCGGTTCACCGGTTTCGCAGATAACATCAATTGCAGAATTAATAAAATCTGCCACAGTCCTATTTGTTATTGAAATATGTTGTCCTTTTTTAATTTGATAACTCAGACACAAAATCCATTATCCATCCTTCAAAAAATAATTTAATAATGAGTGTAAATAAAACGCTTTCTGCTAGTCAATTGAAACAATCATTAATGTATATCACATATTAATATCAAATTCTTAAAACTTGACCATGTGATGCTGCATGACGTAACACTAGATTATAAATTCAAATGGAAAAGTCATATTGTCAATCTCTTTTGCGCTTCATTATCTTGAGTTACTTGAGCTTCTGAGAGACCGCGTCTACATTGTACGTTATGTAATAAAATCTAAGTCTACTGCTTGGTATCCACTACTCTCAGAGTTGACGTTCTTATTTTGATTCATTTTGTCGCTGGACACTTGGATATTGCGGCGTTCCTATTTATGAATTTCGTCCAGCTTTCATCCGAGTCTTACGCTATCTTCTTTTGCCAGATTCTCTCCAACTTAGGTTGCAGTCTACTAACGAATTCTTCTCTTGAGATCCTCTCCGGGTTAGAAACGAAACTTCAATTCACATGGCAGCGCAAGATCTCTTCCTAACTGCATGTTTGCTGGAGACTGATCAGTAGTAAATCTAATGAATGCGCTTACAAAAAAGAATTGAAAATCAAGCTTTAAATACTTTTATAATCATAACTAGCTGACTCGGCAGACGTTGTTCTGCTCTTTCCGGTAGGTGGCGATATTAGTATTCTACCAAACAAATAACGACAACTATCGGACGGCAGCATATACCAAAATGATTTTGTTGACCACACGAACATATTGTGTACATATACATACATCATTTCGATTTATAAATATAAAATTTATTAACAACTCGACCACAGCGCCACCTATCAGATTCAGCTTTGTCATTTGTTAAAAACATGACTACAGCGCCCTCTATCGCATCCTAGCATAACTATGAATCATCATCTCGACAAAACAAATATATGCGCTTGCCAACAAATAGCACTTCATTTTTATTTATATAAATAGATGCATCTGCCTAGAAGGCATGACTCGCAAGATATTCGCAAAAAACTGGATTTCAACAGGAGTATAATATCAACTTCCGGTAGGAATTTCAAAATACTTTTTTAATAAATTAAAATTCAGTTTTGAGTACATTTGAATTCTTTGTAAATATGTTTAAACTTAGTACTTAACGAAATATTGGTAAAATTCTATATTTTCACTGAAGTTGTTAACAACCTCATGTACAGGGTGTTTCATCGGTTGGGGTATCGCGAATTAAAGTGCCTAAATATAAAAATATCGACTTCAAATTTTAACCACTTATAGAGCTTTTAAACCGCTACCAGCAGGTTAGGTTGTTTTTGATAATATTATTTTAATTAATGCGTAAATTAAAAAAAAACGTATTATCAAAAATTAAAAGTGCTCAAAAAATGTTCAAATTTGAATGGTGATACGTGGAAATATCACCCATATTAACTTCACAATCAGAATTTTTATAAACGAAACCGTTTGTCAAATAAAGTCAATATTAAATAATGTCGTTTTTCTTACGACAGATTTATGGTACTTAACTTTCTAATTGTGCTGTCCGCAAACAGGTAGTCCTTTTAAATTTATGACGGATAATAAATAAAAATTTATGACGGATAATATTCAACCCTGAAGCCTTCAGTTGTTGTTGTAGTTCTACTAATCGGGAAGCGTTTCCAAGGGCATTCTGAACTTACATTTAGGTACTTTGTGATGTTAGTTGTGATTCTATTTTCACGGAGTCAACTTCATTTGTTTAAGCTGTGTTTTGCTAGTGTTTTCTGTTTTCAAAATGCCGTTCACTTTCTCTGCCGACGAAAAAGTTGACATGATACTTGTTTATGGGGAAGCTCTACAAAATGCCGCGGTTGATGAGCAGATTTATGCGGAACGTTTTCCGGATAGGATCCACCCAGAAAGTCGAACTTTCAAAAGGTTAGTGGATAACTTGAGGCAAACGGGATCACTTGCGTCAAAAAATCGAAGTGTGAATAATCCACCTGTCACCAATGAACTGAATCAGGCAATTGTTTTAAATATGGTGGACAATAACCCTCAGATAAGCACTAAAGAAATCAGTGTTGCGACTGGAATCAGCAAGACATCGGTGTGGCGGATAATCAACAAACACACTTACCACCCATATCATATCGAGCTTCACCAAGAACTTCACGGGGATGATTTTGCAAATCGAGTTGCATTTTGTGAATGGGCACAAAGACAATTAGAAGAAAATGAGCACTTTTTTAGACATGTTTTGTTTACTGACGAATGCTCTTTTAGAAGCAGTGGACATGTCAACAGACATAACATACACTATTGGGCACCAGTGAACCCTCATTGGATGCGTGAAGAACGCATTCAGAATAGGTGGACGGTCAATGTTTGGGGGGGAATCATTGATAACCATTTAATCGGCCCCTTCTTTTTTGACCAGCATTTAAACGGCGAGCTTTACGCAAATTTTCTGGAAAATGATCTTTACAATTTATTAGAAAATGTGCCGTTAAATGTTCGCCAACACTTGTGGCTGCAGCAAGATGGGGCTCCTCCGCACTACGCACTAAGGGCTCGTCAGGTTATGGATAATCAGTTCCCTGCACGCTGGATCGGACGTGGTGGGCCAGTTCCATGGCCAGCCAGATCACCCGACTTAACACCGATGGATTTTTTCACATGGGGTGCTGTGAAGGAGATGGTGTACCAACAACCGCCAACTACCGCCGAGGATATGAGGGCAAGAATAACAAATGCGTTTGAACGCCTTAACCAGCTAAACAGAGGCGCTACAGTTCTTAATTCCTTCACGCGTCGGTTAGAACTGTGTGTGCAGCAAGAAGGTCACCATTTTGAACATTTGTTATAAATATTTACTTTCTACTACCTGGTATTACCCATTCACTTGACATCCGCACAGTGACAGTGTCATGTTGATCTGAATTAGTGGAATTTACAGCTAGCGCCAAAAAAAGCTGGGTAATACCTAATTTTTCCTAATTTATATTAACTTTCTTACCTTGAATCGCTTATAAACTCAACACACAACACTGTAATAAAAAACCCATAAATTCTTCAACGTCTTGCCTTTAATTTTGAAATTATTGTAAAATATTCAATAATTGATTAAGTTTTAATTTTTTTTTCAATTGCATAGTTGATTTTATAGACATATCTTTTTAACACCTGAATTTCAATAAAATCTGAGTACTTTTGATTTTTTGAACGAAGGTTTTTTTTTATTTACGCATTAAATAAAATAATATTATCAAAAACAACCTAACCTACTGGTAGCGGTTTAAAAGTTCTATAAGTGGTTAAAATTTTAAGTCGACATTTTTATATTTAGGCACTTTAATTCGCGATACCCCAACCGATGAAACACCCTGTACAAAAGAAGCGCGTAATTTCTTTAATTCGATTTTTTTTCTATTATTATTAATTTATCTATTTTAGTCATGTAATACGTTTTCGCGCCTAAAGAATTACTCATCGCTTCTTCCGTACATCAACAACTTTGGCTTTACGACAGGAGAGACTTCTAAAATAAAAATTGCTTTGTTAAGATCACGTTCGGACAGCCGTTTCCCAGAAGGTCATCCCTAACCGTTTACCTAAATGAAACCTTTTCGCTTATTTTAAACACGAAATATTTAGCATTGCGATTTTCTTAATTATTAATTCCTCGTGATCTAATTATCAGACGACAACAGAGCCCACGTCATGATGTTACTTAATCGCTATTTTATTTCTCATTCGAAGCCTATAACTCTCAGATCAAAGATTTACGAGTTATTCAATATTTGTTCTTATTTAATTCTGTCTTAACGTAAGGTTATCATGTATCCTTAGTCACCCCTTCAGACCGCATTAAATACTCATAATACTATAGAAAGAACCCTATTGTGACTCATCTTTCGTAATGTCTTCTACTACCTGTTATGTAGGTGCCCCACAAACGTACATACCTGCAGTAATTTCTTAGACAAACTACCTCGAGTCAGGTGTCATTCTTTTCTATATTTAATAACGAATCTGAATATAATGTTTTTTTCCCTGTATTTATTGATTGATTGTCCCGCGAATTATGTTCTCTTATTCTCTTAAAAACAGTTCGCGCCCTTCCACCCCCACTCTCCTGCTTCTAACCACGGCCTATATAAATCACGATCGGAGAAAAAAGCTCTCTATTAATTTTTTTCCTCTTACGCATCCACAGCTTTACATCGTTCCAAGTTCGCGTCCCTCCCAGTTCTAAGTCACGTTTGTTTTAGTGCCCCTAGTACTTCAACATAACAAAGTCAAGTTCAAGTGCCGCAATTCCTTCGCCGGTTCGATTAATTCGTTCGCGTACTTTGTCAGATCCCTATTCTGATTCGCCGATTAATCTACGCTCCGACTCCAGACTTACGAGACCCGAGGACAACGAAGACATCACAAAGTATAAGTATTCCCCATCCATACTTGTTATTTTGTTTATTAATTATTCTATTCCCTACACTAAATTTTACTCCATTCATTCTTAACATATCTAAAAATCAAGGCTTTGAGATTAACGATCCCTCGAACTCCCGTACCGATAATACCTGCCTAACTAACAATCATTCGACCGACCCACTCGTTTCCTCTCACTCTCTTCCTCTCTATCTCACCTACTCCTTACGTGAATCAATATTTGTGTTATTGTGTTTTATTTAAATAGTTAATTAAAGAACTTAAGGACACTCTTGTTGTTTTATTTTCCTTAATTTTTATCTCTTCTTTTATGTACTAATTAAAATTCTTTTACAGGAAAATAAATATAATAATCCTACATTTGTTTTATTTTCTTATTATATATTTTGTGTTTCTTTCTTTTACGTAATTCACCATTAGAGCTAGCTAATACAGCATTTTTAAAACTAACATCATTTTAAAAATATAACAAGTGGCGATATTTGAAAAATATAACAAAGTAAACTACTACTTCCGGTCTACCGATTTTACTGGAAATCTAATCAGATCTCAAGAGGGAGATTACACCGTAAACATAAAATTTGAAAATGATAGCTTTAACCGTTTGACCGGTGTCATGTTTACACAGACAGAGAAAGAGAGAGAGAGAGAAAAAGAGAAAAACCAGGTAACAGAGGACTTCAAAACGTCGACATCTGCAAAAATCTGGAGGTCAAAAATTTTCATCATCACAATACTTCCATATACTACGTGGTAGAGATTCTTTAATTTTTTTGAGAAACAAGAAAGCAGAAAATTAGAACTTCTAGTAATGGACATTATGAGGCCCTTTATGTCATGCAGGGGCGCCCGGGCACACGAAAGGGGGCCCCACACCCTTTCTGATAGGTAAAAAGGTGAATAAAACAACAAATTAATTTATGTACTTTATTGGTTATGGCTACTTTCATACAAATGCATGGAATGTAATTATTGTTTCTGGAATTGGACTTGCTTTATTTTTTTTTGGAAAATTGATCAATTAAAAAACCAATATGTTTTTGTAAAATTTACCAACTTAATTGGATTAAAAATATATCACTATGGACAGGGTTTTGGCATTTTGGTCTTCCCACCGCCGTGCTTTTAAGGTAAAGAAGGAATTGGACATGATATAAGCATTTCACAGTGCTAGATGTATTGCGCTTAAAGTGCACATTCTACATTATCACTTGAACTTTTGTCCGGAAAATATGGGCGTTGTTAAAGATGAGCACGGCTATCGCTCCCACCATGATATTTTGGCATTGGAAAAACGGTACCAGGGAAAATGGAATATTGTAATAGCAGCTTACTGTTGGACGTTAAGAAGGGACGCTGTGTATGTTGTTGATAAAAGACAATGCAATAATAAGACCTATATTTAGTCATATTATTGCATTGTCTCTTAAAAAAACTTTTTTCTTTACAGGTACATGACAAGAGAAAAGAGGGCATAAAAATCTGATTATTTGTTTTCGATATAGCCTCTTATTTAGTAATATTCGATGAGTTGGAATCTTATTTGGTTCAATGTCAGTATTATCTAGTATTATAATTTTATTATATCATTTCATTTCTTGATTATAGTAAATATATTTTTTCAAAACTGATAAATATTATTCTTACACTTCAAGTATTACTCATCTTTTAAATGAATAATCAATAATCTGGAGCTAGTGTATCTAAATAAAATTGATTCAAGATAATATAATACATTAAAATAAAGATGATAATGCATAATCTGACTTAAGTAAAAATCTAACGTACTTTTGCGTCATGTTTAAGTAGACTTCTAGCTTATTAAAAGCATTTTCAAAAGTATATAGCTAAAATTTAGAGTGTAATTTAAATAATAAATAAGAAAAATGTAATATATATTTATACCATGTGGTCATAAACTTTGGAACAAAATTCATAAAAGCGTTCTATACTGTTTTTAAGAAAATCGCTCGCACAGGTAAATTGTTTTTAAAATGCCGTCCTTTGACGAAGTTCGCCGCGTAAGAAACGTTAAGAGGGAGGCCTGTAGCAATAATAATAATAATAATAAGGCGCTGGGTAAATTAAAATTTCAAATGCAAAATAGTTATAAATAAAACTTCCGAATGAGTCAGAACCTCTATGTCCACCTACCTCCTATACTCGTCACTTAGGCTGCCGCAACTCAGTGAAGATGGGATGAGTCGAAACGACGTGAAGCTAATTCCAATAGGGCGCCACCGCGTATTTAAAGCCTATCGGAGTAAACGAACGCGGATTGTAGATAGTATGAAAATCAGGTGGAAATAGGTAGAAACAACTCAGCAATAAAACAAACCAAATTCAAACCACAAGTCCCAAATTTAATTTCCAAAATAAAGTTATAGAATATTCATATGTATAAGTATATAAAAAGAAGTCAAATTTGGTAGTAACGAGAATAAGGTCAAATATGAAATAATTGAATTCATTACAATGGAAAAAAGATTAAAAGAAAAAAGAAACAAAAATTTGAATTACGCCTCTAAGGCACACAGCCGATCGTGGTGGTATATCATAAATATGATGCAATCAACAATCCGAAAGGATATAAAAAAAACAATGGTGCATCAACCGACTTACACTGTATGTTCAAAGAGTAAGAGACAAACAAAAAGTATTAAATATAGTGAATTTTGAACTGCTATAAACTTTTAAAAAAAAAGTATAATGTCAAATGAGAAACAGAAAAGATTAAATTGTCAAATACAATAATCAGAGCACACCTAAAGTTAAAGAAATTACAAACGGAGAAATATATCTTAGGTCTCCAAAAGATTTGCAAACCATTCGCTTACAAATACGTGTAAAACATAAGTCATGCGACCGCTTAAATAACTAAAAATATTAACCAATTACATGAAGTCAGATTTACAGTAGCTATTCAAGCTTACTACTCATATAAAATTACAAAATAAATGACATGTACAACGATTATTTAAATTCACCTCTAGTTGGTTTGAACGACGATGTCTAGGATAGACTGTCTGATGGCCAATAACTAGTGACCTGGGAATCGGCAGCTGTACAAAATCAAAATTAACGATTCCAAAATTCCAACGTCCCAAGTTTAAAACATCCAAAATTAACGTCTACAGTTTTAAACATCCAAAATTCAACATCCGAGATTTCATACGTCACCAAAATTTCCCTAATTAGAAAGAATAATTAGCTGTAACGAAAAATGTTAAAAGAGAAAATTAAACAATAAGGTTAAGAAAAATGCGATACTAAAAATACCAAATTAAATAAGAGGCAAGTAGATCTTACACCAATTAAATTAAGAATAATAATAATTGTTAATTAAAATTAGAAATAATTAAGCCTATAATTTTGAACCGTTACAAGTTCTTTTGAATTACGTCCTAATTTTTTTTACATGACAACCTTCACTATTTTTTTCAGTTTTTAATAGACTTTCTCACTGTTTAAACAGTGATATAGAAAAATTGGCACCTAATATAACAATTTTTTTTAATAAATGACACATTTACAAAGTAAAAAATATTTTAACAAACTGGGAGACATTTGACAATTATCTAAATTGTAAAAAGTCAACCTAAATTTTGAAGTTAACCCACATTTAACTAAACGGGGAAAAATAGAGATTTTAATAATTCGGAACTTATGCGGAAGCTTGTGAGTTATTCAATCAAGCACATCCTGACAGGCCTCCAATTGCAAGATCTACAGAACGTAAGTTGGTCGCCAAGTTACTGAAACTGGAAGTCTAAAAGATTTGTTTCCAGAAGGTCGACCACTAATAAGTGATAAAACAAAATTAAAAGTAATACTTGAAGCAGAGGAACATCATCATTTTTTTACAAAGCAGCTTGTCTTAAATAACAACATGGACCACAGGTTTGTTATAAAATTATTTAAAAAAGAAAATTATCATTTGTACAAAGTGCACATAATTCACGAGTTAAACGAAGATAATCCAGACTGCCGATTGCAATTTTGTGAAGAATTAATGATACGACGTGATCAAAATCCCAATTTTTTAAACAACATTATTTTTCTGATGGATTCAGGAACAACAGAGTCAACATCAAGACAAATTAAACGTATGGGTGGGAGTTTTTGAGGACCTTAATTTTTTGAAGGAAACCTGACTGCTGCCCGATATTTAATTTTTTTGCAATTTGATTTGGTGCCAGCAGTGGCAGCTCTTTTTCCTAATAATGAAGATGGCGAAGTACGTTATTAGAATATTTGATTTCGACAAGATGGGGTGCCTCTTCATTTTGGCATAGAGGTCCGTCAATACTTTGATGCTACATTTACAGAAAAATGTATAGGGTGGCGGGGACCAATGAGTGGCCAGCGCGTTTCCATAGTGCAGTTACATTTTTATCTATGTAGTTACTGAATCAAAAGTTTATTTCAATAGACCCAACAACTTGGAAAATTTACATCAGAGAATTCGTGATGCAATGCAAGAAAGTAGACTAGATGTTATTGAGCTCAGTATAGAAAGTGTTTACTGTCGTGCTGGTCAATGCCAAATGGTTAGAAGGAGGCACTTTGAACATTTGCGTTAAGATTTATTTGATATATATTTGTTGTATGTTTGTTTTTTGATTATTTTACTTGTGAAGTAAATGTGTCATTTATTTAAAAAAAAAGTATGTAATATACTAATTCTTGTATATCTCGGTTTGAGCAATAAGAGGGTATATTAAAAACTGAAAAAAGTAGTGGGAGGTTGTCATTGAAAAAATTATGATGACGTCAATGGGGAAAACTCAATGACGTCATTTCAAAAAAATCATCAGAAGACGACATTTTAAACGCAAAAATTGTCCTGTGCGAGCGTTTTACTTAAAAACAATATAGAATTTTTTATGAATTTTGTTCCAAACTTTATCACTACACTATATACAATTATACCATAAAATAAAAATTCCATTATATCAATAGTTATACTATGCTTTTTAGTCGAAACACACCGGACATAATTGCACAAAAATGTATACAGCCTGGAGATGGCTATGATAAACGTGTTGCACAGTTGCATTAAAGACGGATCCACAATTTCGATACATATTTGGTCTTCTCTAACCCTTGTCAAATTATTACTATAAATTCCAAAACTATGGAAACTAAATTACTCAATACTTCAAATGCTACATTCAGATTATAAAGACTATCAATCATTATAAAAAAAGGTACACGTACAACAAGTTGCCATGCACAAAATTAGATCAGTTGACAAAACGATTTATATGACCAAAATTCAATATTCGAAATTATTTGAAGATAGCTACCATCAAGTTAACCAATACAAGTCGAATCAACCTTTGTCCAGGGGTTAAATTACCAGAAATTGTACGTCAATTACTGAATAAATTCGCGGATGTGTTAGAAAAAAAGACATTTAATGGAAATACTTCTACAAATGTCCATAAGGAGAAAGAGAATAGCACTATGCGCTCTGAAGCTAGGAAATAATTTTAGGTTCTGCTTTTAATTTGTTCATCTTCCACTATATTGTATAATACATTTTGTTTTGTTGTATTAACTCCATATTTAGTATATATGATTCATAAACTATTATTTTGTTTAATGTCCAACATACTGTTCTATAAAATGCAACAAAGTAATTCATGGAGAATAAGCTCTCACACTATTAAATCACTCAAGTATACATACATGGATAAATTCGTATATAAATCAATGTATGAATGCACATCTACACGAAGCTGGCATTGCGATCTTACATAGATCTCATCAGTGTACGAGCGCACAATGCCTTACAAATTTAGACTACTTGCATATATAGGTGACTTACGTACCAAATGCCTATGAGAGATTGAATATATATCTGCAGTTACCCGATTAATAGTTGTACTGCTGAGGGTTCAACCGTTGATTGAAGGAATACATAAAGTTGCGCAACTGCATAGCACTGAGCGTAGCCAAAACTGGGGCCGAGATCTATAGCGATGCATCAGTCGTTTGGGTCCGAGATTCGAAACAGCCCGAGACAGCGATGATGTTTCTCGGCAAGGGGTTTGAGGGACGACTTAACGTAAAAGACAGGCAATTTTACTATAGCGTTGCGCATCTTTATATATTCCTTCAATCAACGGTTCAACATTACCTTGCGTTGTGGCGCTTGTGTCACAGATGTCGCTGGGAATCTCGCATAAGCATTCGATACGTAAAATTTAATTTAATTTTTTAACTTAATTGATTTTCCTGCACATTTTGTACTATTTGAAGAATTTATATTATGGTAATTTATATAACCATTTATGAGATCGTAATGGTGCATACATTAAACGAAACAGCCTGTGTCTTTTATTATAACACATGCATATTTTATTACAAGTCAGGGTCGAGGTATCTTGACGTAGTTATTTAATAATATTACTTAACAACCACTTCACAGAGACAGTATTTTTAACAAATACAATGTAACAGCACAGTATAGAGCTGTATAGACACAGTAGTTTTTCTCGCCGTCGGCACTTTTGATGTTTGTGTCCCAAAATGGTACTGCGCATTCACGCCCGTGCAATCAATTCTTCTATTCAGGAATAAACCAGTGGCGTCAGAACCAAATCGTTTATGAGAAAATTATGTTAATCAATTTTTAAAATTATGAAAAAGCTATATCAATAATCCAAAAAATGAGGATAACACTTTCTTTATATTATTTATTATACGTACAACACAAAATAATTACGCCACGACTCAACAGCTGATAGCTGACTACTGCGCACTCAGAAATTGGTCCGCACGCGTCGGTTTGCCGGTGGACAATTATTTCCCTCGAGAGAAACTACTGTTTCTATTACATACTGTGGTAACAGTAATTCTTGGAGAGTAAGCGCTCTCACACTATTAAATCACGCAAGTATACATATACGAACAGATTTTCGTATATGAATAACTGTATGAATGCACATCTACCCTAAATTGCGCGGTATTGCGAACAAACAACGTGCAGACAGCTGTTTCGACCTTACATTGGTCTCATCAGTGCACGAACGTGTTTGATCACAATCCCTCAAAAGCTTAGAAAACCTGATATTGTCAACTTACGTACCGAACGCCATGAGAGATTCTCAGCGGCATCTGTTACCCAGGTGCGACATCGTAAGGTAATGTAGTAGTACAACTACTAATCAGGCAACTGGAGATAACGTGCATTCAATGAATAGGGGGCGTACCTATTACAATACAATGTAACAGTAATTCTTGGAGAGTAAGCGCTCTCACACTATTAAATCACGCAAGTATAGTTCGTTTCAAGTAATATGGCAAATCCCATACAATTATAATACGGATAATCATTAAGACAGGTACTTATGTGTCATAAACGTGCCGAGTAAAGAGAACGTAGTAAGGGCCGGATTAAAAATATTTATTTGAGAGAAAAACTCACTTAATTGTATTTACATTACGTTTGGATATTATAACGATATATGTATAAAGTAGTGTGACAATATAATATATCTATAGATAATAAAAAATATAAGAATTTACATAGCATCTGAAGATCTGAGATAAATATATGTGTAACGCATGAAACAATATAAAACTAAAGTAATAGGTGTTATTCAGAAGTATCTGTATCGTCGTCAAAATCTGTTTCACTAGAATCTTGTTCATCGTTGTTTAGATGGATTACGAAATCCGGAACTGTTTCTATGTATGATTTTTCAATTTTCATAACATGGCGAATTGCATTGCACCATGCATTTATAGACGGCCCTTCTAGTTCTTTTTTTATTAATTTAATAACAGTTTCACAAAATTTTGGAGAGTTATTTCCTTTTCGTATATTACCCTTAACTTGTGCCCATATCAATTCTATAGGGTTAAATATACAATGATATGGCGGCAAGCGTAACACAATGTGATTATATTTTTGGGCAATAGTATCTACTGCATACTCCTTGGAGAATTCAAACGATTTGATACATTCAAGTAGCTGCTTCTTTGTGTAGAAATCTTCGAAATATATATTATTGGCAATTAGAAATTGCTGAATGGTTTCCTTTGTAGAGCTGCTATTGGGAATTTTATTTTCTAGCCGGGAATGATACGGAGCATTATCAAGAACAATTACACTATTTGCTTCTAACTTTGGTATAAGCGTATTTTCGAACCAATTTTCAAATAATGTTGCCGACATGTCCTGATGATAATCTAATGAACAAGTTTTTATGTTTTTGGCTGATAATAACGCGGCTCCTTCGACCCACCCATTTACAGACCCACAGTGTAATATTATTACCCTTTTTCCTCTGGATGGAGGAACGTCTAATTTGCATCGATCGGAGTTGTCATTCCAGCCTTTTCTAACGATGTCATGTGTATCGTACCATGTTTCGTCTAGATAGTATATATTTCTTTCTTCTTGCCTGTACTTTTCTATAGCCATTAAATAATCATACCGCCACTTACATATTCTTGAACTCTCCATTATAATTTGCCTTTTGTTAATGTCCTTGTATTTAAATCCATTATTTTTTAAAACTCTCCATAATGTTGACCTAGAGCAGTGAATATCTTCGCTTATTAAAGCAACCCGCAAACTGTCAATAGTAGGTACTTAATTTTTTTTGTAGGCCGAATACATAGTCTGACGGATTATGTGCACCTCTCTCGATGTTATTTTCTGGAAGGTACCACTATCACATCCTTTTTTCCTTTCTAAAACACCGGTATTCACAATTCTTCTAATGGTTGTTTGCGGTATTAGAGTCAGTTGCGAAGCCTTTGCCTCAGCTGCTGAATTTGATAATTTATCTACTTTCACCAAATAATTATAAACATTTAACACAATTTGTTTAGCATCCGTCGATAAATATTGTCGTTTCTTTACATTTTCATTATCACTATTATTTACTTGCATAGGCACTACTTCGTTTGCAGAAACTGCGGAAGTATCTTCCCACGGTCTGAACATTATAAATTTTTCAATATACGTTAAATAAGCTAATTTTAACGTGATAAGTGTACTTTAAATAACATTTTCAATAAAGTCGGGGTAAATTGTTTTCATTGGGCGATGATAGTTACGTATTTAAGAAATATGTATTAATCATAATGTGATTTTAACTACGAACTAGTTTGGCTTTTATTTTCTAATTATCTGTAGACCATACCTGATATTTTTCAAGTGCTTCTTAATTACCCGCTGCAGCTCGAAGAAAGGGTTTGTCTTTAATCCGGATTATCACCTTATACAAGTCGCTCATATTGCTTGAAACGAACTATATACATATACGAAAAAAATTTCGTATATGAATAAATGTATGAATGTTACATCTACCCTAAGCCGGTATAGTCTCCGGCCGGCTTAGGGTAGATAGACAAAGCTTGCTGTACTGTTGTGGGGTGTGTAAGATTTTAGTTTCTTATACGTAGTGTAGAAAAGTATTGTGATGATAAAAATTATCGATTTAGAGATTTTGTAGAACCTTCGCACCCACTTTACAGTCCAGATCTCGCCCCCAGATATTACTATTTGTTCACAAAAGTAAAGAAACCAGTTCGAGGAACAAAATTTGCATTTTGCAAATAAAACTTCACAGTACTTTTCTGATGATATTAAAATGTTAATTTCAAGATCCGAAAATGTATGAAATACACAGAGATTATATTGAGAATTAATTATTTTGTTTAATTTCTATCCCTTCCAGTATATAGTCAGACCGCAAACTTCTGGCGCTTACTTCGTAATCAAAAATTCATTTACTTCATCCTAGTATCCGTTATTTTAAAAGTAATTTTACTTGTAGATATTTACGGGTATTGCTTAAATAACCCATACTATTATCTTCTATTGCAGTCATTTTAAAATACCGTGGCAACGAGTATGCATTAGTATAGAGATATTCATATATAGGTCAATTTTTATAGCAGTCGATTTACGTAATTCATAGGGTAAAACCCGTGCCAATGGAAATTTAGCCTGTAAAATTATAATTATATTAATGGTAGTAAGTTAATGTCTTCTACATCTTTGCATGTTTGTGAATTTTCCGGCATCAGAAGTGAATTTATTTGGCTTTCTTACTCAACATTGTCGGTGAAAATGTATGAAATATTTAGACAGTTAGAATTAATGAGACATTTTTTAAAAACTTCTTTTTCGGTATCAGGGGACTTCAAAACGTGGACATCTGCAAAAATCTGGAGGTCGAAATTTTATCACACAATATTTCTTTATACTATGTATAAGAAAGTAAAAGAATGTGATCGTCGCGTCGTTTAGTTTCTAATAGAATTAGACCTGCTGTGGTTTGCTGTCCTCAAGGGACGTGATTAAACAAGTGTCACGCGTCGCGACGCGTCTTACTAGGTGTGTGTGTGTGTGTGTGTCTGAATTCAGAGTCTTCTGAGGACTCCCTGTCAAAAATTGGCCGAAATCGACCGTGTGGATCCGAAGATATGAGTGTTTGAAGTTCGCGCATTTTACCGGCTTTCGCGTGGAGTTTTCGTCCTGTGAAATCGGTCAAACATAACTCCGGGCAGTCGCACCGGATTATTATTTGTTACATGCATGTTATAGAAATTAATAGAGAATGGGCAGTGAGATAAATATTAATAATTAAAAGGTGTTTCTTACCCGATTTCCTTCCGGTTTTCGATGAATTCTACAGGAGGCTGCGTGCCTCCGTGACAGTCTTGTGTTTTCTTCGTGGTTTCGCCGTCGTAGTGTCCTCCAGAGAGGTACTTTCTACGAGGTTTGCCCTGAGGAAAAACTTCCTGTTTAGATCTTCTATAAACTCCGCCAGTGAGTTTATTTCGGCGATCTTACTGATGTGTACCATCGGTGTGGCCTTCGATTCCCTCGTGGCAATAATAAAATTAGAGGGGAATAACTGTCTAATTTTATCATGAGTATCTAAGAGGAGTGAAAGAGCTACGGATCTTCGTGAAATAGTTTTTGATTGCCGGTACGTTTAACTATTTTTCTTATTTTGAGAACAAATCCTAGATCCAATGGATTTGAGCATAACAAAAAAAATATAATTTTCTTATGCCATTTATTGAAAAAAGTATATTCTAAGTACTATTCTAAATAATAATATATTTGAAAGTGAAATTTCGTAAAACTTTGCAATTTTTGGTACTTTTAAAGGCTACTACCTATGCATTTAAAATAACTTAAATCCTGGTCATTTTAAATACATAGTTAATATAATTTTTTTGCAAATACTACTACTAAGTTTTATTAAACCGCACAGATATTCTGTAAACAATATAAACAATCGGCGTTAAAATTAGTTAACTAGTATCGGAATTTATCTTTATGACGTAATAGATTAAACATCACTTAGACGTTATTTATATTCTCATATCACTAATCCTCCAACACAGTACATATTTCTTACTTGTGAGTAGGCAGTCATATGATAAAGACAGTTCATTAAAAATAATGACAGACTTGACAGGTAAAATTGCTATGGTAACAGGAGCTAGCTCCGGGATTGGAGCTGCAATAGTAACAGAGTTATTACAGATTGGAATGAAGGTAGGTTCTAGAAATGTAGCAGCTTAAGAAGCTGAGAATATATTTTCAAATATATACATAAATATAAAACAAGTTAAATAAAATTGTAAGATCTTTAATTAAATTTTATTGCTACTTATCTGAAGTTCCATTTTATTTGAAACAATAAGAGTCTTAATGTTTGAGCTTTTTTAATTTAAAAAATTTGAATTTAAATTATGTTATGGAAGTTTTCCAGAAACGGGAGAACAGTATAAACTGCAATCTAAAGACTAGTTTATCCCTTTTGCGGTTGTTATATATGCTGAAAAAGAGGTACATCTTCAGTTACAACATGGTTTTATTTCCAAAAGTTTTACTATTTTCAAATCTGAATATAATTTTCAAATATTTACATATCAGTATTGCTTTAAATGTTTAACAGCAGGTGGACGTCGTGTACATTGATATGGTTAAAGGTTTTTAAGGTTCAATTATTTGTTACTGGGAATGCATTTTTTGTTTACTACAACATTTTTGTTGTTAGTTGTCGCATGACAATATCTGAAATACCACAGGTCTCTATCCCAAAACCACTTTTATTTTTACATTTTATTGGCGACCAGATATTACTATTTGCAGAAAAGTATATAAAATTTGTTTGGATTATAATGTCCAAAACTAGTCGTGTAGATACAGTATAATTTAACCATCCGATTTAAATGGTGTAGCAGAAATGGGGTGTTGCTAAATACGTTTAAATTTAGGATCATTTGTAAAAATTTTCGATTCATATACAATTATGATATTGCAACAGTCTTGCTTTAGATGTGATACCATAAAAGATTTAGGAATATATTTTCATATTAACATAATAATATAAGTGTTACCAACATTGTTTTGTCTAAATAAAATAATGGGATTTGCCTTATTTATTACAAGGTTTTTAAGATGAGATTATTTTTGAGACTTATTGAAATATTTTAGGTCGTTGGTTTAGCCAGGCGTAAAGAAAGGATAGAAAAGCTAGGAAAAGGATACGAAGGTAATTTATTTCCTTTAGAAACCGATGTGACCAAAGAAGAAGATATTCTGCATGCCTTCCACTGGGTAGAGAAAAACGTTGGACCGATCTATGCCCTTATTAATAATGCCGGTGTGACTGACCGTACACCAATTGACGAAGCAGAAACTGATAATATAAGACGTGTCATAGATACAAATCTCGTAGCTCTTACATTATTCACAAGAGAAGTTATTAGAAACATGAAAGCTAATGAAACTGAAGGTGCAATTATAAATATCAATAGCATTTCTGGACATTTTGTTGGAACTTTACCCAACATATCTACTTACAATGCATCCAAATTTGGGGTTACAGCTTTTACGGAATCTATTAGGATAGAGTTAGCAAAAACCGGAAGTAAAATTAGAATAGCAGTAAGGAATTAAGATATTAAATTTATCTGTATGAGAAGTCACATATTATTTAACTTGTTTCTATTTAGAGTCTAAGTCCAGGGTTAGTGAAAAGTGAAATGACAGATTCAATTATTGCTTTACATCCACACATAAAAGCCCAGAATGTTGCAGAAGGTGTTAAATACATACTTGTCCAACCTCCAAATGTAAACGTAAGTACTGTATATCCTACATCTTTAGTATGTTATAGAGCAGGGCTTACTAACCTTTTTCACATCATGACCCCAAAATTCAAGCAATAACTCTCGCGACCCAGAAATAATTTATTATTTAATCTATGTGTACAAACTGCATACAAAAAATAAACATACATATATTCTGGAAAATCTTCACGAACGCCTTTAGTACGATTTCTGCTCTTATTTCATGCTGCACATCATTTATAATATTGTCTGTGAAATGTCGGTAGGAAGAGCTTCCTTAACATCCTGTAGACCTGATATCGATATTTAGAATTAATAAAAGTCAGTGCCGAAAATGCTGTTTCACACAGAAGCAAACCAGAAAGAAGTACATCAATCGTTAATTGAGAAATTTCTGGATACTTTCCCTGAACTCCAAGCCAAAATTCGTTCAGAGGCTTTTTTGAACATTCTTGTTTCAGACTTTGGTCGCTGAACTCTTCTTGGATTTTCAGTAATAAATGACTTATGACATTTCTAATAAGAACAGATTCGGAGCACAAATCTCCGTTTCAAGATCGCCAGATGAAAATACTTTTTCATCTGGGTTCGAGCCTTTGAAATGTTATTTTCAAGTAGAAATTCATTGGTGGAAGTAAACATTTCCAAAGCTCCATTTTTACCCGGTCTCTCCAAATTTCTACATTTGCTCCTTATAGTACCGAATGCAAGTCATTTAACTTTTCAAATATATCTGCGAAGTAGTACAATTTTGAAAACCAAAATTTATTGTGAAATAATTGAACGAAGTCTGATCCATACTGAGTTAGAAGTATGACAACTTTATCTTACAATTGTAGCAACCAGTTTAAGCTCCGTCCTCGTGAGAGCTTACTTCTGTAAGTAATAATAATACACAATAATCTGAGTTCTTTTCTTTCTGGTAATAATTGTTTAGATACCAGTGCCTCTCGGTGGATCATGCAGTGCGTAAAAGTGATATTTTGAATGCCATTTGCTTTTCGAGATAAATCAATACAGTTATTCCATTGCAACCCCTCATGTTTGAAAAGTTCGTCGACTTAACATAAATCCTTTTGAATGAATTTCCTTCGTAAACATATCGGACATCAACTAATAGCTGAGCTAAGTTGGAAACATCAGTAGATTCTTCCAACTGAATTGCAAACTGTGAGCTGTTTCTAATTATAGTGAGAAGTTGTGTTAGCTGATCATCACAAATTTCACTGATTTGTTTGACTTCCGTTTTGAAAGAGGTATTTTCCCAATTTCATCATCATATTTTTTGCCATGAATTATTTCCGACATCTTCATTGCTGCAGGCAGCAGAAGACTTTCTTTGGCCTATCATGAATGGTTTCACTATCTTATACGTAGTATAAGGAAGTATTTTGATGATGAAAATTTTCGACTTCGAGATTTTTGTAGATGTCCACGTTTTGATGTCCCCTGATACCGAAAAAGTGGTTTTTAAAAAATGTCTCTCTCTCTCTCTGTGTGTATGTGTCTGTCTGTCTGTCTGTCTCTCTGTCTCTCTCTGTGTGTGACCACGCTAGCGGTCAAACTGCTATAGGTATCAATTCCAAATTTCATATTTACGAATATAATCTCCCTCTGATTAGATTTTCAGTAAAATCGGCTGACCGGAAGTAGTAGTTTACTTCAGTGAAAAAATTGAATTTTACCAATTACTCGTCAACTACTAAATTTAAACAAATTTGTAAAGAATTCATATATACCCAAAATAAATTTGAGAAGAATTTTATTAAAAAAGTTTTTCGAAATGCCTACCGGAAGTAGGTCTTTTACTCTTATCGAAAATCAGTTTTTTGCGAATATTTCGCAAGTCATGCGTTTTAGATAGGTACGTTACCAGTATAAAAGAATTAAAACTTAATTTTCAATACCTTTTGTATAAAAACATTTCAAAATTCTATTGAAAATCTAAAAAATTCGAAAACATCACATTATTGATTTTATAAAAGAAAAATTATTTGCATTAGACTTTCATTTAAAACAAATTCCGTAAACTTTATAAATGTTAATTAATTGCATTATATGCGTATTAGGGCATGTAATGCAATTGATAAACATTTATGTTCTCTCTTTTTCTCTAGTGTACATTTAACGATCTAGACTTTAAAACTGTGTTTTTATTTAATTATATTTCTATAAACCCAGGCTTCTGTACTATTGATTTTCATTACTCATTACAATATAAAGATATAGAAAATAAATAAATGTAAAATGTTATTGAAACAGTTTATAGTAGTTTTTTATTTATATTTTACTTATTTAGCATGGATCAACAATATTTCAGATTTCTATCAAGCTATGTATGTATTTTTATTTTATATTTTCGCTCTTATTTGACATTTTCCACAGAATAGCATTTGCTTATCTTAACTTTTTTAAAGACAATTATTTGCTAAAGAAGTTACAGAAAGATCGTGATGAAACGGCATACCTAATTATGGCAGAGATAATATACTGCCGCTTGCTTTTATTAATCAGGGGATCTTGTCTTTTACAGACTCAATAATTATCTTTTCGGGTACCCCAAAATTAACTGGACCGATTATTGGCAATAAGGTAATGAAGAAGTTCGCTACGCTTTGTGTTGCTAAAAATCCGGATGCTTATCCGCTCGACTTAGAAACCAGTTAGCTACTCTGTCCCCAACTGTTTATAACGGGTGCAAATGCTACGGAGTAAATTGCGCAGTTTATGGGTTATACGTTAGGAGTTCAGCGAACATGAATATCGAAACTTCTTATACTATTGGGAAGGAGCACGGCTGGACAGTTTAAGGAAAAAGCCTAAATGAATTAACTTGAATTTAGAGGAAGACTTGATAGAAGCAATTCATGATCCCTTAAAGCACAGCGAAGAATGAAGAAATATGTGAATCAGAAGCAACTGAATCAAATAACAAAAATAATTTAGACAAAAAAATTAGGACAAAGTCGATTGGACCAAACAGAAAGTGGCTGTTGTGTACTTTCAAATACATATCAAAGAGAAACGGCCACCTCGAAGAAAAGAATGGACGTACTCGTCTCGAAGTATTCTGACTTAATGGAAAAAATGAGGTGTGGTCATCACACGACTTTCTTATACGTGTGTGCGTTTCAAACTATACAATTTTAAGAATTTCTTTATACAAAACTTATTCAAAATCTGATTCTAAGTACTATCATTCTCTTAATAAATCGCTATAGAATGCATACTTTGCAAGATATTCGAAAAAAAGTGCTACTCGCTAAGAGTAAAAGTGCTACTTCCAGTCCGAATTTTGAAATTTCATGTATACAAAAAATATTGCAAATCTAACTCTAAATACTGTTCTACTCTTAATAAATATATATTGAATGCATAATTTACGACATATTTGCAAAAAATCGTTATTCGGTAAGAGTAAAAGTGGTACTTACGGTCCGAATTTTGAAATTTTTTTATACAAAAGATATTTAAAATTATAATATAAATACTTTTATACTCGTAATGTACCTGCCTAGTAAGCATGACTTGCAAAAAGCTGATTTTCGATAAGAGTAAAAGACCTACTTCCGGTTGGAATTTCGAGAAACTTTTTTAAGACATTTTGTCTCAAATTTAATTTTGAGTATATTTGAATTCTTTATAAATTTTCTTAAACTTAGTAATTGACGAAATATTTGCAAAATTCGATTTTTTCATCCGGTCAACCGATTTTACTGAAAAACTAATCAGATCTCAATAGGGAGATTATACACGTAAATACAAAATTTGGAATAGATATCTGTAGCGGTTTGACCGCTATCGTGGTCACAGAGAGACATACAGACACAGACATTTCTTAAAAACCACTTTTTTGGTATCAGGGGATTTCAAAACGTGAACATCTGCAAAAATCTCGAGGTCGAAAATTTTCGTCATCACAATACTTCCTTATACTACGTATAAGAAAGTAAAAAAATGAGGTGTGGCCATCACACGACTTTCTTATACGTATGAGCGTTTCAAACTATACAATTTTAAGAATTCTTTATAGAAAACTTATTCAAAATCCTATTCTAAGTACTTTCATTCTCTTAATAAATCGCTATAGAATGCATACTTTGCAAAATATTCGAAAAAAAGTGCTACTCGCTAAGAGTAAAAGTGCTACTTCCGGTCCGAATTTTGAAATTTCATATATACAAAAAATAAGAAAATCCAGTTCTAAATACTTTTGTACTCTTGATAAATATATATAGAGTGCATATTTTACGAAATATTTGCAAAAATCGCTATTCCATGAGAGTAAAAGTGTTACTTCCGGTCCGAATTTTGAAATTTTATTTATACAAAAAGTATTTCAAATCCAACTCTAAATGCTTTTGCACTCTTGATAAATATATATAGAATGCATAATTTACGAAATATTTGCAAAAATCGCTAATCGATATGAGTAAAAGTGTGACTTCCGGTCCGACTTTTGAAAATTTTTTAATACAAAAGATATTGAAAATTATGTTCTAAATTCTTTTATACTCGCAACGTACCTTTCTAAAAAGCATGACTTGCGAAATATTCGCAAAAAACTGATTTTCGATAAGAATAAAAGACCTACTTCCGGTAGGAATTTCGAAAAACTTTTTTAATAAAATTCTTCTGAAATTTAATTTTGAGTATATATGAATTCTTCACAAATTTGTTTAAACTTAGTATGTAGTCGACGAATAATTGGCAAAATTCGATTTCTTCACTGAAGTAAACTACTACTTCCGGTCTGCCGATTTTACTGAAAGTCTAATCAGATCTCAAGAGGGAGATTATATTCGTAAATATAAAATTTAGAATTGATACCTATAGCGGTTTGACCGCTATCGTGGTCACACACACACACACACACACACACACACTTCATCAAAACGTGGACATCTGCAAAAATCTCGAGGTCGAAAATTTTCATCATCACAATACTTCCTTATACTACGTATAAGAAGGTGAAAACTTCCTTATACTACGTATAAAAAAGTAAAATGAGGTGTGGCCACAACACGACTTTCTTATACGTATGAGCGTTTCAAACTATAGTATTTTAAGAACGTTTTTATACAAAAATTATTCAAAATTCTATTCTCAGTACTTCTATTCTCTTAATAAATCCCTATAGAATGTATACTTTGCAAGATATGCCAGAAAAAGTGCAACTCCCTAAAAGTAAAAGTGTTACTTCCGGTCCGAATTTTGAAATTTCATTTATACAAAAGATATTGATAATTATGTTTTAAATACTTTTATACCCTTAATGTGTCTGTCTAAAAAGCATGACTTGCGAAATATTCGCAAAAAACTGATTTTCGATAAGAGTAAAAAACCTACTTTCGGTAGGAATTTCGAAAAACTTTTTAAATAAAATTGTTCTAAATTTTAATTCTAAGTACATATGAATTCTTTATAAATTTGTTTAAACTTATTAGATGACGAAATAACGGCAAAATTCAATTTTTACTTTCTTATACGTAGTATAAGGAAGTATTGTGATGATGAAAATTTTCGACCTCGAGATTTTTGCAGATGTCCACGTTTTGAGGTCCCCTGATACCAAAAAAGTGGTTTTTAAAAAATGTCTGTCTGTCTGTCTGTCCGTCTGACCGTCTGTCTGTCTGTCTGTCTGTCTGTCTGTCTGTCTGTGACCACGATAGCGGTCAAACCGCTGGAGATATCAATTCCAAATTTTGTATTTACGTGTATAATCTCCCTCTTGAGATCTGATTAGTTTTTCAGTAAAATCGGTGGACCGGAAGTAGCAGTTTTCTTCAGTCAAAAAATCGAATTTTGCCAATATTTCGTCAAATACTAAGTTTATACAAATTTATAAAGAATTCATATGTACTTAAAATTAAAATTGAAGTAGGTCTTTTACTCTTATCGAAAATCGGTTTTTTGCGAATATTTCGCAAGTCAAGCTTTTTAGACAGGTACGTTACGTGTATAAGAGTATTTAAAACATAGTTTTCAATATCTTTTGTATAAAAAAGATTTTAAAATTCGGACCGGAAGTAGCACTTTTACTCTTAGCGAGTAGCACTTTTTTTCGAATATCTTGCAAAGTATGCATTCTATAGTGATTTATTAAGAGAATAAAAGTACTTAGAATAGGATTTTGAATAAGTTTTGTATAAAAAAATTCTTAAGATTCTATAGTTTGAAACGCTCATACGTATAAGAAAGTCGTGTGGAATAAAAATAAAAAAATGAGGTGTGGCCACCACACGACTTTCTTATACGTATGAGCGTTTCAAATTATAGAATTTTAAGAATTTCTTTATACAAAAATTATTCAAAATCCTATTCTAAGTACTTCTATTCTCTTAATAAATCTCTATAGACTGCATACTTTGCAAGATATTATCAAAAATGTGTTACTCAATAAGAGTAAAAGGGCTACTTCCGGTCCGAATTTTGAAATTTCATTTATACAAAAAATATTCCAAATCCAACTCTAAATACTTTTGTACTCTTGATAAATATATATAGAATGCATAACTTACGACATATTTGCAAAAAATCGCTATTCGATAAGAGTAAAAGTGGTACTTCCGGTCTGAATTTTGAAATTTCTTTTATATAAAAGATATTGAAAATGATGTTCTAAATACTTTTATACTCGTAACGTATTTATCTTAAAAACATGACTTGCGAGATATTCGCAAAAAACTGATTTTCGATATGAGTAAAAGACCTACTTCCGGTTGGAATTTCGAAAAAC
Source organism: Amphimallon solstitiale (assembly GCA_963170755.1). Taxonomy (NCBI): domain Eukaryota; kingdom Metazoa; phylum Arthropoda; class Insecta; order Coleoptera; family Scarabaeidae; genus Amphimallon; species Amphimallon solstitiale. The sequence continues at coordinate 2,522,198 of OY720680.1, read as the reverse complement.
TTTTTTAAGACAATTTGTTTCAAACTTAATTCTAAGTACATATGAATTCTTTATAAATTTGTTTAAACTTAGTAATTGACGAAATATTTGCAAATTTCGATTTTTTCACTGAAGTAAACTACTACTTCCGGTCTGCCGATTTTGCTCAAAATCTAATCAGTTCTCAAGAGGCAGATTATACACGTAAATACAAAATGTGGAATTGATATCTACAGCGGTTTGACCGCTATCGTGGTCACACACACTCAGACACACACACACACACAGACACACAGACATTTTTTAAAAACCACTTTTTTGGTATCAGGGGACCTCGAAACGTGGACATCTGCAAAAATCTCGAGGTCGAAAATTTTCATCATCACAATACTTCCTTATACTACGTATAAGAAAGTAAAATAGAATACCTAATTAACTATAGCATTTCATGTACGTACCTATTACTCACATGCCCATTAAATTAATTTATTATATTCTTGCGTATGATGTTTTTATACTTATATTAACATTTATCGCTTTTTTGGTTTGATTACAATTAACTGTCAATGTGAATGTTGCTCGAGAGATCGCCAAATAGATGAGGCCTAGAATTTTTTTCGAAGAATTATTAGCAATTATGCTATTTCGATAACTTTTAATAAAATAAAGTCCAGGGAAATAGTATATTATAGGCTAAATTTCATTACTATTAAAATTGATTTTTTAAAATGTCCCAAAGAGCCAGTGCTTTATGCAATTGAGGACTTTGCAGCAAGAACGAAAATCGGGGTTATGCGCTGTTTACAATGATCAAAATATTAGCTATCGTTTGGTGCAAGATCGACGCAGCTATGGTAATTGGGTATACTAAAGCATGTAATAATGGAGATGCGTCATACTGTGTTTGGAGCAAGAAAAACGTAGCTCCGGAGCTACGTCGCTCTTGCCCCAAACGCGCATCGCATTTTGTTTTGACGTTTATTAGATATTTTAGTAGTTTAACTGTTTGCGTTAGTTTTCTACCTTTGCTATAATATTCTTAGTTGTTATTTTTGAGTTGATAACAAGTGTAATATGTTAGAGGAATTGGACAGTGAACCTGAACCTTTTAGTGGTGGTTCCAGTGATGAATATGTGGCAGATACAGCCGACAGTAGCACATCAAGTAGTGATAGTGATAGTTTGGAGGTTAGAAAAACAAACAGGAAGTCTGTAAATGAATCGCAGTGGGTTCGAAATAAGAAAAAGAAACTTTTGGCTACTGGAGCAAGATATCTTAATAGTGTGAACAAAATGGTCGGTCCTAGAGTGGTTGGCGAAGACTGTAAATGCAAATTTAAATGTTTCGAAAACTTTAATGAACAGGAGAGAACGCAGATCTTAAATAAATTTAATGAAATTGGCGAGAAAGTAATGCAGGATACTTACCTTGTAGGCCTAATAAGTACGTCAGAAGTAACCAGAAAACGTCCTAAGACAGGAAATGGTCGGCAACGAAACGTTTCCCATAAATACATGGTAAGTACTTACTCACCTTTCAATTTATTTTCTGAAATAATCAATTTTTTTAAATTCCAGATTCGTATTGGTTCAAAATCCCACCGAGTATGCAAAAAAGCATTTGGTGCGGTTCATGGTATATCATCTAAAAGAATTGATCGCTTGTCAGCTTTCTTAAAATCTAACGACGCTATCACATCTCCTAAGGATGGTCGTGGAAAGCATCACACTAGACCCAACATGATCCCCCCAGAAATCGTTGAGCAAGTAGATAGCCATATTCGCAGTTTTCCCAAGAGATCGTCTCATTACAGTCGTCAAAAAAATAATAATAAAATGTGTCTTTCACCGGAATTAAATGTCAAGAAGCTGTATGAATTATATCTAGAAAAATATGAAAAAGATATGTTTGATATATATGGCCTAAAAGATAAAAAACATCTTTTCCGTCCGAAAGTGACTTACGACTTCTACTTTAGATATTTCAAGGCTAATTTTAATATTTCGTTTGGCAGCCCACGGTCCGACACTTGCAAGACTTGCGACGAATATGAAAATAAACTTAAGCTACCCTTACCCGATGAAGAATTAAACCAAATTAAAACTTCTAAACAGCTCCATGTAAGCAGAGCTCAAGTATTCTTTGATGCACTCAAAGAAAAAACAGAAGAAGCTAAAAATAATCCCGAGGTAGAAGTACTCTGCTTTGATCATCAACAGAATGCACCTTTACCTAAAGTCCCCTCAGGAGATGCATTTTATCTTAGGCAGTTATAGGTTTTTAATTTCTGCATTTATTCAGCCAAAACAGGAATTTCGCATTTTTACATGTATGATGAAACCACTGGCAAAAAGACACCCAATGAAACCATTAGCTTCCTAGATCATTATTTAAAAAATATAATGTCCAAGGATGTGAAAACATTGTACATCTTCTCAGACAACTGCGCTGCTCAAAACAAGAACGGAAGCCTAGTACAATATCTATTCACTTTGGCCCAAACTAAACAGTTTCAGTCGATTCTTCATCGATATCCTGAACCTGGCCACTCCTTCTTGCCATGTGACAGGTCATTTGGGGTTGTAGAAAAAGCATTACGAAAAATCGAACGAATATTTACTCCTCAAGAATATATGACACATTATGGCAAATGCAGCAGAAACTTTGAAGTGGTCCCAGTAGAACAAAACATGATTTTTGACTTTGTAAATTATTTAAAGCCACATTTTAAGAAAACAGTCATCAACCAGCATGACAGAAATTTGCGATAAGCAAATACAAACTGATTTTATATGAAGCAAACAGTGGAATCCAGTGCAGCGAGTCTTGTAATGTACCTATCTATAGTACATTCAATATTCAACGTTCTACGTTAGATACCAATACGGCACCAAATCAACTGTATAAAGAAAAATTGCCATTGAAAAAAGTAAAATATGACAACGTGATGGTGCTGGCAAATCAATACGTGCCAAAAAACGACCTATCTTACTATGAAAAATTAACTTTTGCTCAGGGGAACACAGGTAGTGACGTCGAAATGACCAACGACGAAGAAACTATTGAATAGTATTAGATTCTATGACTTATTATTATTGTTTTTGTTTAATGAGTAACATTGAATAAAGTTTATGTAATAAATATATACAAATTTTGCGTTCAAATGTAATTTTAGCTCTTTCATTATTGCAGACACGCACACTTTTTGAAGTTTTGGTGCAAGAATGACGTAGATCCATTAAAAAACAACTTTTTATTTGCTTTAAAATATTATATTTTTAGAAGATTTTCGGTATTTGTAATTGTTAAGGTACGTGCTTTTGGCAGTTTAAAACGTAAAAGTGGTATCTAATAAAATATGGCGTATAAAAGTTTTTTTTTATTTTCTCAAAATCGACTTTTATGGAGCTGCGTCATTCTTGCTGCGGAGTCCTCAATTTTTACAGGCGATTCGACCGTGAAACACTCCTCGCTGGTCGAGCGATGCATGCGCGAAATGTCACTTTATTGGCCGTGAGTACATTTTTAATATTAATACCATATGTTGTTAACATATATTAAACAAATATATACATATATATGTGTTCATTGCATATTAACAGACTCGGTCACGAAAATAGATATACGTGTTAAATATGTATTAATCACATGTGATATTAATATTAATTACCCTTAGGAATATCATTATTCAGATTTCGATTACATTACGTTTCTCGTGTATGTAGATGGAAAAACAAATTAATTAAAAGTTTTCCATTATTTTCAGTGATGAAAAATATTTTTTTTACTGCTCAAGACATAATTATCCGTTGTTTTAATGATTAATACACAGTTTTATGCATGTAATGTGACGATTCGATTGTGTGTTTACAATTTTCATCAGACCTTTAATAAAAGAAATCAAGATATACAAATTTATACATTAATTTAATGCGTCAATTAGTAATTAACGAATTTTGTCACAGTGCTATGTTAGTGTGAGATCGCACCTCGACAATTTGTTTTATAATACAGGATGTCGATCTGCCTCGACAATCTGTGTACCGAAATGAGAACTTAATTTACTAATTATCTTCGTAAAATTTTATCCATTTTGATAATGCGTTTTAATAATTAATAAACGTTGATTCAGAGAATAGGCCGTCATTTTGTACATAACAACATTTACCACCCGCCGCTAGTAATAATTAGAATAACAAAGTAGACAAAAAGCATTTTTAATGTTCTAATATAATTATTGATTCTTTCCAGATTGCAGAACTGACAATAAGGCCTGTGGGAGAAGTTATTTAAGAATATTCATATTAACGCTGTAAACGAATTTGGAATATTTGGAGCCAAAGAAGATTTTTATTTTATATTTTACATATTTTTTGATATTTACCTCGTGCTTTTTATCCTTAGTTTAAAGTTATTGCAATGTAATGCTTATTTGGAATGCCTGTATAGAAAAATCAGTTTCTCTATTTTAACTATACAAAACCGATGAGAAAGCATTTTAAAATTATTTTCGTACATTTGTCTTTTATAATGATTAAATATTTGTTCCATTTGTAGTGGACATTGTAGGGAAATGAAAGATTTCTTGTTCTTTATAACTACTTTTATTATTACTGGCTTAACTGAAGTCTGTCTACTGAATGTATATTTTCTGTAACACATTGCGCGTATATAAATAAATTATGACAATGCATGTGAATCTTCTGTGAAAAATATTTAAATTAGATATGAAATACTGGAAATAATTAATCTAAGAAATAACAGTGTTATTTGATAGTGAGTATACACAATCAAATAACAATTCGTTTGTCTAACACGAAATATACATTGGAATCCATAGGACAATGGATGAATTACAATGAAATATTAACACTTATCTTAATACAAATATACATATATAAGATTATGCAACAAATAGTAATTGTTAGTTTATAGAAGGAAATATACTAATAGAGATTATATTAAATAAGATATGTTTAGTTACAGTTTATATTATAACATAATTAAAATACGGGATATTATAACATAATTAACATACGGAATATTATGACATAATTGAAATACAGGCTGGTTCATTACACCTTTCCCCTAAAAAAAAATTAAAGATTGTTCTTTAATTTTGCTATCCTAGCACTTCGTCTACGTTCAGGATCTCAATTTAGGTTGCTCTCTTCAGTTAATTCTATGGAAATTGAATTATCACTTGATTTCTTTTCGTTATTAGAAATATTAAACGTTAGATAATTTGTTAAATTTTTACATTTGTGTCTTCTTGTTCGATTACAACATTTAAATACTAGATATTTATACATTTTATACAACAGATAGATAAGAAATATTTTTACAAATGTGCATATGATATACATAAAAATATTATTATTTAATAATCTGATGTGCAAAGGTTCATCGTAAAGCTATCAAGTTTATGACTGACAATGTTTAAAGATTCTCGATCTAAATTTAATGAGTTACTGGTTAGAAGTTCAATTTTAGAATCATTATATTTTCTCTTGTTTCTATCGCAACAATCTAAGGTTATATCGAAATTAGGTATAAAAGATGAATGTTGACTTTCTAATTTTTTTAGAATTTGAAAGTAGGATTGTAGAACTAGTATAAAGTTTGCATTCATCATTTAAGGTAAGTATACCTGTATCTTGTAATGGTAAATTAACTATACTGTGATTTTTACAATTTAAAGTTATTTCTACTACGGAAGGTAATATACAGGGTGTCCAGAAACTCTCCTGACAAACGAAGACCGGAGATTCTTCAGATAATTTTAAGACAATTTAACCCAATTCACCCTAGTCCAAAAATGCTTCCTAAGGGAGCTAGAGCTCTTTGAAGATGGCGCCTTGTAATTGTTTTTTTTTTAATATCTCCCGAACGCTTTTATTTAGAAAAACAAAAACTGGTATGCTTATTTATCCTCCAGAGATGAATCGATTCCATCAATTGCGAATTCCTAGTACCGGTCATAGGCGTCCGATTTGGATAGGTAAACGGTTATTTTAACGCATACATTTTTTGTCTTTAACTTTTAAGCATTTGTGACACTAGATTATTAAATTTTCAGATATTCTAGTACTAAAAGGTACTCTTACTTTAAGTCGGTAGGATACACCGTTTTCTAGAAAAATCGATTTGAAAATTTTTCGTTTTTTCATTTCATCCTTCGTCATTTCAACTTCGCGAACTGACAACAATTTGACAATTAAAAACGTAGGTTTTATTTCTGTTGGCAGTTCAGAGCGAACTAGTGCAAAAAATAATAAATTGAATTTTAATGACGAAAAAACGAAAAATTTTCAAATCGATTTTTCTAGAAAACGGTGTATCCTACCGACTTAAAGTAAGAGTACCTTTTAGTACTAGAATACCTGAAAATTTAATAATCTAGTGTCACAAATGCTTAAAAGTTAAAGACAAAAAAGTTATGCGTTAAAATAACCGTTTACCTACCCAAAACGGACGCCTATGACCTTAGGAAGCATTTTCGGACTAGAGTGAATTGGGTTAAATTGTCTTAAAATTATCTGAGGAATCTCCGGTCTTCGTTTGTCAGGAGAGTTTCTGGACAGCCTATATATAGCCATTTGTTACCATCATGAAGTTTGTGCCAAATTTCCATTTTTAATGATGTAATTCTTATGTCACAAGTTTTTGGTAGTATATTTTGATGAAGGTATATATCTGTTTCACAAATTGGTCTTATGTGTGTTGAGAATATTTGACATATGAATTTAGTTGTATCCAAAGGTTTACATACATCTAATTTAGATAACATCGTATACACTGTACATATATAAGATTATGCAACGAATAATAATTGTTAGTTTATAGAAGGAAATATACTAATAGAGATTATATTAAATAAGATATGTTTAGTTACAGTTTATATTATATCATAATTAAAATACAGGCTGGTTCATTACACATTGATCAGTAACAATATCTCATATAATGTTTTATGTACTGTAATGACCGGCACATTAAATAATAATATTTTGAATGTGTTGTTATTATTAATGCAAACAGTGAACTATTATTAATATAACTATGAGGTAGGCGCCATAAATTCTCGACCTAACAGGCTTATACAGGTTCAAACGTGTTCAAACCCCGTCACATCATGCATGCACATACGCGAGGTGTACACTATAAATATGATGGTTCGAAGCCTATTAGTTTTTAGTAACCAGCCAACAAACGTGACTAGCGCACGAAAATGTCAGAAGTAACGAAAATTGAGTACCGCGCGGTCATTAAATTTTTAACAAAAGAAAGGCAAGGTGTATGCCTTTCTTTTGTTAAAAATTCACATGTCAATGTCACATTAAACAACGTTCAGATGGCGTTTACGGTGATTTATCTCCTTCGTGTTCTACTGTAAAAGAAGTAGGTAAAATGTTTCCGTTTGGGACAAGAACCCTGGAAGATGCTGATCGGTCTGGTCGACCAATTGAAGTGATAACGCATCAACAAATGTCAATTATTGAACATTTAGTGCTAGAAGATCGCCGTTTGAAGATGAAGGAATTAGTAATGATAACAAGCATTTCCGAAACAAGTGTTCGCCGAATTCTCCATGACCATTTGGGTATGAATAAAATTAGTGCTAGATGGGTACGGCGACTTCTTTCTGCTCTCCAACGTGAACGTCGAGTCGAATGTGTGCAGTCGTTTTTAAACATGTGTGGGGACAACCCAAAACAGATTCTGGAGTCCATTGCCACAGGGGATAACACAGTGGTTCTGTTTTACGATCCTGTATCGAAAAGGGAGTCCATGGAATGGTGGCGACCTGATGAACCTCGTCCCAGAAAGGCGGAAGTCGTTCAATCAACGAAAAAAGTGATGGCCACAATATTCTGGGATTGTGAGGGCATTTTGCTAATTGACTTTAAAGAGCGCAATACAAGTGTGAACGGCACATATTATGTGTCTTCATTGCTTAAATTAAGGGACAGTATACGTGCAAAACGTCGTGGAAAATTGACAAAAAGTGTGCGATTATTGCACGACAATGCTCCCGTCCATACTGCCGCCATTTCACAAGCTGCCATCCGCGAATGCGACTTTCGAGAATTGGAACATCCATCGTATAGTCCGGATATGGGTCCTTGTGAATTTTGTTTGTTTTCTAATTTAAAAAATGAGATGTGGCCACCACACGACTTTCTTATACGTATGAGCGTTTCAAACTATACAATTTTAAGAATTTTTTTATACAAAACTTATTCAAAATCCTATTCTAAGTACTTTCATTCTCTTAATAAATCGCTATAGAATGCATACTTTGCAAGATATTCGAAAAAGAGTGCTCCTCGCTAAGAGTAAAAGTGCCACTTCCGGTCCGAATTTTGAAATTTCATGTACACAAAAAATATTGCAAATTCAACTCTAAATACTTTTGTACTCTTAATAAATATATATAGAATGCATAATTTACGACATGTCTGTAAAAAATCGATATTCGGTAAGAGTAAAAGACCTACTTCCGGTTGGAATTTCGAAAAACTTTTTTAAGATAATTTGTCTAAAATTTAATTTTGAGTACATTTCAATTCTTTTTAAATTTGTTTAAACTTAGTAATTGACGAAATATTGGCAAAATTCGATTTTTTCACTGAAGTAAACTGCTACTTCTGGTCTACCGATTTTACTGAAGAACTCATCAGATCTCAATAGGGAGATTGTACACGTAAATACAAAATTTGGAATTGATATCTACAGCGGTTTGACCGCTATCGTGGTCACACACACACACACACACAGACAGACAGACAGACAGACAGGCAGGCAGGCAGACACACGGACATTTTTTAAAAACCACTTTTTCGGTATCAGGGGACTTCAAAACGTGGACATCTGCATAAATCTCGAGGTCGAAAATTTTCATCATCACAATACTTCCTTATACTACGTATAAGAAAGTAAAAAGACCTTAGAGGACGTAGTTTTAACGACGACAGTGAGTTGCAAGTACCTGTTATAGAACATGTTGACGGAAAAACTTCCGATTATTTTTAGAAGGGTATCGAATTATTAATTAATAGTTGTAATAAATATAGAGGAGTTAGGGGAGATTACATTGAAAAATAAAAATTCTTATATTGTTCCAAGTTTCTTTTTTGTATATCAGGCCGGGAATTTATGGCGCCTACCTCGTACATGCAAGCGCGCGCTCTCCACTCGCTGTATATGGCGATCGAGCAGTTTCAGCATAAGGGCATTGGGTTTTTTATTATTTTTTTTCTGCCATATACGTATGAATAAAGACTTTATATTGTAGGTATAATTTATTAAGCATTACAACTATCGATTTCTGATATTCTGTCTTTTTATTGCCCTTACACCCGATATATGTCTTTATAGATATAGATAATCTTTAGTATGTTTGTACTCAGACCTCGTAATACACGTGTACACGTGCGGTACGAATACACGTGATTTAAATACATTGTCGTGCATGTACGGATCCGAACATCTAAAATCCGTACTACATGGGTATTTGCAATATCTTTGTAGTATGTACGCGCGTATGTATGTATGTACCTACGTAAGTGGTTTACTATTAAGATCGGGCGAATATGTTTAGCTGTTTAAATACTATTCAGATATACAGCATGTGTCAATTTTCATTAGCCATAGGCGATCAATTCATGCAATACGTGACAACGTGGCACCCCTACTTTCCTCTCTAATGCCAGCTCGACCAATACATGCTCGAAAATACAAGTTAGCAGTAACTATTAGACCACTGACTTGGGACCGGCGTGAAGTTAGCAGCTCTAACTCAGCAGCCCAAATCACGGAAATGCCCGAATGACCATAGGCGTGCGGGTTCATGATAAAAGCAATATATAACACATTAATTAAAATTATAGTAATAATAAACATGTTTCATGAAAATTAAATAAGTATGACTAATGACGTCTGCTTCGAAAGGGTGAACCCTCCCTTAAGGCAAGAAAAAATAACATTTATAACCGCAATCTGGTAGAAACTTGTAACAACACGTACACTAAATTTACATAAACATGCCACAACGCAGTCAGTAACAAAATCTCTTACACGGTTCATGGGGGTGAAATCGGAACAGAATCTCTTACCGCCCGTCCATGGGGGTGAAATCTCCCTTTAAAGCACTAAAAAAATTCTGACGCTCAAGGGCAGTCGGGTATCAAATTCGAACTACAGCTGCTGTAAACCGACACTAATAAGTCACATCGCAACCACCAACAGAATCTCTTACCGGCCGTCCATGGGAGTGAAATCTCCCTTTAAAGCACTAAAAGAATTCTGACGGTCAAAGGCAGTCGGGTATCAAATTCTAACTGCAGCTGCTGTAAACCGACACTAATAAGTCACATCGCAACCACCAACAGAATCTCCTACCGCCCGTCCATGGGAGTAAAATCTCCCTTTAAAGCACTAAAAGAATTCTGACGCTCAAGGGCAGTCGGGTATCAAATTCGAACTACAGCTGCTGTAAACCGACACTAATAAGTCACATCGCAACCACCAACAGAATCTCTTACCGGCCGTCCATGGGAGTGAAATCTCCCTTTAAAGCACTAAAAAAATTCTGACGCTCAAGGGCAGTCGGATATCAAATTCGAACTACAGCTGCTGTAAACCGACACTAATAAGTCACATCGCAACCACCAACAGAATCTCTTACCGGCCGTCCATGGGAGTGAAATCTCCCTTTAAAGCACTAAAAAAATTCTGACGGTCAAAGGCAGTCGGGTATCAAATTCTAACTGCAGCTGATGTAAACCGACACTAATAAGTCACATCGCAACCACCAACAGAATCTCTTACCGGCCGTCCATGGGAGTGAAATCTCCCTTTAAAGCACTAAAAAAATTCTAACGCTCAAGGGCAGTCGGGTATCAAATTCGAACTACAGCTGCTGTAAACCGACACTAATAAGTCACATCGCAACCACCAACAGAATCTCTTACCGGCCGTCCATGGGAGTGAAATCGCCCTTTAAAGCACTAAAAAAATTCTGACGGTCAAAGGCAGTCGGGTATCAAATTCTAACTACAGCTGCTGTAAACCGACACTAATAAGTCACATCGCAACCACCAACAGAATCTCTTACCGCCCGTCCATGGGAGTGAAATCTCCCTTTAAAGCACTAAAAGAATTCTGACGCTCAAGGGCAGTCGGGTATCAAATTCGAACTACAGCTGCTGTAAACCGACACTAATAAGTCACATCGCAACCACCAACAGAATCTCTTACCGGCCGTCCATGGGAGTGAAATCTCCCTTTAAAGCACTAAAAAAATTCTGACGCTCAAGGGCAGTCGGGTATCAAATTCGAACTACAGCTGCTGTAAACCGACACTAATAAGTCACATCGCAACCACCAACAGAATCTCTTACCGCCCGTCCATGGGAGTGAAATCTCCCTTTAAAGCACTAAAAGAATTCTGACGCTCAAGGGCAGTCGGGTATCAAATTCGAACTACAGCTGCTGTAAACCGACACTAATAAGTCACATCGCAACCACCAACAGAATCTCTTACCGGCCGTCCATGGGAGTGAAATCTCCCTTTAAAGCACTAAAAAAATTCTGACGCTCAAGGGCAGTCGGGTATCAAATTCGAACTACAGCTGCTGTAAACCGACACTAATAAGTCAAATCGCAACCACCAACAGAATCTCTTACCGGCCGTCCATGGGAGTGAAATCTCCCTTTAAAGCACTAAAAAAATTCTGACGCTCAAGGGCAGTCGGGTATCAAATTCGAACTACAGCTGCTGTAAACCGACACTAATAAGTCACATCGCAACCACCAACAGAATCTCTTACCGGCCGTCCATGGGAGTGAAATCTCCCTTTAAAGCACTAAAAAAATTCTGACGCTCAAGGGCAGTCGGGTATCAAATTCGAACTACAGCTGCTGTAAACCGACACTAATAAGTCACATCGCAACCACCAACAGAATCTCTTACCGGCCGTCCATGGTAGTGAAATCTCCCTTTAAAGCACTAAAAGAATTCTGACGCTCAAGGGCAGTCGGGTATCAAATTCGAACTACAGCTGCTGTAAACCGACACTAATAAGTCACATCGCAACCACCAACAGAATCTCTTACCGGCCGTCCATGGGAGTGAAATCTCCCGTTAAAGCACTAAAAAAATTCTGACGCTCAAGGGCAGTCGGGTATCAAATTCGAACTACAGCTGCTGTAAACCGACACTAATAAGTCACATCGCAACCACCAACAGAATCTCTTACCGGCCGTCCATGGGAGTGAAATCTCCCTTTAAAGCACTAAAAGAATTCTGACGCTCAAGGGCAGTCGGGTATCAAATTCGAACTACAGCTGCTGTAAACCGACACTAATAAGTCACATCGCAACCACCAACAGAATCTCTTACCGGCCGTCCATGGGAGTGAAATCTCCCTTTAAAGCACTAAAAAAATTCTGACGCTCAAGGGCAGTCGGGTATCAAATTCGAACTACAGCTGCTGTAAACCGACACTAATAAGTCACATCGCAACCACCAACAGAATCTCTTACCAGCCGTCCATGGGAGTGAAATCTCCCTTTAAAGCACTAAAAGAATTCTGACGCTCAAGGGCAGTCGGGTATCAAATTCGAACTACAGCTGCTGTAAACCGACACTAATAAGTCACATCGCAACCACCAACAGAATCTCTTACCGGCCGTCCATGGGAGTGAAATCTCCCTTTAAAGCACTAAAAAAATTCTGACGCTCAAGGGCAGTCGGGTATCAAATTCGAACTACAGCTGCTGTAAACCGACACTAATAAGTCACATCGCAACCACCAACAGAATCTCTTACCGCCCGTCCATGGGAGTGAAATCTCCCTTTAAAGCACTAAAAGAATTCTGACGCTCAAGGGCAGTCGGGTATCAAATTCGAACTACAGCTGCTGTAAACCGACACTAATAAGTCACATCGCAACCACCAACAGAATCTCTTACCGGCCGTCCATGGGAGTGAAATCTCCCTTTAAAGCACTAAAAAAATTCTGACGCTCAAGGGCAGTCGGGTATCAAATTCGAACTACAGCTGCTGTAAACCGACACTAATAAGTCACATCGCAACCACCAACAGAATCTCTTACCGGCCGTCCATGGGAGTGAAATCTCCCTTTAAAGCACTAAAAAAATTCTGACGCTCAAGGGCAGTCGGGTATCAAATTCGAACTACAGCTGCTGTAAACCGACACTAATAAGTCACATCGCAACCACCAACAGAATCTCTTACCGCCCGTCCATGGATGGTGAAATCTCCCAGTATAGGTATTCTGATGAAAATTTTCGACCTCGAGATTTTTGGAGATGTGCACGTTTTGAATTCACCTGATTCCGAAAAAGTGGTTTTTAAAAAATCTCTCTCTCTCTCTCTCTCTCTCTCTCTCTCTCGCTCTCTCTCTGTATGTGAGTGGTTATGACCACGATAGCGGTCAAACCGCTATAGGTATCAATTCCAAATTTTATATTTACCTATATAATATCCCTCTTGAGATCTGATTAGTTTTTCAGTAAAATTGGTAGACCGGAAGTAGTAGTTTACTTCGGTGAAAAAAACGAATTTTGCAAATATTTCGTCAATTACTAAGTTTAAACAAATTTATAAAGAATTCAAATGTACTTAAAATTAAAGTAGGAGACAAATTGTCTTAAAAAAGTTTTATGAAATTCCTACCGGAAGTCGGTCTTTTACTCTTATCGAAAATCAGTTTTTTGCGAATATCTCGCAAGTCCTGCTTTCTAGGCAGGTACATTACGAGTATAAAAGTATTTAAATGACAATTCTAAATATCTTTTGTATAAAAAAATTTAAAAATTCGGACCGGAAGTACCACTTTTACTCTTACCGAATAGCGATTTTTTTCGAATATCTTGCAAAGTATGCATTCTATAGCGATTTATTAAGAGAATGAAAGTACTTAGAATAGGATTTTGAATAATTTTTGTATAAAAAAATTCATAAAATTGTATAGTTTGAAACGCTCATACTTATAAGAAAGTCGCGTGGTGGTCACACCTCTTTTTTAAGTAAGTTGCCTCGAAGCAGAATACATTTTAGAGAGCGACTTAGTTGAAAAATATCGTATTTAATGTGTTCCAAATTATAATTTGATGTTCAATGTATTTTCAATTGTTTTAATTGTAGATTACACACTTGATTGGTACTTCAGACAAGAATTTGTCCAGTTTGTTTACACAAAATTTTAGAAAAGTTACACAATTTAAATTTTTCACGAACACATTATTTGGTGTTGCAACATCGAACTTAATACTTGATAACACTAATTGCAAGTTTTCTTGCAAAGCAATTCCGCATTAAAACACAGCCAACTCAGTAGAGATTTCTTATTATAAACCATGGAATCAACTTTTACTCATGTTCAGATCTTTAAACAATGTATTTGACTTCCTGACGGTTTGCTTGTTGTATGCATATTGATACAAATGCGCTTGTATTTACTTTTATTCCGGAAAAAATTTAATGTTAAGCAGCAACAAATACTCTCTACACAGCGTGATTTTTTTAAATATTCGTACACACTGTTTTATGATTATCATTCAGCACGTTATATATTTCTCGTTCATTAACAGTCTGATTATCGACACCTTTACTTATCTAATATATTATTAAGCAACTCAATTTTTTTGTATTATTTATATCTTCCAGTGTGCATAAGTGCCTCGTACTGGTATTTATTAAATTACGCAATTTAGACCAGGTACTTTTCATTATCATTTTTTATAGACTTAATAAAACTTCATAATGATGAACTAAACGATTCTTGTTGTCATATAGTTTCCATAACAGTTCCCGGGTTGTCGTATATTTTGTAGTGAATCAAGACGTCTAATTTACACACATTGACAGGGAATATTTTCAATATGACTAATACGATGTTGCATATGTTATATACAAACCGTTAGTTCCTTATTATCCAATCATACCTAATTCTGGAAAGTAGACGCTAATTTTATAAGCGGTTATGTAATTGCATTGTTTCTGCCATAAATGTGCTTTTGCGATGCAACCTACAACATCTAGTAATTCCAATAACGCTGCAGTAGTGTTGTATAGTTTCATCGCCTTTTCTGCACTGTTAATTTATATTTTCGATTCGAGGTTTATAGCAGCTGCTGTTAGAATTTGATACCCGACTGCCTTCGAGCGTCAGAATTTTTTTAGTGCTTTAAAGGGAGATTTCACCCTCATGGACGGGCGGTAAGAGATTGTGTTGGTGGTTGCGATGTGACTTATTAGTGTAGGTTTACAGCAGCTGTAGTTAGAATTTGATACCCGACTGCCTTTGAGCGTCAGAATTTTTTTAGTGCTTTAAATGGAGATTTCACCCCCATGGACGGGCGGTAAGAGATTCTGTTGGTGGTTGCGATGTGACTTATTACTGTAGGTTTACAGCAGCTGTAGTTAGAATTTGATACCCGACTGCCTTTGGGCGTCAGAATTTTTTTAGTGCTTTAAGGGGAGATTTCACCCCCCATGAACCGTATAAGAGATTTTGTTACTGGCTGCGTTGTGGCATATTTATGTAAATTTAGTGTACGTGTTGTTACAAGTTTCTACCAGATTGCGGTTATAAATGTTATTTTTTCTTTCCTAGAGGGAGAGTTCACACTTTCGAGGCAGATGTCATTAGTCATACTTATTTAATTTTCATGAAACATGTTTATTATTACTATAATTTTAATAAATGTGTTATATATTGCTTTTATCATGAACCCGCACGCATATGGTCATTCGGGCATTTCCGTGATTTGGGCTACTGAGTTAGAGCTGCGAACTTCACGCAGGTTGACTTGGGTGTTTGTAATGCGTTCAGAAATAATATTTACGAGTTGCAAGGATTTGTTTTTCTTTTTCCTATGAGTAAATGCAGAGAATTATTAAGCTGCGTTCACGCTGCATGACACAAACAAAAGCGTAATTCTAATAAAATTAGAAAATAACCCTAATAAGGTAAATAAAAAAGGATTCTGAAAATAATAATAAACTACTAGATCAGGAGATCGCCGCGGCCATTTGATGTTTCCCGTTCCAGTAATAAGACGGCTTTTAATGCAGACTAGATCGCAACGTGTTCGCAGCTAAACATTGAATGTAAAATCTGGTCGGGAGAAGTGGGAAGATCGGAGAAAATCGTTGTAATGTCGATTGTTGCCGGGATTGGTGACGAACAGTAGGGGTGCCAAGTTGCCACGTGTTACTTGTATACGTATAAATCGCACGTAAACATTGAATCCCTATAGCTAATGATATTTGACACATGCGGTATAACTATAAATCTCACTATGCGACAATTGTATAGACTGTGTCAGCCAAATGGAATAAATTTCAACATAAATAAATGCGGGCGAGTTCGAAAGAACGCTCGGACACATGGATTGGTATTTATAGTTGTGCATTTGTTTCAACAGAAACTTTTTATACATGGCGTGTCATGTAACACTGGCTAATACCAACTTTTTTTTGATTTTAAATGCAACACCCTGTATATTATTAAATTATTGCATTCATCAGAAAATTCTAGACATATTTGATGTACATTTTCCTATACCTATCTTCAACTGTTTTGGAAATATTAAGTGTTTTCAGATTTATTGCAAAAATTAACATTAAAGAAAGAAATGTATTTGATTAGAGAAATTCGCTACAACACACTCAATAAGTCGACACCTCTATGATAGTCACCTTATTTAATATATCTATATTATAAAATAAAAAGGAACAACATATTTTTAAGAAAAAACAATTTATTAAAAATAATAACCACATTTTGTATGCGAATTATAGCTAATATGTAGCATATCAATCATAGGGAAAAACATTAAACGAATTACAACGATAAACAATTATGACATATAAATCCATAGGTAAAAGATATATAGCAATCAAAACCCTTCCTATATCTACCTCTCTTCATAGAAGACCTACTTTAAAGAGCGTTAAAACGTCAACATATTTCGCTAGTAATATTTCATTAATAAAAAATTTAGCAGAAGTCTCACATTAAATGAATACAAAATATAAAATTTATATAGGCACTACATTAAATGAAGATTGAATTTTATACACTGCTTATATCACCAGGAATTTTGTGACTAAGCTTAAACGGACACCAGGCTTTCAATATGTAGTAAAGTTTTTTTCTTCATACATTTAATATGAACTAATGACATATCATTAGAAATGAGGTATTAAAAACTATAAAATAGGCTATTTTGATGAAAGTTATTTGGCAGCTATTGATGTTAACCTCTAAATGTGATGTGAGATCACCTTCTAGTTATCATTATCATAATATTAAAAACGAGATGAGAAAAACAAGGTACGCTTCACAGCAGATAAAAAATGTATACTGACTCTCAAATTGCTTCTATATCTTTTACAGTTTACGTTTTTGTACAACAGCGAATGTATTACATTTTTAAAAGCACTTTATAATTTGAGAAAAAATAGCAAAATGTATCACGAAACATTATTATAAATTCTATTTTATTTGGATGACATTGTATTTACAAATAGTTTTTATATCATTACAAGAAATATGTTTTACATTAAATTTTAACCACTGAACAACAGTAGTATGCACAAAAAACTAGTATAAAGAGAGCATTAACGCTATAACCAAAAAGAATTGAAGTCATAATAAATCCTTGTTCTCAATTGCATAAAAAATGTTTTGAAATAGTATCGCTTAAAAACAATTGAAAAAATTGATGTTTGCCAAGCTATTTATCAATATTTAAGAGCTAAAAATTATCATCATTTTTCCATTTACAGATACCCCATGTTTAATATCAATTTGAATTAACATAAATTCATAAAATGAGTTTATCTTTTTACACTCCATGTGTTGTACCACCATTAGAAGAAATATGCTTGACGAGCGGCTTTTTAATATGAAATTTAGGGGTTTTTACACAAAAACATAGTTTATGCATAATAAAACTAATTTTAAAACACAATGTACACATAGCAAATACCACACATAGTATTAAAAAAGAGAGGAGAAAAACAAGGTACACTTCACAGCAGATAAAAAATATATACTGACTCTCAAAATGCTTCTTTATCTTTTACAGTTTACGTTTTTGTACAACAGCGAATGTATTACATTTTTAAAAGCACTTTATAATTTGAGAAAAAAGAGCAAAACGTATCACGAAACATTATTATAAATTCTATTTTATTTGGATGACATTGTATTTACAAATAGTTTTTATATCATTACAAGAAATATGTTTTACATTAAATTTTAACCACTGAACAACAGTAGTATACACAAAAAACTAGTATAAAGAGAGCATTAACGCTATAACCAAAAAGAATTGAAGTCGTATTAAATTACGCTAGAAAATAATAAATCCTTGATCTCAATTGCATAAAAAATGTTTGAAATAGTATCGCTTAAAAACAATTGAAAAAATTGATGTTTGCTAAGCTATTTATCAATATTTAAGAGCTAAAAATTATCATCATTTTTTCCATTTACAGATACCCCATGTTTAATTTCAATTTGAATTAACATAAATTCATAAAATGAGTTTATCTTTTTACACTCCATGTGTTGTACCACCATTAGAAGAAATATGCTTGACGAGCGGCTTTTTAATATGAAATTTAGGGGTTTTTACACAAAAACATAGTTTATGCATAATAAAACTAATTTTAAAACACAATGTACACATAGCAAATACCACACATAGTATTAAAAAAGAGAGGAGAAAAACAAGGTACACTTCACAGCAGATAAAAAATATATACTGACTCTCAAAATGCTTCTTTATCTTTTACAGTTTACGTTTTTGTACAACAGCGAATGTATTACATTTTTAAAAGCACTTTATAATTTGAGAAAAAAGAGCAAAACGTATCACGAAACATTATTATAAATTCTATTTTATTTGGATGACATTGTATTTACAAACAGTTTTATATCATTACAAGAGATATGTTTTACATTAAATTTTAGCCACTGAACAAGAGTAGTATACACATTCCAGACCGTTATACATCTTGATATCAAACACCATCTCCGACAAGCTTCTGAACCAACCCAGACTCACTGAAAGACAAAACACAATTCCATCTTAGTTCAATACCTATATTTTCAAGAATTTTGCTACAAGATTATATGGTGAGATAGGGGGTGATGGCTAAGCCTAAACGGACACCTAGTTTTCAATATGTGATAAAGTTTTATTCATCATACACTTAATATAAACTAATGGCCCACCCCCAGAAAATGATATATTAAAACTAAGAAAAATATGCTATTAAAACATAAACATACCATACAGATTTGCAAACATATTTTAAACACCCACGCTCAATCATATTAATAAAATCCACTTCATTAAAACGCATGCTACATTTAATAAATGAGATCTAAAACAAGTAATTAAAATCTGCGACTCTTGAGTGGTTTAATACCTGCACACGTTTGTCATTGTAAGATATACGCGTGCAAGAATGACTAATATATTTGAAAAATATATATATATATAATCAAAAACCTTATTGAACCCTTAGGTGTAAGGTATATGTTATGCACAAGTTACTGCATCTCGTAGACGAACTTCCTCCACTCTTTCTTGTCTCTTGCCAGTACTCTCGCTCGTTGTTGTGTTACGCCACGCTCTTCTAGTATATGCTCCATATTTTGATTCCATGTCTTGATTGGTCTTCCTCTTGATCTCTTAGTTGGCACCCGTGACTCCCATGTTTTCTTGACCGGTCTGTCGCTGCTCATCCGGACCAAGTGTCCATACCACCTCAGCTGGCTCTTTTCGATTTTCTTGATAACTGGTTCTGTTCCTAATTGTTCTCTTATTATTGTATTCCTTATTCTGTCTCGTTTAGTTATTCCAAGGACCCCTCTCAAATACTTCATCTCAATGCTCTGGATTCTGGATTTCAGTCTCTTGCTCAGCACCCAGCTTTCACACCCATAAGTTAAAACTGGGAGAAACACTGTTCTGTATACGCACATCTTTGTTTTCCTAGATATTTCTTTTTTCCATATAAATGTGTTCCTCAGTAAGTGGTATAGCTTTGATACATTTTCCATTCTGTATGATATTTCTGTTTCATGTGTTCCGTTGCTACTTATGTATACTCCTAGGTATTTGAGGTCTTCCACTTGCTCGATATCCTTGTTGTCAATTTTTATGTTCAGTTTTGAGTAGGTTTTCCCCAATACCATGACTTTGGTTTTGTTGGCATTTATTTTTAAGCTTCTAGCTGATAGTGCGTCATTCCAAAGGTTCAAGTTGGTTTCAAGGTCTATTTCACTTCGTGCAAATACGACCAGATCATCTGCAAATGCACACTCGCTCATATGCTCCGCTTCTAAGTTTCTGTGGCCCACGTATATGGCTTTTGTTCTTGTTTTTACTTCTTTGATGACGTCATCCATTACCATGTTAAATAATATTGGGCTTAATACTCCTCCTTGTCGTAACCCCACATTAACACTAAATTCTTGTGATTCCATATTATGCGTTCTAACCACATTCCTGTTGTTTCTATGTATGCTCTCTATTGCTCGTTGTAGTTTTCCTGATATTGACCTTTGTCTTAGACTTTCCGCTATTACTTCTCTTGGAACCCTGTCAAACGCTTTTTCCAAGTCCAGAAAAGCCAGGAAGTACTGCTTTCCATACTCTCGTGTACGTTCTTGCAGCTGTTTTATGGTGAAGATGTGGTCTTGTGTACTTCTTCCTTTCCTAAACCCGCTTTGTGACTGCTCCATGTTAGGTTCTATTTCGTATCTTAATCTTTGTTCTAGTATTCTTTCATATACTTTGGAAGCTATACTTAATAGAGTGATGCCTCGATAATTGTCACAGTCGTGCTTATTTCCCTTCTTGAATATCGGAACGATACCTACTTCCCAGTCCTTCGGTACCCTTCCTTCGTTCCAGCATACGTTGCAGATTTTGGTTAGAAAGTTCATGCCATGTACTCCTAGATTCTTTAACATTTCTGCAGTAATCTGGTCACATCCTGCAGATTTACCTTTCTTCAGCTTATTGATAGCATAAGTTACCTCATCCTCATTAATGCTGTGTCCTTGTAGGGAATCTATTTCCTTCTCTTCCCATGAATTTCCGTTCGTGTCTCCATCCGGGTTTAGTAAATTTTTAAAATGCTCTTTCCATCTTTCTAAAATTTGTTCTTTTTCATGGAGCATTTCCCCTTCTCGGTTTCTTATCTGTATTAATGTTTGCTGGTGATGACTTCCGGTTTTCATATTTTTCAGTATTCGATAGAACAGCTTTTGATTTGCATGGTAGTCCTCTTCCAGTTTACTTCCAAACGTTTCCCAGGATTTTCGCTTGGCTTCCTGGACTGTTTTCTTTACTTTGTTGTTCTGTTCTTTGTATTCGGTGTATCTTTCATTGGTTCCTTCTTTGAGATACTTTCTCCATCTGCGTTTCTTTTCTTTTATTTGTTCTTTTATCTCGTCGTTCCACCAGGCAGTTTGTTTCTTGTTTTTATTTACTTTTATATAGCCGCATACTGTCTTGGCCACTTCTATCAGTGTTGTTTTGAACATCGTCCACATTGTTTCTAGGTTCATATTTCCTGTTGGTATGTCTCTTAGTCTAGTGTCAACTTCCCTTTGGTACTTCAAAGCTGTTTCTTTGTTGTTTAGCTTGTAACCTCTTATTGTTTCTTTGCTAGGTATTGTTTCTTGATTTCTTGATCTTTTCTGTTTACCATTATGATTTTGGTTTCCTATGTTTGTTTTCACCTTTACTAAATAGTGATCGCTGTTTATTTCTGGGCCTCTACTGACTCTCACATCTTTGATGTCTTTCCTATAGGGTCTGTTTATTAATGCGTAATCTATTATGGACTTTTCTCCCCTACTTTCCATTACTCTGGTATATTTATGGGACTCTTTATGCTGGAAGAAGGTGTTCATTACTAGGAAGTTGTTTTGGGTACAGAAGTCCATGATCCGTTTCCCATTGTTGTTTCTAACTTCTTCTCCATGGATTCCTATTATTTCTTCTGTCTCATTCGTTCTCTTACCTACTCTCCCATTTATATCGCCTAATATGATTATTCTTCCTCTTATCTCTTCTACTATCTGAGAAACTTCTTCCCAGAATTCATCTTTTATGTTCGTTCGTTCATTTTCGTCTGGTCCGTATAGTATTATTACATTCGTTTTTTCTTTTCCTTCGGTCTCCAGTGTGATTTTTAATATTCTTTCCGAAATGTACTCATATTTCTGGACAAATTTTGTACTTGTCTTCTGTATTATACATCCCACCCCTGCTTGCGCTCTGTCCTCTGGTTTTACTCCGCTTAGTATCATTAGGTGATCGTTTCGTTGTGTTAAGCATTTCCGTCCTTTCTTTTTCGTTTCTGTTATAGCTAATAGTTGTATCCCCGAGTTTTCGAATTCTTCTATGAGTTCGTCTTCTTTACCGTTCAACCCCCTGACATTCCATGTTCCAAAGGTCCAGCTCGTAAATTTACCTTTCTTGTTTCTACCCACATCTTCGTCTAATAGTATATTTCGTGATCCAGTATTCATTGTCCGTGCCTTAGCAGTTGTCGTTGTCTGCATTTCTTCCATTTCCACTTGCTTTGCTAGTTTTTTGATTGCGGTCTATATTCTTCCACTTCTATTACTCCTCTAGTCTCTTTGCTCCATATGTATTCCTTCCCATTTATCCACATTTTTTGGTACCCTATTTTCACTTCTTTGCCCTCGCGTCTCTTCTCTTTTGCAATACTTCTTATTTCCTTTTGTATGAATCTCTCCTCCACCGTTAGATCATTGTCAATGTAGATTTGCGTATTTTTTAGCTTATTCTTTGCTTTCATAATTTCTAGCTTCTTTCCAAAGGAATCTACCTCTACTCTTGTCATTTGCCACTCCCTGTTCTGGGTTATTACGTGTACTTCTCCCAATTTGGCTTCTATTTGTAAATTTTTCGCCAGAAATTCCATTACTCCCTCCTTTGTCAGGTTCTCCCTGGTTCTTAGTCCTTTTATTATAATATTATTTTTCCTTTTTGTTTTTTCCTCTCTCTCTATTCTGTTTTCCAGTTTTTCAATCCTTTGCTCCAGTTGTTGCTTTTCGTGCATCCATTTCTCCTCTCTCTTTTCCATTTCCTGCTTCAATTCCTTGATTTCCTTCTTTAGGTCCTCTGTATTCTGCCTCATTTCTCCCATTATCTGCCTCATCATTTCTTTCAGTTCTTCCATCGCGCCCCCTTCCTCTTTACTACTTTTCTTTTCTACAATAATATCACTTTGTTGTTGACCTCCCGCTTTTTCTTGTTCTATTTTTCTCTGTTCTGGCGATCTAATAGTTTTCTTGCTTCTTCCAAATAAGTCTCTTGCGTTGTTCGTGTCTAGCACGTCCGAATCCCTATCTCTGCCGCGCTTTTTAAGTCCGCTCATTTGCCCATTTTTGCGACAGCGCGCGCAGACTGGCGTTCGCTAGCAATCTAATGCGTGCCCGGCAACAAACCGGTCAGAGAAGGTTACTGCCCGATTAAGCAGGACGCGACTCGAGTCGACCTCTCGGAAATCACGCCCCACCGCTCATAGATGTCTCTCCTCTCTTCACCTATTTTATGCTTTCTTCCTTCCAGGTATACTTAACCACACTTTTCTCTCTATTATTTGCCCGATGTTTGTTGATTAACTTTTGATTTAATTTAACTTTTGTTTAACTGACCTGTTATAGGGGTGCTTCTCACTTCCCTCACTCACTCTGCACAGACTCTGTGTTTTTATCACTCAAAGATTCGCTTGAAAACTTACTTTAATTGTACTGTGTGATGGGACCGACTTGTCGGTTATCGCATCACACAAGCTAACTCATTTGAAAAATGCTAACTAAATTATAACACCATCATTCAAAAAGTATGCATCAGCAGGATATCACTAATCAAACTCCTAAATACAGATAATCCATATTAAAATCATTATAATATTAAGGAATACAATTTTTTCCACATACCTAATGTGCGTAACATATGGGACAAAGTATGGGGGGGAACACCAAACTTATACGCTCGTTACACCGCCCACACCTCACTATTTCATATTCTATAAAAAGAAAAATACATACTGAATTAATATTCTACATACCCTAAGCATAAATCTCACCTATCATGGCGAAATTAACCACAAAATGGCTAAAGATCCTATACCGATATATCTCGCGCAGGGGAGCCGAATAATGACATATAGTGCACAAAATATCATTACCTCCATTTGTTATCCCAACAAAACCGCTGACAATCACGCATATATTAATAGGGGCCACCATTTGATGAACCCCATGGCCGTCATCACGATGTACGTCAATAAGAATCTCACTAGGGGCACCAGAATAATAACCATTATCACTATCAACAGTTGGCAGTGTAATTATCGAATTCGACGACTCAGAGGAATTCTGCTCAGCCATTATCTTAAACAAAATTAAACATTATTAAATTCCGCCCCCACCGTCTTTAAACAACAAAATTTATTTGATATTAAAATACAACTCATAAAAATAAAACACAATTAATACTCAACAATAAAAGATACAGGGAAAGAAAACACACACAACAAAGTCAAAAAAAAACAAAAGCCACTTCTACACACACTATGAAAACTAGTATAAACTGATCCACTAATCTGTTACACATATATTTATAGAAAAAATTGAATCACCACCCCCACACACTTACTTAACTGAAAAGAAAAAGCTCCCACGCTAAAAAGAATCTTCGCTACATTTTCAAATAGATTTTTATCATCCTTATGAAAATCAACAACAGCCAACACAATTAAGAGAAGAACCCTTTTAAACGATCACAGCAATTAAAAAAAAAAGCAAATTATCAACCATAAACGAAACTCTATACACAAATACCACATTAGTATTATTAATTTAAAGTTTGGTGTAGAATGAACTAACTATACTAATATAATTACACTTATATTATTCTCCATAGTAATTATTACATAATTAAACAAAATCGCTAATAATCTTTGTCGACAAGTATTTCAGGTAACAAACCAACCCCAAACAATCGAACAAAGAGATTCTCATTCGAGACCGAAGACTTCTTGTGCGGCAAACAAGATCTACCTACCTAATTAGGATGTCATTTGAAAAATGCCATCGCTATTTAGAAAGGAGGCCGAAATAGGTTTTAATACTACACCCATTATTATATACGGGGAATCATTCAAAAAATCGATGTATTGAAATATTATCTCTATATTAATGTTAGCATATGTTTGTTATTCATTCTTATGTGTATTTGTATTAATATTGCACCATTAAGCATTCAATTAATATATTTTAGGTAAATTTCTGTATTATTTTTATGCTTAATTTATTCTTCAAGTCTTAAGTTTTATGAGCAATGCTATAAATTTATGGAATTTTGGTTATAAATTAATAGAATTTTGTCCCTGCTTAAGTAGGTACAATTTGTACCGTGTTTTGTTATATGTGGTTTTATCATGAACGAGGGCAATAACAATCAAGACTAAACACCTAGAATTAAATGCTAATTATGTAAAAATGCTTAAAATATTATTGTTACACTTGAAGAAATAGAATTTTTGAATGACGTATCCCTAATAACCAATAAATAGGTAGCATATGCAGGGAAAAATAACAACACATGTGGAAAAAGATTGAACAGGCAACTTAAGAACTAACAAGCGGGGAACTGAACCGCCTCCCAAAAAAGGTATTTAATATTAAATCATCGTTTTCCCATCACAGAAAATAGTGTATCATACAAGGGAAAAAGTTGGCGAAAAATTCTACCAACAAGAATTCGGAATGGCTATGGGTTCCCCACTATCTCCAGTATTGAGCAATATCTACATGGAAGACTTCGAACAGAGAGCTATGGATTCGTATAACCTAAAACCAAAGTTGTGGCTAAGATACGTAGACGATACTTTTGTCATATGGCCACACGGGGAAGATACAATAGAAGGATTCCTGCAACATCTGAACAGCTTAGAAGAATTCATAAAATTCACCATGGAACTGGAAGCTTACAATAAGATTCCATTCCTAGATGTCCTGATCAACAAAAACGATAATGGCACACTAAAAACAAAAGTATATAGAAAGCCTACGCACACAGGGCAGTACCTACATCACGATTCCAACCATCCTCACAATGTTAAGGTTGGAGTCGCACGCTGCCTATACGATAGGGCACGAACGATATGCTCCGATGAAAGAGATAGAGAGGAGGAACAAAAATCCATCACTGAAATGCTTAAACGAAATGGTTACACGAAGAAAACGTTGTCGAAAGCCAAAGAGGTCCGGGCACCACAGAACACAACCCAAGAACAACAACAAGAAAAAGTACATACCACGGTCATCCCGTACGTTAAAGGGCTCTCGGAAAAAATCAGAAGAATTGGCAACAACTACAAGATTAGAACGGCCATAAAAACAATAAACAACAATAGGTCCACTCTAACTAAAACAAAACCCGACAACGAAGACCAGCAAACAAAGAATTGCATATACAAAATACCATGCGAGTGTGGAAGATCATACATTGGAGAAACTAGCAGACCCCTAAGAGTCAGAATAAAAGAACACCAAAGAATGGTCAGCTTAGGGGAAACAGAAAAATCGCAGCTGGCGGAACATGCTTGGGAAGAAGATCACAACATCGCATGGAACGAGGCGACAATCCTGGCCAAACAAGAACACGGCCAAGAAAGAAAAATTACTGAAACAGCGTATATGAAGATAACACCTGACACGATCAGTACGCCCAGCCTGGAGATAAAGAATATCTGGCTCCCTATGATGAGAGAATGTGTTAACCGAAGACCGGCAGCCACGAGACCGGAGAATAATAACTACTACTACTAACTAACACGAGAAAAAATAGCATATTGCGCATACACACTGAACCTATAGAAAAGGTGTGGATTTGACATTTGTCAAATTATGTCATATATTTTTTAACGTCAAAATAATCTTTTTTTTTTGCTAATAGTTTTTTCTTAATTAGTCGAGTGGTAAAGTAGTTATACAAATATGAACCCTGATGACGGCAGTAGAAGGACTGCCGAAACGTTGGAATATCAAGTTTACACAAACGATGGAAATAGCTCAAACAATTTTTTTAACTCAAGTTATCCATCGTCAACAATTTCACGTTATGAATTTATTAGTAAATGGATAACCCATTATTGATTTAGAATTTGATATCATCACATTATTTGATTAGTAAGGTTAAATAAATCACTTACCTTGAGCAATTAGAGTTTTGGTATTTATTCTTGTGTAAACTATCACATTCAACGAGTCCAACAATTTTTGAATGAAATTATACAGCTAATACTCTAAATATATCAATTTTTGTGTACATATAATGTTTATTATTGAACAATATACTTGTGGATGAAATTCTTAGTTTGTTTATTTGATCTATAAGATATTCATAATTGAGGATCAAACAGGATAATTCCGCGTTTAGATATTAGTCAAAAAGAAACTAAGTGAATACAGAAATCTATTTTAATAGATGAATCTAAAGATAGTAATTATAATTTGAATAATAGTATACAAACTTATTGATAATTATATGAATCCTGGAAATCATCTCGCCATCTCACCATTTACATGCCTGAGATAAAGGAAATAAAGCATATAAATAATTATTGATAATAGTAATATATTTGACAATTATAATAGGTTATAATTGTGACATGAATTTTTAATAGTACAACCATTCTAATAAAATTAGCATTGGTATTTATAGATCAACCAACTCAATATAGTATATGTATAGAAAGAAATTATCGCGGATACATAAAATATCGGTTGAATTCCGCAACCGTAGGCACGTGTTTCTGACTCAGTCAGAAACACGTGTCTGATTTCAAATGTTTGAATAGTTAAGCCATCAACATATTAAAAAAAGAAAAAAAGTAGTAGTTTTGCACAGTCAAATTCTACAACATTTTTAAGTATTATTTCTAATAAAAAATATAATAATTCATTGTATTTTATTTCTAAGGCCTAGTTCATATGCAAAATGACTAGGAGTTTATGAAATTTCGTTATACTCAATAGAGATTTGTAAATAACTAATGAAATTGCATGAAAGTATTATATTTTATCATTTATCTATATTTATTGTGTAATAGAATGTGCATTTCTCCCCACTCTGTCATTATTTATTCATTCAGATCACTTTGCACATTTCTTAGTTGTGTGCACGCAGTCAACTGATAAAGACTATTTATCTAAGACAATGGCAGATTTAACTGGTAAAATTGCTTTAGTGACAGGAGCTAGCTCCGGAATTGGGGCTGCAATAGTAACGGAATTATTACAGATGGGAATGAAGGTAAGTGGTAAAAATTTCAATAGAAACAAATTGACAACGGATTGGATAAATAAATTACACAATACGATTTCAGATTATAACGAAAATGTACAGAAACTTTATTATTTGAAATAAAATTATTGCATGTTATTGTATTTCACAATTAAATTAAATTTTCCCAGTTAATTGATATTCACATAGCCAAATGACAATTGTAGTAGTTATAAAAATAAATAACATTTATACAAAGAAACAAAATAGAAAATTGCGATTTTTGTAGCAATATTCAAAAAGCAGATAAGATGTTCATTGAGAACTATCGCCTAATTTCTGTAACGTCTGCCATTGCCAAATTATTTGATTTCGGAATGATTCGAAGATTAAATGTTTCTTTTTATAAATTTATTAACTTTACTTAATACGGGTTTCAACCTGATAGATCTACTCTTTTGTATGTTTACCATTCTTATACGATAATTAAGAATTTGATTGATGACGAGCAGTGTTGATTAGGTGTATTTTACAATCATAGTCATAGATACAGAAGAGAAATGTGGAATTTGTGGCGTAGCCATTCATTGTTTGTCTCATGCTTGGAGAATTACTAGCAATTTGTGCAGGGTAAATCGCATAAAAACTGTGACAATTATAAATCTGAGCTTCTTCGATAGAGATAAGTATTGGGACCTCTTTACATATTTTCTAGCGGTTTTGAAATAATGGTTGTACAATGACTTGTCAAATTATAGGTCATGAGCATGATTCCAGCTATTCCATTTAGAAGTTTTTATTTACAAAAATTGATATGAGCTGGAACTATGCCATATGCCATGGCTTTGATTGTACCTACTACAAACAACAAAATTTCATTGCATAACAACACGTTGGTCCACAGCTTGGTACGTATTTACAAGAGTGTCTTTATTTTGGATGGAGTTTATTTAGGCTTGCAATAATGACTAATGGCCGGCTACCAAATTTAATATTGATAAAATCCAGCGAAATGAATATTTTCTAATGAACGTGCTACATGAATCACCTGTATATATATTATATATATTGTGCTGAGTAATAATATAGATGTTTGGCACTGTATATTTTTGAACAAGTTGGAAGGATTATTTAATTTTACTAATTTTTCTTTGTGACTGTTAAATTAAAATATTTAAACTAAAAAAGAACAGTTGTGTATACTTAAAATGTTATTTATTACAATAAAGATGTGTGCAGTCAATTATGAAAACAGTACTTGAAGGAGTTGTAGTGGACCAGGTTCTTGGTGGCAGTAATTGTTATTGGTATCTGTAAATGGAGATTTAAATATTATAATTTATGTAAAAATGTAGTTTGAAATCTTGTAAAACTTGTCTAATTAACAATAATGTAAAGTAAAATAATTTAATGTTGATTGTTGAAGTATGAAGGAAACAACTTGGTAAATAATTGCGCGGGTAAAGTTTGAATAAGCGGATCTGTCAAAATTGACATTTACAGAAAATTTTGATTAGTAATATTTTTTGAAGTACAAAGTCTTAGTAATTCATTATTATAAATTAATAGAGATTTAATAGAGAAGGTTTACTAAAGTTTGAAAAGCACTGAAACGAATTAATAAAGTTTTATAATACCATTTTGAACAAGAATTGTGAGAAAAGGAATTTAATTGGATGAAATTAGAAAACGGAAATATTGTCTTGGTGACGAAAAACAAACAACGGGGATTGAAAAATATTTTTTCAAGAAAGGCGCGTGTACTTTTCGGAAAATCACGATTTTATTCCGAAAAGTATATCTTAAATTCACTAAAACCGCGAAAGTTGGTGCTTAAAGTGTTCTTTTCAGCATAGAGAATATTTATTGACGGTAGAATCAAAATATATTATAAAGAAGCATAAAATTATTCAATAATTTCATAGTAATTTAATTAATTGGTATCCTGTATGAATAAAGAAGATATTATATAAGGAAAATAAATATCAAAAGATTACTTACCAAATATTAACCAAGTCCGAGCGGAATATTGAATCCATCAGTTGCACGTGAGTTCAAAGAGGGATTCCAGTTATCCAAGTCCAGTTTATTGTATAAAAACGAGAAGTTCCAACTATTTAGAATCCCTGATGTCGTTCCAGTAAATGTTAAATTAATTAGAGGATCCGGTAACCCATATATATTTCCGAAGAGGTCTAGTTCAGTGTTAAGTCGAGATAGAAGTACAGCTGCATTTAAATCCAGAAGATATCCCGCAGTTTTCGAGGACACAACAAGATACATCCTGTAAGATATAACCGAAGCAGTTCCAGATCCTGAAGGAGAACGAGGATACACCAAGAAGTCGTGCTAGGAGGGTTTCCAGAGAGTTACCAGTTGCACAGAACGAGTCCAGTAAGATCCTGTGAAAAAAAAAAAAGAAAACATAATTTAAACAAACCAGAGATAGAAGAAAAATATTAACAAGAGGTTGTATAATTTTTAAATAAGGAAAAATTTGAATTTATTTAATTGTATATCGAGTAAAAGTCATAAATATTATTTAGAATTGTTGACTAGTATAAAACAAGTATAGAAATACGTTTTGTTAAAAGATTAAATCTCTATTTTCATAAAAAGATACAGAATATGCACATATATAAATGAATTGACATGACCTTGGTACTAAAACATACCTTCAACTTGTTTAATATTTTATAGACGAAGGTTATTTATAGATAATTAAATTGCATCATATAATGCATGCTAAATTGAAAAAGATACATTGAATTGAATTTTGTACATACCTTTTGAATAAATAACATTTGCTGACATCCTTCATATAACAATAAACGTACAGGTGCGATTAGACAGGTTAACAATCTATGTACATGTCGTATAACTATTTTGGATGTATATTTTCGAATCAAGATTTTTATATTTGTTGTCATTAAACTAGTATTGTGGTGAAATTCTTCTTTTTATTTGGTAAAATAGTAACATAGTATTAGACATTTTCATTACGAACATAGAAGCAGATAAGTCAATGACCTACAAGTAAACAAAAATAAAATAGCATTAGAAAGTTTATAGTGAGAGGAAAAGTATACATACCGTACTATTGTTATCCTATAAGAAGGATAATTTATTAGCAGCAATATTCTCTTCATTATAAGAATAAGTATAACAAGATTATTAGAAACATTTAAATTGTTATTTTTATGTAGCAGTGTATAACGGCAAATACCTAAGCGACATCTTTATAAAAGTAAATGAAATGCTAGTACTGCGCGGTTAAAAATAAAAACTAGTTACATTTATAGGAAAGTCATACCATAAAGAAGTGATGAATCGTAATTAATATTTGAAAGAGTAGGAGATTAATTTTTATTTCTAAATGCATTAAATAATATTATTATTATAAAAAAAAAAAAGAATTAATTAAATTGATTAAGAATAAAACTGAGTAGTGTTTGGGCATAGATAAAAGAAATAAAGAAACCTATTATAGCATATGAGTACATTAATTTTGGTGCAAAGATTTTAAAATATTATATACTGAGTGGTACATTATCATTATCATAGATTAAAACCTGAGATTAATTGAGTAAATTTGAATGACTAGGTAAGAGAGGAGATATTATTAGCAATACAAATAACAAGATTTGAGTAAATTAGGGTATATTATTTATTATATGTGTTGCAAGTATATTATCCCCTCCACTAGTACATTTTATGGCGTGCCCAACGTGGAGCGATTAAAATAAGACTCGCAAATAGTATTTTGATTATTTTATTAATTTTGATTAGGTGTTTGTAATTTATATTACCCTCCTTAGCTCAAGTTTATGACGTATTCAACGTGTGGCAATAAAAATAAGATTCGCAACAACATACTTTAAATATTTTTATTTACTGTTATAATAGAGGTAACATTAGTATACATTTTACAAAGGTAATTAATTCAGCTTAAAACATATTAAGGTATAAGAAATTGTGTACTTTAATTATTCAAAATGAATACCAGATCTAAGAGTAACTTTGGATTAAATAGATCTGAATCATCTAGTGACAGTGAAGAGGAAGTAGGTCAGGATGTAAATGTACCAGAGGGAGGAGAACTTACATTACAAGTTCAGGAAGGTATTGAACAGACAGGGGAAACACAGGATAGAGGTGATAAGGTGGAAATTCAAGGAGAGACTTCGAAAATAGAAATGTCAACACCAGTAGTAGATTTTGGACCAATTTTACAAATATTAAAACAAATGAATGAAGATAATAAGAAAAATAGGGATGAGGATAAAATGGAAGCTAAGAAAAATAGAGAGGAGGATCTTAAGAGAAGCGAGAAAAATAGGGATGAGGATAAAATGGAAGCTAAGAAAAATAGAGAGGAAGATATTAAGAAAAGCGAAAAAATTAATGAAGAAAATAAGAAGAATTTAATTGATTTGAAGGAAGAATTAAGTGGAAAAATGGATAAATTGGAGAAGGCGAGCGTTGATATTAGAGAAGAGAATAGAAGAAATCTTGAAGAATTAAAAAAAACTTTACTGAGAGATACAGAAGAAAAGGTTAAAAAGCTTACTATTGAAATGGATAATAGGGAAGTTAAAATGCGCAAAGAAATGGATGACAAACTGAAGATTAAGGATACTGAAGTTAAAACTCTTATTACAAAGAAAGTACAAGAGGTTGAAGGTAAAGTAAAGGTAATACAAGAAAACGTTAAACAATTAGAAAAGAACAATAGTGAGATACATAAGGAGTTAGCTAAACGCATACGAGAGGAAGTAGATCAGGTTAGCAAAGATGTTACGGACAAGACAGAAAAATTGGCGGAGAATTTTAATAAGAAGATAGAAAATACTGAGGATAAGTGTTTGAAAGATATTAGAGTATTAACAATGTCTACGAGTGTTCAGAAATCTGGAATAGAAGAGGTTTTAAAAGAGTGCGAGGTTCAGAAATTAGAGTTGAAAGAACTTTTGTTGAAATCTAAAAATATTAAAATACCACAAGCTACTTGTACACCGTCTTATCATATATTGAATAACGGTATAAGAATTGAAAATATTACTCATTTTAGCGGAGATAAAATGACGACACATCCCATGGCATATTTAACTAACATCTTAAGATACATAGAAGAGATACAGGATTTTAGGAGCCAAATGAATATTATTCGAGCGACTTTAAACAATGGTGCAGCGGATTGGTTTCAAAGGGTTGAAGACAGTTGCGGTGATTTAAGTAAGTTTGTGGAATTATTTAAAAACAATTACTGGAGTGAGACGCAGCAAAGCAGAGCACATCAGAGGCTGTTAACAGGGAGATATCAGCCAGGTAAATCTTCGAGGGAGGCTTATGCACAAAGAATGTTTAATTATTGTAGATACATCTCACATTTAGACGAACAGACCATATCTCAACATTTGTTGCAACATTTTATTCCTGTTGATACACATGCAATTATTTGTCAAAATGTAACAGATATGAATGGGTTGATCAACATACTTAGACGATTAGATGATTATTCAGACGGCGTGAAATATAGGGAATTTCGACAGGTAAATGGAAGAAACGAATCTCAGAATAACCAGCAACGTACGTCAAATATCAATGGTGCGAATAATCAATATGCACGTAACAATACATCTTTTCCACAAAATGCATATCCGAGGAATAATCAACCTGGTAACAGTCAAAATAACAATTTTGGGCCAAGACAACCTTACCAGTTTAATAGTCAACAGAATAATAATTATAATAGGAATTATAATACACAAGGGAATGGTAATAACAATTGGAATAATAATCGTGGTATCATAAATGGAGGTAATGGAAGACCAAACGCAAATAGGAATAATCCATTTATACATCAATCTGCGAGACAAGTACCTCAGCATAATAATTACCAAGATCAAAACAATAGGTATTATGGAAACTCGAGACAGGTAAATAATATACAGACTCAAGATTGGAGAAAATCAGATAGGAGGATTACTGGAAGACAGGATCCAGATGAAATAGAAGTTGGTCAAATAGAAGAAAAAAAAACGCCAATTTTGGAAATGAAATTGAATCCATATCAAAATGCGATACCGGGAACATCTCATTAATAGATGATTTTGATATAAATAGAGTTAGTTGTAATATAAGTAGAAGTAGTGATATAACGGGAATGGGGAATGTACAAAATAATTTAGATATGGGAAACATAATTAATAACTATGAAAGTTTACCTTTTTGCATAATTAGTATTAGAAATGTTAATTTTAAAACTTTATTGGATTCTGGTGCAGAAATCTCTCTTATAAAGGAAGATATGATAATGAAAATTCCTGAATATTCTAAATATATAATAAAAGTCAAAAATACGAATGTTATGTCTGCAAATAAGGGAAAAATGGGATGTATCAATAAGAGGTTATGCATAGATGTCGTTTTGAGTGGATATAAATTTATTATGCAATTTTATTTAATAGGCAATTTGTTTTATGATTGCATACTAGGAATAGATAATATGAGAATACTTGGAATGAATTTAGATTTTGAGGAAAACAAAATTAAGATAGGAGGGAAGGATATTTTATTAGAAAAAGTTGTGGATGTGAAAGAAATAAACGCCTATATTGAGTATAAGGAAGTTATTCAGAATGAAGTAAACAATATTATAATAGCAGATCGTGCAGAAAATGATGATACACAAGAACATTTGGAAGGGGCAATGTTCGAATTACCCAGATCAACAGATATAAATGAGGAATATGGAGATACTGTTATAATTGAAGATAAGCATGAAGTTAAAGTTATAAGGAATAAAGCTGACATTCAAACTTTTATATGGCTACAAAAATTACCAGAACCATGGATTGAAGATAGTTTAATAGAAATTCTTGATAAGAACATTAAATTAATAAATGATGAAGTCGTTTTTGCCAAAGATTATGAACACCGTTTATTGATTAATGATGATTCGCCTTTATCATGTAAAAATTATCCAATACCGTATTTTTTTCAAGATCGTGTAAATGAAGAATTAAGAAAATTAGAAGAAGCAGATATCATAGAGAGATCGAACACATATTTTATTAGTCCTGTTGTATTAGTAAAAAAGAAAGACAATTCTATTCGACTTTGCATTGATGCGCGCTTAATTAATCTTAGGATCATGCCTGAGCACGAAATTCCACAAAACATTGATGTCCTACTTACCAAATGTGGAAATAAAAAGTGGTATAGCAAATTAGACCTTAAGAATGCTTTTTGGTTAATAAGGTTGGACGAGAATTCCAGGAAGTACTGTGGATTTAACGTAAATGGAATTACTTACCATTTCAAAGTCTGTCCTTTCGGCATTAAAAGTAGTCCTGCGGGATTGATAAGATTTCTTCACAAGATACTGGACAAATATGAGAAATTTGCTCTTCATTATTTAGACGATATAATAATATTTTCAGATGATATAGAATCACATATAAATCATATAGAGATTATTATAAATACTTTACAAATCAATGGCATGAAATTAAACTTGTCTAAGTGCCAGTTTTGCCAAAAAGAAGTTAATTATTT
This sequence comes from Amphimallon solstitiale, assembly GCA_963170755.1. Taxonomy (NCBI): domain Eukaryota; kingdom Metazoa; phylum Arthropoda; class Insecta; order Coleoptera; family Scarabaeidae; genus Amphimallon; species Amphimallon solstitiale. The sequence goes on along the minus strand of OY720680.1, from coordinate 2,486,263 downwards.
GGGTTACGTAGTAAACCAACAGAATATTTTACTAGATCCACAAAGATTAGAGGAGATCCAAAATTATCCCAGACCAAATAAACTCAAGATGCTGAGAGGTTTTTTAGGATTGTTGAATTACTATAGGAAATTTGTATCTAATTATAGTCAAAAGACAAGTACGTTGTTAAATCTACTGAAGAAAGGAACGAAATGGAAATGGACTGATGAGTGTGAGGAATGTTTTGTACAACTAAAATCTAATTTTGTAGAAAATCTTAAATTATTTCATCCAGATTTTAATTTAGAGTTCATCGTTAGGACAGATGCATCAAGTGTAGCAGTTGCGGCAGAATTGATACAAATGAAAGATGGTATCGAGGTTCCTATATATTTCGCGTCAAGAACTTTAAAGCCGTGCGAAAGGAAATTTGGGATATCAGAACTCGAGATGCTTGCAGTCATATATGCATTGACCAAGTTACGTTATTACCTAATAGGGAAGAAATTCAAATTGGAGACGGATCACAAAGCTTTATTGAACATCATGACGACTAAATTAAATAATAACCGAATTTATCGTTGGACGTTGTTAATACAGCAATATGACATGGAAATTGTATATAGACCGGGGAAAGAAATGATTGCTGCTGACATTTTGAGTAGAAAGTATGGTGAGACTAAAACTACGAATGTACACATCAACTTGGTGAAATTGGGATTAGAAGGTATTTTTTCATTACAAAGAATTAGGGAAGCTCAAGAGTCTCCTGAGTTGGAAATAATTAAAATTAATCTACAGACAAATGGGTCATATAAAGGTATGAGTATAAGAGAAGGGATAATTTTGAAAAAGATAGGCGATTTGGAGGTATATGTTACAGACGAAGAACATACAATTGAAATTATTCGACATCTTCATATGATGTACACACATATAGGAGCGAGAAAATGTTGGCTTATGTACAGAGAAGCTTATTATTGTAAAAATGACGAGAAGATAATTAAAAGGGTAATTAAACGATGTGAAACGTGCGTTTTGGCAAAGGAAAAGAATTATACTAATCAAAACATTAGTTTGAGCATCATAGCGGATGATAGATTACAATTAGTAGCGATTGACTTTATTTCTAATCTAATCCCGAGCACAAGAAGATATCGTAATATTTTGGTACTGTGTGACATTTTTTCTAAACATGTGCGATTAATACCTACACAGAAATGCAATACGGATACGGTTTTACAAGCTCTACAAGAGTATATAACAGAATATGGAACTCCTAGAACAATTTTATCAGATCATGCGACATACTTCATGAATCAAAGATATCATGAATTTTTAGATGAAAGAAATATTAAGTCACATCATATTTCAATACGACATCCCCAGGCTAATCCTTCTGAAAGGTATATAAAGGAAGTATTAAAATATTTACGTATATTACTGGAAGACAACCATCATAAATGGGCAAGATATTTAAAACAAATCGAATTCGTCATGAATAATACTCCAAGTACTGTACATGAAGCATGTCCAATAACTATTTTTACAGGACAACCTGCACAAAGGCCTTGGCAAGATGATGAAACTGCTGAAATAGGAGACAGGTATGAACAAATAAAGCACAAACTTTTGAAACGCAAAATTAAATGGGAGCAGAAGAAAAGAGAAAAACAACGTAAATATAAGATTTATAATATAAATGATAAAGTAATAGTTCGCGCGTTACGAGTAACAGATAGAAAGAATAAAATTATGGCAAAACTCATAAGGCCATATTCTGGACCATTTACAGTTTATCGAAGGATAGGTTTGAATAATTACGAACTAATTGATGAGGATACTGGTTATTTTAAAGGAACATATCACATATCTATGTTACATGACTATATAGTAGAATGATAAGTCATAGTATAGGTAAGACACAGTATTAGGAAGACTGTACTGTGAAAGTGATTAACGCCACTTCCTAAATCTGAGTTATATTAAATCTTCCGAAATTATAGGTAAGACACAGTATTAGGAAGACTGTACTGTGAAAGTGATTAACGCCACTTCCTAAATCTGAGTTATATTAAATCTTCCGAAATTATAGGTAAGACACAGTATTAGGAAGACTGTACTGTGAAAGTGATTAACGCCACTTCCTAAATCTGAGTTATATTAAATCTTCCGAAATTATAGGTAAGACACAGTATTGGAAGTTTGTATTGTGTAAGTGAGTAACGACACTTCCTAAATCTGAGTTAAGACAAATCATCCACAACAATATAATAAGACAAATCATCCACAACAATATAATAAGACAAATCATTCACAACAATATAATAAGACAAATCATCCACAAAAATATAATAAGACAAATCATCCACAATGATATAATACGACAAATAATCAACGACAATTTAATATGACAAATAATCCACAGTATTTGCATAAGTAAGAACAATATTGGAAGTTTAAACTGTAACAGGAGAAATGACATTATTTCTCTGAATCATGCTAATTCATACCAAGGAAATTTTAGTCAGGACAGAAGATAAGAAAGGAGATCGTCTTCTGAAGGTACTTACAACACCTGCTTATCCAAGTAACATGTAGATCTCAAAATTTCAAAAGTTTTTGACAAATAGAGACCTGGAGTTTATTAGAAAATAAATAATTATATAGTAATGAAGTATTAGGAGGACATAAATACCTTATTATAAGATAGGGGCATGACAAGATACAGATAACAAAGTGATAAGAAAGGGGCATATTGGAATTCGCTTTCTTTAAAATGAATAAAAGACATAATGATGAAACAGATATACATGTATACAGACAAGTTCATGTTTATCGAGAAATAATTTGAATTTATAGAGAGATTTTCATATAAAGAATGTACATAAAGTATTCCGGTATTATATTAGATTAGTTTAGTTATAGGTCTGTTACAATTATTAGTTATTAAAAAAAAAAAAAAATGATGATTAATTAAAGGAAAAAAATAAGTTATATCCTCATTCCCATATTGTATATAAATTAGTAAATAATCATAAGAGAAGGTAATATAAGTAATCTGACTAGTAAATAGATTTGCCTGAGTATTTAAATGGAATGAAGTGGATAAAGAAGTTGTATAGAGGATAAATAACCTTGAGCCTTATAAAAATAAAAAGAATGTTCAGAATAAGTAAAGCACTGAAGAAAGTTAGAAAATATTTATCAAGATGTAACAAACATGTTAGGTGATGAAGAAATGGAAAAGATAGAAGTTAAGAAGAGCCTTTTAAAAATAAAATATGTTAGATGAAAGTAAATGCTTACAATAAATAGTAAATATTAAAAGTACCATAAGAATATGGAATTATTATAGAGTGTATATGTATAAAAGGGTGAAAAATACCCAAAATGATATAAAATATAGGACCAAAAGTGTCTTAAAAAAGAATTATATAGGTAACGTAAGCCTTTAAAAACGATAAATTAAAAAAATATGGACTTTCCATAAATGAAAGTATAGGGGATGACGAAAATGTCAATTATAGGTAAAAAGGGAATTTGTTCGAATGAGAACAGTATATAAGTGAAAATAATATATAATTAGTAAGCATAGTGAATCATTTTAAAAGAGGCAAATAAGTAACTGAGGCATAGACAGATAAAAAGAATATGTTATTCACCTATTTATGTAAAAGTTAGTACAGATAATATTTTTATAAGGAGTTTGAGTAAGGAAACACAGAAAAACATATATGCAAGTAATGTTAAAAAGTTTGATGGCAATTAATAAAAATATAGATATTTTAATAAGGTATTGGAACATTAAGAAAGATTATAATACATAGTACGATAAATAATGGAACAAAAATTTCTTATACAGGTCAAAGACATCCATTTAAATAAATAAATTTATACTTTTATAATTAAAATGAAAATAAAGAAAAGCCTTATATTACTTTTGGACTTATAAGAAAGTTGAGTTTTATAGTTATGAGTGTCACAAATAATTTTGAATTTAAACACTGTTATGTACAGATAGTTATAAATAAATGTTATATGATATTACCAAATAATAGAAGAGTCATTTGAAATTTGTTAAAGGATTTAGTAGATTAAAATAATTGTTTTGAGCACATTGATAAACATGTGAATTATCAGATTTTGTTTAATAAATATAAATTTTGATTCGAGTTGAAAATTTACATTTTTTAAAAGGGGCATATGTGCTGAGTAATAATATAGATGTTTGGCACTGTATATTTTTGAACAAGTTGGAAGGATTATTTAATTTTACTAATTTTTCTTTGTGACTGTTAAATTAAAATATTTAAACTAAAAAAGAACAGTTGTGTATACTTAAAATGTTATTTATTACAATAAAGATGTGTGCAGTCAATTATGAAAACAGTACTTGAAGGAGTTGTAGTGGACCAGGTTCTTGGTGGCAGTAATTGTTATTGGTATCTGTAAATGGAGATTTAAATATTATAATTTATGTAAAAATGTAGTTTGAAATCTTGTAAAACTTGTCTAATTAACAATAATGTAAAGTAAAATAATTTAATGTTGATTGTTGAAGTATGAAGGAAACAACTTGGTAAATAATTGCGCGGGTAAAGTTTGAATAAGCGGATCTGTCAAAATTGACATTTACAGAAAATTTTGATTAGTAATATTTTTTGAAGTACAAAGTCTTAGTAATTCATTATTATAAATTAATAGAGATTTAATAGAGAAGGTTTACTAAAGTTTGAAAAGCACTGAAACGAATTAATAAAGTTTTATAATACCATTTTGAACAAGAATTGTGAGAAAAGGAATTTAATTGGATGAAATTAGAAAACGGAAATATTGTCTTGGTGACGAAAAACAAACAACGGGGATTGAAAAATATTTTTTCAAGAAAGGCGCGTGTACTTTCCGGAAAATCACGATTTTATTCCGAAAAGTATATCTTAAATTCACTAAAACCGCGAAAGTTGGTGCTTAAAGTGTTCTTTTCAGCATAGAGAATATTTATTGACGGTAGAATCAAAATATATTATAAAGAAGCATAAAATTATTCAATAATTTCATAGTAATTTAATTAATTGGTATCCTGTATGAATAAAGAAGATATTATATAAGGAAAATAAATATCAAAAGATTACTTACCAAATATTAACCAAGTCCGAGCGGAATATTGAATCCATCAGTTGCACGTGAGTTCAAAGAGGGATTCCAGTTATCCAAGTCCAGTTTATTGTATAAAAACGAGAAGTTCCAACTATTTAGAATCCCTGATGTCGTTCCAGTAAATGTTAAATTAATTAGAGGATCCGGTAACCCATATATATTTCCGAAGAGGTCTAGTTCAGTGTTAAGTCGAGATAGAAGTACAGCTGCATTTAAATCCAGAAGATATCCCGCAGTTTTCGAGGACACAACAAGATACATCCTGTAAGATATAACCGAAGCAGTTCCAGATCCTGAAGGAGAACGAGGATACACCAAGAAGTCGTGCTAGGAGGGTTTCCAGAGAGTTACCAGTTGCACAGAACGAGTCCAGTAAGATCCTGTGAAAAAAAAAAAGAAAACATAATTTAAACAAACCAGAGATAGAAGAAAAATATTAACAAGAGGTTGTATAATTTTTAAATAAGGAAAAATTTGAATTTATTTAATTGTATATCGAGTAAAAGTCATAAATATTATTTAGAATTGTTGACTAGTATAAAACAAGTATAGAAATACGTTTTGTTAAAAGATTAAATCTCTATTTTCATAAAAAGATACAGAATATGCACATATATAAATGAATTGACATGACCTTGGTACTAAAACATACCTTCAACTTGTTTAATATTTTATAGACGAAGGTTATTTATAGATAATTAAATTGCATCATATAATGCATGCTAAATTGAAAAAGATACATTGAATTGAATTTTGTACATACCTTTTGAATAAATAACATTTGCTGACATCCTTCATATAACAATAAACGTACAGGTGCGATTAGACAGGTTAACAATCTATGTACATGTCGTATAACTATTTTGGATGTATATTTTCGAATCAAGATTTTTATATTTGTTGTCATTAAACTAGTATTGTGGTGAAATTCTTCTTTTTATTTGGTAAAATAGTAACATAGTATTAGACATTTTCATTACGAACATAGAAGCAGATAAGTCAATGACCTACAAGTAAACAAAAATAAAATAGCATTAGAAAGTTTATAGTGAGAGGAAAAGTATACATACCGTACTATTGTTATCCTATAAGAAGGATAATTTATTAGCAGCAATATTCTCTTCATTATAAGAATAAGTATAACAAGATTATTAGAAACATTTAAATTGTTATTTTTATGTAGCAGTGTATAACGGCAAATACCTAAGCGACATCTTTATAAAAGTAAATGAAATGCTAGTACTGCGCGGTTAAAAATAAAAACTAGTTACATTTATAGGAAAGTCATACCATAAAGAAGTGATGAATCGTAATTAATATTTGAAAGAGTAGGAGATTAATTTTTATTTCTAAATGCATTAAATAATATTATTATTATATAAAAAAAAAAAGAATTAATTAAATTGATTAAGAATAAAACTGAGTAGTGTTTGGGCATAGATAAAAGAAATAAAGAAACCTATTATAGCATATGAGTACATTAATTTTGGTGCAAAGATTTTAAAATATTATATACTGAGTGGTACATTATCATTATCATAGATTAAAACCTGAGATTAATTGAGTAAATTTGAATGACTAGGTAAGAGAGGAGATATTATTAGCAATACAAATAACAAGATTTGAGTAAATTAGGGTATATTATTTATTATATGTGTTGCAAGTATATTATCCCCTCCACTAGTACAATATGTATGTATGTATACATCATGTGTATATGAATATATAAATTTCCAAGCTAATGATGCAGTGTTTAACATGCCTGCCTCATAACATTTCTATAATTACTATTCAGATGTCGTGAAGTATTGAAACGTCTGCTATTATTAATTAATAGTAATGTATTTTATTTTAAATGACAGTGGCAAAGGCAGAAATATATTCCTACAAATATTCTAATTATAAAGTTACTAAGCTCAATGCATGAGCTATAGTACGCAACAATTATATAAAACAATATACTCTTGAATCTAAACAATGGATTTAATGCGATAATATATACAGTGTGTAAATAAAGTAACGGATACAGGCAATAACTTCGTTCATTTTAAAAAAATCTCGAAGGGGTATAACGACATTAACTAAGGGGAATATTTTCGTTGCATTTTCAAGTTAATTACGTCATTTGTTTTTCATGTTATGACGTCACCGTCTTTTTTTAAAATAATAATCGATTTTTTTTAATTGATTTGGATAATACTTTCAATTGCCTATTCAATGGTATAAAAGTTTTTATATGTTACATTTGAAAAAAAATGAGAAAAAGAGTCGTAAAATTCAAATATTTAAAATTCACTATATCGGCAAGATGAATTTAGTTACCGGTGCATTAAACAAAAAACATTAATTACGGTTGTCAGAATAATAATTGTTAGTCTCACAATAAAATAAGTGCAATTCCGTTTTCTAAATTAGAATAATTTACCTTACGCAAACTATTTATTAACAAAAAATGGTACTACTGAGCAATATTCTCAAAAAGTTAACGTATGGGCAGGAATTATTGGTGACAGAATCCATTATTTTTTGCTAACAATTTGACTGGAGAGAGATACTTAGAATTTCCACATTTCGAATTGATGCCTGCAATAGCTGCATTATTTCCTAATGCAAACAGTCCTGATCTACCAAATAGTAGTATATGGTTACAACATGATGGTACTTCACCTCATTGAGCAAGTTCTCCCAAGAAGATGGATAGGAAGAAGAGGTCCGATCGAATGGCCGGTTAGGTCTTCAGATTTAACGCCATTAGATTTTTTTCTATAGGGGTACTTAAAAAATGTATAAAAATTGACCTAACTATTTAGAAGATCTCAACCACAGAATTTAATATTAAACTGGATTAATATCAGCTAAAACTTTTCAGAATGTGAGAAATGAGTTTTGTAATCATCTTGGGTATTGTCATATAGTACACTAGCGTCATTTTGAACACTTAGTGTAAATGTAATTTAAAAAGTGTTATTTCTAGGCTTAGTTTTGTGGTTGATGCTATTGTTAGAGTTTTTTTTCTAGTTAATCAATTCAGTTTTAATGTAATTATTAACTTTGCATGGAGTAGATAATCAAACTTCCCATCAAATTTATGTTACTAGATTTGTTTAATGAATTTTTAATATTTCAAATTTAAGACTCTTTTTCTCAATTTTTTTAAAATATAATATATTAAATGATTTATACCGTTGGATAGGGAATTGAAAGTACTATCGAAATCGGTTAAAAAAATTATAGGTTGTCACTTGAAAAAAGTCGGTGACATCATAACATGAAAAACAAATGACGTAAGCAACTGAAAATACCATGAAAATATTCCCCTAAGCTAAAATCGCTATACCCCCTCCAAATTTTTTTAAAAAAATAAATATTAACGAAGTTAATGCCTTTATCCGTTACTTTATTTCCGCACTGTATGTATCGTGTCTATTCAAAATAAGGTTTGTGTATGTTTCTCGTATAATCAAAAGTCAGTCATTCTTGAAAATAACTCTAAGGAATGGTAGCGTCTCTCACAAGTCTTAAGGTTGAAGCACATCTAACCGGCCCGCATCGGCTCGGACCGGTATGGAGAAATTCGTGAGCGGAAGCGACCGCGCACACTTGTCCTGCCGGAATCGGCTCTATCGTCAAAGAATTAAGTACCTACATAATATCAACACCGTGGTATACAGTTGTTAAACCAACGCAAATATGGAAACAAGTAGCTCTGAAGATTTACTTCTGTCGTTATTAGCAGACGTAGATGCTGCAGAAAAAAAATGAGGTGTGGCCACCACACGACTTTCTTATACGTATGAGCGTGTCAAACTATACAATTTTAAGAATTTTTTATACAAAACTTATTCAAAATCCTATTCTAAGTACTTTCTAGAAACCATGACTTGCGAGATATTCGCAAAAAACTGATTTTCGATAAGAGTAAAAGACCTACTTCCGGTTGGAATTTCGAAAAATCTCCCAAATTTAATTTTGAGTACATTTCAATTCTTTATAAATTTGTTTAAACTTAGTAATTGACGAAATATTGGCAAAATACGAATTTTTCACTGAAGTAAACTGCTACTTCCGGTCTACCGATTTTACTGAAAAACTAATCAGATCTCAAGAGGGAGATTATACACGTAAATACAAAATTTGGAATTGATATCTACAGCGGTTTGACCGCTATCGTGGTCATACACAGACAGATAGACAGACAGACACACAGACATTTTTTAAAAACCACTTTTTCGGTATCAGGGGACTTCAAAACGTGGACATTTGCAAAAATCTCGAGGTCGAAAATTTTCATCACAATACTTCCTTATACTACGTATAAGAAAGTAAAAAGCGAATTAAACAATATTAATACAAAACGCGAGGTGCGAACTACTTTGGTCATATAGTTCTTTATAGTCTTGAACAAGAATTATTAATTTCTCCTCTATTATGTTTTAAACATTATTAGTTAAATAAAACTACTATCAAGTTAATGTCGTCGCACCCCCGAACAAGTAGGAGTATACACAATATTTAAAAACATCCAGTGTATGCTGAAAGTACAAACGCACACTTGTTCGGTCGGAATCGGCCCGCAAAGAAGTTTTGCCGATGAATGCTAGTTCGAGCATTCCCTCCCGAATTTCCGAAGCTCCTTAATTACGGTCCGATTCTGGCCGGTCTAGTGTGCGGCGTTCCTATTGAATACTATAAACTAGATTTACCGGAATTTTTCCGTGCCGGTCCGAGCCGATGCGGGCCGGTTAGGTGTGCTTCAATCTTGAAGCTTTTATTCGTCAAGAGTATAGGAGCCGGCTTCTTTACAGTGTTTAGTGTTTAATTCATTGGTACTTCATCACTATGCTCAGAAGACAAAATACTGAATCGCACCCCTACAGTTTCTTTGAATTAAGACAACGTAGATGTTATTCCAGCTGTCATCCATACATACTTTCATGCAAATTTTACACAAATCATTGAAAATATACAATAGTTGAGTTTTATATTATTTAGCTATCTAGGAAAGAAAACAATTTGGAGAAAAGTAATATTTTATTTTTTTCAACATATGATCCATTAACGGTAACACATTTATACTCACGTGTTTCGAATACATATATGTCCTCAAGAAATTTCTCAGGTATTTATCCTAAGAAAAACAGCGTCCCCTGATGTGTATTTTGAATGTACAAAAGATATGCCAAACCTAATCAGTGGGGTTAATTTCCTATCTCTTTAAAATTGAACTCGTAATCGACTTCACTTGACGAGCTGTGTATACTCTGCAACTGTAATGAAGCAGCGTGTGTGTATACAGTCTCTTGATCACAACTGTACAGATTGTTTCCTTATAGACTTCTTTTGTTATCGTAGAGCCTTTTTCATGTATTCGCAGTGTTTCATCGCCTGTTATAATTACCAGCAATCTTGGAAGTCAACGTGTCTGAATCTTATTCATTTCTAAATTTTTGTGCAAAATCTTTAATGCTCTAGCTTTAGATATCCCTACTTCATCGACCATAATTCAAACTCGTATTCCTTCGATCTGCTCAAAACCTAAAAAATATTTTTTTTTTCAGAAGTACCTATCGATATTTACTAGATGCTTTACCGACGTGAATATTTATAAAGAAACAACCAAATTTTGTAATAGTTTTCACAGAGATCGAGAAAACTATTTAGTTTCACTGCACTGTGCTCCGGAATTGTCCCTTCAAGAGGCGGAGGGGATGCTTTATTCTATGTTTTATGATCTTCTTATTCAGAAGGGTTTCGTAATTGCGTATCGCCTTTGAGGTGAGGTTTTTTGGATTCTTGCGTACTAAATCAATGGAGTTCTTTACATCCTGCTGTTCCGAGGTATTCTGACAAATTCTTATAAATTATAAAAACATTATTATCTTAGGAGACTTCAATATTAGGCATTTCAACAATTAGTTGATTAATGATACGTACATGGCTTCAGCAAAATTTGACGGATTGTATGTACCTTTTCCAATACAATTCAAAACAAACTGTAATGGTCAATTGCTGGTTCTAACTTTATTAAATATAGTAGTCAATGTGACTAGAAATCTATATGTCATTTCTAGAAGGATCCATAACACTCTTTTCTACTAATATCTCCATCTTCTGAAAGCCATATTGATAGTAATTTCGATAGTAACCCGAACAGAAAATCTACATTTTTTCCCAAATGTATACGATACATTTAATCATTACTGATGTGAATACTGTCTGTAATCTATTGTATGAAAAATTGTTTTCTATTTTGGACATCTGCATACCACATAATAAAACTTATGATCGCCAATGTCCGGTGTGGTGTATCTCGGAAATTATTTGAAATATTAAAATAAAAGCTTACTACTTCAAGCGGTACAAACGAACTAGTATTGCCAATTTCTTTGTGCAGTACAAGCACGTAAATGCTTTGATAAAGGACCAAACTAGAGTTGCGTACCTCGCCCATATCTCTAGTGATGGAGGACCCATCTATTATGATTCTCAGAAGTTCTGGACATTTATTCATAGCAAAAGTATCGTAAATCGGCATCAATGAATTATAATAATACTACGTACACCAATCCGCAAATCCGCAGGATACTGTTAACGGTTTTGCTTCTTATTTTGGTTCGGTTTATTCAAGCGTCTATACTTGAAATATTTCTGACTTTAACTGTTGTAATTGTCCTGATATTAATATTCATTTTTAACTTGGCATTGTGTTAGTTCATAGGCAGAGTGACACGCAGGTTTAGTTTATACGTATAATAAGTATCAAAATACAAATGTTATAATACACTAAATAGATAAAGAATCGGAACAATATTCAAGCACCATGCTCGTAACTTGTCTCTTACTTATGTAAGTATGTCTTCCCATAATTCAACGGGGGGTGTCTTCGCATTGCGCCGTCTCCACCATATACTAACACTTCCACTCAAGACGAAGTCAGTCCATAGAAGAGCCAATACCCAAAATCTCCAAACATTTCAGGTGTTTCGGTCTTCCTAGGGATTTGGTAAGAACATCAGCTCCCATCTCTTCCGTAGGTGTGTGATGTATCTTGAGTCTGTTATTCTTGAGGGCTTCTCTTAAGAAATGATGTCGTATGTCAATATGCTTTGACCTTCCATGAAAGATATGATTCTCGGCCAATTTCAGCGCCCCCATGTTATCGTTAAATACAGTGATATGTGTTAATTCTTCTATTTTCAACTCACCGAGCAACTTGTAGGTACATGGCTTCTTTAGCGGCTTGAGTCAATCCCATGTATTCTGATTCGGTTGACGAAAGAGCTACTGTACGTTGTCTTTTATCTTGAATTTGGTTTTCAAGTAATTTCTTAGGTTAGTTATGTTACTTTCATTTTTAGATGCATTTATTATGTCGTCGACATAGATGACTATCAAGGTTAATTCTTCCCTTGCTTGACATGATATAAACATGGATCTGAGGTTGTCGGTTTTGCACCCTAATCTCGCAAAATGCCATCCCATTTATTATGCCAACTTCTTCCCGACTGTCGAAGACCATATAATGACTTCTTCAATTTGCATACCATGTTCCCTTTCTTCAGGTTTTTCAATTGTTCCCTTGCACTTTTTCCGATGGGGAAATTCTTCTCGTGGTCAGAAATTCTTTCCATAATTTCTTTTATCATCTTAGGCAGTTCCATGAAGATCTCTTCCTCCAAAGTTCCATTAAGATAAGCGGTAGTCACGTCAAATTGTCTTATTGACATCCCATGACGAGCGACTAGAGAGCTTACCAATCTAATTGAACTTAATTGTGCAACAGGAGCAAATGTTTGATTAAAATGTACTCCTGGTTGCTGTGCAAATCCTTGTGCAACTAGACGAGCTTTACGTTTTTCCAGTTTTCCATCAGCAGTATACTTATCTCTTAGTACGATGCAACTTCCAATTATTTTCCTGTCAATTGGTGTTGGAGCGAGTTTCCAGGTGTCCTCCTTTAGTATAGACTTCATTTCTTCCACCATTGCTTCGAACCATTCATCCGAATCAGGACTCTCTATTGCTTGTCTTAGAGGAACTTCTGATGTTAATGCCCAATCATCCGCTTTAGTAGAGTTGACTTCCTCCATCTTCATCTTGTATGATTTGCTGGGTCTTCCTCTAGATCCGGTTTTTATGATAGTCAGTCTTCCTCGTCCTCTTCTAGTAGGTCGCTAAGGTAAGGATGTATTTTCGCCTGTTTGGATTTCTTCCACATTCTGACGTGTTGGTACGTCTTCAGCGCCTATGGTATCCAATATGGGCAGTACACCTTCTTCACTGATGTCAATCATATCTTTAGGAACAAATTCTTCAAAATTATTCTGTGATAATTCATGGTTTTCCAAAAAAAAAAATCTCGAGATATTTCGATTTTTCTTTGGCTTGGTACCCAGATTCTGTACCCCTTCGATTCCTCTGCGTAACCCACAAATATTCCTTCTTTGGCTCTTGGTTCAAATTTTCCTCTTCCAGGTTCTCTGTTCAAGATGAATACTCTACAGCCAAATTCTTTGAAATGAGTTATATTCGGTTTTCTTCTTGTTCATGCTTCGTATGGAGTGATTCCATTTAAAGTTTTAGTTGCACAACGACTTCGAATATAGTTAGCAGTGTTTACAGCTTCGGCCCAGAGGAAGGAGGTAATCCAGATTGTAAAAGCAAACATCTTGCAGTGTCCAAAAGGGTTCTATTTTTCCTTTATGCAATACCATTTTGTTCTGGGTTATATGGAACGGTTAATCGTCTGGTGATGCCATTTTTCTTCAAGTGCTCCTGGAATTGGTTACTAGTGTATTCAGTTCCATTGTCGGTTTGTAGGCACTGGATTTTCCTTTGCTTCTGTTTTTCGACCATAGTGATGTACTCTTTTGTCTTCTCGAATACTTCCTGTTTTGTGTTTATGAATCTTACTTCACACCATCTTGAAGAATCAACAATAAATTCTACAAAGTATTTTTGCCTTACCGAGTGATTCGACTCTCATTAGTCCATATACATCGGAATGTATAATTTCTAATAATTCTGTTTTTCTGTCTGATTTCTTTGGAAATGCTGTTCTGGTCATTTTTCCTTCTAAACAAATATCACATTTAATGTTTTCTTGAAGTTTCACAGATTCAAGACCTTTGACGATGTTTTTGTGTTTAATTTCGATCAAGTCTTTTTCATTTAAATGACCCAAACGTCTATGCCACATATTTGTTTGATCTGACGATGATTGTGTAGAAGATGTAGAATCCACAACCAAATCACAATTTTCTTGTTTATGTTCACGCACATAATATAATTCTCCGATGCGATCAGCTACTATCTTTACTTTTCCGTCCGTTCCAAATACTAACGTTTTTTTAACAAAACACTAAAATTGTTATTCGTTATTTTGAAACTGATAGTAAGTTCGCGTGCAAGTCCGGCACATGTAACGCACCGCTCAACGTAATGTTTTTTATTTCACTGCACACATCTGTCGTAAACGTGGCAGTTCCCTTTGCAACAATTTCTGTTGATTCACTGTTCGCTAAGTTCAACATTCCCCGGTCGCTATTTTCAATTTTTAAGAAATTATTCGCATTTTTACAAATGTGAGACGTCGCGCCACTGTCTAGACACTATTCCGTGTTTTTATTTTCCGAAAATGTTCCTCAGTATTTAACGTGCACAAACCAACGTTTTCAGCATTCTTCGCGCTTGCACTATTGTTGTATTTCTTATTTCTGCAGTGCGCGGCTCTATGTCCAATTTCACGACATCTGTGACACTTGAATTTAAATACTAGTTTGTCGTTCTTGGTATTTCCACTTGTATTAGGTGCACTTTTTATTTGTTTATTCCCGAACCATGATTTATTATAATTTTTATTCGCGAACATAGCATTTTGAATGCGTGTGTCCTTTTTTCTTGCTTCACTTTCCTCTATTATTTTCATTTTAAGTGTATCAGGTGTTGGTAATTCATCGCGGAACTCGATAGCACATCTAAAATTTTCGTATTCCGGAGGCAGACTGTATAATAACATGATAGCAAGTAAATCGTTATTTATTTCCACTTCCATCTCCCTCAATTTGTCTACGATATCAAAGAATCTAGATATGTGTGTACGTACCTCTTCACCTGATTCCATATGATTTAATGTTAATTGTTTTAATAGAGTTGCTTTTCGAGCTGCTCTTTTTGACTGATAAATTTCCTTTAATTTCAGCTAAACATCTCGTGACGTTTTAGATCCCTTTATTTGTTTTAATTCCGATGGACTAATCGACAATATAATATCCGATTTAGCTATACTGTCGTTACGCATCCGTGTGTTTATTGTTTCCTCGAAATCACCTGCTTCAAGGCACGGTTGCTTCGCATCTCCGTTAACATATGTCCACTTATTCTTAATTAATAAAGCTTCCATCTGTATCTTCCAAGTGTCGTAATTGTCTTTATTTAACGTATGGATACGCACTAAGTTAGACGAACTCATTTTGTCACGCCAACGAATAAATAACAACAACAAAAAAACACTTGTTTACTTTTCCGTATTATCGCACTGTGTTTATTTCCTAAGCCATAACCTGTTAGTTCATAGGCAGAGGGAAACGTAGGTTTAGTTCATACGTATAAGTATCAAAATACAAATGTTATAATACACTAAATAGATAAAGAATCGGAACAACATTTACGCACCATGCTCGAAACTTGTCACTTACTTATGTATGTCTTCCCATAATTCAATGGGGTGTCTACGCATTGCGCCGTCCCCACCATATACTAACACATTGTCAACAGCTTTCTTTCCAGGCCTATGGCCAAGTACAAAAGGTACATCAATTTGTTCTATATCAAGAATAGTTTCCTATGTGATTTAAAGAATTATCGGTTAATCCTTAACAACTTTTTCAAAATCTTTGAAATAGTATTGCATTGCCGAATTAATCAACTTATCACAATCTTCACACTGAATAGCATGGGTTCATGGAGAAGAAGTCAACTGTCACAAATCTTTCAACTTCATTCAATATACTTTTCACACATTTGATGCTTGCCGCTTGGTCGGCATAATGTATACTGACTTCCCTAAGGTATTCAACGGGAATAATCACAAATTATTACTGCAAAAACATTTTTTTCTTCATATCGGCAAAACAGAGTATATTACCTACAGTGGATATGAATCATATTTATTCATTGCGACACCTGGAGTTCCACAAGAATCAAATACGGTTTAATTACTATTTCTAATTTTTATTAACAATATAATTACGAAGATATATTGTGAAAAGAGTCTTTGCTGATGATTTAACACTCTTTGGATCCGTCTCATCAGTTGTTGGCTTCCTATACTAACAAGATCAACTTCACAAAAATACGGGTTGTGTTTTACAATCTCACCTTAAACACTGGAAAATGTTATATCGTAACAATCATCAGAAAGATAAATCGCATTTCATTTAACTATACGGTAAATGGTATCTTATTATCACGTAATTCAACAATAAACCAATAATCTAGGTATTTACTTTGATGGTTCTCTCACTTTTACCACATATAGGAATCACACTGTATCTTCTGCTATACAAATGTTGGAATTTGTAATTAGAAATTCAGCGCATTTTCGGATGGACACTGTCAAGTTGCTTTAGATTACCTTCGTGCGATCTAGATTGGAGTATGGCTTCTCGATATAGAGTCCCCTCAATTCTACACAGCAAATAATTGTTAAATAACAGTTAAATCTTATAAAATTTATCTACAACCTTATTCTCTTCAAAGTTGATTCGCCAAATTGTCTAGGCTTCGGTTTCAAATTCCGCAGTTTTAAGGTATAAGGTATCAATTTTGATACGCCATGTGTTAGACCAAACTCGTCATTAAATTCTCCAATTACTGGAATGTTGAGCGGTTTTTACTGAGGTTTATAGGACTGCGATATTAATTTCACCGCCCTCAGTGAAACACTGAAAGTGGCTGTTGTCCAGCTTACGATTTGTTGGCTTCTATAACGGGTTTTACCTTGCGTGCCCTCTGGTGTTGTGCATTAATACATGAAACGATTCATGTATCTTATATGGGAAGTAATGAGTTGGATAATAAAATTATATAATAAGAATGGTATTCGAGGAGTCTAAACGTCTCACATAAAATTATTCTTTTTCATTCTCGTGTACGGTTGTATCTGATTTATTTATCCATTTCACAAGAGCATAACATATTTTTTAAGCAGGTAAGCAGGTAACCTTTTGTGTCGTATAGAAGATTTATTGACCCCCACCCACCCTATAATGTGATCATCATAGCTTTGTGTCATTTAGTAGTAGCTTTATATGATAATCCCACCTTTGTAATTGTTTGAAATGTGTTACAATTTGACAAAAGCAATGTATTCGTTCATCTTTATGAAAAAAAAAGCTGTATTACAAAAATTTTAGGTCGTCGGTTTAGCTAGACGTAAAGAAAAAATCCAAGAACTAGGACAAGGATATGAAAGTAACTTATTTCCTTTAAAAGTCGATGTTACTAAAGGAGAAGATATTCTTAATGCCTTTAATTGGGTAGAGAAAAACCTAGGACCGATCTATGTCCTTATTAATAATGCCGGGGTTCTAGAAACTACGCCCATTGATGAATTCAAAACTGATAATATACGGCGTATTATAGACACAAATCTCGTAGCTCTTACATTATTCACAAGAGAAGCTATTAGAAACATGAAAGCTAATGAAACTGAAGGGGCGATTATAAACATTAATAGTATTGCTGGACATTATATTGGAAGTCTACCCAACTTATCTATTTACCATGCGTCCAAATTTGGTGTAACAGCTTTCACGGAATCTATTAGGCTAGAGTTAGCAAAGGCTGGAAGTAAAATTAGAATAACAGTAAGGATTCGAAATATTAAATTTATCTGTGTAAACAGAAACTTATGATTTAATTTGCTTCTGTTTAGAGTCTAAGTCCAGGACTGGTGGAAACTGAGATGACAGATACAATTATACCCGAGATTATACCTTTACATCCACACATAAAAGCCCAGAATATTGCAGAAGGTGTTAAATACATACTTAACCAACCTCCAAATGTAAACGTAAGTATTGTATATTCTATATCTTAAACATACTGTAAAATATATAGGATAATAATTAATAGCAGTACGATGTAATTTTTCATATTACTTAAGAATAAGAATATTTTATTACATCAAGTTGCATATACAAGTATCGTTACAATTATTTTGTCATGTAATAATTCAAATAAGTAATTCTGATATTTCCAAACAAATAAAAAAGAAACACAAGTAATTGAAAACCAGAACCAGATATAGTGTTTTCTGCCCCAAACGTTAAAGCTTTTTCTTAAAATTAAAAAATTCGTGCATATCGTTAAGCTAGTTCATATGGTAATAAAATTTACTAAATTATGTTTTATGCTTTATAAACAAAAACAAATTGTAACCATTACTTTTTTTGAAAAGAAATGCGTTAAAAAAGTCATAAAATACGTAATTTATTAAGCTTTTTAAAAAGGGAATAGTAAATTATGGCTACTTTCCACTATATAATCAAAATAAATATTAGTTCTACATTTAAAGACTGTGTAAATTATTTCAACGAACACTTTCTGGATATTTATAGTATACATAAATAGCGAATGTATTAATTAGGAATCTGTATGCGTAATTACCTTAACAGATAATGTGAACAGTATTAGCGGATGTAAATCTATATATTTATTATTTTTGTATGTAGTATAATAATAATATTTAATTAAAAAAGAACTAAACGTGAAAACAAATCAAAGCTTAGTTTAGTTTACATTAAAATAGTATATTATACAATTGTATTGAAAGATATTTTATTTTAAATGGTTCTACAACGAATAAACTTTGTAATAATTATAATTGTAATTGAATGTAAACATTAACTTAATGAAGTCTTTAAGTTGAGCATTCAATTAACAAATTTAAAGCTATAGTATAAATCAACCAGCATATTCATAAAAATTGTCATACTATTCAATTGACATTATATTTTATATAAGGATTCACGCAAAAGCCCGGTTGGTTCTGTTTTCTTTTATCCTGATTTCAGTACATAAAATATTCGATGACGTAGATCAACTGGTCGATAAGCACTGATTTTCATATTGATATAATTTACATTTTCTTTCCCATATAAATTATTTATTATATTCAAATAGAAACGTTGTTTGATTTTTAAAATCTGATTCATATGTATGTTAAAAATATTCCAATAATACAGATGTATAATGCATAACAATGAACTACATAGTATGTAGTTCCTTGTTATCAACTTTAACTTATCTTAAAGTCTGATGCTTTGAGGAAACATTAAATATAATTTACAATAGTTCGCTCAAATATGTAAGACAAATGTCTCTCGAAAATAGAATAATGTGTGAATAATGCTATTCCGTAAATGTGTGTTGTTTATATTATTTCTTTGCTCCATTGTAACTCCGTCGTAGTTTAAACCGGAGACGTCCGCCTCCTAGTGATTATGATTGTTGACTTGTTATATTAGTTATATGTATTGCCTTTTTAGTGATAGCTCCTGAAGATGCCATAAATAAATAGCGAAATATTGAGCCTTTGGACAAATATTTTTTTCTTTCTAAAAAACATACCGAATACCCGTAATTCTTTTTGTATTATATATATTGAAGTAATGTAGGTGTGGTGGTTTAAAATTAATCTAATTAATATTTTTATAAATTATTTTATTGATCAAGTAAAGTAGGTGTTTGTACCTGTTAATTAAAATGTTGAGACTCTGAATTTAATAAGGTGGGCAATGTTAAATAACCTGGCTAGCTCAAATAGGTTATATTCTGTAAGTAATAGTCTTTATATGATAATTGAAATTCACAGGTATAGGAAATTAAGATATCGCAATGTGTTGAATGTAAAATTTTAAATTAATAATTCAAATTTCGCGGCTTCCGGTGTGCAAATCTATAGGTTTTCCTTTAGAATGATTTCAGTAGTGGGAGAACCCAAGCGTTAGAGTTTAAGCGGGACTGGCAAGAATGCACGTGTACGAGAACGGCTACTGTGAATGTGAATTTAAGTTTATGTTGGTGAATTGTAAAATTGTGGGTGCCTTAAAATGAATCTACGTATTTATATCTCGGGCGTTACTTGGAATCGGCTAGCTTATCTCACTTACACCTCAGCTTCTTTGACGCTGCTCCCGGATGTCTTGGACGTTCTAACCTGAAATATTGATTTGGGCACAGCTCTTATGCATATACACGAAATAGATATGTGTACCTCTACTTTAATGAGAAACAGAATAGATCGATGGTAAAAACAAACACATTATTCGTAAACAAATAAATTCCAATTTATTAATATGGCAAAATACGTTAATACTGTACAACAGCAGATGTATTGAGAAAATAATAAACACAGTGGGAAATAATGTTAAACTGAATTTGTCTAATGAACTTCATATCATATTTAAACAACAGAGATATGGGCAAAGTTCTACATACGAAAGCATCTTTATGGCAGTTATAAGTGATTCTAAATTTTATCAGTGCGAAACCGTAATTAGTTTGATTAATTATGCAAGTAGTGAAGTATAGTCCTAATTGTGAACGTTGTGATGGATTGAAATATTCCTGAATGTAAGTATTAAATGACTATTTACTAACAATTGTCTAATGTAATTGGTAATAGCAAAGTAACTTTAGTATGTCTGTATATGGACTTGAAGAGTTGAATTTAATTAATTTAAAACTACGATTTAGATGAAAATGAAAGATGTTTAGAGCTATTATATTCGAAATTTGTTAAACATGATAATTAACCATCATTAAATTGACTTTGGCACCTGTTGAAAGTTACTGACACTTTGTTTATGACTGCAGGTATCCTGGCATAGGGCGGTTCCTTCTCTCAGCTGGTGTATTCTAAGTGGATCAGGGTGATATCGTACTGCTCCCGGATACGGCTTCGACAGGTTGGTGACTGTGTTCCCCGTGATCGATCCCTCCGTGGCTGAAGCTTATCTCTCAGGTATGGAATTGCAGGTAAATGTTGATCAATCGTTCTCAAATTTCGTTTGGTTATTTATAACAGCAACCAGCAACAGCCCCTCCGGCTTCTCTTTTGTTTCGATATTGATGTAATAATTTCGAAAGGATATAATTAGTTAGAAATCTAACCTCCAAAATTTCTTCTTTTTTACAGCTTCAAAATAAATGTGGTCGACCTTGATACTGTTCTAGGCGGGAACGGATCGAATTGGTTGGTCTTGCTCATCCGTCACATGAAGGTCAAACAGTGTTGTTTATCAATCGCACTTGTAAATTGATTTCGTCAATGAATGATCGATAAAAGACCATCCAAAAACGACCAAAGACCAAAATGAAGAACCCGGCGTTAGGCCGTGTGTGCTTTTTTATATGTTTTCATGTTGTCATTGTTGTTTCCATAGAAACATATACAGTAACTATTTTCAAAGTCTTATTATGGACAAATTTACTTTAGTAATTTAGTAAAATGATGTTTTTTAACAATTAAATTATCTCATCTTTCATTTAATATATAAAAATTATTTTAATGAGTTTTCGTTTAGAAAATTACATTTTTTAAAAAAATAAACTTATATTTTAGCTTTTCGCCCATCATTTGTTCGATGACGTAATGGACGCTAATAAAAATAATTAAAATATCAAAATTTCGGATAAATATGCCTTCTCAGTAGTCTTTCCTTCACAAAATATATATTTAATTACATATTATAATTTCTCATCTTTCATTCCTTCTAAACCTCTCTATTTATCTTCAAAATTAGTAGGGTTAGTTTTTGAATTGCGTTTTAGAAATGGTCTCTTAATTTATTGATGATTTATTGCTATTACTTGAATCTATGATACTTTCTTTATATTCTGATACTTTTTTATTTCATCTTCTTGGCTTACAATTTGTATTTTTGAGAGTTTTTGAAACACGTGGTCTCAAATCTCTAACCACAACAATGTACTCATTTAAATATTTGAACTTAAATTATTAATATGTCGATGATGATTATGACAACATAAATAAACCTCAATAATCTTTGTATTTGTTTTGTTTGATTGAATATTAACCATATTTATGTATGCATTATTTCTGAAATTGATTATGATTCGTTCAAGATGGCGAACCATAATTTGGTTATCGAAAAATGCTTAGATTAATTATGTGAATATAACAGACTTAATACTCTGTACAATAATTGTAAATTGACAGTTGGTTCTTTGGGTATTCGTTTCTAGTAATCAACATTAGTTTATTTTGGTTTCTCAATGTGTAAGTTTAATTAGAAATTAGCCATGTACGTGCTATAATTTTATATTACTAGAAATGATGCTTCTGTAGAATTCAATCTTGCCTTAAGCCATGCTCTGTAAATATTGTGCAACTTTTGTCCATAAAAGTTCACAGTTTAAAATGATAGTAATTTCCAGTACTATTGTATTTTTAGAAATTGTTTAAAATTAAAATTAAAATAGTCCATTTGTAATGGTTGTCTAAGTTTATTTTAATTGTTATTTACCTATATAAATCTGTTGCTATCACTGTTGTATTTTAAAAATATACCTATTTTAAATGTTAAAATTATACTAATTTGTGGAATAAGCTATCTAAGTATTTAATTCTAGTTTTTCATATACATACAAGGGATATCAGTTGGGGTTCCTGAAAAGAGTAATAATAATCGAGGGAGTATATTGCTTTCTAGCTTTAAATATCTAATTGGGGTATCATGATTTACTAATTTTATTAGCAGTTTTGAGTTATAATTCGGGCACGTTTAACTATACTACGTAATACGAGGCTTGTGTGCAATGTATGCCTGGTTGCATGTTGTATGGCGATCATTGGATAAATTAGCATTTATATTTGTATTTGACTGGTCTTGGCTCATATACAAGACCAGTTCAATATATATATAAATTTGACGAAATTCAGTTTTTTAAACTGACGCTGTATTTCACTATGTACTCAATAAATATCTTAGTTTACCATTCCTAGGGAAATGGAATAAGGGTTTGTAAAGAACTTTTAATAAAAAAAACAACTCTTCTTAGCTTCGTAACGTTTCGGCTGCTATTTTCAGCCTGCTTCAGACCTGTTTATTAGGAAAGACGTATGTGTTACAATTTTGTGGATTTACAAATTGTTTAACAAGATTTACTTATGAATATTATGACAGAAAACAAAAAACATTTTTTAAGACTTAATAATTGACATTTAATTAAAAAATAATAAAAAAAAAACTTACTCTCGCTAATATTGTGCAAGTTTTACTAATACCATACATTGTGTGAATGGGACTGCTTTATAGATACATGTTAAAAAATCACAATTTTAAGATCAACACCGAAACACAGAAAGAAAAAAAAACGAGCGAACATCTAAAACTTTTTCTATTGATTACGGCATTGTTATATGCTGCTATCATATATGTCGAAAAAATAAACGCTAATCGTTTCAGTTTAAAAACCTCAAGTTAATACTCTAAGTTAATACTATCTATTGCATTATAAACTAATGTATGTTTATTTAATTTCTGCCGAAAATGCCCAATGCTTATCAAGAGTTTAAATAATATACAAATACGGCAACAAAGAATAGAATATATATATATAGAAAAGCAGAAATCTTTGCCGTTAGAACACTAGAATGGTGGGTTCTTGGGGAATCCAGCAATCATAAACAGGTTATATGTTAGTTCTTTATTTTTTCAGCCAATATTTCGTACATTTGGATGTGTACTTCCTCAGGGCATCAACTATGGGTGTACATTACAAGAAATAAGTTTGCTGATATATTACACGTTTGTAAATATACTTACAATGTGAACTATTTATGTGGACAATCTCGCAAGATTTGAATATACATGCATCTCCACCACTTAACTTACTGACATTAGTTGTTTTAGTAATGTAAGTCGTTGCAATCATTACTAATCCAAATGTACGTAATATTGGCTGAAAAAATAAAGAACTAACATATAACCTGTTTATGATTGCTGGATTCCCCAAGAACCCACCATTCTATATATATATATATATATATATATATTATTTTTGTTTATTTCGTGGGTAATTTCGGCAGGTAAAATGAAAATGCTCCTGTAGACTAGGATGTAAATTCTTTTATTTTACGTTTCGACCTTTTATTTTCGGTCTTCCTCAGAAATTTTATTTAATTCTGTAAACAAGTCAATTTTTGGTAAAAGATAGTACAATTACATCGATTTTTCTAAAACTCAGCATATTATTTAGTGAAATGGTCAAATTATTTTTTTAAGTTGAATTCCATATCTAACATTGATCACAATTACATTAATTAAAATATTAAGAACATTATAAAAACACAAAAACTGTATATAATTACTACGTTAACACATTATGTTCAAAATAATAAAAGAATTTTAAAAATGTTAAACTAAATCATTTTTACCAAACTTTCCTTTTCAATAAAAGGGAGGGTCTATTGTTACAGTGACTTAATATAATTCTAATAAAATTTTAAAAAAAAAACATAGCAAGACACCTACCTCTTAAGTACATGGATTTTTTCTTTGTTGTCATTTCCATATTACACTTAAATAAAATTCTCACCACAAACACCACATCTGCCACATTTCTTATTTTTTTATTTAAATTTAAAATGTGAAAGGTTTGTGTAACTCATTTTTATTTTTATTTCTAATTAATAAGCTGTTTACAATATAAAAGATACATTCGTATGCTTTGCAGTTTCGTTGGAATGAACTGGCTAAGCTGTAAAGGTGTCGAACAACTTTTTGTCATTTTTCTTTTCCTGTTTCATGTTATTATATGTGTATTGAATCGGTTTCCAAAACTTTATCAGTATTCGGGGGTTTTTAAAAAATCTTTTAAAACAGAAATTATTATTGCAATAATAGGGAATATATTTTTGATAAATTTTGTATTTCATTTCGATCGTTTACTGAGTTTTGCTCTTTTTTAATTTCAATCATTTCAAGTACGTTTCTTGCTTTGGTGTTTCGTTCTTTCCCCAGAATTGATACGTTGTCATAATTAAATGTATGGGAAAATTGATTAGTATGCTTTTTGAGTGCTGTACTGTTTTTTGAGTATTTGTGGGCTTTTATTCGCTCCTCTACGTATTGCTGGGTTTGTCCGATATATACCCCTTGGCAATCATTGCACGGAATCTTGTAAATGACGTGTGTTTGTTTTTTTATTGGGATTCTGTCTTTTAATTTTGTATATAATGGTTTGAGGGTGTTATTATTTTTATGTGCTATTTTGATGTTATATGGTAAAAGTATATTGTTTAATTTTTGTGATAAATGATTGACAAATGGCAGAGATATATATTTCGTTTGGTGGTTGTTTTGTTGACTGTTTTTGGTATTATTGGTGTTATTATATATTTTGTGAATTTGTTGTGTAGTTATCTTATTAATGAATTTTGGAGGGTAATTGTTATTTTTTAAAATGGTTTTTGCTTTGTTAATGGTTTCTTTTCTGAATATTATATCGCTTAATTTTACTGCTCTATTTATTAGGTTACTTGCAATATTTTTTTTAAATGACATAGGTTGTGATGAATGGAAATTCAATACTCTGCCAGACGTAGTATCTTTTACAAACCATTTCGTTTTAATACTTTCGTTTTGGTGGATTAATGTTATGTCTAAAAAGTTTAGTGTGTTGTTTGATTCAATTTCTGTTGTAAATTGTATACGTGGGTGGTAGCTGTTGAACTGATCCAGGATAAGTTGTAGTTTTTCCAACGGGCAGGCTATGATACAGTCATCCACGTAACGTTTATAAAACGAGATGGAAGTGTCTAATTGTGGAACAATATTCTCTTCTAGGTCTTCAAGGACAAATTGTGCGATTATGCTGGAAATTGGCGCACCCATAGCAAGACCAAATTTTTGCTTGTAAAATTTATTTTTAAATGAGAAATAGGTTGTGGAAAGAGTTAGTTCTATCGCTTTTATAAATTCTTCCAACGGTAATTCAGTGAATTGTTTTATCTTATTCCATTTCTTAATTATAAGTTTTTTAGCAAGATCTATGGGGATGTTGGTGTACATGGATTTTACGTCTAATGATACCAGTTTTTCATTATTTTTTAATTTAATAGTGTTTATAAAGTCTTTGAAGTCAAACGAGTTTTTTATATAATACCTATTTTGGTTTACGACGTTTTTAAGTATATTTGCTAGATATTTCGATAGATTATTGAAAGGACTTTGTATACAGGAAACAATAGGTCTTAGAGGGATATGTGTTTTGTGTAATTTTGGGAGTCCGTATATTTTTGGGCATTGAGAATTGTGAATTTTCAATGATATTGCAGTGGTGGGTGAAATAAGATTTTTCTTTTCCCAAGAGTTTATGAGGTTGTTGTTGTTTTTTTGATAGATGGTAGTAGGATTGGACTTTAATGTTTCGTAAGTTGTTCTATCATGTAGTAATTCCAGCATTTTACTCTCGTATTGTGTAGTGTCCATAATTATTGTGCTATTACTTTTGTCTGGTTTTAATATTGTAATGTTGGGGTTATCCTTGATAAATTGCTTTGTTATTTTAATATCTTTGGTTTGAATCATCGTATCTGTATTAGTCGTCTTGGTATTTAAAAAATTCGATTGTTTAAAGTTTTGAATAGTATTACTTACTTTAGATCTAATTTCATTTTTTTGGTCATCTTGTAAAATATATATATATATACACCGTGTCCAAAGTTATCGGTGCACTATTGCTATCTCCGTTATTTCTTGAGCTACGATTTCGGTTAAATTAGCAAATTACTAGTGTTTTTAACGCTGATTATTATGCAGTTCATGAAAAAACAATTGAATTACGTATTTATGAGATATTTAAAAATTTATAATTTTTTTAAATGGAACACCCTGTATATTTGTACATATTTAGAAAGATAATTTTATTTGTGATATAAAAGCTCCAATACACTATTGTCCTTAAACCAATAATAAAGCAGTTGTGTTGGATTTTAGTTGATGTCAATGAAATATTATTAATAGTAGGCTTATTTCACTTTAACCCCAAAAAAATAGTATGCCAACTAAAGTTGTCAGTCACGTACTGTGTTTGATTCTCTCTCGCACGAAAAGTTATTTAAAGCAGTTGGTTTATTCTTCCATATTTATTAAAAACAATGCCGTTTACGCATTTAGAAAAATGTGATATGCTAGAGGCATATCTTATTTGTAGAAAAAATGCAAGAAGTGCGCTTCGTTACTATCAAAACACATATGTGAATCGTCAATTACCAAATCAGTTTTATTTTCTAAGACTGTATAGAAAATTTCGAAGTAACGAAGAAACATTTAAGATACGAAGAAGGAAAAAGGATTTTGTAATAGACGAAGAAACGGAAGTAAATGTATTAGCTTATTTTGAAACTAATCCAGAAAAAACCATTCGAAGTTGTACCAGAGAATTAGATTTGAAAAAGAGTACAGTGCATGGTATTTTAAAAAAGCATAAGTTGCGTCCATACAAACACCACAAAGTTCAGACATTACTTCCCGGCGATGCAGACAGAAGAATAGTTTTCTGTAATTGGCTAAGAAATTTTTATAATGAACGTCCAGATAATTTAAATTATATTCTATGGTCTGACGAATCAAATTTTTCTAATTCAGGTATGTGCAATAAAAAAAATCAACATTATTGGAGTAGAGAAAATCCTCTGAGAGTTGATCCACGCAATCCCCAGCACCGATTTAGTTTAAATGTGTGGTGCGGATTAATGGGCAACCGTATTGTTGGTCCAGTTTTCTATCAAGGTACCTTAACTGGAGACCGCTATGTGCGGTTATTAACAGAAATTCTGGATGGTCTCTTAGATAATATGCCAGTGCTTGATAGGCT
Source organism: Amphimallon solstitiale (assembly GCA_963170755.1). NCBI lineage: Eukaryota > Metazoa > Arthropoda > Insecta > Coleoptera > Scarabaeidae > Amphimallon > Amphimallon solstitiale. Next base: position 2,458,212 of record OY720680.1, on the reverse strand, counting down.
CCGTATTTATTTTCAACAGGATGGAGCACCTCCTCATAATTACGTCAACACTACCAATTTGTTAAGCGAAACGTTTAACCAAAGATGGATAGGAACCAACGCCCCCATTCGTTGGCCTGCACGCTCTCCTGACTTGACACCTCTGGATTACTATCTTTGGGGTTTTGTAAAGAATGAGGTGTACAAGCAGCGATATCGAAATGTGATGGAACTTGAAAATAGTATTAGGCAAACGCTAAATAATATTTCTGGTAGAACTATTAGAAAAGCTACAGATAACGTTATTGTGAGAGCCGAAAAATGCATTGAAGAACAAGGCAATGTCTTTGAACATTTACTAAGTTAGGCAAAATGTTGAATAGGTTATTAAAAATTAAATTTATTTCATTATTATGTTTGTTTGTACCGTGAACATTATATTTCATTATTATTTTCCATGACCTACTTATAATTAAATGTTAACAAATTTCTTAAGCTTTAAACGCTTGCCATTTGTTTATTTTTTAGTTAAAGATAGTTATGTATTTGATATTATTTGTTCAAAATATTATGCTTTTTCAAAATACGTACAAATATACAGGGTGTTCCATTTAAAAAAATTATAAATTTTCAAATATCTCAGAAATACGTAATTCAATTGTTTTTTCATGAACTGCATAATAATCAGCGTTAAAAACACTAGTAATTTGCTAATTTAACCGAAATCGTAGCTCAAGAAATAACGGAGATAGCAATAGTGCACCGATAACTTTGGACACCCTGTATATGGCTGGCGTGTTCGGAGTTACCTCGACGAAATTTTCCCCGGGAGATGAATCGGACGAAGGGGAACAATTGAATGGCCTGCCCGTTCGCCAGATCTCACACCACTTGATTTTTTTCTATAGGGTCATGTGTGACCAATAAGCCAAATAACTTGGATGATCTGAAACATCGTATCCGCGAGGAAATGCGAAATATTGGTGCAGAGACAATACGATATATATATATATGTATACCGGGTGTCTGTTTAAGCTCGGCCACCGGCCATATCTCGGCAACCGTTTATCGTACAACCTCGCGGAAAGAATCTTGATAGTAAAATGGACGACGGAAATTACAACTAAAATATTTTTAAGTTTCCAAAATAATCGCAAGGGGCCGCAATTCTCGAGATAAATTAAAAATTCGATAATTTTTCATTAAATTCTAGATTAAGATAGATTGAACATTTTTCTAGCAACATTTTTAGACGTTTTTATACAACTTTCATTTGAAACTTTTTGATCTAACTCCCATACGAAGGGCAGAGGGGAGGGGGTATGTCTGCGTACAAAAGTCGGTATAATTTTGGTTTGCACAAACGGATTTTAATGTTTCTGGGCTCATTAGATAGAGAATCTTACAAAGAATTGAAGGACCTGTAGCACGAAATTACGTGGTTATCAAAGAAAATAACAGGGGGCGCTGTTCTCAATGTATGTATATTACTTGTCTTTTCTTTGAAATTTTAAATGGAACGGCATATTTTTAATATAGTAATATTGAAGCACATAAAAAACTGAAGAGAATGATATAGTCATACGAAGACAATCCAAAAAAAATAAACAATTTTTAATATAAATTTATTTATGTATTGTGACTAATACCTTTATTTTAATTTTAAGTATCACTAGACAGTGCATATTTCGCTTTCACTTGTCACACAGTCTTCCATAAATGTATTTATTTCAATCTTCTCACCGATTTTTTAATTCTTGCATATGTTACATTAGATTCTCTTCTTAAATGTTTTCAAATTCTCTAGCTATTTTTAAATTTCATATCTTGCCTTTTTAGACATTGAAATAAAATAATAATAATGATAATAATAATAATAATAATAATAATAATAATAATAATAATAATAATAATAATAATAATAATAATAATAGATCTTTATCACCCAACTGATTTAGGTAGATCTAACTATAGAAAAACAGCAAAAATAATTTCCATAACTCGTGAACTAAGTAGACAATAACGAGAAAAAAAAACAATATAATATAATGCATTAGTTATAATCAAATCATTTACTCATTAGTAACGAAAGGGTACACAAATTGATATCTAAATCATCCCCGATAATTTTATGTTGTCTTTCCTTATGTTTCTGTTTACGCAAGTTTATAGTTTATTCTACGCATTAGATGTGGTAGATGTAATAAAATTACCGGTAAATATTAATAACGGGGAAAAGGATAAAGGGGGTATTTTCAATGCGGGTTTTTTGACACATGACTTTCATTACATCAGATATACAGTAAATAATTATCGAACAATGGACAGCCTTACAGTATAGTATAAGTTCATGCATTCGGAGAAACCTATTAAACAAGTTATCGATAATATAAAAATAACAAGTATTTTGCGAAAAACAACAACGGATAAGAAACAGATGTTGACGACCGACACAGACAAGCGGGCGAAGGATATTTTTCCTCGCACATTATAAAAGCAATGCAATAGATAGTATTAACTTGAGGTTTTTAAACTGAAACGATTAGCGTTTATTTTTTCGACATATATGATTACAGCATTGTTATATGCTGCTATCATATAGGTATGTCGAAAAAATAAACGCTAATCGTTTCAGTTTAAAAACCTCAAGTTAATACAATCTATTGCATTGCTTTTATAATGTGCGAGGAAAAATATCCTTCGCCCGCTTGTCTGTGTCGGTCGTCAACATCTGTTTCTTATCCGTTGTTGTTTTTCGCAAAATACTTGTTATTTTTATATTATCGATAACTTGTTTAATAGGTTTCTCCGAATGCATGAACTTATACTATACTGTAAGGCTGTCCATTGTTCGATAATTATTTACTGTATATCTGATGTAATGAAAGTCATGTGTCAAAAAACCCGCATTGAAAATACCCCCTTTATCCTTTTCCCCGTTATTAATATTTACCGGTAATTTTATTACATCTACCACATCTAATGCGTAGAATAAACTATAAACTTGCGTAAACAGAAACATAAGGAAAGACAACATAAAATTACCGGGGATGATTTAGATATCAATTTGTGTACCCTTTCGTTACTAATGAGTAAATGATTTGATTCCATTTAAGCCAAAATATGTCCATATACTAAAAGAACGAGATTTTAACGCAAGATTTGATTTTTGTATGTGGTTTCAAGGAGAGCTCGAAGAAAACCGTCGTTTCCCCAAAGAAATCATGTTCTCGGACGAAGCAACGTTCTCTTCCAATGGAACGGTGAGTTCGCAGAACTGCAGATAGTGGGCTGATGAAAACCCTAACTTTATCATCGAATGCAGGGACCAATATTCTTTTAAAACAAATGTTTGGTGTGGTATTTTTTATGGTAGATTGATTGGACCCTATTTTTTCCACGAAAATTTAAATTCGCAAAGGTACTTGAACTTTCTCATGACCGAAATAACCGATTTAATTGATGATATGGTATTGGAAGAAAGATCTGTCCTATGGTTTCAGCAAGACGCATCTATACATAGTACACTGGCGGTGAGGAGTTATTTAAATCAATTATTTGGGAACAAATGGATTGGCAGATATTCAGCGTATCCATGGCCAGCGAGATCCCCTGACCTAACTCCGTTAGATTTTTCCTTGTGGGGGTATCGAAAAGAGAAAGTGTACCGCAAACGACCATTTCGAAACATTGAACATCTAGAAAACACAATACGTGACGTTTGCCTAGAAATTCCGGCCACATATTTTGTAAACATTACAAGAGAGTTCTCTAGAAGGATCATCAAATGTATTGCAAGAGAAGGGAGACATACAGAAATGTAGTATTGTTAACATTTTTTTATTCATTTAGTTTAACTGTATAGTAACGGTATTTTTGTAAAATTGGAATTGTTGACTACGCTTACTTGTGAATTTATTTAATTTTAAGCATTAGAATTGGTTTTTTTTGAAATTAACTTTGTTAGTTGAAATAAAATTATTTTTTTTTCTCATTTTTATAAGGTTATTTTCTAGCTTTTTTGACCATTATGTTTTTTAATTTATTTTTAATGGTACATACGAAAATATGAAAATAGTCCAAGAATGTCCTCCACGTTTCTTAACGAAATCTTTTATTTAAAAAAAATATACCTTATTCTGAAATACAAATTGTTTTTTTTTGTTCATTACATGGTAACATAGGTTTTTATCAGAATTCGAGAGAAAAATACACTTAAAAAATATACAGGCGTTTTTTTACAAAATTATGAAAAAAAAATTAAAATTAAAATTTTTGTACGAAACTTTGGATTTAGGATGTCCGTGAAAGTACAAACAACTTTTTCTTATGGCATCTTTTTATATTTTGACAAATAATGGCACGTTTGGACGTTGGTAATTTTTAAATGACATTTACGCATTGAAGCAAATGCGATATGTTAAATATTTTAGGTTAGTTTTTGGTTTCTAATTATGCAAAAACAAACTACAAAAAAATAATTTTAAAAATTAAAAGAGTAAATTTTTTTCCCATATGGTGCAGACTTTTCCGCGGGCACTGTATATATATATATATATATATATATACAGGGTTTTCAAACTTAAGTCGGCACTATCGCTAGCTTCGTTATTATTGGAGCTACGAAGTTGCTTAAATAGGCAAACTAAAACGGAATAAAAATTGAACATCGCTTTCGCGAGTTATGTCAAAAAGTTAAATTTTTTCAAGTGGAACACCCAGTATACAATATTCTCAATCGATAGGAAATTGAATTCTGAACAAATGGTGTCCTATGACCTTTTATCCTAATGTCAAAAATGACAAAGCTATTGATGATTTTTCAAATTCGTCAAGGTGGCTGATATTTCATAAACAAAATTCGTTTGTTTCATAAATGTCATCAGAATTATGATGTCAAATTGAAGTTTTGCTAGTGAACACTTTACGTTTGTGTTTTTTGAGTGTCACGCATTCAGAAAAATGTAATATGGTGGAATGTTATATCGTTTGTCAAAAAAATAGCCACCGAGCGCGTGAACGTTATAGTGCGTTGTTTCCTATGCGTAATTTGCCAGATAGAAGGTACTTTTTGCTTTTGTATCGTAAATTTAGATCTAATGAAAATGTGTTCAAGAAAACTAGAACCAAGAAACAATTTATAATAAGTGAAGAAACGGAAATTAATGTGTTTGCTTACTTTGAAGCTCATCCTAATAATTCAATTAACGATTTCATGCAAGAAAGTGAACTATGTTTGGGAACTATTCATAATATTCTCAAAAAGTATAATTTTGTGCCGTACAAGTATCGACCTACACAGACGTTGGTACCAGGAGATCAAGAAAGGCGCATCCAGTTTTGTCAGTGGTTCATTAATAAAATGAGAACCAATGATAATTTTTGGCGCTTAGTTCTTTGGAGTGACGAATCAACTTTCTCCAATAGGGGCATGTTCAACAGAAAGAACGGCACTACTGGAGTCGCGAAAATCCGATGCTACTCCGTCCTTGTAACCCGCAGAGACGTTTTAGTATTAATGTTTGGTGCGGTCTAATGGGCTCAACAATTGTAGGCCCTATATTTTATCAGGGCGCATTAACTGGTGAGCGGTATGCCGAAATGTTAACCGCCACACTTCGCGACTTCTTGGATGATCTGACTTTAAATGATAGACAGCAGATTTACTTCCAACAAGACGGAGCTCCTCCCCATAACGTTCGCCAGGTAGATATCCTATTACACGAATTTTTTAATGACAGATATTTATCAACCAACGGCCCTATCCGTATGCCTCCTCGATCACCAGACATTACGCCGATGGATTTTTTCTTTTGGGGATATGTGAAGAGTGTGGTGTACAACAGGCAGTATGATAATCTTGACGATCTTTAGCAGAGTATCGTTCATGCTATCAATAATATTGATGGTAGAATCATTGCCAGAGCCACTAGGAGCGTTTACAAGCGGGCTGAAAAGTGCTTGGAGTACGAGGGAGGTGTTTTTGAGCATCTAGTTTAAGTTTTGTTGTGTTTTTTAAATATTTATAGGATTTATTATTATTACTATTATGATTACCTAAAATAAACAATACTTCATAGATATTTCCCTTGCTTTTTATTTCATTGCTAATACAAAGTTACAGCTAAGACAGCCACGAATTTGAAAAGTCATCAATAGCTTTGTCATTTTTGACATTAGCATAAAAGGCCATAGAGAACATTTTGTTCAGAATTCAATTTCCTATCGATTGAGGATATTTTATACTGGGTGTTCCATTTGAAAAAAATTAACTTCTTGACATAAGTCGCGAACGAATTTTTATTCCGTTTTCACCGTCGTAATGAGGGAAAAAAATCCTACTAGTTTGCCTATTTAACCGACTTCGTAGCTCCAATAATAACGAAGATAGCAATAGTGCCGACTTAAGTTTGAAAACCCTGTATATATATATATAGAATGGTGGGTTCTTGGGGAATCCAGCAATCATAAACAGGTTATATGTTAGTTCTTTATTTTTTCAGCCAATATTTCGTACATTTGGATTAGTAATGATTGCAACGACTTACATTACTAAAACAACTAATGTCAGTAAGTTAAGTGGTGGAGATGCATGTATATTCAAATCTTGCGAGATTGTCCACATAAATAGTTCACATTGTAAGTATATTTACAAACGTGTAATATATCAGCACACTTATTTCTTGTAATGTACACCCATAGTTGATGCCCTGAGGAAGTACACATCCAAATGTACGAAATATTGGCTGAAAAAATAAAGAACTAACATATAACCTGTTTATGATTGTTGGATTCCCCAAGAACCCACTATTCTAGTGTTCTAACGGCAAAGATTTCTGCTTTTCTATATATATATATATATATATATAGGAAAAAGAAAAATATTGGGTATAATCCGTTGTAGAGCAACCGTAGACACGTGTTTCTGACTAATTGGTCGTCATCAGTACTGTGTAGCCAAGGAATAAGGTGGGATAACCTTGGAGATGTAAGCTAAACGGAAGACCATCAGGTGACAGACCACCATTTGGAGCTTCAGCTAGAAGATCCTCGGTTTTGAGGACAACAACTAATGTCGCCACGAGGAAGACAATGTCAACCTGCGTGCCATCCGAGACCCAGGAAATGTAAATCCAAATAAGGAATTATCGCGGATACATAAAACATCAGAAAAATAAAAATATTGGGTATAATCCGCTGTAGAGCAACCGTAGACACGTGTTTCTGACTAATTGGTCGTCATCAATACGGTGTAGCCAAGGAATAAGGTGGGATAACCTTGGAGATGTAAGCTAAACGGAAGACCATCAGGTGACAGACCACCATTTGTAGCTTCAGCTAGAAGATCCTCGGTTTTGAGGACAACAACTAACGTCGCCACGAGGAAGACAATGTCAACCTGCGTGCCATCCGAGACCCAGGAAATGTAAATCAAAATAAGGAATTATCGCGGATACATAAAACATCAGAAAAAGAAAAATTTTGGGTATAATCCGCTGTAGAGCAACCGTAGACACGTGTTTCTGACTAATTGGTCGTCATCAGTACGGTGTAGCCAAGGAATAAGGTGGGATAACCTTGGAGATGTAAGCTAAACGGAAGACCATCAGGTGACAGACCACCATTTGTAGCTTCAGCTAGAAGATCCTCGGTTTTGAGGACAACAACTAACGTCGCCACGAGGAAGACAATGTCAACCTGCGTGCCATCCGAGACCCAGGAAATGTAAATCAAAATAAGGAATTATCGCGGATACGTAAAACATCAGAAAAAGAAAAATATTGGGTATAATCCGCTGTAGAGCAACCGTAGACACGTGTTTCTGACTAGCGGATTATACCCAATATTTTTCTTTTTCTGATGTTTTATGTATCCGCGATAATTCCTTATTTTGATATATATATATATATATATATATATATATATATATACCAAGAATATTTTGAATTTGTCAATACATATACAGGGTGAGTTTTTTTGAATGTTTAGCATTGGGATCTCAGAAACTACTGGAGATAGAAAAACGCTTAAATGGGGAAAGATGCGCAGTTTTACGAATTTGATTTAAAACTGCTTTTGTTTCTCCGATAACTTTCATGGCTTATTAGATATTCAAAGAAAACTAAATTTTACGTTTTTCTTTAAACATGCTTAGCATCGTTAATAGTAATTTTAGAGAAAAAGTGTTCAGACAAAAGTTTTAGATAATTTTACGCCAAATAAAACTATGTAGCTAATATTTTTTTTTCGTTCGCCATTATCGAGTTATGACACAAACTTGTGTTTTTTTAAATGGAAACCATAGTTGGTTTTGACATCATTAAAAAGCTTATTTTTTGCTGATTACAATGATATAAGGTTTGATATGGTTATTTTAAAAAATAAAGAGGATATAGACATTTTTATGGTTTTTATGGAAAACAATTGAATTTCGAACTGATAAAATACAAACCAAACGAAAACTTATTTTGAAATCTTATGTAGTAATAAAATGAAAACTATAAGAACTTTTATTAAGGGCACACAACATTATTAATGTTCAAAGATACCTCCATTATTATTAATACACAAATTGCATCTCTTCACAACAGAATTTGTAGCATTGCGTACTTTACGCCTACCAATGTTATTAAAAGCAACTAAGACAGCTTCTCTTAAATCGTCGATTGTTTCATATGTTTTTTTGTATACTGTGTCCTTTAGTATACCCCACAAGAAAAAATCCAAAACTGATAAATCAGGGGATCTAGCCGGCCATTCAATGGGTGCATTTCGTACTATCCATTGATTACGGAAGTTCAAATTTAAATAATTTATAACATTCAGTTGATTGTGCGGAGGCGCTCCGTTATGTTGAAACCATTGCATTGCTCGGGTTCTTAAATTTAAATTATCTAACATTTCCTCGAAATCTTGTAAAAAATTAAGATAACGATTGCCAGTTAGTGATCCATCAAAAATAAAAGGAGGAAGAACAGTTGATCCTATAACACCAGCCCAAACATTAAACCCAAATTTAATTTGTGGTCTCCTATGTTCAACGTGAAGCGGATTTGTTTGAGACCATATTATGTGCTCATTGTGCCTATTAAACATTCCACAATTTGTGAAACGAAATTCATCAGTCCATAATATTTTCATTGAGCAGTGTGGATCGTTTTGACACTGATCTTTAAAGCATCTACAAAAAGCTATTCGTCTGATGTTATCACCTTCATGTAAAGTTTGTGATACTGATAATTTGTAGGGACGAAATTTATGCTTCTTCAACACTCTGACAATAGTGCGTTGAGAGGAGCCCATTTCTGTTAAAATTTGTCGGGTCGATGTAGATGGATTCTGAGCGACACATGCTAATATGTTTATTTCTCTATCTTCATCCATCCCTTTTTTTGATTTTGGTTTAACGAACGAACCATAATCTGCTAAATTATCCCATAATCTCTTAAAAGTAGGTAGCCACGGCTGACATCGATCAAAATAATTTTTAAAATAAACTTCAGCAGCTCTAGTAGAATTTCTCTGGCACTGAATGTAACATTCAACCATATCACGCTTTTCTACGTTAGAAAATTCCATAGCCAATGCAAACTTATGATTAACGGCCGTTTACACCGCTTATAGTTAAGTTACAATTAAATTAATTAATAGTTAATTGTCAAACATTGACAATTACAATTAAACAGTTACAATTAAATTAATTAATAGTTAATTGTCAAACATTGACAATTAACTATTAATTAATTTAATTGTAACCTAACTATAAGCGGTGTAAACGGCCGTTAATCATAAGTTTGCATTGGCTATGGAATTTTCTAACGTAGAAAAGCGTGATATGGTTGAATATTACATTCAGTGCCAGAGAAATTCTACTAGAGCTGCTGAAGTTTATTTTAAAAATTATTTTGATCGATGTCAGCCGTGGCTACCTACTTTTAAGAGATTATGGGATAATTTAGCAGATTATGGTTCGTTCGTTAAACCAAAATCAAAAAAAGGGATGGATGAAGATAGAGAAATAAACATATTAGCATGTGTCGCTCAGAATCCATCTATATCGACCCGACAAATTTTAACAGAAATGGGCTCCTCTCAACGCACTATTGTCAGAGTGTTGAAGAAGCATAAATTTCGTCCCTACAAATTATCAGTATCACAAACTTTACATGAAGGTGATAACATCAGACGAATAGCTTTTTGTAGATGGTTTAAAGATCAGTGTCAAAACGATCCACACTGCTCAATGAAAATATTATGGACTGATGAATTTCGTTTCACAAATTGTGGAATGTTTAATAGGCACAATGAGCACATAATATGGTCTCAAACAAATCCGCTTCACGTTGAACATAGGAGACCACAAATTAAATTTGGGTTTAATGTTTGGGGTGGTGTTATAGGATCAACTGTTCTTCCTCCTTTTATTTTTGATGGATCACTAACTGGCAATCGTTATCTTAATTTTTTACAAGATTTCGAGGAAATGTTAGATAATTTAAATTTAAGAACCCGAGCAATGCAATGGTTTCAACATAACGGAGCGCCTCCGCACAATCAACTGAATGTTATAAATTATTTAAATTTGAACTTCCGTAATCAATGGATAGTACGAAATGCACCCATTGAATGGCCGGCTAGATCCCCTGATTTATCAGTTTTGGATTTTTTCTTGTGGGGTGTACTAAAGGACACAGTATACAAAAGAACATATGAAACAATCGACGATTTAAGAGAAGCTGTCTTAGTTGCTTTTAATAACATTGGTAGGCGTAAAGTACGCAATGCTACAAATTCTGTTGTGAAGAGATGCAATTTGTGTATTAATAATAATGGAGGTATCTTTGAACATTAATAATGTTGTGTGCCCTTAATAAAAGTTCTTATAGTTTTCATTTTATTACTACATAAGATTTCAAAATAAGTTTTCGTTTGGTTTGTATTTTATCAGTTCGAAATTCAATTGTTTTCCATAAAAACCATAAAAATGTCTATATCCTCTTTATTTTTTAAAATAACCATATCAAACCTTATATCATTGTAATCAGCAAAAAATAAGCTTTTTAATGATGTCAAAACCAACTATGGTTTCCATTAAAAAAACACATTTTGTGTCATAACTCGATAATGGCGAACGAAAAAAAAATATTAGCTACATAGTTTTATTTGGCGTAAAATTATCTAAAACTTTTGTCTGAACACTTTTTCTCTAAAATTACTATTAACGATGCTAAGCATGTTTAAAGAAAAACGTAAAATTTAGTTTTCTTTGAATATCTAATAAGCCATGAAAGTTATCGGAGAAACAAAAGCAGTTTTAAATCAAATTCGTAAAACTGCGCATCTTTCCCCATTTAAGCGTTTTTCTATCTCCAGTAGTTTCTGAGATCCCAATGCTAAACATTCAAAAAAACTCACCCTGTATATATATATATATATATGAAAGAATAAGAAATTATTGCGGATACATAAAATATCAGAAAAAGAAAAATATTGGGTATAATCCGCTGTAGAGCAACCGTAAACACGTGTTTCTGACTAATTGGTCGTCATCAGTACGGTGTAGCCAAGGAATAAGGTGGGATAACCTTGGAGATGTAAGCTAAACGGAAGACCATCAGGTGACAGACCACCATTTGCAGCTTCAGCCAGAAGATCCTCGGTTCTGAGGACAACAACTAACGTCGCCACGAGGAAGACAATGTCAACCTGCGTGCCATCCGAGACCCAGGAAATGTAAATGAAAGAATAAGAAATTATTGCGGATACATAAAATATCAGAAAAAGAAAAATATTGGGTATAATCCGCTGTAGAGCAACCGTAAACACGTGTTTCTGACTAATTGGTCGTCATCAGTACGGTGTAGCCAAGGAATAAGGTGGGATAACCTTGGAGATGTAAGCTAAACGGAAGACCATCAGGTGACAGACCACCATTTGCAGCTTCAGCCAGAAGATCCTCGGTTCTGAGGACAACAACTAACGTCGCCACGAGGAAGACAATGTCAACCTGCGTGCCATCCGAGACCCAGGAATATTTTTCTTTTTCTGATATTTTATGTATCCGCAATAATTTCTTATTCTTTCATTTACATTTCCTGGGTCTCGGATGGCACGCAGGTTGACATTGTCTTCCTCGTGGCGACGTTAGTTGTTGTCCTCAGAACCGAGGATCTTCTGGCTGAAGCTGCAAATGGTGGTCTGTCACCTGATGGTCTTCCGTTTAGCTTACATCTCCAAGGTTATCCCACCTTATTCCTTGGCTACACCGTACTGATGACGACCAATTAGTCAGAAACACGTGTTTACGGTTGCTCTACAGCGGATTATACCCAATATTTTTCTTTTTCTGATATTTTATGTATCCGCAATAATTTCTTATTCTTTCATTTACATTTCCTGGGTCTCGGATGGCACGCAGGTTGACATTGTCTTCCTCGTGGCGACGTTAGTTGTTGTCCTCAGAACCGAGGATCTTCTGGCTGACGCTGCAAATGGTGGTCTGTCACCTGATGGTCTTCCGTTTAGCTTACATCTCCAAGGTTATCCCACCTTATTCCTTGGCTACACCGTACTGATGACGACCAATTAGTCAGAAACACGTGTTTACGGTTGCTCTACAGCGGATTATACCCAATATTTTTCTTTTTCTGATATATATATATATATATATATATATATATTTTCTATTCTTTGTTGCCGTATTTATATATTATTTAAACTCTTGATAAGCATTGGGCATTTTCGGCAGAAATTAAATAAACATACATTAGTTTATAATGATGTTTGATTTATTTTTTAACGTTTCGACCTTTCTTTTGGTCTTCATCAGAAATAATAATAGGTAAGAAACAATTTTTCTGAAACAACATACACCATGTATATACAAAATGCGATAACACAAAAATAATTTGATATAGGTATACAAAAATATAAGAATCATATTAAAAATGAGAAAACTTACTCCGAAATATGTAACAACAGTGTCCTAATAACTTTTATAAAACATGCACAACAATAAAATACATTAAAAGGGTTTTAAAATTTAAAATATGTAACGTCAAACGATTAAGATCTAAAATGTCAATGAAATGTCTACAATGCTGGTTTAGTCTGACATGGAAACGGCCAAAACAACAACAAAAAAGGATAAAATGTATTTATATGAATGTATGCATGTTAATATTAATGGGTTTTTTAATTATAATAATTATCGGTATACTGTTGATAAATTTGAGATTTATCCTCTGTCATTAACTGAGTTTTGATTTTTGTGTATTTCAATCATCTCTAAAATGTTTCTCGACTTTGTATTATATTCTTTATGTAACACTGAAATGCGATCAAAATCAAATGTATGTGAGAACTGGTTAGAGTGTTTCTTTAAAGCCGTGCTATTTTTTGCATATTTATGTGCTTTGACTCTTTCATCAAGATATTGTTTGGTCTGGCCAATATAGATACCTTCGCAGTCTTTACAAGGAATCTTATAAACAACATGTGTTTGTTTTTTTAATGGAATTTTGTCTTTTAATTTTGTGTAAAGATGCTGTAAATTGTTATAATTAGTGTGTGCGACTTTGATATTGTGTGAAGCTAATATTTTACCAAGTTTCTGAGAAAGATGATTTATGTAAGGTAAAGCAACATACTTAGTTTCGTTTTGTTTTTGGTTGTTATTATTATTTGTGGTACTGTTACATATAAAGAAATAAAATCAGACCCTACTATCATCCAAAAAAAGAACAATCACCTAATAAAATCGTGGGAAGATAAAAACCTTATTTCCAAAACATTAGCTAACAACCTAAAAATACACAATGCTCAATGCCCCAAAATTTATGGCCTCCCAAAGCTACACAAACAAAATGTAACTCTGAGACCAATTGTTTCATGTATCCAGAGCCCGTTGTATAAGTTATCAAAGTTTTTAGCAGATATTCTTACCCATGTTATCAACCAAAACGAATATTATATTAAGAATTCCTTTGATTTCCAAAATTTTATTAACACAATCAAACTAAAAAATAATGAAAAACTCATTTCTTTAGACGTCAAATCGCTATATACAAATATTCCATTAGATCTAGCCAAAAACATCATTAATAAAAAATGGAATAAGATAAAAAATTTTACAGATTTACCACTAAATGAATTTTTAAATGCTATTGAGTTAACATTATCGACTACGTATTTCTCATATAAAATTAAATTTTACCAACAAAATTATGGCTGTGCTATGGGAGCACCAATTTCAAACATCATTGCGCAATTGGTCCTTGAGGACTTGGAAGAAAGTACTATCCCCTTATTGGTGACTCTGCCATCATTTTTTAAACGATACGTAGATGACTGTATTACAGCAGTACCGTTACAACAAATACAATACATTTTAGATTGTTTCAACAATTACCACCCAAGATTGCAATTTACAGTGGAAATCGAAAATAATAATAAATTAAACTTTTTAGACACTACATTGATCCGTGAGGGTGAGGTTATTAAAACAAAATGGTTTGTAAAGGAAACAGCATCGTTTAGGTATCTCAATTTTTATTCGGCTCAACCAATTAATTTAAAAAAAAATGTTGTTGCAAACCTTATTAGTAGAGCCATCAATCTTACAAATCCTGAATACAGAAAAGAAGTGTTAAACCATGCTAAAATATCTTTAGCACGTAATAATTATCCAACAAACTTTGTAAACAAAATAATAAAACAACAACTTCATAAAATATATAACAGTACCACAAATAATAATAACAACCAAAAACAAAACGAAACTAAATATGTTGCTTTACCTTACATAAATCATCTTTCTCAGAAACTTGGTAAAATATTAGCTTCACACAATATCAAAGTCGCACACACTAATTATAACAATTTACAGCATCTTTACACAAAATTAAAAGACAAAATTCTATTAAAAAAACAAACACATGTTGTTTATAAGATTCCTTGTAAAGACTGCGAAGGTATCTATATTGGCCAGACCAAACAATATCTTGATGAAAGAGTCAAAGCACATAAATATGCAAAAAATAGCACGGCGTTAAAGAAACACTCTAACCAGTTCTCACATACATTTGATTTTGATCGCATTTCAGTGTTACATAAAGAATATAATACAAAGTCGAGAAACATTTTAGAGATGATTGAAATACACAAAAATCAAAACTCAGTTAATGACAGAGGAGAAATCTCAAATTTATCAACAGTATATCGACAATAATTATAATTACAAAACCCATTAATATTAACATGCATACATTCATATAAATACATTTTATCCTTTTTTGATGTTGTTTTGGCCATTTCCATGTCAGACTAAACCAGCATTGTAGACATTTCATTGACATTTTAGATCTTAATCGTTTGACGTTACATATTTTAAATTTTAAAACCCTTTTAATGTATTTTATTGTTGTGCATGTTTTATAAAAGTTATTAGGACACTGTTGTTACATATTTTGGAGTAAGTTTTCTCATTTTTAATATGATTCTTATATTTTTGTATACCTATATCAAATTATTTTTGTGTTATCGCATTTTGTATATACATGGTGTATGTTGTTTCAGAAAAATTCTTTCTTACCTATTATTATTTCTGATGAAGACCGAAAGAAAGGTCGAAACGTTAAAAAATAAATCAAACATCATTATAAACTAATGTATGTTTATTTAATTTCCCAATGCTTATCAAGAGTTTAAATAATATATATATATATACATATAATGTCAGAAAAGAGTGTTGGGGAGTCCGGCAATAAAAAGACTTATGTTTAAAGGAAGTCTAACGTTTTATTTCTCAATATTTCGCACATAAGGTATTTGTGCTTCCTCAGGATAAACTAATTAAGAACAAGATAATGAAACAAAGTACAGTTAGTAAAAAAGTTATTGACAGAAATTTTTAAAAAATACTTACAACTATGACTTCTTGGTCTATATCAACAGCAACAAAAATAGTATGAATTTCAGATCGGACATCCAAAATCTTAGTATTATTTATTCATATTTGTTAGATCATAGTAAGAAACTAAGAAACTAAACTTGGAGTCTGTGGCTTGAAACTACACAAAAAAACACTAAAACACCTTACCACACTAAAGCACAAAAATGGCTAAATACGTATTTCAACAACTAAGTTGTCATCATCAGTAGCACTGATCAAAAATCGCGCTGTCTACACACCGTAGCGTACAGAGCAACACTGATTTCCAATTTACGGGGATGGTTTATTCTTTTACCTAGGCTATTAACAACTTCATTAAAAATACCTGATCGTTGTACCGTTAAATACGTCATACTTACTATTCTAATCCTATCCTTTAATTCTAATATTCTAAGAAAACCAACAATATAATTTTCTATTTACGGGGATGGTTTAAATATTTTTACCTAAACTATTAACTACGTCATTAACAGTACCTGATCGCTGTATCGTTAAATTAGTCATGCTTAATACTATAATTCTATCATTTAATTCTAATGTACTATGAAAAATTAACGGTATCTAAAAGCATTATTAAAAATCTCAGATCGAAAGATTGCTTTTATATTAAGGCCGACAAGGGTAATACGTTAGTAATTTTGGATAAATCGGACTATTTTTGCCGAGTTCAAGAACTTATTAGTACGGGTCCGTACGTGTGTTTAAACAAAAATCCACTACTAAAATTAGTCAGAGAAACTAGGAACGCGTTGAATAATTGTCCAAAATTGATAACTTCGTCACTCAAGTTTCGGTTAAATGTATCCAATCCGGTCATGCCTAGAATGTATTGTTTACCTAAAATACATAAGCCCGGTAAGTCGATGAGACCTATTGTGTCAGGTATAAACTCACCGACTTATTTACTGTCTAAATGGCTAGTAAATGAATTCACAAATTTACCATTGCATCAAGATAGCTTTGCAGTAAAAAACTCGCTCTATTTGGAACGTTTACTTCAGAACAATAATATCGAAAAGGCGATAATAGATGAATACATGCAGTTAACATCTCTTTGTATGTCTCATAACTGTTTTCAAATAGAAGGTAAATTCTATGAACAACGACATGGGACTGCCATGGGAAATTGCTTGTCTCCATTTATTGCCGATTTATTCATGAGCAATTTTGAAATGGATTTCAAAAAGAACGCCAAATATTTCCCTAAAGTATGGTTAAGGTACGTTGACGATATTTTGGCGATTTTTGACACTAAAATGTATGATACCGAAATGTCTCTTAATGAATTAAACTCAAAATTCCCCACGATTAAATTCACTCTTGAGAAGGAAAACAATGGACAATTAGCTTTTCTAGATACATTAGTAATTAAAGCAGGTTGCAATATAGAAATAGATATTTATAGAAAGGAAACCAATGTAAACAGATTCATTACAGCAGATTCTAATCATTGTTTGCAACAAAAATTGTCTTCATTCAATTTTCTAATCCATCGCTTGTTAAACTTCCCACTTACAAGAGATAGATACGAGAAAGAATTACGCCTTATAAGAGGTATCGCTGAATACAATGGTTTCCAGACAGACGTAGTTGACAATATCTTAAGAAAAATGAAACGTAAGAATGTAATTCTAAATTCCACAACTTTGCTACTTCAAAGTGATATAGATAAGAAATTTGTTGTCCTACCTTTTCATAATATTTCGAGAAACTTAAATAATATTTTTAAAAATGTTGGTTTGCAAGTCGCGTTTAAATCATGTAATTCGTTGAAAAGTCTTTTGAGTATTACTAAAGATAAAATTGAGGTAGAACAAAAATCTGGAATTTATGAAATTAATTGTAATAAATGCGAGAAAAAATATATCGGCCAAACTAGACGTTCGATTGCAACTCGCTATAAAGAGCACATTGCTCATTTTCGGTTTAATAGGACAGAGAAGTCTAGTGTAGCTCGACATATTTCGGACACAGGTCATGATATTCCAGCAAGCGGCCTCAAACTTATAAAACAAGTGCGCAATTATAGAGAACTAGATAGTTACGAGAGTATATACATTCAGAAAAATAAAAATAAATTAATGAATTCAGATAACGGGCCAATTCCCCAATCTTGTTTATATAAGTTTGTGGTGTAAACAATACCTTTTAGATACCGTTAGTTTTTCATAGTACATTAGAATTAAATGATAGAATTATAGTATTAAGCATGACTAATTTAACGATACAGCGATCAGGTACTGTTAATGACGTAGTTAATAGTTTAGGTAAAAATATTTAAACCATCCCCGTAAATAGAAAATTATATTGTTGGTTTTCTTAGAATATTAGAATTAAAGGATAGGATTAGAATAGTAAGTATGACGTATTTAACGATACAACGATCAGGTATTTTTAATGAAGTTGTTAATAGCCTAGGTAAAAGAATAAACCATCCCCGTAAATTGGAAATCAGTGTTGCTCTGTACGCTACGGTGTGTAGACAGCGCGATTTTTGATCAGTGCTACTGATGATGACAACTTAGTTGTTGAAATACGTATTTAGCCATTTTTGTGCTTTAGTGTGGTAAGGTGTTTTAGTGTTTTTTTGTGTAGTTTCAAGCCACAGACTCCAAGTTTAGTTTCTTAGTTTCTTACTATGATCTAACAAATATGAATAAATAATACTAAGATTTTGGATGTCCGATCTGAAATTCATACTATTTTTGTTGCTGTTGATATAGACCAAGAAGTCATAGTTGTAAGTATTTTTTAAAAATTTCTGTCAATAACTTTTTTACTAACTGTACTTTGTTTCATTATCTTGTTCTTAATTAGTTTATCCTGAGGAAGCACAAATACCTTATGTGCGAAATATTGAGAAATAAAACGTTAGACTTCCTTTAAACATAAGTCTTTTTATTGCCGGACTCCCCAACACTCTTTTCTGACATTAATACATAACGGCAAAGACTACTTCAAACCATATACTATATACATATATATATATATGTATATTATAAATATGAGTTATTTTGGTTCATAAATATAGAATTTGTAAATAATATGACTACAGCGTTATGAACCATCGTCTCGACAAAATAAATATATTCCGTGAATATTAGCTCAATCAGTCAAGTCGTTCAGAAATTACACGATTACTAGCAGACGCATGTTGGAATGTTCCATCTTTTTTTCAATTGAAAATATTCAGTTGAGTTATTTCCATCCCGGGAACATAACGAACAAAACAAAAAACGAATCAACCAAATATGTCGTTCGTATCGTCAGTTATGACCGAGAGTGCATTAAATAATTATGATTTTTGTAGTTTATCGGATTTTCCGACTTTCCTTTGTAATTATCCCGATTTTTTCCCCTAAAAGCTTTAACAGGACCATAACAAATAAAACGAAAAAAAGTTACGCCTATCGATTGTTCGAATCGTGAGTTATGGGTCTTGAGTTCATACAAAAATCCTATAGAAAAAAGTACTTTCAGTTTTTCCCGAATTCCCCAATCTTCCAGGAAACTTTCCCAATTTTTCTTCCCCTAAAAACCTTATTCGAACTACTACGAGCATTTTAAAAATAAAAAAAATAAAATAGACAAGTGATGCGTTTACCAAAGAACATCATTTAATTTTTATTTAGATATAGTTATAATATGCACACTTTGAAACGATAACTGCGAAACGTGTTTTTACTTTCTTATACGTATATAAAGAAGTATGGTGATGTTTAAAATTTTCCTCAAAATATTTGGAGATTTATACGTGCTGAAGTCCGACACATTGTGTGTATGGGCGACCACGATAACTAAATGGTTATAGCTATCAATATCAAACTTTATATTTACGAGTATAATCCTCCTCTTGAGATCTGATTAGATTTCCAGTGAAATGTAGGTGTTTACTTCAGTGAAAAAAATTAAATTTTGTCTCATCTACTAAGTTTAATTTAAGAAAAATTTATTAAAAAAATATTTAGAAATTTCTTACGTCTTACCAAAAAATTGTTTCTTACAAATATCTGGCAAATGATGCTTTCTAGATAGATATATTAAGAGTATGAAACTATTTGATGCATGACTGAATAATTTTTGTAAAAAAAATCCAAATTCGAACCGAAAGTAACACAACTTTTATTTTTGTTTGTAAATACCTAGCAAATTATGCGTTCTATGGACACTTATTAGTATAAAAGTACTAGTTGGAATAATTTTTGTTCAAAAAAAAATTCAAAATTTGGATCGAAAGTAGTACTTTTAGTCATTGGTTTAATTTATTAAGAAGATACAGAATTTAACACATAATTTGGAACAACTTTTGTATACTACATTTTGAATGCATATACATATAAGGAAGTTATGTGGTGCCCACACCTCATTTTTAATCGAGCTTAAAACGACGCAACTATAATGAGTGGTATGAAACCACAACAGACCTGTCATAATTACAAACTAACTATAAACTGTATCGTTCTGCGGAGTGTCGGTTACTAAGATTTTGATGTTGCGATATTTGAAAATGACAATTTCTCAAATCTTGATTCTGCGAATCGTAATGAACTATTATGAAACTCAAATAACTTAATTTTTATGAAACCAATCTAAATAAACCATATCGAGATAGAAAAAACATGCATATAGAAATAATTGTATTAATAATTTAAATAAAATATGTTAATGTGCTAATATAATTACTAATTATTTAAAATTCTTTTTCAGATAGCAGAACTGACAATAAGACCTGTGGGAGAAACTTTTTAAGTATTTTCTTATTAAAGCTGTAAACAGACATGGAATATTTGGAAACAATGACGATTTTTATTCTGTATTCTATATATTTCTCTAAAAATGTTTGTGCTATTGTATTTGTTTAAATTTATTAAAATATAATGCTAGTTTGGGTTTCCTGTTAGTGATTGGCAAGGTAAGAGAATACAAATATATACTTTTTAATGCGACTACACACCCTCTAGTTTTGTCGGCTCTCGATCAACACCGTGTTGTTGCCAACAGGTTTCTCCGACAGTCGACAAAACGCGAGTTTGTTTAGTCTCATGAAAAAGTACTAGATACCCTTATCTTGTGCATCCCTATTTTCCACATAGATAAATCAATTTACCTGGTAGTTTAACTATATTACAATCAATGTGAAAGCATTTTAAAATTATTCTATTTTCCTTCAAGATTATATATATGTCGTATGTAAATATATCTGCTCTAAAATAATTGCTATTGTATTAGATTTATTAATATCTTATAGGAATGAATAAAAATAATCCACAATTTCGCTAATGATCGAAATTTCACCTAATAAGTTGGAAGTAGCAAATCCTATGAAGTAAGAAAGAACCAAATTTAGTTTAATTATTAAACATAATGTCAAACATAGAGATTAATTCTAATCATATTCTAATAATTTTACTGTAGTTAATATAGATTATTTAAATTAAATTTAATATATCGAATTAAAATATTTAAACTTGTTAACAGAGTATGGTAATTTGAAATACTCGGATTATCTTCCCAAGACATCTAATAAAATAGCGAATAAATTCATCATTATAATTAAATTATATAATTCTATTTATAAATATAGCTGACGGTTCTTGGTGAGACATAATTTGTATATACTTTTAACATATGTACAAGGTAGGCGCCATAAATTTTCGGCCTGATATACAAAAAAGAAACTTGGAACAATATAAAAATTTTTATTTTTCAATGTAATCTCCCCTAACTTCTATACATTTATTACAACGATTAATTAATAATTCGATACCTTTGTAAAAATAATCTGAAGTTTTTCCGCCAAAATGTTCTATAACAGCTGCTTGCAACTCACTGTCGTCCGTAAAACTTCGTCCCCTAAGGTCTTTTTTTAAATTAGAAAACAAAAAAATCACAAAGAGCCATATCAGGACTATACCTACTGTGATTGTTCCAATTCTTGAAAGCCACATTCGGGGATGGCAGCTTCTAGCACTATATGTCCAATAATTGAAATTTGTTGAGGCGTTATCACTTCAATTGGTCGACCCGACCGATCAGCATCTTCTAGGGATACTTGCCTCAAACGGAAACATTTTGCCCACCTTTTTACAGTTGAA
Organism: Amphimallon solstitiale; assembly: GCA_963170755.1. Classification (NCBI taxonomy): domain Eukaryota; kingdom Metazoa; phylum Arthropoda; class Insecta; order Coleoptera; family Scarabaeidae; genus Amphimallon; species Amphimallon solstitiale. Next base: position 2,436,186 of record OY720680.1, on the reverse strand, counting down.
TACGATGGAGATGAATCACCGTAAACGCCGTCTAATCGTTGTTTAATGTGATAAGGTGTATGCCCTGCGTTTGTTAAAAATTTAATGACCGCGTGGTACTCAATTTTCGTTACTTCAGACATTTTCGTGCGCTAGTCACGATGGTTAGCTGGTTACTAAAAACTACTAAGCTTCGAACCGTCATATTTATAGTGAACACGTTTGAACCTGTATAAGCTTGTCAGGTCGACAATTTATGGCGCCTACCTCGTAGGTATATACCCACTTGAGGGTGTGTTTAGTGTACCTACTTTGACCATTTTATTACAGTGTCTATTATCGGTGTGTTTATGTATTCTGTCAGTGTATTGGTTATGTGTAATTGCTTATGTATAGCTTTTTTAATTTCTATTATTTCTAAATAATTAAGGTTTCCACATTTATTAACATTATGGAGTATTTATAACTATCCATCGGGAAAGTGGAGCTCATCAATGCAATGTTCTGAGAATCCAATATTTTTCGTTCCTTGGATTTTTGCGTTTTTATGTTCGTTTAATCTTGTTTTTATGTTTCTTCTACTTTGTCCGATATACCTAGATAGCATCATAATTTTTACAATTAATATTATATACACCAGATTTTTCTAAATTTGTAAGGTTATCTTTGCTATTGCCTAACATAGTATCTAAATTGTTTTTGTTAACTACTTTTAGTCGTTTCTTAGTTAAGAGTCTTCTATACCCGTCTATCGCATGTTAAATTCCTATAACACGGGCGGTGTAATATACCAGCCAAATTTTAGAATTTTGGTTTGATCTTTCGTTTGTAGAAACTATGAACCTTTATCTACAAAATACCGGAGCCCATTTTTACAATTTTTTTTCCAAAACAACATAATGATTTTTTAAAGTTTTAATGTTTTGCGAGAATTTCAATGCAAATTTGTGAACACATTTTGCCGCGGTTATTGAAAAAAAGTACGAAAAAGGCGACCGATATAATCTTGTCAATATATTTAGTAATGCATTCAAAGTAAATTTAAGTATGTCTTTGTTATAATAACAACGTAATTGTATCGCCAAGAAAATAGGTAAAATTCCTCTGTACGGTGGCGACCACTGGTGACAAAATATTGAAACGGAACACCTCACGTCTTTAAGTAAATATTGCCGTCGTTGATGTGATTTATTATATATGTTGGAGTAATACACTGTAAAAATTGCAAAGATGAATTGGTAATTTATTTTATATGCTACTTATTACGTATTCAGACGCGTGTATGGGTATATTAATATATAGGTAACATATATAATAATAATATTAATTTATAACACTAACAATTTAATATTAATGCCCTAAAAGATGCATTTATTTTACAAAAAAAAAATAGCAAAAAAGCACTTCGAAATCTCATTTTAGTTATTTTTAAATTATTTATCCTACCAATGTACGCATCCGAATCAATTATTTTTTAAATTATCTCATGGTCAAATTTATGAGAAGTGTGCAGTTATCTCAGAAATATTACTTTTTTTTCAAATACCGGTTGAGTCTTCTATACTGGTCAATCGCATGTTAAATTCCTATAACACGGGCGGTGAAATATGTCAGCCAAATGATAGAATTTTGGTTTCATTTTCCGTTTGTAGAAACTATGAACCTTTATCTAGAAGTTACCGGTGCTCATTTTTGCAATTTTTTTTCTAAAACAACATAATGAATTTTTAAAGTTTTAATGTTTTGCGAGAATTTCAGTGCAAATTTGTCAACACATTGTGCCGCGGTTAGTGACCGACATAATGTTATCAATACATTCAGTAATACATCTAACGTAAATTTAAGTATGTTTTTATTATAATAACCAGGTAATTGATCCGCGGAGAAAAGTACGTTAATTTCTTCTGTACTGTAGCGACCACTTTTTTTTACGTTGGATGTATTACTGAATGTATTGATAAGATTATGTCGGTCGCCTTTTTCGTACTTTTTTCTCACTATCCGCGACACAATATGTTGACAAATTTGTACTGAAATTCTCGCCAAATACCAATTCAAACGGAGAATTGTTTTCCATGTATCATTATTTTCATTTGCATTTATGGCATTTCCTGTATTTCCATCATAATTTCGTCATTGTTGCATTTTATTCTATTTCTTTTCCTCAATGCTCCTGCTTTCTTCAACGAAAATATATAGAATAAAATGTAATAATGACGAAAGTATGATGAAAATATAGGAAATTCCATAAGTAAAAATCAGAATAACGATACATGGAAAACACCTGTAAGAAATAAAAGTGCCTAACTATTACCGGAACAGTGAATGCATGCTCTGACAACTCGCTCATAGCTGCACCCCCTTTAAATTGGTATTTTCTTGTAGGTGTAAACCAGGTATAGACAACCTTTGCTTGGTTGTGGGCCCAACTTCAGAACATTAATCGTCGCGGGCCGTAGGTTGATAATAAGTAGTAGTAAACAAAAAGCGATAAAAGTTCACACATTTATTTATAATAAATAAATAATAATAAGCTAAAAAAAAGATAAGCAATCAGAAGACATTAATGAGAGGCTTGAGAATGAAGTTCAGAAATAAGATGATCAATTAGGGTCAATTCTACTAGTACACAGGCGCAAAGTTTTTTCTGAATTCTCATCTGTAAGCCTAGTGCGATGCTTACTTTTATTAATTTTCACAATTGAAAAAAAAAAACTGTTCACATTTATACGAGCTTCCAAATACGCAAATTATGTTCGTGCGAAAGCTCTCAGCTGTGGGTATTTTGCTCAGCAAAGTATGTTCTGTAGAATTCACTGAGTTCCACGTCATCAAATTTAGGCATCAAATATGCGTCTTCCTGAACGATCAACCCCATTTGCAGGTGTAAAGGAACCTCCTCCACATTACTTTTACTCGGACTTGTAGAAAGGCTGAAGGAGTTATTCATGTTCTTGAAGTTGGAAAACCGATCTGTAAATTGCTGTGACAGTAGTTTCAATTTTTCAGCATAGCGACCGTAAACAATATTTTCGTGACTGGATAGCGGTCAAATGGCTGTAGCTATCAATTCCAAATTTTGTATTTACGAGTATAAAGTTCCTCTTGAGATCTGATTTGATTTTCAGTAAAATCGGAAGACCGGAAGTAGTAGTTTACTTGAGTGAAAAAATCGAATTTTGCCAACTAAGTTTAAACAAATTTATAAAGAATTCATATGTACAATTTTGAGTACATCTGTGAAGAATTTTATTATGAAAGTCTTTCGAAATTGATACCGGAAGTCTCTTACTCTTATCAAAAATCAGTTTTTGTAAATATTTCGCCAATCATGCTTGTTAGACAGGTACGTTACGAATTAATCTTCAATACCTTTTGTATAAAAGATATTTCAAAATTCGGACCGGAAATATCACTATTACTCTTATGGAATGGCGATTTTTTGCCAATATGTCATAAATTATGCATTTTATATATATTTGTCAAGAGTACAAAAGTATTTAGAGTTGGATTTGAAATATTTTTTGCATAAATATAATTTCAAAATTCGAACCGGAAGTAACACTTTTACTCTTAGCGAGGAGCACTTTCCTTCGAATATCTCGCAAAGTATGCATTCTATAGAGGTTTATTAAGAGAACAGAAGTACTTATAATAGGATTTTGAATAATTTTTATATTAAAAAAAATAAAACTATAATTTAAAACGCTAATACGTATAAGAAAGTCGTGTGGTGGCCACACCTCTTTTTTTTTTTTGTGAAAATGGCTCCGTGCTTACCTGCTTCACGGCAACTAAAAGATGACAACTTGAAATTCTGTATTTTTAGCGACTGAATTTGAATATACCGAAATCAACTACTAACGCGACAATATGAAAATGCGAAATATTCGAACAATGTCGAGTATCTTTTCGTCTACAAAATATATGAAAATTTATAACAAAATGATAATGAATTGTTTACATAACGAAGAACAGTGGATCAAACATTACTTTTTGGGGTTTTTCGGTTTCTCTCTTTTTTCTTTCAGTTGTTGCTGAGCGTCAAGTATACTTTGCGGTTATCGGATTACCATACTTCTCGTATGTCTTGGATCTATCAATTCAGGCAACAAACAATCATAATAAAAATCGCACAACTTTTCTTTCATATTGTCTCTCCAGAAAACGTCATCTTTACTAATATGTGTTGTCTTCATAGGGAATTCGTCTCCTGTCCACACACCAAAAATACAAATTTTCTTGCCTGTTACCTGTAATTGGCCCTGTATTTGATAATACCAAATGTGTTTTGTATTTACAATATATTGTTTCGTTAAGGGGTTTAATTTCCAAAATGTAATTTTTTTCTTTTGTATCGCTTCTTCGATTTCCATTTTATAAGCCGATGCTGGACATTTAACTTCTACAATAATATTATCATCGACAATACCATCAGGAGTGCCACCTAAAAAGGGGAAATCCTTATGCAAAAACAAACCACATTCTTTGATTTGTATGTTTTGTTCGCTTTCTAATTGTTGCAAGGCCCTCTTTTCATTTTTACGGCCATGTAGAATAGCAGGCACATATATTTCATTACCATAAAGAAGCCTCTGAACCAATTTGCCACAATTGGTGCTCTTTCGACGCGTACACACGCGATAAAAATTTGATGCTGTCAATAGCTTTCGGCGATACTCTAACCATTGCCCACTGCTTGCCTGTTCAACTGTATCGCGCTCTAATTGATGCCGTTGTTCCTCACTTATGTCGAGATTATTTAAAAAAATGTATTTTTGCTCTTCGAACTCGTCCGGTTGCATGTCAGGTTTTTGACACAGTTCACCGTAATCTTCTTGACTCTTTTTAGAATTACTAGAAAAATTAATCTTTTTTCTAACAGGGACTTCTACTCCTGCTCGTTTCTCTAGCGCTTTTTTTATTTTTCGCATACGGCCCACTTCTAATCTTTTCACACGGCAAGTAGGGCTTTTCAAATACATTTTTTTGTGCAATTCGTAGTGTGGACGTCTGGTGCTGAACGCTACTACAACTGCTGGACATCTCGCCTCATAGGAACCCTTCAGAGAGAAATTTACTCGTTTCCCCCCCCCCCCCACAAATTTGGCCACGGTGGAATTAAAATGTTCCGCAACATTGCTGTCTACATCTGCGATCAGTGATCGCGCATTTATGACTAACACCTGAAACAAAAAGACTTTTGTGTAAATCTATCCTATCTATCTATCTATCTATCCAGCTAATTTTACCTGTAGACATACTTCGATACGAGAATGCATTTCTATACATCTTCTCAGTTCGTCCATGTAATTTGGTTCGTTTGTATCTTTTCTTTTGCAGAAGTACATTCCACAGTCCTTGTGCTCCCCGAAAACATGACACATAATATTTTTTATATCTGTTTGTAAAAGTTTTACATTATTTTCTAGATGCTTATTATGGGCAATTGCACCTGAAACACCATTTCTCATTCTACGTATATTCCGTTGTAACAAACGACGCAAATTTAAAGGATATCTGGTGTCAGTTGTCAAAGATTGTAACTTATTACTAAAATTGCGAAGCAGGTGATTTCGGCATTCGATTTTTTCTACAGTAATGTTATTGTAGGGCCTGGCTTCTAAAATTTTCTTATAGGTGCTCGAATCACCGTCAGCAATAAATCTAGAATATTTTACTCCGTACATTGCTGAACCCCTCAACTAAGATGTCGGCCTCCATACTAGTTGAGCTGCCTTCAAAGTTTTTGTAGCATTTATGTTCAGGAGGATTTTGGCTTTGCTTCTGCCACCTTGCACAAATCACGCAGTACTTGTTCCGAACCCCAATAAATAGTACCTTCCCAAAACGCTGTCCAATAATTGCTGCCACTCCTGACAATGCTGAATATTTTTTTTATACGATCGTTTGGACCAACAACCGTCAGCTACTACATGGATTAGAGGTATGCCTTGTTCGTCGACGTTGCCTACTTCAACTGCATATTGAGCTTCTTCACGGACAGCAGCCTGCATTACCTCAAGCGCGGTCTTTTGCCACCCATCACTTACTAATTCATTATACTTCTCATAAGTTTTAGGTGTGGGGAAGGGTATGTCCATGGTGGTAAATAATTCCTGCGCGTTAGAGTATCCTATTCCTACACTCATGGCTCCTGAAACTAAAGCAGTGTTCACGTCTATTTCTGTTTTTTCCGATTTATTGAGGTTCATAATCAAATTTTGTCCACACATATCGCATTTGAATTTGAGCTTAGATTCTAAACCGCAGCGAATTTCTCCAGCAAATTTTAAATTTTGAAATGTGCATCCTAACTTGTTTCCGTGCGAATTAAGCCTATATATTTCTTCCAGCATGTACTTTATATCTACTATTCGTCGTCCGTCTAAACCCTATAAGATTTTTTTATAATTTTTTATCATAATTTCAAATGTACAGTTGTTTTACCTCATCGCTTCGCACATCCTTCGTAAGAACTTCTTCAACGTTTACAGGCTGTAATGCTAAAGACTGTGTGTCTAAGTTTGACTCCAGGGACGAATTTTCATTCTGTCGTACCTCCACTAAGTGATGTATTGATTCACTAAGCGCACTAATGTCTTCTCCATTGTTCGCTGATTTTGGTTGAGCTAAACGTATACATAAATGTAATTATGTTGTAAAATTAGTAAGACTCTTCAATGCATTTTTTACTCTACTTGGTTAGTCGGTACCTAAACAGAATCTAAAATTTGACTCCCCGCAATATTTGAGGTGACATTTCATTTATTTACTTTTATTCTTATCTTTGTCATATACTAACAGCTTATTGCCTAGCGGGCTGATTTCTGTACCACTAGAATTATACGATGTACCTTATTCTCTACGGTTGCTCAGAAGTAAAAAAATGCACCGCGGGTAAGAAGAAATAATGTTAAAAAACAAATGGTAGTACCCAACTAACAAATGTGAAAGTGATTATTTTTACCTGCGATATTTTTTGTGTATTGTTTGAGATTCTTCCTCCAGCCTTTTTTTAAGCGGAATGTATTACTGACTTTCTTCTTTTCGCTATTTGGTTTTCCCATTTCAAGAAATTTTAATTAGTAACTATAACTACACGAATTATCTATTAAACTGTGTGTTAGTTAAAAGGGGTAATTCTTACTGATTACAGAATAAGACAACTATAATAAGTATTCACCTCTGCAGTAGTGTTTGAACACTGACATATATCAGATTTTATTTTCACAAAATCCACAAAGGCAGAATATTATTTATGCGTCTCGTACGATAATAAAATGTATTTGTCTACATTTTCTTTATTAATTTATTATACCGGGTGGTGCAATAGTGTGTCGGCGGAGCTTAGTGTGAAAACTAATAACGCTGCAGCAATGAGCCTTTACGTACGTATGTAGTATGCGACTGTGCATTTTCTAATTTTATTTACAAATATACAGGGAGTTCCAAATTTTCGCAACCACATTCAACTTTTTTATTTTAAATACATTGCTATACTTTCTAGATATTATAATGATAGCCATTCAAATTATCTTTGCAATGATATATGGATATGTGCACTTCAGACTGTTCGTTTTGATTTTATTGATAATATTGTTAAAATCTTGACAGTTGCAGCATCTAACATTTTAAGCTGTAGTCTGTAAATGGGTAGAATGCCTCACGTAACTCTTGTGTTATTAATTTATGGACTAACACGTTATTTGTTTTGAGGTTGAACAAAGTGAATAAATATACAGGGTGTTAAATATGTCGTGTCTAAGTTATCGATCTTTATTGGTTATTTTCTCGTTTTTTTTTAATCTAACCTATAATATTTTTATAAGTCAGCATATTCCTTGTAAAATCGCCTTTAAAATGGTACCAATAACATAGTACTTATTTCTAGTATTTTCAAAGTTATAACCCTTTAATGGGATATACTCATGTTTATAATATGCAATATGTGGGGCATCTAATAGTTGATTGGCCTTGGTTTAAAACAAAAATGGCTGTACAACCAAACGTCAAATCTCTACTTCAAAAGTCCATAAAAAGTCGTTTTCTGTATTTTCTCTTTTCTGTAATTGCGTTTTGTTGTTATAAATTAAGTTCGGCTAGTGAATTATTAATTTCCGTTTGTTAGTAGTTGTTACGTGTTGTATTTACCTTGTTATCAGTTATATCACTTTATTGACATTATTTCTCATTTAGATACCATAATAGTTTATTGTTGTTTTTGCTTTAAAATGAATTTTTCGAAAGAGGAGCTCATAGACATGGTATTTGCTCTTGGCGCTAGCAACAGAAATCCATTTTTAGCATCAAGAACATATGCGATGGAATATCCCGACCGAAGAGCACCGGATAGTAAAACGTTTGAAAATTTGTTAATAAGGTTTATTCGAACGGGTTCAGTGAATTACGTCGAACATGAAAGAAGTAAGACTATGATTACAGAAGATAATGAAGTGATAGTCGTCCAGTCCATTGTGGAAAATCCGCACGTATCTACAAGGATAATTTCGAAACAACACGGGATAGAAGTCACTGCTGTAAAAAGGATTTTAAAAAAACATAAGTTTCACCCTTACAAAATTCAAAATCATCAAGGCTTATTACAAACGGACTTTGAATGGAGACTACTTTTACAATTACACGATATAACTTTTCTAGATCATGTGCTTTTCACAGATGAAGCAACATTTGCTAATTGTGGAACTACAAACAGAAAAAATACCCATTATTATGACACTACAAACCCACATTTTGTTCAGCCCATTTTATATCAACAAAAATGGAGTGTTAACACATGGGGAGGCATCATAGGAAACACTATTATTGGTCCATTATTTTTTGATAATACTTTAAATTGTGCAATCTACACAAATTTCCTACAAAATAATTTACCATTGCTATTAGAAGGCCTCCCAGATAACGTCATCAGGAGATTGTGGTACCAACATGATGGTGCACCAGCACATTATGGTGCTGCTGCAAGAGCACATTTAGATAGGGTATTCACCAATAAGTGGATTGGGAGAGGAAGTTTGATAAGCTGGCCACCACGATCACCAGATCTCACACCTTGTGATTTCTTTCTGTGGCCAACTGTAAAAAACATTGTTTACGCAACACCTCCTACAACGGCAGAGAACATGCAGCAACGAATAAGAAACGATTTTCTTCAATTAAGTGAGAATAACTTAGCTGAGAATGTAAGTCTGTCGATACAGAGACGGTTGAGAGCATGTGTAGAGCAGAATGGAAATATATTTGAACACATTTTAAATTAAGATTGTTTTATTATCGAAAATTTTCAAAATGTATTTCTAAAACTAATGATAAAGCATTTAAAAAACAGGTGTTTGTTAAAATTACTTTGTTTTATTTTCATGGCCAACCAACTATTAGATGCCCCGCATTTTGCATGTTATAAACATGAGTATATCCCATTAAAGGGTTATAACTTTGAAAATACTAGAAATAAGTACTATGTTATTGGTACCATTTTAAAGGCGATTTTACAAGGAATATGCTGACTTATAAAAATATTATAGGTTAGATTTAAAAAAAACGAGAAAACAACCAATAAAGATCGATAACTTAGACACGACATATTTAACACCCTGTATATTTATTCACTTTGTTCAACCTCAAAACAAATAACGTGTTAGTCCATAAAATAGAGACACAAGAGTTACGTGAGGCATTCTACCCATTTACAGACTACAGCTTAAAATGTTAGATGCTGCAACAGTCAAGATTTTAACAATATTATCAATAAAATCAAAACGAACAGTCTGAAGTGCACATATCCATATATCATTGCAAAGATAATTTGAATGGCTATCATTATAATATCTAGAAAGTATAGCAATGTATTTAAAATAAAAAAGTTGAATGTGGTTGCGAAAATTTGGAACACCCTGTATATTTGTAAATAAAATTAGAAAATGCACAGTCGCATACTACATACGTACGTAAAGTCTCATTGCTGCAGCGTTATTAGTTTTCACACTAAGCTCCGCCGACACACTATTGCACCACCCGGTATACTCAACAAAACTATAACTATACTTAAAACAAAGATTAATATGAAATCAGGGTTGAAAAAAATATTATTATTATTATTACTTTCTACTAAAACACAACAGTATTTTACTTGATAATTAGTTGTTTTTTTCAATATTTCAAATATACAAATGTCGGTGCAAAGCATTTTTATTGGAAATTTAATTTTAGTTTCTTTTAAATTCCTTATGCTCCTAGCCGCCTACATGTGAAATTCTAATTATTTTTAAAATTATCTATTTATCGAAATTGTAAATGTATCTTATTTTATTCCTACTATGTATGACATTATTTATTAGACAGTTGCTTCTTTTATATGAACATCGCCGTTCTCGAGAACAGAGTAGCTTCAATAAATCATAAAAAGTATGTCTGGGTTCCGAACTGTTTACTTAATATAGTCCGAGTTTAATTTCTACACGTCTTTTTGCCTAAACGTCATATTAGCAAATCTGAATGTATTCAGATGAGTCTCACTCTCGATTAATACAACGGGTAGGTATAGAAGACTCTTAATATGTTATTAATTTGATTATTTATTGTGGGGACGTAGTGTATTATATGCCACATTTTTGTGTTCGTTTCTTTTATTGTGGAGTAGAAATATTTTTGTAGGTTTCTTCTGTGTTTGTGTTTTATTATTTCATCTATTATTTTTGGATTGATCCGTTATTCATTGCTGCTATTTTAATTGTGTTTAATTCTTTATTATAATCTGTTTTATTTAATGGTATGTTTATTAATCTGTGTATGAAGCTATGTAATGGGGACATTTTAATTTTCCAGAATTGTTTTGGATATCTATGTATTATTGTGTTTGTGTATGTCGGTTTTCTATATATGTTATAACTTAATTTGTTATTTTCTTTTTCGATTGTGATATCTAAGAAGTTTAGTTGATTACTAATTCGCTTGGTTGTCTTTCAGTTCCTAAAAATATACAAAAGATGTCATCTATGTATCTTGTCCAGTGTAATATCCTTTTTATGATTTTATTGTTGTTCTTGAATAGTGTGACACAAATTTCTACTAAAAGAGGACTTAGGGGATTGCCCGTTAGTTTGTTTGTAGATATTATTATTGTATTTGAAATAGTTTTGGTCTATACAAATGTTAATCATTTACAAAAGTTTTGGTTCTTTGTTCTCCATGTTACATTTATTAATGTGTTCTTTTAATATAGCGTTAAGTTCTGTTATTGGTATCGAAGTAAGTAAACTTTTTACATCTAGTGATATTAGTTTTGAGAAGAACTATTCAAGAACAACAATAAAATCATAAAAAGGATATTACACTGTACAAGATACGTAGATGACATCTTTTGTATATTTTTAGGCACTGAAAGACAAGCAAGCGGATTAGTAAATTATCTTAATAAAATTAATAACAAAATACAATTCACAATAGAAATGGAAAATATCAGTCAACTAAACTTCTTATATATCACAATCAAAACAGAAACTAACAAATTAACTTATACCATATATAGAAAACCGACATATACAAACACAATATAATACTGTTGCGTTTTCGGGTTCGAAATAAACAACTCGTGCAAATGTTTTAAAACTGTCTGTATATTTACATACTTAAAACTAATCACAATATAAAAATGTAAAATAAATGTATCGCACTTAAAACTATTACAATTTAAATTAACACACACATTTATTTCTATCACTACTATTTATATCTGTAATATTTATGTATTTTTTCCACTGTGTTAAAAACTGCACCGCAATATTTATATTTATTTAACCGTACGAAAACTATTCAATGAATAAATTCCTTATCTCGGGCACCGGTGGCTTTATATCAGCCAAGACAAAAGGTCTAGAAAGGTGCGAGCGAACTCTGGATAAGCTCAAGAAGAAAATGCAGACTGTCTGTCGCTTAGGCAGTACGTATGTGTAGATGATTTATTGCTTCCTTACAAGTACGTTTTTATATCGTCGTCGCGCCTATGTTTGTTTTTCTTTTTTTGTGGAGTTTGTTTCGTTACAATATATACAATAGATATTCAAAAGAATCCTGGAAAATTAAAATGTCTCCATTACATGAAGCTATACACAGATTAATAAACATACCATTAAATAAAACAGATTATAATAAAGAATAAAACACAATTAAAAAATAGTAGCAATGTATAACTGATACAATCCAAAAATAATAGATGAAAAATAAAACACAAACACAGAAGAAACCTACAAAAATATTGCTACCCCACAATAAAAGAAACAAACACAAAAAAGTGGCATATAATACACTCCCCACAATAAATAAACAAATTAATAACATATTAACTAAGAAAGGACTAAAAGTAGTTAACAAAAACAATCTAGGTACTATGTTAGGCAATAGCAAAGATAACATTACAAATTTAGAAAAAACTGGTGTATATAAAATTAATTCTAAATATTGTGATGCTATCGGACAAAGTGGAAGAAACATAAAAACAAGATTAAACGAACATAAAAAAGCAAAAATCCAAGGAACGAAAAACATTGGATTCTCAGAACATTGCATTGATAAGCTCTACTTTTCCTATATAGATAGTTATAATTACTCCATGATGTTAATAAAAGTAAACCTTAATTTTTTAGAAATATTAGAAATTAAGAAAGCTATACATAAGCAATTACACATAACCAACATATAACAGAATACATAAACACACCGATAATACACACAGTAATAAAATGGTCAAAGTAGGTAACGGTAAACACACCCTCAAGTAGGTATATACATCGTTTAAAAAATAGACACAAATTTAGTTGAGTAAATTCTTTGAGAATGGCAGAACATACAAACAATTGTTAGACATACTCTAATAAATTAAGTGAAACCAAACCAAATGTAATTTTAATTTTATTTACGTTAAAGTATATATAAATTATATAAGATAGAGATGACCAATTTAGGATGTAAAATTAGAATAGTAACAATAATTGCCTGCTCTGGAATGAAAACTGCAATTGTAACACAATATAGTAAATGCTAAAGTTTACTATACTTAAAATTCTTTAATTTAAATGCAATAAGTTATCCAGTTCAAATGTGTATTGACCTATTAAATTTAAACGTAAAATATCGCTTTATATCTTCGAAGCAACCCTTCTCCGCAAACAGGCAATTAAGATTCACAACAATATTCCGCTAATAAGGTAAGTACAGAGTTCTGGCACATTTTTATTGTAGAGTAAGACACTTTTTTTTGCAAAGCGCCCTATTTGCCCTCGATAACAACGAAGGGGTAGTATCAGCACCACATTAAATAATTTGATTTATTTTAAATTACTTTAACAATTTCTGCCTTTTCTTACTAATATAATTAGGTGCGAGATTATATAAATATATCGCCATTTTCTTAATTTCCTGGACTTCGTAATGGGTTGTCTAGTATTATTTATTATATTTAAATCCGAAGTACGAATTTTAATAATGGTCGCATTCTGCAGACGGATTGGAACCGTTCACTTGGTAATAGCTGAGGTGTTAGTCCTTGTTCACAATGGACATAAGAAACATAAGACATAAGAAACCCATAAGACGTAAGATTTGCATAAGAGATACATAATGCGTAAAATTTAATTACTGTTCACAATGAACATAAAGGATACATAAACGTAAGGATTTGCGCATGCGCTATAGTGGTATTTTGTTTATTTATTTTGACGTTTTAAGGTTAGTAATTTCTAAAAATTCTGACAATACTAAAATTTTTGTTAGAATGGAAAATAATCTGCATATTACCCTTATTGTTATAAACGAAAAGTAACAAAAATAAATGTGAAAGGAAAACAAGTGGGTTTAGCCGGTAAAAACAAGAAGAGTAAATCCAGTCTGTAAAACCTATTTAATTTACAATATGTATTCTCAAATATATCAAATGAACTTTATTTAACCACACAAATTAAAATCGTATCTATTTAAATTACATTATAAAGTCTTTAAGAATCATTGCATCTGTATTTTACAAATACAAGTTTCTTAATTTGAAATAAAACCCTTTGTTTTTTATTTTAGCATCGTGTTTTATTTATACATACAATTTTTTTTTCACACATACACAAATATTAAAAGCTCTATCTTAGGCTTGTAACTTGTTTTTAATTCATTTTTTTTTACATTATAATGTACTATTACGTCCTCAGATAAGAAATTATTAACATCGTAATCCTTAACCATTTCCATGTTATATGCTGATTAGCTTTTTAAACGCATTCATGCATTAGACAATGCACTTTAATTCAATGAATGTTATAATCACACTTCAAGAATATTTGGTTCAATGTTACATTTAGGAAAGGTTATAAAGACAGCAAAAGCATTATATGCTGCACCATGGTGCTCGGCGTTGGTGGTGGTTTCAGTACTAAAGTAAAAATACTTAGTGTAGGTTATTTTTTGTATTGCTGTATGCCTTGAGATGCTTCACAAGTAGTATGTGGAGGTATTCGATATAGCACAATTCCAGTCATTTTCCACACATATTTCAAACAGCACTTTGGAATTAACAACTTCTCATGTGTAACGTTCCACCAATCGTTCCATGCTCTTTCGCATATATCACTCATTGATAATATTCAATACGCCTTTTGTAAACCAGTGCTATAACTAATGTTTAAAATACTTGTGATGTCTGGTGTTGCGGCTATTCCTTTCCAGACATCTTGGTATATCACATCTTTGTAGCTCCGATGTGCCTTGTTAGATATAAATACGCTTCAGCTCTGGCTCTGACCAACTGAAATAAAAGAAGTTCTATATCTACTTGCCCCTTTTCCATCATCTAAATCACATTTACTTTTTTTACTCAATATGTAAATGGCACCAACAAATATTTACTTATATGGAGTAATTACAACTTATTGCAGTAATTTGTAGTAGATACATATTATACATATTTAAAATCTTTGTATTTTTCACGTTATCAGAACAAAATCGTCGCAATTCAAATTGACAGGATTCGAAAGTATGGGATTATACTGGCTTCCCGCGTTTTTTATAATATCCTTACCAATCGGTTTAAGTTGTGAAACCTCAAAAAGCTTATTTTACTAAAATTATACGTAAGAAATACATAAGAAAAACCTAAAGTTGAATTTATTTCAACTTTATGTATTTCTTACGTTCACACGTAAGGAATACGTAAACATAACATAAGGTGACATAAGCACTACGGCCACTGTGGATAGCTGCATTGGTTTCTCATACGTTTAACTTTATGCGTTACGTTTATGTTACGCACAGCTTATGTCTTATGTCCATTGTGAAAGGACTTAGTTGACAGCACTTTTACTTTCTTATACGTAGTATAAGGAAGTATTGTGATGATGAAAATTTTCGACCTCGAGATTTTTGCAGATGTCCACGTTTTGAGGTCCCCTGTAACCAAAAAAGTGGTTTTCAAAAAATGTCTGTGTGTCTGTCTGTCTGTCTGTCTGTCTGTCTGTCTGTGTGTGACCACGATAGCGGTCAAACCGCTGGAGATATCAATTCCAAATGTTGTATTTACGTGTATATTCTCCTTCTTGAGATCTGATTAGTTTTTCAGTAAAATCGGTGGACCGGAAGTAGCAGTTTACTTCAGTACTTCAATAATTGGTATATTGTCACAATATTTGGGTAGGGGGGTTTCGTGGGGTAAAAAATTTAAAACTGCTCTCATTTTCATTGCAAACTGTAGAGGGCGCCACCTGCGGCATATTGTATCCATTTAAAACGTAATAACTTTTTTGAGACACACTGTATTTAACTTTTAAATAAAAATTCTTATTGTCCAATGTTTTTTACCTAGAAAAGGTATACCTGGTAGGAGTTGATTGGAGCTGCCGTTTATGAGTAATCTGGATATAAAAAATTCATTCCGTATATGGACACATATGTTTCTGAAATTTGGGTGTTATTCTTGTGGCAATTCAATGCCATGGTGCATCCACTTTTGGACTGAGGTAAGTTGGGTTAGGTCGCCCTCAGAAATGTGTGCTAGCGTTTTTTCCGCTCCTTTTAGAGACACCCTGTATATCTAGATATAAGTAATATGCATGAATGTTAAAAATATAGTAATAATTCCTTTATGCATATGAAGTTAAAAACCACCCTTCAAAGTCTAAGGGCTGTTCTCTCTTGTAAATTAAGTTAAAATATGCTACTAGAGAAATCACTTGGATTTAATTTTTTAAATTTGTTACTTTTATGTTCTTGATATAATAATAATAATAGTAATAGAAATGCAATGATTCTTTGTTGCACATACTTTATTTGTGTAACGCTACTAACGCTTGTTTTTTTGTCTGCGTTGCCAACTTAGTAATATTACAAAATACATACAAACTACCATAAAAAACATTACATATTTAATTTAATTATAGTCTTCCTGTTACGGGTTGAGCGGCGGGGAACTTGAGCACTTGGTGTATCTGGGTTCACCCTGGAAGGTTCACTGGTTGGCCTGGACTCAAGTTCTTGCATCGTTCTTGGTTCTTCTAATCCACTAACTTCGGCATCAGGAATGCGGTGTTCCTGTGTTTCCTCCTGCGTTGTCGAAGTCGTGGCCTCCGATATGTTTTCTTGTATTTGAGCCGGTAACCTGGGTAATTCCATTGGGACACTGTCAGTCTGCCCTTATGTTGGTACTCCCTTTTTTCTCGGTGTCGAATTGTGTCTGGGTCTAATGTGATCTGAATGAACGTATCGTCTTTGTTGTCCTACGTCTACTATAAAAGTTAACGTGCCCTTTCTTCTCACTATCCTTCCCGGCAACCAATTTTCGGTCTCTCCTCTTACTGTCTTTACCCAAACTTCGTCTCCCTCTGTGTATGACATTACTGATCTTCTCTTTTCATTCAACCTTTCTTCTTCGTTTGCCTTTTTCCTGTCCATGCTCTCGGCTAGGTTCGGTTTCACCATCGAAAGCAATGTCCTTGGCTTCCTATTTAATAAAAGCTCGGCTGGTGTTCGTCCCGTTGTTTCGTGTGGTGTATTTTTGTATGTAAATAGATAATTGTCCAGTAAATGTTGTAGTGTCATTTGTGTTTTACCCTTCTGTAAACCCGTAATCATTTTTCCTAGTCCACATTTGACATTTTGCACTGCTCGTTCCACTGTTCCATTGCTTGCTGCATGGTAGGGCGGTGTCAGAATGTGTTTAATACCATTAGGTACCGTGAAGTTCTTGAATTCCTGTGAGGTAAATTGTACCCCATTATCAGAAACAATCACCTCTGGAATACCATGTATTGCCATCATGTTTCTCAATTTTTCTATGGTCTTCTCGGATGTTGTTGATCTTGCAACTGCTATTTCCATCCATTTTGTGTATGAGTCTATAACTATCAGGAAGTTATATGTGATATTATTATAATTTAATTGAGCATAGACTATATGTATTCTTTCCCATTTTTTTTGGCTGATGGGCCAACGGTAAACTGGTTGTTTTGAAGTATTACGTGCATTCATTTGGCAAGCTGAACATCTTCTCCCCTTTACTTCTATTTGTGCATCGATGTTTGGCCACAACACATATGACCTTGCTAATTGTTTCATTTTTACTATTTCTGGGTGTTCTATATGCAATATGGACATTATATGTTCTTGATATACCTGTGGAATAATAACCTTATTACCTAATGTTAAACAATCTTCCTCACTTCCAATTTCATTTTTATGTCGCGAATATTTTCTGAGTTCGGAATCTGTTACTGGTCTTGGCCACCCATTCATTGTAAATTGCAATATTTGCTTTAGGATTTGGTCCATTTTTGAAGCCTCTGCAATATCACTCGCAGTAAGTGCTATATCAAAATCCTGAACCAGTTCACAAAAATAAGTAGTCGTTGAGAATCTATTTATATCATTCTCTATTTGTTCTTGCTGAGGTAATGGTAACCTTGAGAGAGCATCTGCATTAGCAATGTCCTCTCCTCTTCTGTAAATAATGTTGTAATCATAAGCTGACAAAAGTGTTGCCCATCTCTGTAATCTAACGGCTGTTGTGGTGGATACGCCTTTTTTCTCACCAAAAATAATTGTAAGGGGTGCGTGATCTGTTACTAATTCAAATCTGCGTGCATAAAGATACTTGTGGAATTTCTTTATTCCAAAAATAATTGCTAGCGCTTCTCGTTCTATTTGAGCATAATTCTTTTCTGCAGCCGAAAGTGTCCTACTGGCAAATGCGATGCGTCGTTCTATAACCTGTTCTACATGTGCCAGGACTGCACCCACTCCCTGAGGAGATGCATCACAAATCATTCTTAGTGGCTTGCTAGGATCATATAATGTTAATACATTATTAGTACATACCCAATGTTTGCTTTCCTTAAATACATTATTACACTCCGTTGTCCAGTTCCAAAGAACTTCTTTTCTTAGTAAATCATAGAGAGGTTCTAGTTTTGCTGATAAATTTCTAATGAATCGTCCATAATAATTCAATAATCCCACATATGACTTCAATTCATATTTATTCGTGGGTGCTGGTGCCTCTTTAATTGCCTTAATTAAATCATCATTTGGTCTAATCCCATGTTGATCAATTACATGACCCAAATAGGCAACTGATTTAACTAAAAATTTACATTTATCGGTTCTTACCTTAATATTATATGTATGTATTGAGTCGATCTAATACTGTTCTTAATATTTTATTACATTCTTTTTCTGAGCTTGCTGCAATTAAAATATTATCTAAATAACACGTTACCCTTGGAAGATCTTGTAATATCTGATCCATTATTCCCTGAAATTGAAATCGTGCCGTCGCGACGCCATAGGCTAATCTCGTGAACCGAAATAACCCACTGGGTGTATTAATTGTTAATAAATGTTGGCAATCCTTGTTAACTTATAATTGCATGTATGCTTCAGATAAATCTAAGGTGCACAAAACCTTACCCCCTGTTAGTGACGCGTATATATCTTGCGGATTAGGGTAATATTCTTTATCTAGGGTATTGATTTATAGTAACCTTAAAATCTGCACATAATCTTACTCCTTTCCCTGGTTTTGGAACAACCACAAGTGGAGTAGCGCAATCGCTGTGAAGCACTGGCTCCAATATGCCTTCCTTAACTAATCTCTTTAACTCTGCATCTACTACCTGTTTCAATGCAAAGGGATTGGTCTTGCCTTACAAAATATTGAAACTCGGGTTCCTTTCAGTACTAACCTTGCTTCAAATTGTTTTATTTTACCTGCAATATTCCTAAATACTGCTGGATAATCATTTTTTAGTTTCTCAATCATTTGTTCTCTGTTTATTTCTATTTGTGCTATTCCTTGGTGCTGTGAGATTGCGTATATATTTAGTTTTTGCAACCAGTTCCTTCCCATCAATGATGGCAATGTTATCACTTTTTTTTATTATTGCTTCCAAAACACAATTTATGTCATTATATTGTACGGACATCCATATTTTACCTAAAATTGGTAACGGATCATTAAACTAGTAAGCAGTTAACTTAGCATCAGAACAAGGTTGTAATTTAAATTCCTTTAGAAATTTCCTATAAACTACCTTTGAAATAATCGTTACACCTGAACCAGTGTCCATCATAAACTTTATTTCTTTGTTATTTACCTTCACTTTCACCTTATATGATAATGGTATTGCTGATTCTTGTATCGTATTAATATAATACATAGAACACTCTTCCTCCCCATCTGTAATCTCAATTTGTTCTGTATCATTCTCTTGTTTTACAACATACACCTTACTCTTATTCTTATTTTTATTTCGACAGATAGTTACCGTTCTTGCTATCCTTGGCCTTCCTGCTCCTCCATTTCGTCTTAATGTGCCTGTTTCATAAAGACGCCGATGAATACTTTCGAAAGTTTTTCTATCAGGAGCAATACGGCCAGGAAATCTTTCAGTATACAACCGCCTAGCTTCTAATGCGTTTCCATCAGCAAATCCATAAATGTAGTGCATGTCGGTCATCTCTGTATTTGTATAGCGATTCATGATAAGGAAATTCATCAAATTCGAAACATACAAAATTATTAATCATATGTCATTCAATATGTCAGTGAATAAAACAGGACTGTTTAAAAATATTTTTGTAAGCATGATAAATGTACATGCACTAAAATGTGTTTTTTTTTACTAAAAAACGTTACGTCGTACGATAAAAAGTTAAGAGAGCTTTTTTCTTCACAATTGAACAAAGAATAGAAACATATTTTTATTTTTAGAGAACTCAGCGGCGTCCTATTTTTTTCTTGAAAAATAACACGCCCAAAATTTCATTATGATCTTTAATGGCGTCTTGGAGAAATCTAATTTTTACTGTTTCTTTTAATTAAACTTCAACACGCTGTAGATCGGTAATGAAGCGTTTGCGGACCTTGTTTATTATAAACTTTTTTTGTATAAAATGACCTGGACAATCAACCCCTTTAATATTGCCGCATCTTTTTTAAACACCCTGTATATGTTACAGTTTTATTAAAAGCTGTTAATGTTATAATTATTTAGTTAACGTTGATTAATTGATAAAGATTAAATCTATATTAGCGAAGCGTTTTAATTTTATATTTTGGTTTGAGTTCATTTTTACAGCGGCGAAAAAAATATACACTCGGTATATAATAAACATGTATATTCAATTAAAATCTTTAATAATTCAAATGTATTAAATTGTCTGTTGAAGCTGTCTCGAATAAAAACGCGATTTCTAGATTTATTTCATTTAAAAAGAAGTTTTATTTTAATATTAAATGATTTCCAATTGTTTTTAATGTTATGAGTTAGGCATCTACGTTGACGGTGAGTGGAAAAATGTGTTTCTTGGTGAAAAATTGCTGAAGAAGCGGTTAGTGTATTTTAGATAGGGGTCGCAGGCGCACGACTTGTTCAAGTTAATCATTCTCATGGCCAGAGGTGTATTTCAAGCTGAAATAACACTCTACTCACTGGGCTGCCAAGCCTGTTAAAAGAAATCCTACATGTAGCAGCAACACATTAATTATGCGTATCTGCACATATGTATTATTTATATATATATATATATTGTATTAGTGTAGTTGTGTAGATGGGTATTATTTACAACATATTATTTCCTAATAATGCCCCATGTTCGGGCGCTAAAAATGTATTAGTAATGTTGTACCAAATTGGGACAGCCAAAATGTATTAGTAAAGGTGTTTGATATGTAAATGAATATTTTTTTTATATTATATAATTTTCTAATAATGCCCTATTATGTAACTAACTCAATAGTTCATTAATTTGCTCCGACATAACCCAGTACTATAATCGCCCAATGTTAGCTATCAATGACCTCTTACTATTAAAAAATGAAAATTAACATTCACTAGGTTGCACTGTGAATCGATTATAACATATTCATCTTTATAGATAATTAATATAAACTCCAAACTCAGCTTAAATAATTTAAATTATAATACTTTTCCTTTTCCTAATGCTTTATTGTACTGGTGGTACTATACTTTAAATGAACTATACCTATACAATATAAATGTGGGGGGGTTCTTGATGTATTATGGCATTAATTCCTAACCTTATTTTGTATCTCGTGTACTATTGATACGTTTACAAAATTCTTTGGCTAACATGACTCTTAATCTCAGGATTAATCGTTTAATTTGGATCCATTGTGACTGGTTAAGTGTACTTGATTATTTTTATAACTATGTGAACATGTAGGTATTTCTTATTCTATATAATTTTCTCCAGATAATATTAATTTGATATTTGTTTTCTTTATAGGTTAATGTGCCTGTCATTACCAGATGATATATTGAAGCATAAAAACAAATAGTACTTCTAATGTAGAAAAAACAACAATCTCAAAATAAATAGAGTATATTAAAAATGTTCGATATTGTAACAACAATAAAATTATGGTTCAGAAAATTGTTTATTTATGATGAAGATATGTATAATTTTATTATGGAAATAAACCGTTATAAAAATTGACACATTTATGTCTAGTGTGTTTCTTACGACATTTTAAGTATAATTAACGACCGATAAATAATGCCTGGAAATTTTATAATATCTATTCAAATGATGTGGAGATTTCTCTGGATTCGATGTTGAATAATACTACCAATAAGGTATTACCTTTCTTATATTATTCTCAAACTTATATTCAAAATCAAATAGCTCTAATTTAATTAAATATTAATGTAAAATATATTAATTTTGAAACAAATAGTATCAATATGATTTATATTACCTCAAATATTAATTTATATTAACTTGTAGGTTCTACCTCCATGAAGTGTATTGGTATCGTGATTTACATAATCTTCGCACCTACGATGACCTGGGACTTTCTTTAAAACTCTCGATGTGCTGCTTCTGTACTCGCTGGATTCCTATGATGTAATTACACCTCTTAGATATACACGTTCGGACTCAGTAAATTCGCTTCTACCCTTGCTGGTTTCCTATGATGAAATTACGCCTACACAATGAACTGGATCTCCTGAACTATGGTTTTCCCTCTTAGATATACACGTTCGGACTCAGTAAATTCGCTTCTACCCTCGCTGGATTCCTATGATGGAATTACACTTATACCATGAACTGGACCTCCGTGACCTTCTTTATTTGGATGAATTTTACAAATGTAAGTACTTTTATCACTTTATATTATATTTCTTATTCCAGTATATTTGGTATTCAATAACAATTAATGATTTTATGACTGTTAGTTATTAATTTTCTCGCACTTCACTTTGATTTTCAAAGTTTACGTATAAATCTGTTAGAATATTTTATTCTAACAGTAATAAACATTGTTCGTATTTTAAATATGTAAATATCAGGAAAATTCTCTTGAATTCCGAATTTACACAACCGCTTCGTATGAAAATTATTTTTTATCCCCTGTTTTTTTTCAAACAAATTGCCTTGGCAACATTATTACTTATTTTTTTAAATTCTCCAATGAGATCTCTACACATACCTTTTATAAATCAATATATCTATCTATTATTTATCTTTTTAATATTTATCCATAAAATTTGATATTCCACACATTATTTATTCTTTTTCTAATTTTAAAACCTACTTATCATGCATTTTTTTCCATTTACATACTATTTAAAAATACCTATACAGGAACTGTCAAAATTAACTGTTACTTCCACTTATTCAAAATACTTGCGGGAATCTTAATTTAAATTTGTTTCTACTCAAAATCAATTAGTTTTATCCATTATACTTGACATATCTTCGTAAATTAAACAATTTTGTACAAATAACATATTACATAATATTTTAGAACAATACTTATATTATTTCATTTCTTTTTTTAACAGATTTTACAAATACAAGATAGAAGAAAGAAAATTGTTCGTTCTACGACTAAACCAAATCAACCAAGAAATCTCGTCATCTCTATTAACCTATTAAATTATAATTCAGACAATAAATTCCACACCTACACTAAGATTAATATTTTAAAATTCCAAGCATTCAAAACTATAATTATTATAAATATGGCATGGTTATTTTAAACCATGTCAATATGTAAATTTGAATTTTAATTATTTTTAAAATTCTGTTTTTCTCAGCGTAGAAATATCTAAATTGATTTTTTTGCTTCGCGCTGGTATACTAAGAGGCTATGTAAGTATATATTTCTCATGAACATAAAGTATTGACCGTACTTCATTTTGAAAATAAGGATACTACTGGGGGTTCAGTCTGTTAATAAATAAAACATTTAGTTCAAAAGTTCAATATTTTGGTTCTTTCCAGTAATTACGCCTGATGATATCTTAAATAAATTGCGAAATATTTAACTTCCGAAGTAATTGTTTTATGCAACAGCAGATCTAACATTCAATTGTCTCCTTATTGTCTTTAGGTTTAACTATCAAATATAACAAGAAATATAGCTGACTCCTAAAGATGGTGCTTATTTATTTCTAATAGTTGGATTCTGGATTTGCGGAGATACAACATTTATTCATTAAGATCTGATTGAACCAGGATAGGCTGCATGTACTGTTTCTGCGAATAATTGAAAAGATAATAGTAACCAAACAACAAACTGTTATTAATTGAAAATAAGTACTACTGTAATAAAATGTGATGCAAATGTCGATTGTGAATAACCCGAAACAATACGGTCCAGGAAGACTGATGGAGAGATACCACGCATGCTGAGGACTGGTGAGGGTGGTGTCTTGTCTGACCCACTATCTATCGTTGCCAGATTCTCCAAACTACATTATCGGCAATTATCGACCTATAGCCATCATAAATAATTTTGCGCAGGCCTTTGAGAGGTGTCTTTATGTTCGCCTGTTTCACGGAGTTGGCAATTGTATATCTGTCCATCAACATGGTTTTGTTAGTAAGCGGTCTACTTTGTCCAACTTAGTTAATATTTATGAGAGAACATAGATAATAATCATCAGGTGGTCATTTATACGGGACTTTTCCAAAGCCTTCGACTAGATTGATCATCAATTGCTACACTGTCTACAATTGGCTTTGTTCCCAAACTAGTACAATCCTTTGAATCATATCTCATGCATCGTAGGAGCTTTGTTTCTTGTTTGGACCATGTCTCAATCATATTTGTGCCGCCGTCGGGTGTCCCTCAGGTAAGTAACCTGTAGCCCTTACTTTTCTTAATTTCTATTAATGATTTATGTGATCAGTTGCAGTGCGAAAACTTGCTCTTTACAGACGATTTAAAAGTTTTTTTAAGAATTGCAAATGAATATATCCAAATGCCAGATCTTGACGTTCACAAGAAAGCATTATCCACTACATTACGAATACCGGTTTGTTGATCTGCCACTAAATAGATGTGATTCAGCAAGAGATCTGGGATTGATTCGAAACTTACCTTCTCGAAACACATTTCGGAAATTACTTCCTCGGCATTGAAAATTCTAGGATTTGTGATAAGAATTACACGAAATTTTATATCGATGCCATTTCACAAATTTACTATTCCTTTTTAGAATTACGTTGAACATATACTTGTTCATACATTCTATTTAATTTTGTTCTGTAATTGGAGATATCTGTTGGGCAATAAATTATAATAATAATAATAATTATTATTATTAAAAGAGTGATAAACAAGGATTTGCTCTAGAGAAAGTTATGCTTCTTGTTCTCGGGATATTAATGAATATATCTTACTTATTTATTGAAATGTAACCGAAGTATTTAATCATATTTTCCGGTTTTCCTTATTTAATGGTGGTTTCAGTGCTTTTAACGGTTGTTAATTCTCAATAGCTCTTCTCACTATACAATCGTATATGCCCTCAAAGACACAATTTTGAATTTAAATTGTTATATGATAGTCAGATAATTGAAAAAATAGAATCGGATATTTTGGGTCTGCTAATAATTGCAAAATGGATTTTGAATATACAGAACACGAAAGACGAAGGAATGACAAAATATTGGTTGACGCCGAAGAATGTTATGATGATTTTATCAAAGAAGAAGATGATACGAGTCACGAAGATTATCAATTAAATATTTTGAAAGAAACTCTAGAATAACGAAGGTGTACCTAATACGCATTCTTACTTCACAACTAGAAGGTCTATTTTCTGTTTCCAAACCTTAAAGTTTTGTAAGGAACATAGGCATCTTCAGGAAAACGATGGTTATTGCGACTGTAAACGTCTAATTTGAATACGAGACTTCAATTTGGACGATCGTGTTAACGAAATGAAATTATGTTGAAAAACAGAATAGAACTTAATTGAAAAACAATTGTTTATCTTTTCTGATCAAAAAATTTATACATAACAAGTACACGGATATGTAATATAAATGACTAATAGTTCTACAACATTGACATGCTTTAATTACTAGGGAGCGGAATCGAGCGAGCTAAACAACCACGGAGCCACAACCGTGAAAAGAAATAATGTAAACAACTGCGTGTTGTTTACATTATATCTGAATAGCACTACTTCATAGGGCGAAATGCAACATCTGTTTACGCTAGACAAGAGACCGAGAATCAGAGAAAAAAGGACAATAAAATAAGGAATTTGTGAGGTAAAATTCTTTATATACGGGCGTAGATAACGGCGTCAGGAGTGTTTAAAATTTATTATATTTACGTTATATTTCCAAGAGAAACAAAATTTTCATTTATACCTTACGTTAGTTCCCTTGTTTTATTGTTTTAACTGTTAATTACGTACTTCGTAATTTTTATAATAGTTCCTGCCGGTTCATTGAATCTACTTCTTCCATTTATATCGACGTAAGTGTTAATTGGATTTTGTTAAGATTAAGATTAAAATTTTTAGTTATCGTTTATTTAGATCTAGAACATTGTTTATGTTACTTTTTCAGATATGATATGGAAGAACGTCGAGAAATACATCGTGAAACAATGGCCAGTTGGATTGAGGGTCATACTGATTGTATGTCCATTGTCAGTGATTCCGATATTTATTGCAAAGTCTGTAAAATATCGTTACAGAATGCCAAAAAATCGAACGTGCAACGTCACTTAGCATCGCTAAAACATACACAGAAATTGGACCCGTTGAAAGCTGACAATTTTAACGAAGAACTCTGTGAAGCTCTAATGGCGGCTAATATCCCATTAAAGAAACTTGGCAATCCCACTTTCAAAACATTTCTCCAAAAATATACTGGTCGACATGTTCCTGATGAATCCACCTTACGCAAATGTTATGTTTCTAAGTGCTTCACGAAAACAGTAGAATGCATTAGAAGACATCTTTCAAATCAGTACCTTATCCATAGGTACATCAGTACCTATGGATAAGTGCCGACGAAACTGTCGATATATTAGGACGCTGTGTGGTAAATATTGTAGCTGGTGTACTACATCCAACTATTCCATATAACGCATACGTAATAGCATCTAAAGTTATAAATGCAGTTGATGCGGAAACAGTTGCTAAAACCATTGACGAGAATTTGCACAAAATGCTTCATTCGGACGACAGGTACAGGGAAAAAATACTTTTATTTGTTAGTGACAGTGCCGCATATATGTTAAAAACAGGCAGACTATTAAAGGAAACATATCCCTTATGCTGCATATTACTTGTGTAGCACATGCTCTCCACAGAATCTGTGAATATATCAGAGACAACTATCCGGAAGTTGATAGACTTGTATCGGCTTTTAAACAAGTTTTCAGAAAAGCACCATCGAGAGTGGCCCTTTACAGGGAAAAACTTCCATCTTTGTCACTGCCACCCGCGCCAGTAGTAACTAGATGGGGAACATGGCTGGAAGCTACTAGTTATTATGCAGAGAATTTCGACAGTTTACAAAATTTCGTTACATGTTTAAATGACGATGCTCGAAGTATTTCTGAGTGCAAAGAACTAACGCAAATCCCAAATTTAAAAAATCAGCTGTTATTACTTCAGGAACACTTTGGAAATTTGCCTAAACTAATCACATATTTTGAAAATCGAAATCTCAAACTAAAAGATGGATTAACCACATTAGATGCGGCTATTAATAATTTTAAAAGTATTCCAAGTGACTTCGGATGTGGCCTTCGGCAAAAGTTAGACGCAGTTTTTAATAGAAATCCAGATTTAATAACATTGTGGCAATTGTGTATGGGGACAATGACACAAAATCAAACTGCTAAATACGCTGAAATAAAAGAATATTTCCAGTACGCACCTATAACCAGTTGCGATGTAGAAAGGACGTTTTCTATCTACAAGGATGTACTTCATTCAAAAAGAACAAATCTTACAGAAGAGAACCTTGAGAAAGTATTGCTGGTGAATATTAATACTCCTTTACTTGACTTGAACAACAAAATCAACAAATAATAATGTATTTTGTATTTTATGAGTTGTTATTCAATTATATAAATAAAATTAAAACCTCTTTAAAAATACAACATTTCAATAGTGCGCCCATGAGCGATGAGTCATGGCTCGCTCGATTCCGCTCCCTATTAATTACTAATATTAAGTTACATTAAAGTATATGAAATAAAACAAATTATTATAATGTCCTATGATCATGTGTACTAGGAGGAACCATGGAAAGTCAAACAAAAGAAGAAGAATAGGGTAAAATACAGACTGCAATGGCAAGTGCTACAAACATCTGTTTGGAAAAAACGGAATATAAAAGAACTGTGGAATGGCATGACATGGAATATAAAGATTCGATAATAGATAGAAATAAAGCAAATTCGAAAGAGATCGAAACAGAACAGTGGATACAATTAGAAATTATGATGAAAACAGCAAAACCGCGGAACGAATATGCAGACAGAAGAAAAGGAAGATTTTTGATATACAGTTAAAAGCAATAGGGAAACACTACGTAAAAATGGATATCAGAAATATCTATCGATAAACCAGGAGAACAAGGCGGAGCAAGAACACTAAACTGATTTGCTGTAGAGATGAAGATGGGCTACTGCTAGGAGACACAAAGGACACATTACGTAGATGGGCGCAGTATTTTAACAACTGCTAAATAAAGAGATAGGAACGGAAAAGACATTATTATTGCATTAAATTTCTTCAGGTACATTTATTGCAACTGGTAAGTTTTGCCAAAAAGGCACACGATTTTCAGACCTCAGACCTCAGACCTCAGACCTCAGACCTCAGACCTCAGACCTCAGACCTCAGACCTCGGACCTCGGACCTCAGACCTCAGACCTCAGACCTCAGACCTCAGACCTCAGACCTCAGACCTCAGACCTCAGACCTGAGACCTCAGACCTCAGACCTCAGACCTCAGACCTCAGACCTGAGACCTCAGACCTCAGACCTCAGACCTCAGACCTCAGACCTCAGACCTCAGACCTCAGACCTCAGATCTCAGACCTCAGATCTCAGACCTCAGACCTCAGACCTCAGACCTCAGACCTCAGACCTCAGACCTCAGACCTCAGACCTCAGACCTCAGACCTCAGACCTCAGACCTCAGACCTCAGACCTCAGACCTCAGACCTCAGACCTCAGACCTCAGACCTCAGACCTCAGACCTCAGACCTCAGACCTCAGACCTCAGACCTCAGACCTCAGACCTCAGACCTCAGACCTCAGACCTCAGACCTCAGACCTCAGACCTCAGACCTCAGACCTCAGACCTCAGACCTCAGACCTCAGACCTCAGACCTCAGACCTCAGACCTCAGACCTCAGACCTCAGACCTCAGACCTCAGACCTCAGATCTCAGACCTCAGATCTCAGACCTCAGACCTCAGACCTCAGACCTCAGACCTCAGACCTCAGACCTCAGACCTCAGACCTCAGACCTCAGACCTCAGACCTCAGACCTCAGACCTCAGACCTCAGACCTCAGACCTCAGACCTCAGACCTCAGACCTCAGACCTCAGACCTCAGACCTCAGACCTCAGACCTCAGACCTCAGACTCAGACCGCAGACCTCAGACCTCAGACCTCAGACCTCAGACCTCAGACCTCAGACCTCAGACCTCAGACCTCAGACCTCAGGCCTCAGACCTCAGACCTCAGACCTCAGACCTCAGACCTCAGACCTCAGACCTTAGACCTCAGACCTCAGACCTCAGACCTCAGACCTCAGACCTCAGACCGCAGACCTCAGACCTCAGACCTCAGAGTGAGGTGAGGTGAGGTTGAGGTGAGGTGAGGTGAGGTGAGGTGAGGTGAGGTTAGGTGAGGTGAGGTGAGGTGAGGTGAGGTGAGGTGAGATGAGGTGAGGTGAGGTGAGGTAAATAACATTGCATAATAATATCAAATAATTAATTACAAAAATTATATATCATTTAGTTCTAATAATAAATAATATGACTATATATTAATATTGTCTTTAGAATATAAAGCACATCCCTTCCTAAAAGTCTGAACTGTACTTGAAGTCTTCACGCCATGCGGCAAACTATTGAATTGAACAAGTCCCTCATGGAAAAGATCATTCTGACTGTAGGTCGTGGCCACTGTTGAAACATAAAAGTCATCCTTGACTCTTGTTGGGTAGTCATGTACATCTGATATATACCTAGTATTTTTTAATAAATGTTCAGGAAGTAAGCCATGTTTTATTTTGTATATAAAAGTCATTGTATTAAGAAATATTAATTGTTTAATACTTAATAATCCTTTTGCCTGCAGGCCATGTGATAAGCCTGGTCCTAGGGCTTACCTTTACTCGATCGTCATCTCGATTAGCTCTCTTGAATGGGATCGAGATAGGGAATTCGTTGAGAGGATTATTAATTAAAACATATTACGTTAACTAACTAACCATATGTATATATTAATGTACATGTTCGGATTGAAAGTCAATACATTATCTGAACGTTAATCAATAATCGTGAATCTCACGTGAATGCCTTAAAACTAACTTACACTACTATTTATAACATATTGCAATATTAACCTATTTAAATTACTGACGTCACGGGTGCATTAACATTGTCCGTGTATTACCGTATATGGGCATCGGAGAAAAGCTTAAATATGCACTTCTGTTAGCAAGTATTGCGGTAATGCTTATCCTCGTTAAATTATATTAAATGTTCTTAATGTACGAGGTCTAGTCGATTAGTCGGTTATTACACCTTTCGCGGGCGGGAAAATGAAAATTATGACGAAGTCCATATATTTTCTTTGTATTACACTTACAAGAAGTAATATTAATTTTATTATATACATAGAATTCATATTCTTAATCGTTAAATTTCTTAATTCTATTTTTGTGAACTATAACTAACTTATTGTCTATATTTAGAGTAACATTTGGGGGATCGTTAATGTTTACAATTTCAAAGGGACCCTTATATAATTCTTGCAATTTGTTTCCTGATTCATTTTGTAAAACTACTTTGTCTCCAATTTTATAATGAACACTTGCTCTGTTTTTGTCGAGAGCTTCTTTTCTGCTTGTTTTTGAATCGATTAAATTGTTTCGAGCCTCTGTACATGCCGATTGTAGTCTGTATTTTAATTCGGTTGCATAGTTGTCGAAATTGTACAAAGGTTCTATTAAGCTTGTTATTGAAGTAGGTAAAGGGTTATGTTTTCCGAACACTAACTCGTGTGGAGTGTATTTAGTTTCTGTATGAACCGTGTTGTTGAATGCAAAGCTCCAGAATGGTATCCATGTGGACCAGTTGTCTGTGTGTTTAGCAAGTTGTATGCGGAGGTATGCTCCTAGATTTTTATGTGTGTTTTCTAATGACCCTAATGTTTCGTGATGGTACGCGGTTGATTTTAGTTGTTTTATGCCTAATATGTTGCATATTTCTTTTAAAACGTGCGACATAAATTCGGTTCCTTGATCAGATACTATTTGATCAGGAATTTCGTACCGTAAGATGAAATTTTCTACGAAAGCTTTGACTACAGTTAGAGCTTCTTTATTTTTGCGTGGATACACTTCTACGAATTTTGTGAGTTCGCATTGTAAGGATAAAACGTATTTATTTTCCTCTATATCTTGGTGTATAGGACCTACTAAATCTAAAAAAACTTTTTGAAAAGAATGTGTTGCGGTCGTGGTGACAATGATTGGTTCTTTATTAGGTATAGAATATTTATGTCTTTGACAATCGTTACAGCGTTTTACGAATGATTCTACGTCTTTCTTTAGTTGTGGCCAATAATAAAATCTCTTTATGTTGTTGAACATACGGTTTATTCCGCTATGTCCTCCTGTAGGTAACATATGGTAATCGTTTAAAATTAATTGTTTGACTTCCTTATTATCAATTCTTTGAGCTCCGTTAATGACATTTATTTTAACTTTTAAGTTTTTGATTTTTTCTTTATTCCATGGAATTAGTTTCTTTATGAACTGACTGTTTAAAGAACTATCTTTAATTATACATATTTCGTATATGTTGTATTTTGCGCAAATATTTTCGAGTTGCTCAAGTGTTGCACGAAATGCTCTCTTCACTGTAATTGCATACTCGTCAATGAAAATGATTTTTGATTTTGATTTATAACTTGAATTTAATTCATACATGCATGTATGTACATGCATCGCACCGCTTTGTATGAGCGTTCCTATTCATACCAAATAACAAAAGTATATAACGCCGTGCCCGACGAGTTGAAACACCTTTCTGCGGGGCGGTTCGCGTTCTTGTACAGGGCATTGCTGCTGTCAAAATAGACTGCTTGCTCCCTCATATCACCTGCAACAACGCTTGTGTTTATGTTTTTCAATGTTTAATTTGTTTTGTGTGTATTTCATATATGTATATATGTGCTATTTGTACAAATTTCACAGAATTTAGGTTAAGTTATTTTAGGCATGTTTTTCTTTTTAATATAATTCGAATGTATCCGGGTGTATAGGAAGAACAACTGTACTCTGCACAGTTGATATACATCCTGTGTTTTCCAAAGATTATGTTATAGTTTTTGAACTTTTCTTTTTCACGTATTCACTTTTATCTTTTAATTTTTATATTTTGTAACTTATTTTAATACAATGTTGTTTTCTTTTTTTTGGAAATAAACTATTATTATTATTATTATTATGTGTCATTATTTTTCATGTCATTGAAGTCATTGTTACTTACTATTCTGAGTTCGACGGATTCTTTAGGTTTTTTCAATAGTTCCACGACACCCGGGTGATCAATTCCGGTTGTAGTAGTACTTGTTGTTGTGTCTTTTGTAGAGATGCCTTCAAAAGCCTCTTGCCTCGACTGTGCACGTGTCGTGACAAAAATACTGTTGCATGCATCTTTACTGACATTCTTTAAATCTTCTGAATCTATCTGTATTCGCGATAAAGCGTCTGCTACCGTATTTTCAGAGCCTTTGATGTATTTTACAACAAAGTCGTATTCTTCTAGGGTTAATCTAAATTTTGTTAAACGACTAGAAGGGTTCGTCATACCGAAAAGGTAGACGAGTGGCCGATGATCTCCGTGGATCTCAAATTTTTTCCCGTATAGGAAGGGTCTGAAGTGTTTCACAGCCCAGCATATGGCTAGAAGCTCTTTTTTGATTGTGCAGTAATGCCTTTCTGCCTTATTTAATGTGCGACTTGCGTATGAGACCGGCTTGTCGTCTTTGTTTGATAGAACGGCACCGATTGAATATCCTGATGCGTCTGTTTTTAAAATGAATGTGTTCCCGTCTTCGAAATTTGGATACTGCAACATGGGAGGTGTTTGTAAAGCTAATTTTAGAGTTTCGAATGATTTTTGGCATTGATCTGACCAAATGAAAGGTGTATTTTTCCTTGATAAATTATTTAAAGTAGAAGCGATTTTTGCAAAGTTTGGAATAAAACGTCTGTAATAGTTTGCAAATGCGACGAAGCGTTTCGTTTCCTTCGCATCTTTTGGTACTGGATAATTTTGGAAGGGTCTGGTGATACTCCTTCGGATGATATAACGTGACCGAGATATAATATTTCTTTTTTTAGAAAATCGCATTTGTATGGATTAAGCTTTAAATTAACCTTTCTTAACCTTTCTAAAACTCTTACTAAATTTTGATTGTGATTCATTAAACTATTTCCAAATACTATTAAATCATCTAAATAAATGAAACAATTTTCGTAATTCAAACCTGTCATAGCTATTGTCATGGCGCGTGTGAAAGCACTGCTGCTTATTTTTAATCCCATGGGTAGGCGTGTGAGCTGGAACTGAGCTTTGTCTGTGGTGAAAGCTGTGTATGGGCGGCTTTCTGTATCCAGTTCTATTTGGTGGTATCCCTGTGCTAAATCTAAATGTGAAAAATACACTGCTCCTGACAGTGAGTCTAAAATTTCGTTTATAGAAGGCAAAGGGAATTTGTCGTCTTCTATTTGTTTGTTTAATAACCGATAATCTATAACTAATCTCTATTTTTGATTACCTTGATTGTCTTTTTTCTTACTACTAACTAACTAATACTTGTATAACGATTACACCCCATAATGTAACGCATGGCTTGATTTTGTTTTTTTTGAAGTATATTTTTCTCTGTCGTGTTCAACAAAAACATTATAGATGAACAGTAATTAAAATGTGGTAAAATAATTGATTTGTAGATTGTTAGTTTAGACCAATCACTAAGATATGCACTCATTCTTTTAATTAGATTTATTTTCTTTGCTATCTTATTAGTGACATATTCTGCATGTCTGGAAAATGTTAAGTGTTCATCCACTATAACTCCTTAGTACTTGCACTGTTCAACCTGTTCTATCCTTTGGTTATTTATGAAGATTCCTGTGTGGTTCCTAGTTTCTATAGTATTGAACTTACTTTTAATTATCATAAATTTAGTTTTTTCTGTATTTAGACTTAAACCGTTTTGTGTTATCCACTTACACAATATTTGTAGCTCATCGTTTATGATTTGCACAACTGCACAAACATCTTGACCCATTAAATACAATAAGGTATCATCTGCTTTTTGCAGATGATACCTAGCTTTTTGCTGGATGTTACAGTTTTTGATGTTCTTGACAATATCATTAATATAAACAATAAACAGGTTAGGTCCCAAAACTGTCCCTTGCGGAACCCCATACGTGTTTTCTTTTTGCTCAGGCGTATTATTTAAAAATTTTGTTTCCTGAGTACGATTCGAGAGGTAGTCCTTAAACCAATTGAGCGCAACCTCTCGAATACCATATTTTTTCAACTTTTCTATCAGCATACACCTGTCTATAGTTTCAAATGCCCTTCGAAAGTCCAAGAAGACTACCCCTATAACCTTTTTCTCACATAAAGCACTTTTCCAATTCACCAAAACTGTTTGTAATGCACTCTCACAGGAATTATGTGATCGAAAGCCCGCCTGGTATTCACTAAGTAATTTATTTTTTTCAATGTGTTCTATAAACTGTTTATTAACTATAACCTCCAGTACTTTCTCATATACAGGGACCATATTGATAGGTCGAAACTCTTCACTTTTGTTTGTGTTTGTTTTCTTTTCTATTGGGATGATTGTAGATTTTCTCCAATGTTTCGGAAATGTTCCATATTCCAAACTGCTGTTTATTAACTGCAAACATCTATCACCAGTCACTTCAAATGGTTTTTGTAGTATGTTTGTTGTTATTCCATCTACACTGCTGTTCTTCTTTTTTAGGTTCATGACTATAGTTTTTAATTCTGTAAATGAAATTACTCTAAAGTTGGCCATTGTTATATCAGATTCTTCCATTCTTTCTACTATCTCCCTAATGTCTCGGCTATTTAACTTCATGGTTATCGCCTCTATGCTTTTTATAAAGTAAGTGTTAAATTTTTCTGCTGTAATACTCTCGTCTCTCTCAATATTGCCTTCAAAGTATATTCCTGTTTTAATTGTTATTACTTTTCCTCCTACCAGTGTTTTTATGGTCTTCCACATTTCTGTAGAATTATTTTTATTCAGATCTATTTTTGAATTATAATAAGCACTTTTCTGTTGTCTAATCATATCAACTATTTTATTTCTTTGAGTCCTATATTCTTTAAAATCATCATTGCTCTTAGTTATTATGGATTTTCGATATAACTGGTCTCTTTTTTGTATGTTTAAATCAATTTCTGGTGTCCACCATTTTTTATCAACCCATTGTTCTTTGATAACTTTTTCCTTAAGCGGAGCATATTATTTAGTACAAAGGATATGTTATCCACCAGCTTATCTGCTAGAGTGTCTATGTCTGTACAGTTTCTGTCCCATCCAGTATCCATGAGGTCCAACTGAAACTGTAAGTCATCAAAATTGTTGTAGTCTCTGTAATATTTTGTGATACTCTTTTTAATACTATTATCTTTTGTTATATCAACAGTCAATATGCCATGGTCAGTAATTTTTGGTGTCATATGAACTTGAGGTTTTAAATTTTTGTCATTTGTAATTAATAAATCTATCATCATTGATGAATGGTCTGAAACTCTTGTGAAATTATTTACATTTTGATATAATCCGTTTTGTAATATCAGTTGTCTTAACTTTTCAGAATAAAATGTGTTTTTTGACATATCAATATTGAAATCACCTATACATATAAGTGTTCCTTCTTTACATGCATATTCTTCGAAAAAGTCTTCCATATATGCTAAAAAATCTGCATTACTGCTTGAGGGTGAATGATACACACTAAACACCGATAATTTTTGATCTTTTATTGAAATTTCTACACCAGTCATCCACACATTACTGAAATATGATGATGTTACCAATGTTTTGGAGGATAATTCTTCCTTTATGTAAATGATTGTTCCACCAGTGTGCCTGCTGTGTGATGTTGTATTTATAAGGTGATATCCTTCAATATGAATTTCATGATCAAATATTTGATCTGTCACACATGTCTCCGATAAACAGACCACTAAACTGCCCTCCTTAGGAAAAAGGTCCTATCTGCAAAATCCTCTTTTTGAGTTATTTTAACTTTTATAAATTCTTCAATGGCGTCCACAGTTTTTACTGCACACAATCCAAATTTCGAACAACATTGTAAAACATGTTGCTTTATCACCCGACATAATTTACATTTCTAATATTTGCCGAATTTTCATTTTATGATAGATAGGACTTTTATCCTTAGTAAAGTAATTAGTTTTTATCATCACCTTTTTCATGTGGTAGATAAGACTAAAAAGAATACAAAAAACTGCTTTTAATAGAAAGACCTCAGACCTCAGACCTCAGACCTCAGACCTCAGACCTCAGACCTCAGACCTCAGACCTCAGACCTCAGACCTCAGACCTCAGACCTCAGACCTCAGACCTCAGACCTCAGACCTCAGACCTCAGACCTCAGACCTCAGACCTCAGACCTCAGACCTCAGACCTCAGACCTCAGACCTCAGACCTCAGACCTCAGACCTCAGCCCTCAGACCTCAGACCTCAGACCTCAGACCTCAGACTTCAGACTTCAGACCTCAGACCTCAGACCTCAGACCTCAGACCTCAGACCTCAGACCTCAGACCTCAGACCTCAGACCTCAGATCTCAGACCTCAGACCTCAGACCTCAGACCTCAGACCTCAGACCTCAGACCTCAGACCTCAGACCTCAGACCTCAGACCTCAGACCTCAGACCTCAGACCTCAGACCTCAGACCTCAGACCTCAGACCTCAGACCTCAGACCTCAGACCTCAGACCTCAGACCTCAGACCTCAGACCTCAGACCTCAGACCTCAGACCTCAGACCTCAGACCTCAGACCTCAGACCTCAGACCTCAGACCTCAGACCTCAGACCTCAGACCTCAGACCTCAGACCTCAGACCATTGTCACCACAACCGCAACACATTCTTTTCAAAAAGTTTTTTTAGATTTAGTAGGTCCTATACACCAAGATATAGAGGAAAATAAATACGTTTTATCCTTACAATGCGAACTCACAAAATTCGTAGAAGTGTATCCACGCAAAAATAAAGAAGCTCTAACTGTAGTCAAAGCTTTCGTAGAAAATTTCATCTTACGGTACGAAATTCCTGATCAAATAGTATCTGATCAAGGAACCGAATTTATGTCGCACGTTTT
Organism: Amphimallon solstitiale; assembly: GCA_963170755.1. Classification (NCBI taxonomy): domain Eukaryota; kingdom Metazoa; phylum Arthropoda; class Insecta; order Coleoptera; family Scarabaeidae; genus Amphimallon; species Amphimallon solstitiale. The sequence continues at coordinate 2,398,712 of OY720680.1, read as the reverse complement.
AAAAGAAATATGCAACATATTAGGCATAAAACAACTAAAATCAACCGCGTACCATCACGAAACATTAGGGTTATTAGAAAACACACATAAAAATCTAGGAGCATACCTCCGCATACAACTTGCTAAACACACAGACAACTGGTCCACATGGATACCATTCTGGAGCTTTGCATTCAACAACACGGTTCATACAGAAACTAAATACACTCCACACGAGTTAGTGTTCGGAAAACATACCCTTTACCTACTTCAATAACAAGCTTAATAGAACCTTTGTACAATTTCGACAACTATGCAACCGAATTAAAATACAGACTACAATCGGCATGTACAGAGGCTCGAAACAATTTAATCGATTCAAAAACAAGCAGAAAAGAAGCTCTCGACAAAAACAGAGCAAGTGTTCATTATAAAATTGGAGACAAAGTAGTTTTACAAAATGAACCAGGAAACAAATTGCAAGAATTATATAAGGGTCCCTTTGAAATTGTAAACATTAACGATCCCCCAAATGTTACTCTAAATATAGACAATAAGTTAGTTATAGTTCACAAAAATAGAATTAAGAAATTTAACGATTAAGAATATGAATTCTATGTATATAATAAAATTAATATTACTTCTTGTAAGTGTAATACAAAGAAAATATATGGACTTCGTCATAATTTTCTTTTTCCCGCCCGCGAAAGGTGTAATAATCGACTAATCGACTAGACCTCGTACATTAAGAACATTTAATATAATTTAACGAGGATAAGCATTACCGCAATACTTTGTTACGTGCCACAAAATGGTTTTGTTTATGCCCTGATATATTCTAACATTCGATCTATTAGCTTGCATGACTTTGTAATTGTTCGGGTTATCTATTAAAATTCATATCGTACAAGAACTAGGGCTAGCGAACGTTTATGCGCCGGTTCCGGACTTATAAACGTGTAACTCGTGGTTTTCCCTGTGTCTGAGAACGATGACTAACTGTGTGTGTGTCATATTAAGGGGTACATGCGACATTTGACATTGTGTGTCTATAAATCTACGATTCTGGCCATTGTACGCTTATAGGTTACGTTACTGATTTCATTGCAAATGATTTACTTCGTATTTATACATATCTTAATTACTAGTTGCTCTCCACAAATATTACCTACCGTTTGTGCGAGGGATAATACTAGTTCTGTATTGTTTGGTAGTTTTCCCGTCGACATTTGTATGTGAACAGGTTGCTTTCGGCCTAGTATTATGCCCCAGGACTGAATTGTTAGGTATCTGATCTGCTGTGTAAAGGATATCTTTATTTGTTAGCTGCCTTTCCTAGTGTCCTGCTTATTTATTTTCAACTGCTGGGTTGCGGTCAAGATTGATGAATGCCTGCTGTTACATCGGTTATTCACTTGAGTTCTATCTTGCGGTAGCGTGGTAGAGTTACGTTTTCTTTCTGCAATAGTATGTCATTGTTGAGGGTCAAGCCCTCACGATTGCGTGAAGTGTTTAAATATGTTGCGTTCTAATTACCTGATTAGGTTTCCCAGTAGTCCATTTCAAATCTATCTATAACTTGTTTACCTGTCGCTTGGTTGTCAATTCTGTTTTAGACAACTGAAATTTAGTTACAAGGTAATATCCCTAAGTAGGATTAATAGCATGCTAGGCGTAGACAGTACGTTCACTTAGTGTTGGCGTTGCCAGAATCAATGTCGCATATTAATTTTTATCCTGTTCATTTGGGAAGTTATTTGCAAGTTGGCCTTGTCGTGGTATGTCTTTTGTGAGTGTTGATAATTATATTGTAATGCCAGGTTGGAATATTGTATATCAAATTAGGACATTCTGTAATGGTTAAGTCTTCCGTGTGTTGCAATACTGTCGTTCGTAATATATGTCGGAAAGAGATACGTGAATTGATTGACGTATTGAACTCGTTCACTTTTATCGAGACCAGCTGGAAGTGCAGAAGTTTGGTGCAAGAAATGCATACGCCCTAATTTTATTTAATCAAGGTTGATTTTTAACGCTTATGCGACTTTATATGGGGTATGTTATGAATTGAAGTACCGCTAATGGGTTTATCGATTGTGAGTTGCTAATTTAGCAATCACGTTTGAGTTTTTTTAACGGCGTGGCCGGCTTCCATTTTGTTCTCTTGGACCTATAAGAACTTCTGAGAGTTTGTTGAGCCTTTTTAGTTCATTCTAAGGTGAGTTTCAAACAATTATATATAATTGGTTCTTTTGTTAGACGTGATCTCTAATATCTTGTGTGTTTCGTTGTATAATTTTTTTTAGAAGGCTTTTTCTGGTTGGGGTGAAATATTTCACACCCTGAAAGCACCTTCATTAAGGCATTGGAGTGAATTTATTATTACTATACCGATACCTGTCTGTACCTAAGTTGTGACTGGAGGCCCCTGAAGTCAGCTTTCCGCTTCAGCTCCCAGACATCACCTTGCCAGCCTATTTGGTGTCAGATTAATGTGGACTTTGAAACGGTTGGTACTGCAAATTTTATCTTTGTTCCTATTAAGCACGTTAATGCATAGAATAATTAAACCCTTCAGGAAATATATTGTTTGACGATACAGAGTGGTACGTCAATTCGACCTTTGTTGGTTTTTCTGTGTTGCTTATAACCTTTTTCTACGAATAGTAAATTTTGAGAGCCAGCTTCACTGCTGTTTAACCTATTTGGCTCGGTAGCATATAGAGTTTTGCTTTTACTGTTAATGGTGGCTGATTCCACGTAATTATCCTGGGATTATTATTATTTTTTTTTTTAATTCCTTTTTTTTTTGTAAAACTTTCATTACTTTATGTAGCTTAATGAGAAGCTACGGTTTGAATTTTTAATCACCTTCAGTGAGTTAGTATCATTTACTGAGAGGTTTTATGACAGAGTTCGTAACTAGCTCAGCAATAGACTGGTGGTATTTTTTTTGGAGTATTCGGTTGCTCTAAGTACTTTGAATTTTCATGTCCTGAACTTACGAGTCTGTGTTGAGGGTTAAGGGCTCTGGCATTGTGTTTAGAACCTTCTCAGTTTTGATTAATACCTTCTTTCAGTTTAGCTATAGCTAATTTATTGTCATTTTGTAATGTAACTTTGAACTTTGACTTAATATTTTTGTGTATAGTAAGTCTGTCGCATTAGTTAGACGACTGTTTAGAATCGTTATGTTTACCTCTTATGGTCTGTAAAATAATGTGCGGCTTATGAAACGTTTCAACAGCTTCTGTTTAGCCTTGCGTGGGCTACTGTATATCTGTTGATGATTTAAAAACTTTTGCAAATTTTCATATTCATGTTTTTTTTTTAAAGAAAAATTTACTTGACACCCTCTCATAATGTTTTTTTGGTGTGTCAAAATTTTGAAACTTCTGAATAAATAAAGATTATTTGAAGACTTACCGTATTTCCGACTTTAATTTCTATCGCTAGTTTTTTTTCTGTTTTTTTTTTGTGTATATGGCAAGCAGATTTTGCCTTAGGGCTATTCGTTAATAATTCAATATACAGGGTGACCCTTGGTGGCTTTCCATTGGAGGAACACGACCAGTGTAAGCTAGAGATCACAGGTAGGTCATCTATTTTGATGATTTAGTGTTTGGCGCCCATTATTTTTTTTTTTTAATTTCTCAACGTCGCTACGTCGTTGCCGGACCGACGTGACACTTACTGGTGTAACTGTGAACCGACACGCCTTCTTCGACGAGAGCTAGTTTGGCCCTGTGATTTTACATGTAACACCTCACTATTGCGATCCCCGTGTTATGTTTTTTTTTTTGCTTGCTAAATTGTACCGTATCGAAGCGACGTTGTGGGCGGCGCAGCTTAATAAGTATCAGGCTGCGTAGCAACTTGCTAACAGAAGTGCATATTTAAGCTTTTCTCCGATGCCCATATACGGTAATACACGGACAATGTTAATGCACCCGTGACGTCAGTAATTTAAATAGGTTAATATTGCAATATGTTATAAATAGTAGTGTAAGTTAGTTTTAAGGCATTCACGTGAGATTCACGATTATTGATTAACGTTCAGATAATGTATTGACTTTCAAACCGAACATGTACATTAATATATACATATGGTTAGTTAGTTAACGTAATATGTTTTAATTAATAATGCTCTCAACGAATTCCCTATCTCGATCCCATTCAAGAGAGCTAATCGAGATGACGATCGAGTAAAGGTAAGCCCTAGGACCAGGCTTATCACATGGCCTGCAGGCAAAAGGATTATTAAGTATTAAACAATTAATATTTCTTAATACAATGACTTTTATATACAAAATAAAACATGGCTTACTTCCTGAACATTTATTAAAAAATACTAGGTATATATCAGATGTACATGACTACCCAACACGAGTCAAGGATGACTTTTATGTTTCAACAGTGGCCACGACCTACAGTCAGAATGATCTTTTCCATGAGGGACTTGTTCAATTCAATAGTTTGCCGCATGGCGTGAAGACTTCAAGTACAGTTCAGACTTTTAGGAAGGGATGTGCTTTATATTCTAAAGACAATATTAATATATAGTCATATTATTTATTATTAGAACTAAATGATATATAATTTTTGTAATTAATTATTTGATATTATTATGCAATGTTATTTACCTCATCTCACCTCACCTAACCTCACCTCACCTCACCTCACCTCACCTCACCTCACCTCACCTCACCTCACCTCACCTCACCTCACCTCACCTCACCTCACCTCACCTCTGAGGTCTGAGGTCTAAGGTCTGAGGTCTGAGGTCTGAGGTCTGAGGTCTGAGGTCTGAGGTCTGAGGTCTGAGGTCTGAGGTCTGAGGTCTGAGGTCTGAGGTCTGAGGTCTGAGGTCTGAGGTCTGAGGTCTGAGGTCTGAGGTCTGAGGTCTGAGGTCTGAGGTCTGAGGTCTGAGGTCTGAGGTCTGAGGTCTGAGGTCTGAGGTCTGAGGTCTGAGGTCTGAGTTCTGAGGTCTGAGGTCTGAGGTCTGAGGTCTGAGGTCTGAGGTCTGCGGTCTGAGGTCTGAGGTCTGAGGTCTGAGGTCTGAGGTCTGACGTCTGAGGTCTGACGTCTGAGGTCTGAGGTCTGAGGTCTGAGGTCTGAGGTCTGAGGTCTGAGGTCTGAGGTCTGAGGTCTGAGGTCTGAGGTCTGAGGTCTGAGGTCTGAGGTCTGAGGTCTGAGGTCTGAGGTCTGAGGTCTGAGGTCTGAGGTCTGAGGTCTGAGGTCTGAGGTCTGAGGTCTGAGGTCTGAGGTCTGAGGTCTGAGGTCTGAGGTCTGAGGTCTGAGGTCTGAGGTCTGAGGTCTGAGGTCTGAGGTCTGAGGTCTGAGGTCTGAGGTCTGAGGTCTGAGGTCTGAGGTCTGAAGTCTGAGGTCTGAGGTCTGAGGTCTGAGGTCTGAGGTCTGAGGTCTGAGGTCTGAGGTCTGAAGTCTGAGGTCTGAGGTCTGAGGTCTCAGGTCTCAGGTCTGAGGTCTGAGGTCTGAGGTCTGAGGTCTTAGGTCTGAGGTCTGAGGTCTGAGGTCTGAGGTCTGAGGTCTGAGGTCTGAGGTCTGAGGTCTGAGGTCTGAGGTCTGAAAATCGTGTGCCTTTTTGGCAAAACTTACCAGTTGCAATAAATGTACCTGAAGAAATTTAATGCAATAATAATGTCTTTTCTATTTAAAAAAGAAGTTTTTTATTTTGTTGAATTTGTAGCGTTTAATTTAAGTTTTGTACTTCAAGAAGTTTTTTTTGCATTTCTTAAATAAATACTTTCTATTAAAAGCAGTTTTTTGTATTCTTTTTAGTCTTATCTACCACATGAAAAAGGTGATGATAAAAACTAATTACTTTACTAAGGATAAAAGTCCTATCTATCATAAAATGAAAATTCGGCAAATATTAGAAATGTAAATTATGTCGGGTGATAAAGCAACATGTTTTACAATGTTGTTCGAAATTTGGATTGTGTGCAGTAAAAACTGTGGACGCCATTGAAGAATTTATAAAAGTTAAAATAACTCAAAAAGAGGATTTTGCAGATAGGACCTTTTTCCTAAGGAGGGCAGTTTAGTGGTCTGTTTATCGGAGACATGTGTGACAGATCAAATATTTGATCATGAAATTCATATTGAAGGATATCACCTTATAAATACAACATCACACAGCAGGCACACTGGTGGAACAATCATTTACATAAAGGAAGAATTATCCTCCAAAACATTGGTAACATCATCATATTTGAGTAATGTGTGGATGACTGGTGTAGAAATTTCAATAAAAGATCAAAAATTATCGGTGTTTAGTGTGTATCATTCACCCTCAAGCAGTAATGCAGATTTTTTAGCATATATGGAAGACTTTTTCGAAGAATATGCATGTAAAGAAGGAACACTTATATGTATAGGTGATTTCAATATTGATATGTCAAAAAATACATTTTATTCTGAAAAGTTAAGACAACTGATATTACAAAACGGATTATATCAAAATGTAAATAATTTCACAAGAGTTTCAGACCATTCATCAACGATGATAGATTTATTAATTACAAATGACAAAAATTTAAAACCTCAAGTTCATATGACACCAAAAATTACTGACCATGGCATATTGACTGTTGATATAACAAAAGATAATAGTGTTAAAAAGAGTATCACAAAATATTACAGACTACAACAATTTGGATGACTTACAGTTTCAGTTGGACCTCATGGATACTGGATGGGACAGAAACTGTACAGACATAGACACTCTAGCAGATAAGCTGGTGGATAACATATCCTTTGTACTAAATAAATATGCTCCGCTTAAGGAAAAAGTTATCAAAGAACAATGGGTTGATAAAAAATGGTGGACACCAGAAATTGATTTAAACATACAAAAAAGACACCAGTTATATCGAAAATCCATAATAACTAAGAGCAATGATGATTTTAAAGAATATAGGACTCAAAGAAATAAAATAGTTGATATGATTAGACAACAGAAAAGTGCTTATTATAATTCAAAAATAGATCTCAATAAAAATAATTCAACAGAAATGTGGAAGACCATAAAAACACTGGTAGGAGGAAAAGTAATAACAATTAAAACAGGAATATACTTTGAAGGCAATATTGAGATAGACGAGAGTATTATAGCAGAAAAATTTAACACTTACTTTATAAAAAGCATAGAGGCGATAACCATGAAGTTAAATAGCCGAGACATTAGGGAGATAGTAGAAAGAATGGAAGAATCTGATATAACAATGGCCAACTTTAGAGTAATTTCATTTACAGAATTAAAAACTATAGTCATGAACCTAAAAAAGAAGAACAGCAGTGTAGATGGAATAACAACAAACATACTACAAAAACCATTTGAAGTGACTGGTGATAGATGTTTGCAGTCAATAAACAGCAGTTTGGAATATGGAACATTTCCGAAACATTGGAGAAAATCTACAATCATCCCAATAGAAAAGAAAACAAACACAAACAAAAGTGAAGAGTTTCGACCTATCAATATGGTCCCTGTATATGAGAAAGTACTGGAGGTTATAGTTAATAAACAGTTTATAGAACACATTGAAAAAAATAAATTACTTAGTGAATACCAGGCGGGCTTTCGATCACATAATTCCTGTGAGAGTGCATTACAAACAGTTTTGGTGAATTGGAAAAGTGCTTTATGTGAGAAAAAGGTTATAGGGGTAGTCTTCTTGGACTTTCGAAGGGCATTTGAAACTATAGACAGGTGTATGCTGATAGAAAAGTTGAAAAAATATGGTATTCGAGAGGTTGCGCTCAATTGGTTTAAGGACTACCTCTCGAATCGTACTCAGGAAACAAAATTTTTAAATAATACGCCTGAGCAAAAAGAAAACACGTATGGGGTTCCGCAAGGGACAGTTTTGGGACCTAACCTGTTTATTGTTTATATTAATGATATTGTCAAGAACATCAAAAACTGTAACATCCAGCTTTTTGCAGATGATACCTTATTGTATTTAATGGGTCAAGATGTTTATGCAGTTGTGCAAATCATAAACTATGAGCTACAAATATTGTGTAAGTGGATAACACAAAACGGTTTAAGTCTAAATACAGAAAAAACTAAATTTATGATAATTAAAAGTAAGTTCAATACTATAGAAACTAGGAACCACACAGGAATCTTCATAAATAACCAAAGGATAGAACAGGTTGAACAGTGCAAGTACTAAGGAGTTATAGTGGATGAACACTTAACATTTTCCAGACATGCAGAATATGTCACTAATAAGATAGCAAAGAAAATAAATCTAATTAAAAGAATGAGTGCATATCTTAGTGATTGGTCTAAACTAACAATCTACAAATCAATTATTTTACCACATTTTAATTACTGTTCATCTATAATGTTTTTGTTGAACACGACAGAGAAAAATATACTTCAAAAAAAACAAAATCAAGCCATGCGTTGCATTATAGGGTGTAATCGTTATACAAGTATTAGTTAGTTAGTAGTAAGAAAAAAGACAATCAAGGTAATCAAAAATAGAGATTAGTTATAGATTATCGGTTATTAAACAAACAAATAGAAGACGACAAATTCCCTTTGCCTTCTATAAACGAAATTTTAGACTCACTGTCAGGAGCAGTGTATTTTTCACATTTAGATTTAGCACAGGGATACCACCAAATAGAACTGGATACAGAAAGCCGCCCATACACAGCTTTCACCACAGACAAAGCTCAGTTCCAGCTCACACGCCTACCCATGGGATTAAAAATAAGCAGCAGTGCTTTCACACGCGCCATGACAATAGCTATGACAGGTTTGAATTACGAAAATTGTTTCACTTATTTAGATGATTTAATAGTATTTGGAAATAGTTTAATGAATCACAATCAAAATTTAGTAAGAGTTTTAGAAAGGTTAAGAAAGGTTAATTTAAAGCTTAATCCATACAAATGCGATTTTCTAAAAAAAGAAATATTATATCTCGGTCACGTTATATCATCCGAAGGAGTATCACCAGACCCTTCCAAAATTATCCAGTACCAAAAGATGCGAAGGAAACGAAACGCTTCGTCGCATTTGCAAACTATTACAGACGTTTTATTCCAAACTTTGCAAAAATCGCTTCTCCTTTAAATAATTTATCAAGGAAAAATACACCTTTCATTTGGTCAGATCAATGCCAAAAATCATTCGAAACTCTAAAATTAGCTTTACAAACACCTCCCATATTGCAGTATCCAAATTTCGAAGACGGGAACACATTCATTTTAAAAACAGACGCATCAGGATATTCAATCGGTGCCGTTCTATCAAACAAAGACGACAAGCCAGTCTCATACGCAAGTCGCACATTAAATAAGGCAGAAAGGCATTACTGCACAATCAAAAAAGAGCTTCTAGCCATATGCTGGGCTGTGAAACACTTCAGACCCTTCCTATACGGGAAAAAAATTGAGATCCACGGAGATCATCGGCCACTCGTCTACCTTTTCGGTATGACGAACCCTTCTAGTCGTTTAACAAAATTTAGATTAACCCTAGAAGAATACGACTTTGTTGTAAAATACATCAAAGGCTCTGAAAATACGGTAGCAGACGCTTTATCGCGAATACAGATAGATTCAGAAGATTTAAAGAATGTCAGTAAAGATGCATGCAACAGTATTTTTGTCACGACACGTGCACAGTCGAGGCAAGAGGCTTTTGAAGGCATCTCTACAAAAGACACAACAACAAGTACTACTACAACCGGAATTGATCACCCGGGTGTCGTGGAACTATTGAAAAAACCTAAAGAATCCGTCGAACTCAGAATAGTAAGTAACAATGACTTCAATGACATGAAAAATAATGACACATAATAATAATAATAATAATAGTTTATTTCCAAAAAAAAGAAAACAACATTGTATTAAAATAAGTTACAAAATATAAAAATTAAAAGATAAAAGTGAATACGTGAAAAAGAAAAGTTCAAAAACTATAACATAATCTTTGGAAAACACAGGATGTATATCAACTGTGCAGAGTACAGTTGTTCTTCCTATACACCCGGATACATTCGAATTATATTAAAAAGAAAAACATGCCTAAAATAACTTAACCTAAATTCTGTGAAATTTGTACAAATAGCACATATATACATATATGAAATACACACAAAACCAATTAAACATTGAAAAACATAAACACAAGCGTTGTTGCAGGTGATATGAGGGAGCAAGCAGTCTATTTTGACAGCAGCAATGCCCTGTACAAGAACGCGAACCGCCCCGCAGAAAGGTGTTTCAACTCGTCGGGCACGGCGTTATATACTTTTGTTATTTGGTATGAATAGGAACGCTCATACAAAGCGGTGCGATGCATGTACATACATGCATGTATGAATTAAATTCAAGTTATAAATCAAAATCAAAAATCATTTTCATTGACGAGTATGCAATTACAGTGAAGAGAGCATTTCGTGCAACACTTGAGCAACTCGAAAATATTTGCGCAAAATACAACATATACGAAATATGTATAATTAAAGATAGTTCTTTAAACAGTCAGTTCATAAAGAAACTAATTCCATGGAATAAAGAAAAAATCAAAAACTTAAAAGTTAAAATAAATGTCATTAACGGAGCTCAAAGAATTGATAATAAGGAAGTCAAACAATTAATTTTAAACGATTACCATATGTTACCTACAGGAGGACATAGCGGAATAAACCGTATGTTCAACAACATAAAGAGATTTTATTATTGGCCACAACTAAAGAAAGACGTAGAATCATTCGTAAAACGCTGTAACGATTGTCAAAGACATAAATATTCTATACCTAATAAAGAACCAATCATTGTCACCACGACCGCAACACATTCTTTTCAAAAAGTTTTTTTAGAATTAGTAGGTCCTATACACCAAGATATAGAGGAAAATAAATACGTTTTATCCTTACAATGCGAACTCACAAAATTCGTAGAAGTGTATCCACGCAAAAATAAAGAAGCTCCAACTGTAGTCAAAGCTTTCGTAGAAAATTTCATCTTACGGTACGAAATTCCTGATCAAATAGTATCTGATCAAGGAACCGAATTTATGTCGCACGTTTTGAAAGAAATATGCAACATATTAGGCATAAAACAACTAAAATCAACCGCGTACCATCACGAAACATTAGGGTCATTAGAAAACACACATAAAAATCTAGGAGCATACCTCCGCATACAACTTGCTAAACACACAGACAACTGGTCCACATGGATACCATTCTGGAGCTTTGCATTCAACAACACGGTTCATACAGAAACTAAATACACTCCACACGAGTTAGTGTTCGGAAAACATAACCCTTTACCTACTTCAATAACAAGCTTAATAGAACCTTTGTACAATTTCGACAACTATGCAACCGAATTAAAATACAGACTACAATCGGCATGTACAGAGGCTCGAAACAATTTAATCGATTCAAAAACAAGCAGAAAAGAAGCTCTCGACAAAAACAGAGCAAGTGTTCATTATAAAATTGGAGACAAAGTAGTTTTACAAAATGAATCAGGAAACAAATTGCAAGAATTATATAAGGGTCCCTTTGAAATTGTAAACATTAACGATCCCCCAAATGTTACTCTAAATATAGACAATAAGTTAGTTATATTTCACAAAAATAGAATTAAGAAATTTAACGATTAAGAATATGAATTCTATGTATATAATAAAATTAATATTACTTCTTGTAAGTGTAATACAAAGAAAATATATGGACTTCGTCATAATTTTCTTTTTCCCGCCCGCGAAAGGTGTAATAACCAACTAATCGACTAGACCTCGTACATTAAGAACATTTAATATAATTTAACGAGGATAAGCATTAGACTTCAAGTACAGTTCAGACTTTTAGGAAGGGATGTGCTTTATATTCTAAAGACAATATTAATATATAGTCATATTATTTATTATTAGAACTAAATGATATATAATTTTTGTAATTAATTATTTGATATTATTATGCAATGTTATTTACCTCACCTCACCTCACCTCACCTCACCTCACCTCACCTCACCTCACCTCACCTCACCTCACCTCACCTCACCTCACCTCACCTCACCTCACCTCTGAGGTCTGAGGTCTGAGGTCTGAGGTCTGAGGTCTGAGGTCTGAGGTCTGAGGTCTGAGGTCTGAGGTCTGAGGTCTGAGGTCTGAGGTCTGAGGTCTGAGGTCTGAGGTCTGAGGTTTGAGGTCTGAGGTCTGAGGTCTGAGGTCTGAGGTCTGAGGTCTGAGGTCTGAGGTCTGAGGTCTGAGGTCTGAGGTCTGAGGTCTGAGGTCTGAGGTCTGAGGTCTGAGGTCTGAGGTCTGAGGTCTGAGGTCTGAGGTCTGAGGTCTGAGGTCTGAGGTCTGAGGTCTGAGGTCTGGGTCTGAGGTCTGAGGTCTGAGGTCTGAGGTCTGAGGTCTGAGGTCTGAGGTCTGAGGTCTGAGGTCTGAGGTCTGAGGTCTGAGGTCTGAGGTCTGAGGTCTGAGGTCTGAGGTCTGAGGTCTGAGGTCTGGGGTCTGAGGTCTGAGGTCTGAGGTCTGAGGTCTGAGGTCTGAGGTCTGCGGTCTGCGGTCTGAGGTCTGAGGTCTGAGGTCTGAGGTCTGAGGTCTGAGGTCTGAGGTCTGAGGTCTGAGGTCTGAGGTCTGAGGTCTGAGGTCTGAGGTCTGAGGTCTGAGGTCTGAGGTCTGAGGTCTGAGGTCTGAGGTCTGAGGTCTGAGGTCTGAGGTCTGAGGTCTGAGGTCTGAGGTCTGAGGTCTGAGGTATGAGGTCTGAGGTCTGAGGTCTGAGGTCTGAGGTCTGAGGTCTGAGATCTGAGGTCTGAGGTCTGAGGTCTGAGGTCTGAGGTCTGAGGTCTGAGGTCTGAGGTCTGAGGTCTGAGGTCTGAAGTCTGAGGTCTGAGCTCTGAGGTCTGAGGTCTGAGGTCTGAGGTCTGAGGTCTGGGGGATGAGGTCTGAGGTCTGAGGTCTGAGGTCTGAGGTCTGAGGTCTGAGGTCTGAGGTCTGAGGTCTGAGGTCTGAGGTCTGAGGTCTGGGGTCTGAGGTCTGAGGTCTGAGGTTTGAGGTGTGAGGTCTGAGGTCTGAGGTCTGAGGTCTGAGGTCTGAGGTCTGAGGTCTGAGGTCTGAGGTCTGAGGTCTGAGGTCTGAGGTCTGAGGTCTGAGGTCTGAGGTCTGTGGTCTGAGGTCTGAGGTCTGAGGTCTGAGGTCTGAGGTCTGAGGTCTGAGGTCTGGGTCTGGGTCTGGGTCACATCAACAAAGATGTAAGACAGGGAGATTGATTGTCTGTTACACTTTTTATTATAGCACTTGAGCACTAAGGAAAGAGGCACACTGAGAACAAGATGAAACCGATTTTACAATATTTTAGATAAATAAACTATAACCTTTGGAAGCATTTTCGGACTAGGGTGAATTGGGTTAAATTGTCTTAAAATTATCTGAGGAATCTCCGGTCTTCGTTTGTCAGGAGAGTTTCTGGACACCCTGTATATGTTATTTAGAAAAATTGAAAAAAAAATTATATAATTAGCTATTCGTGTAGAAAATGTCACCGTAGTGGAAGTTTGAAAAGCGACACATCTTGACGAGCGGAGACCCCTGGTAAATTCGTTATCGCGAAGGGAATTAGGAAGGTGGAAGAGGAACGGCAGCATAGTCTGGGAGTGAGAAAGTTCAGAGAGGAAAGGAGATCTGGGCAGTCCATCCTTCCGTTGAACAGCTTTCTTATAAATCGTGCTCCATGGATATCGCGTCGGTGCTTCAAAGTCTGTAGGCCATGAGTCTCCATTTGCAACGAGTAGTCAACACCTCGCAGAGGATAAGTCGCAGTAATCCTGAACGAGAGATATTTCAGAAATCGCCGCTGAACCTTTTCAATGGATAGCTGCAAGTAAATATATCGGGGAGATCACATTTGTGAAGCATACTGCATCTTACTGACCACAAAACTAAAATATAACATTTTCAAAACCAATGGGTTGCTGAAGAACCTAGACGAACGCACAATAAAACCCAAAGATCTTGAGGCCGATGCATAAACATTATTTGTATGGTTGGAAAGACTTACGCCCAAATTCAAAAACGCCGCTAACACTCCACTCAAACTTTCACTCAGTTTGGACTCACTTAAGTGCCTCCTCCACTTATATCACTGAGTGGTATTCAAAAAGCCCGACTCGAATGAGTGTAAACTTATTAAAAATCGTCACTAATACGTCATTCTTTCATGACATCATGCTAGTTTTCGCGCCAAACGCTTGTTTAACGGACACTTTTCAAGCTTACTTCACTTTTGCTTCTGTTTGCTAGATAATTTTTTTTTAGATTTTAATATAGTTCTTGTGCATAGATTGTAGTTAAATATAATATAATTGTATATAACAACTATAGAAATAACATGAACGTAATATTGTTTAATAAGTAGTATTAGAGCATTATTAACATATAGGTAGATATATTGTAAATTGTAGATATAGTATTTCCTTTTATAAATAGCAATTATTTAAGTAGTATTAGCATTAGTAACACAAACATTGTAGATATTGTAGATAATAATTAACTTACCCTTTAGCATTTTACTAACAATCGGTGCCTGTACAGAGTGGATAATGGAAGATAGACGGTGAGTGTTTTCAAGTCAAGACAGAACAGCTTTGCTTCAGTTTAATTCGTTGCCAGAAACTTCAAAGGTAACCCACAAGCAATTTATATTTATTTCTTCTTATCAATTATATAATTTATGTGTATAGAGAACAGCAGATCAACTAAAGAAGTGCTGGGAAAATGTAAAAGCCTGAAGAAAGGAGGAACTAGCTGATGCCAAACGAGAAATTTTTAAAACTGGTGGTGGGGAAATGCAAGGTCTCTCTGCAGAAGATCCCTATGTAGATGATGTCTTGAATGATGTTGACATTGAAATAAAAGACGCTCTGGATTCTGATACATACACTCAACTGCATGAAATGAACGCATCAACTGCAGCTACAACAATTGATGTTGAAGAAGGTAATGCATTTTATATGCCCAAATTAAAGTGTTTTTAGAATAATTTATTATTTGTAGAATTACTTGACTGGCCAGTTATACAACCAGAAACAGATTTTCATAACAAGGAGACGCCATTCAAAAATAAATCGTTTTTGTCGAGAGGTACAGCCATAGAAAAGGAGTTGCAAGCTCGTTTAGACCGCAATACTGCTCTTTCAACTACAAGATGAAGAACTTCATGCTCTCAAGATGGAAGAACAACAGCTCAAAGTAAAAGAGCAAAAAATGAAATTGAGAGGAGCAGAATTGCGAAAATTAATTATAGAGGAACAATTTCAACAAGAAATTTTAAAAACTGAATTGTTAAGGAAAGAAAAGAAATAAAAAAAAATTCAATACAGTATTTTATTATAGCTTATCAATTAAAATTTCTATTTATAAATGCAGCCCTAATTATGTTGCCTCGGACATGTTTTTGTCTTGGTGGTGGAACTGGCACAATCCTTTCCACAGCATCGTCATACTCAGTATATTCATGTGCTGCAAGTGCAATATTGTGTAGGATTGCTGTTGACGCAGTAATTCTTGTTGCGGCACGAACTTGGTAATTTAAGGGCACATGTATGCAGCGAAATCTGCTTTTCCACATTCCTAATGTTCTTTCCACAACATTACGTGTTCTCACATGTGCTGCATTATAGCGAATTTCCGCCTGTATTTGTGGGTTTTGAACAGGAGTAAACATATGTCCTGTTTGCTGATAAGCACTATCATCTAGCAAAATCCCTGGTAGCTGCCCTGACTCAAATTTAAGTTTTACTGAACTGTTATATATATTCGGCTGTCATGGGCAGAACCTGGCCAGCGAATAACAATGTCCAGTATTTCATAATGTGGACCAACAATCACTTGCACATTTAATGACATCCAGCCCTTTCTGTTCCTATATATTTCTCCATTATCTCCACCAGGACTTTTTAATTCTATGTGAGTGCCATCAATACAACCACCAACACCGGGAAAACCAGCAATTGCATAAAATAAATTATTGTGTAACCTAAACTGCTCAGGGGTCCTTGGAAATTTAATATATCTATGGCAACTTCTTGCCAACTTTTCTGAAATTTCCTTAATTATTCTTGAAATGCTTGACTGGCTAATGTTTTGTAAATCACCACATACTCTTTGTGAAAGTAATTCATATTCTGGTCATCGAAGTCATATACTTATTAGAATATAATTAATTACCTGATAACTTCCTGTTGCATAAAATCGTAATGCTAGACAAAGTTTTAAAATAAGTGGTACTGGACCACCTCTACGATCTTGTTCTCCCTGCATAAACACTAATGGAAATATTACGTTCAATATTGTGTTTCTAGAGAATCGATAACGCATCAGTAGCTCATTATTATTATATCTTTCTAAAGGGTTATCGAAGTCACGCAGTCTGTTTCTGAAAATTGATTCTTTAAAATTGTATAAGATTATTTCCCTCTTATAATACCAATACCTTGGTATAGCATTGTAAGGATTATCTTCTACATTTTGAATAAATTCATTAAAATACTCATTTATATATTCATCCATTTTTCAATCAACTATCTTAAAGTAAATAATCTGTTTTAAACAGCAAAATAAATAAAAACAAATACTTTTCTTCCACTAAAGTGCAGGTCCGCCTACACTTCACATTTACTCAGATTTGACGTTCAAGTCGAGCGTCCACTCAGGGATTTTTCGATTTTGAATACCACTTACGTCAGTTAAGTGTGAGTCGAGTTTAGACTCCACTCAAGTGCTGTTTTTGAATTTGGGCCTTAATCTGCTATCGAAAAGGACCCCAAGATCCCGGAAAACAAAGAACCATATATGAAGTAAGTAGAATTATGATCGCCTACTTTACGTGTAAATGATATAAAACGGCATTTACTTATATTTAAATGCAATTTGTACCTGGAACGCCAGTTTGACAAAGTATATAAGTCTTGTTGATGACAGGAAACATCACCCACAGATTTTGTAGGATTGTAGACAAGCAAATCGTTTAGAAATAAATAGTGGTCCTAGATTGGATCCTTGCGGGACACCGGAAGAGGGACAGAATTCACGAGATCCGACGCCATTGTAAAAAACATAAGTGAATCCTACTTGTCAAATACGAGTGTAAAAGTTTAAGAAATCTGATCTATCAAAAGCACGGTCGAAACCCGTATAAATTACATCAATTTGACCTAGATTGTCCAATTCATGAGAGATGGCTTGAGTTAGAGATATCAGATTAGTAGTTTATTGATCGACCGCGCATGAAACCGTGTTGATATGGAGAAATCGATGATTTAGTATTAAAGGCTTGATGATGCCCCTTACGATAGTGGACGAAACGTCAACAGTAGAAGCAGAGATGACGACACAATTTCAACCAAGAAAGAAACCAAGAAGTTCTGCTTGCATACATTAAAGAATTTCTTTACGGGTTAGTTTTACAACAGTACTATCGAATATATTCTTCTAAAAATACAAGCTTTACTACATAAATACCTATCTTAATTTTTGTTTTTGAGATTTAACTTCCATTTTAACATTAGTTCTATCCTTCCCTTTTGGCTGAAATCATTTTCAAAGACATTTGAATGATGATTTATGACTATGTTTTACATGCGTTATACAGGCTGTCCGGGAAAATGTGGGAAATCTCTTCGATGAAGATATGCGTCCATGAAGGACGTCGCTGGAAATCGGTTTTTATTAAATTTCTTTTAAAGTAATTAATATAAATATAAACGCAGTGGTGTCTCCGGAGGCACCTTAACGGAATTATTGAAAAACATCACAAGAGGGTTCAACATGGGCTCAATTCAATGTGTCAACGATGTGATGACAATTTCTAAAATTTATTTATTATTTTATTTATTTCGTACCATAGTAACGTTTACAACAGCAATAGGTTTTTTTGGTGCTGATAAAAACTAAAACGCACATTTTTTGCAAACTTTTTCTCGTAAACGGTTCGTTTTAACGACAATAAGCAAGAGTACCTATCCAGTTTAATATTTTTAAAGTCTTTATTATACAGAGTGTTAAAAATGTAGGCATTAAGTTGTAAAGATTAGCCTGCCCCTGGTAAACTACAAAAGCTCAATATGTTTCAAGGACATTATTTTAAGAGGTCCTTACTAGTGTCCATCACATTAAATTTTTATTAAATTATATTAATTACTTTCAAAGAAATTCAAATTTCCAGCGGCGTTCTTCAGGGACGCATATCTCCGTAGGAGGGGCCTGTAGGAATTTTTTTTATAGAAACTTGTCTTCTTATTTCTTCATGTTCTATCTGTATCCAAGAGATTTCCCACATTTTCCCGGACACCCTGTATATAAAAGATAACTTTTAAATCTAAAATGTATTGAAAGCAGAGCTGCTCCGATGAAGCTTGTTGTTGCAATTTATACAGGCACTAATTATTTTCAAATTTGCAACAAAACGAAAATAGAATACAAACCACAAAATGTGAGCAATTTGGATCGGAAAAATTTATTCATCTTGATCAATAATTAAAAATGATTAAAACTAAAATATCGTTCAATATTAATTATATATTGTTATAATAATAATTCGTCGCGATGTTGTGCTCAGACCTGAGTATCTTCTGACTAGTAGCTGCAAATGGTGGGCGGGCATCCTGACGGTCTTCCGCTTATTGCTTCTATCTCCAAGGATATCCCATCTTATTCCTTGGCTATACCGTACTGACAATGACCAATGAGTCTGAAACACGTGTCTGCGGTTGCTCTACATTCTTTTTCCTGATTTAGCTGCTGTAAAAATCAGCTCAAAACAAAATAAAAATTTAAAACGTTTCTTTGTCAACGTGAAGTAATTAATTAAAACATTAACAACTATTAATAAAACTATAACATATATTTGACAAATATATTGGCGGCAAATATACAGTACAGGTAATATAACATTGGTGTACGGTAGACAACCTAGTAACTATATAAATGTAGCAAATCTCATATATTTTATTAAATGACGTAGGGAAGTAATTTGCCCAACATTCAAGAAAGGGGGCAAAATACTTTGTCAAAATTCCAGGAGGATAGCTTTACTTACAAGGTCGTTGCAAAAATCATACAAAACAGGCTAAAGGGGTACGCGATCGAGATAATAGAGGAATATCTGGATTTCAGGTCCAATATGTTTTATTAAATTATGGAATGGTAAACTATACTTAAATTTTGAATATCGGTTCGGTTATTTACTGCATTATCATATTTCTTTGTCTGTATAAGTTTTAGAAAACTCTTAGTTTTGTTAATACATATGTTCTTTACATAGATGGCCATTTAGTCTATCTGATAAATACTGCATGGCTTGTCTTATATATACGATATTATATCTGTACCATATGTTTGCTGCCAATATATTTGTCATATACAGGGTGTTTAAAAAAGATGCGGCATTATTAAAGGGGTTGATTGTCCAGGTCATTTTATACAAAAAAGTTTATAATAAACAAGGTCCGCAAACGCTTCGTTACCGATCTACAGCGTGTTGAAGTTTAATTAAAAGAAACAGTAAAAATTAGATTTCTCCAAGACGGCATTAAAGATCATAATGAAATTTTAGGCGTGTTATTTTTCAAGAAAAAAATAGGACGCCGCCGATTTCTCTAAAAATAAATATATGTTTCTATTCTTTGTTTAATTGTGAAGAAAAAAGCTCTCTTAACTTTCTATCATACGACGTACCGTTTTTTAGTAAAAAAAAAACACATTTTAGTGCATGTACATTTATTACAGAATTTTTTTTTAAATAAGAAGGGTTTTATTTAAGGACAAAAACAAATATTTTACCATACCAACAATTTTAGCAAGCAAAAATTACAATGACTGTGCAAAGTGACCACCTCGAGCTCGGATGCAAGAATCCAATCTTCTCCTCATCGACTGGCGAACTCTCTCAAAAACAACAGCATCGGTTTCAATTGAGTTGCACCCAGCAATGATTCGATTTCTTAAGTCTTCTACGTTTTCCAATGGAGTAGCGTACACCAATGACTTCAAATGGCCCCACAGGAAAAAATCCAGGGGTTTTAAGTCCGGGGATCGTGCAGGCCATAAGTGTGGTCCACCTCGGCCAATCCAGCGATTTCCGTATGCTTGTGTTAAGAAATCACGAGTTACTTCACTAAAGTGGGCTGGTGCGCCATCGTGCATATACCACATTGCATCTCTAATTGCTAATGGTACGTCCTCCAGAAATCCAGGGAGCGTGTTTTCCAAAAAGTTGCGATACACCTCTTCGGTTAGTCTCCTTGGTAAAAATACCAGTCCAATTAGGCAGTCACCCACAATCCCAAGCCAAACGTTCAAAGAAAACTGATGTTGAAAACGATTTTCAACAATTTCATGTGGATTTTCGTCACACCATACATGGTTATTATGGAAATTGCGTATTGCATTTCTTGAAAAATTCGCTTCATCGGTGAACAGAATCAACATCAGGAATTGAGGGATTTGAACCATTTTCTGCAAAAGTCATTGACCGAATGCAATGCGAAAAGGAAAATCAGCAGGAAGTAATGCTTGAACGCGTTGTATATGGAATGGGTACAACAAATTTTCCTTCAGAATGTGCCAAATAGTTCCATTACTTACATCCAAAGCGTCAGCAATTTTTCGAGTAGAAGTACCTCGATCTTCTTCAATCATGTCTAGCACATCCTCTTCCAACTCTACCGTTCTTGCTGTCCTTGGCCTTCCTGCTCCTCCATTTCGTCTTAATGTGCCTGTTTCATAAAGACGCCGATGAATACTTTCGAAAGTTTTTCTATCAGGAGCAATACGGCCAGGAAATCTTTCAGTATATATCCGCCTAGCTTCTAATGCGTTTCCATCAGCAAATCCATAAATGTAGTGCATGTCGGTCATCTCTGTATTTGTATAGCGATTCATGATAAGGAAATTCAACAAATTCGACACATACAAAATTATTAATCATATGTCATTCAATATGTCAGTGAATAAAACAGGACTGTTTAAAAATATTTTTGTAAGCATGATAAATGTACATGCACTAAAATGTGTTTTTTTTTACTAAAAAACGTTACGTCGTACGATAAAAAGTTAAGAGAGCTTTTTTCTTCACAATTGAACAAAGAATAGAAACATATTTTTATTTTTAGAGAAATCAGCGGCGTCCTATTTTTTTCTTGAAAAATAACACGCCCAAAATTTCATTATGATCTTTAATGGCAGTTTTATTAAAAGCTGTTAATGTTATAATTATTTAGTTAACGTTGATTAATTGATAAAGATTAAATCTATATTAGCGAAGCGTTTTAATTTTATATTTTGGTTTGAGTTCATTTTTACAGCGGCGAAACAAATATACACTCGGTATATAATAAACATGTATATTCAATTAAAATCTTTAATAATTCAAATGTATTAAATTGTCTGTTGAAGCTGTCTCGAATAAAAACGCGATTTCTAGATTTATTTCATTTAAAAAGAAGTTTTATTTTAATATTAAATGATTTCCAATTGTTTTTAATGTTATGAGTTAGGCATCTACGTTGACGGTGAGTGGAAAAATGTGTTTCTTGGTGAAAAATTGCTGAAGAAGCGGTTAGTGTATTTTACATAGGGGTCGCAGGCGCACGACTTGTTCAAGTTAATCATTCTCATGGCCAGAGGTGTATTTCAAGCTGAAATAACACTACTCACTGGGCTGCCAAGCCTGTTAAAAGAAATCCTACATGTAGTAGCAACACATTAATTATGCGTATCTGCACATATTGCCGTGATCCCTACATTGGTCAGGCATTGTAAAATAAATAAATAATTATGTAATAGAATAAGTAAATAATTTATTAGTAGTAAGTGTAGGTATAGAAAAATGTATCATAAGTTGCATAACCGCAACGGCGTAACATTATAATGTAAGATGTATGAAAAATAAAATTGAAATAAAATTTATTTGAAAGGTACAAAAATAAAACTGAAATAAAATTTATTTGAAAGGTACAGAAATAAATACCAAAAGTAAAATTCATGTATTCTATATTTGTAGAAACGGGGAGCACAAGATGCAGTTTCAATATACAAAGACAGAACCAAATTTTATACATTGTGTGAAAGTCGCATCAAGTGTTTTGAGCAATAAATCACTATTCAAAATGAATAGACGTAAATTTGTTAGAGATTGTTATTTGTTCGACATTTTATGGTCATACTTAATAATATAATAAATACCTGAGACTTAAATCTAAATATAATTTTAAAAGGAATATGTAAAAAAAAAAGGTATATTATTTTATTATTCGACACAATGTAATAAAGAAAAGCTTCAGTGGCAGGTTTAAATCCAATTTTGACCAGGAAAGATTCCGGAAATAACACATTAAAATTGGTTTAATCTCATTAAAATCTACAAAGAAAAACAATGTTCAATATTGTTAACAGCTGCATACAAATCAACCTACAAGAAGACGAGGAAAGATGGTTCCAAGATATGGATGAAGTTATCAAGGTCCAGGTTCATAATAACATGATTAATAAAAGGAGCATTCCAGTCGTATGCAATGTTTTTCCTATTATTGTAAAAGCAAACGTCTGCAAAAGAAAGATACGAATAGTGTTAAAAAATAGTAAAAGAATATATTTAAATAATGATGACAGAAGCAACGAATTCATTTATAAACATAATGAAGGATGGCGTTAATGAAAAGGAATGTACCTACCAAGATAAGAATATCGCAAATGTGCATTGACATTAACAATAACGAACAATTTAAGTGCGTGCATAATTTTGTGTAATTTTGAGATGTCAAACAATAATTGGTGCAGGTCAGTTTAGGGAGAACGTCAAGAAAATAAATCTGAGCAGGACAATGCCAACATAAACGTTAGTGTGGAGTGTGTGGCGCTGCGAACGATGTATGGTTTTTTCGGGCGACCGAAGATGATAAGAAGGCAAGTACGAGAGAGGTACGAGAGAGTCATCGTCGATCCATGGGCGAAGCAGTCTGATTTTAAAAGACGTGGTGAATCTTCGATCTTCATATTTTGATGATTGCAGATGTATTATACACTGCACAGAAATCATCCTTAGCAAATGTATTAAGTTATTTTATTTTAAATAAGTATTTTTCATTTCACAATTAATTATTTTGTCATTTAGTTTAATTTCATTTTTTTTATTAACTATCAATATGACCGAACAATATAAAGAGGAATTTGATGAAATATATGAGCATCATAAGTAAGTTATACTTTAATAATAAAT
The DNA here is from genome assembly GCA_963170755.1 of Amphimallon solstitiale. Classification (NCBI taxonomy): domain Eukaryota; kingdom Metazoa; phylum Arthropoda; class Insecta; order Coleoptera; family Scarabaeidae; genus Amphimallon; species Amphimallon solstitiale. The sequence continues at coordinate 2,375,453 of OY720680.1, read as the reverse complement.
TATGCTAAAGATGCTACGTGGAAATGTTCATCTTTAGCAAAGCGTTTAATGAATTTATTTAATATTTTAGATGGGATTAGTATCTTCTTTGTTATAAGTAAAAATAAATAAATAAATAAAGGGAGTCTTGTTCACAATGGAGAAAGGCATCAATAACACAACGTGTGAATGTTTGTTAGCGATGTTATCTATACTTTGTTAATAAGTTTTTTTTTGATGCAAAATTTTTATAGGGAATTCAAATATTATATGTAAAGATAGGTGCATTTTTGATAAACAATAGCCAATTTATGATATGTACAACGTGCAAATATTTGCATATGATAGTTGGTGACAGTATTATCAACGTGTTTTCCTGTTCTGCGGAATTTTGTATTTTTCAAAGACACTTCGTGTGAATGAATGCCTTTCTGGAAGCAAAATCTAGCATAGTATAAGAAAACTATTATTTCTTTGAAATTACACATATTACAACAACATTAATATAACAAAGAGCGATATTTATTCTAAATCTACATGTTATATTCGTAATGTAATGTGTTTACGTATTTATAAAATACACGTTTTTCTTCTTACTTGTTATTGGAATGTAAAAGGACAATTTCTTTTGCGGCCACATGTGGCAAGAAATTATTTTCATCGACACTATTATTATACGATGTTAAAAATAGAATATAAATATTTTATGAGATTTAGTTTTTTATTAGTAACCTTATCCTATAAATTTTAAATAAGAAATGTTGTTAGAAAAACAAAAGGAACATCACTGCTAGAACCTACAAGAAATACACGAATGTTAATAGAGATTGAATTAACAAATTTAATAAAGAAATTTTTCACATGACAACGTTATCTCTACATTCGTTTAAATTATGCAGCTTTGTATTATTGTAATTTGATTGAGTTATGCTGGTACAAGATTATCAATTTTTTTTCCAATACAGAGTTATAGCATATAGAATTTGATGGCGATGCCTAACGTATAGCAATAACACATTTATTATAAATAAAGAATAATAAAATTTGTCATCAAATATAATGTATGCTATTATAGCAAATATTTGGCGCCCAATCTAGTGGAGCAGTGACCTTTTGTCTTCTTTTTTATGGAAATATATATACACATTTAGCATTCAATTTAGTGCAGCAGTGCATTTTAATTTTTTTGTTGTTGTTAAATAACAGTAAATATGTATTTAATGTCTAATATAGGGACAATATAAATAATTCTGCAACATTTTCTTGTTTAAATAAGGATAAGAATTAAGTAGCGATAGTTTCATTATTAAGTAAGTTTAGTAATAAGAAACATGGCAGATAAAAAGAAAGGTAAAGGTAATGGTAAAGACCAACAGCCTGAGACCGAATTAGACTTAAAGTCAAAGCAATTCACACATTATAGAAATCCTAGTCAAACACTTTCTGATTCAGAGTCAGACAAACAAGAATCAAAAGGTGATAAAGAGGAGGATTCAATAATGGGAGAGAGTATACAAACTCAGGATACTAGTGGTGTATTTAGTGAGCAGAAATTTGAAACTCTTTTTCAAAAATTATTATACACTATTGAAAATAATCATCAAAGTATGAATCAAAAGTTTGAAGAAAACAATTTAAGTATGAATCAAAAGTTAGAAGAGAAGTTTGAAGAAAATGATTTAAAATTAAAAGAGACTAAGGAGGAAATTAATTCTAAGATAGATAAAATTTTTATAGCTTTAAGAAAAGAAAATTTAGAATTAAACGCTAAGTTAGAGACAAAATTAGATCAATCAGTAGTAGATTTAAAGAAAGAAATCTCTAGTAATGAGACAAAATGTGAAAATAAAGGTAAATTTCTGATTCAAGAAATAAATGATAGATCTGCCAAAACACAAATTAGTCTAGATAAGGATGAGAATAAAATAAATTCTTTAGAAATAAAAATAATAAATGATGAAAAGGTAAATAAGGAACAATTTCAACAGCTTTCATATAAAATGGAAGATTGTAGAAATAAGTATAGTGCTTGTAATGATACCATGTTAACATTACAAGACAAAACGTTAACATTTGAGAATACGATTAAACAACTGGAGGATAAAGTAATACACGGGGTCAATATGCCTAGTGTATCTTTATCGCAAATACTAGTTAGTGCAGAAAATATACCCAAATTCTCGGGATTTTACAAGGATAATCCTATGGCGTTCATGAGGACTATTAAAACCTACATGAGGGGCATATCGGATGAAATGTCCAAATTACATTTCATAAGGGGATGTCTTAAAGATTATGCACTCCAATGGTATGATATGATCTTTGATGAAGTGGCAAACTTTAGAGATTTTGAAACCCGCTTTGTAAGACAGTACTGGGGTCAAACACAACAAAGAAGGATAAGACATGATCTGGTGTTTGGTAAATACAGATCAGGATCCTCCAGAGAGAATTATATAATAAGGAAATATTCTTTCCTTAAGCACATACAACCAATGATAGAAGAAAGTGACATTGTATCGCAATTAGCTGCACATTGTATTAAGACTTAATTTAAGTGTATAAAATATAAAAGAAACAATAATAATAAGTTTATTGTATTTAAAAAAATTTAACATGAGTATATTGGGATGCATACACTTTTATGTGAGAAAATGTAGACATAAAAATTGAATTTATATTTACAATTTAAATAAGTACTAAAATAAAAGACGAGATAGAATTTATTTATAGAAAAGAGAAACAAGATGTATGGTTTGTGTATAATGAAGAACAACCTGACTTTATAAAATGTGTGAGAATTGCACAGAACATTTTAAATAATGGACCGTTGTTTAAAAATAAAAAAGAAATGAAAGCAAATAACCCAGAGAGGGTTATGCTTATGGATGGTAGTGTAATACGAACTAGTCATCTTAATGCAGTAATAATGTATGAAGAAAATAGAATTCGATATGCACGAGAGAAAGATAATTGAATAATTATGTAAACTTGAGAACGTGCATAAGGTAATAAAATTTATTAAATAAATCATACAAAAAGAATAAATATTTACCTTAACTTATGACTAGATAAGTAAATAAAAAAGAGGATATAAATAAAAATATTCTGAGACATCAGCAGTAGTGTTTTTTTTATAAACGACAGCTGGTAATAATAGAATACATTCAGGAATTTCTATATGTAATATTATGTTTCATAAGCTGTAGAGAGGTTTGTACGGTTTTTGATGACCTACAAAATAAAAAGAAAATATAATGTAAACTTGGTTTGTAGTTTATTACAGATAGATATATCACCGTTGGAGAAGTCTTGGATAGAAGGAGGCGACGAAGGGGCAAACCAAGTGGACCATGGTGGTGCAAGTAATCTTATTAAAAGGATACCTGTTGTTTGCAATGTTTTTCCAATATTGCCGAGAGCTGGAAAAAGAACAAAAATAAGAATTGTATTAGCTAATGGAAAGAGGAAATATGTGAAAAATAGTAAAGAAGGTAATAAATTCATAGACAAATATAAAGAAGAGTTATATTAATACAAGTATACCTACGTTGGAGAAACGCTGTACAATTTATAAGAAACTTTTAAGTTGTAAACAGACAATTCTCGGGGTGTTGACCATTTGCGGTGAGGAACTGTCAAAAAGACAACAAGTGCGTGTGTGTGGGTGTTCAAATCACTACGGCAACTTGAAAGCCAGGAGCACTGAAGATGCAGGGTGACAACTTAAATGGCAGTTTCTGAAGATGGCGTTGAGAACGGTCACGTGTCTTTCCCGGGAATATAAATTGAAAACAAGAATCGACAAGATTCATTAATTGATTCATTCATTGATTGATTCACAGATTAGCTGGTTATATAAAACTTAAAATCGTAGGGTTAGATACACCACGATTCATATTGATTTCTTTTGTATTAGCGTGTTAATTTTATTTTCATTCAAGTTTCATTCATTTTTATTTTCTTTGTTTAATTGTTTTTTTGTAATTTTGTAAAAATAATGGAGATGGAAATGACCAAATTTGAAAAGTTTTTCAATGATTCAAAGTAAGGTAGAGGCAAAGACTTATCAATGTAGCTATACGAGTATTGAAATATATCGTGCGAACGTATATTCAATATAACGTTATGCAACAGGGATAATAAATATTTTCCTGAGATAGTAATAAGCATTCTTTAGTTTCAAGTTTAAAAGAGATAAAATAATTAATGGTGTTGAGTGTTAAGAGGATATAGCGTGCAAATGTATATTTTCTGGCACAGTATTTGGCATCATTAATAGTTACAATAAAATTTTGATTAAGAATTAATGATTTAAGATTAGATTTGAAATAAGGAAAGTGTTTCTGGGTAGCGGACTCTGAAATGCTAGCTATAACGCGTGCGAATGGTTATAGATAGTAATCAGATTCAAGCTTTTCTCCAAACATTGACCATAAAATAAACAATATACAAAAGTTAATTGGATTTATTCGTTGATAAACAGGAAAATATTTTTAGAGTTCTATTTAATTAAGTATAAGAAAATATATTCGTATCATAAAGAAACGTTACAACCTAGAACAAGCTACAAACGTTTTCTTATAATTATGTTTCTTTAAAATATATATAGTGAATACAGTATAGCGATGCTATATTTATTTTTATGTAATAAATATTAAATAAATTCGACAATTATGTTTTATATGATTTCTGGTTTTTCATTTTAAATAAGCTATAACCTTATCCCAATCTTAAATAAAAACAAGAGATTTGACGAGAGGGAAGAAATTCAGATACACTGAAGAATTCACGTATACTTATAAAGTACGTGCTGTTAAGATAAATAAAATACACATTAAGGATAATAAAAATTATCATCATCTTAATTATTTATGTTGCTGGAACAGCACACAACATAATTTATTTGGCAAGGCCTAATGTATGGCAATACTACAATTATCATATTCAAAATAGTTATGTTGCCACATCAATATGTCCTAAAAGTCTTTTAAAACTTTTCAACTGTAGGGTGCTAAATTTAAAAAGAAATTCAATCATGTGCATCTCGCTAGACCACTTATGAGAAAAAACTATTTATGTAACTTTGAACAACAATGTATTTTAGAGAATAACGTAATCTACATACATTTTGAAATGGTAACAGCAAATTGTCTGTTACACCCGCAACAACGTCGAAACTTATATTTTATTGACCAGATGAGTCACGATATGGGGAGATCACAATAGTGTAGAGGTGGGTATTGATAAACGCAGGGCCGAGCTAACTCAAGCCGCAGATGGCGTGTCGGTTCAGATAACTAAACTAATGAAATGAGCGTCGGTCGGCGACGACGCAAGCGACGTTGTCCGGGCACCAGGAGACTGTGCTACCTTACGGTAACCTACCTGCGTTCCCTACTGAACTGCCACTGGCTGTGTCCCTCCAGCGGGTTTCCTACGGATCACCCTGTACAGGACGACTGCGCCCAACCTTATTCAAATGCTTGTCACAATCAAAATAAAGAAAACAAGATATGTTGAGGTAAAATAAAAGAGAGATTATGATGTGTAGGAAGTTCTATATTTAGTTTTTTTTTTTTTGAAAATAAGTTAAACATGACGGAATGAAGGTTCGAAAATATATTCAACAGACAGAATGAAAATTGAAATTATATAATAAAAGTCAGAATGAAAATTGAAAACATATTAAACAGTCGGATTCAATCCTTAGCAAATCTTAAATTCAAGAACATAACCGCTGGTCATCGGCAGGAGGATGGTCGGCTGCAGAAACGTTTCGTCGCCTTACAGGCTATTCTACAAAAGGTGTTTTACAAGTGCCACCAACGGCGATTTTCAGTAATATGTGTTTTTTTGTTACACAATAAAAAAACAAGATTTAAGATTAGCACTTAAGACTTAAAAAAACAATTAAGTGAAAGGTAAGACGTTAAATTTACAAAATTATGGATTTGATTACAAAATCAAAATTACGAATTAATTAAATAAACTTGTTTACAAATGATAATTTCAATAAATGACGCTTGCAAAAAAAAACATAGGAAAATTTAGTAATTAGCACAAAAGAATCTACTGAGCTTACGGTTTAGAATTTTGCAATTACTTAAATAATTTTTAATAGCTCAGAAATTAAGTAACACACATGAAAGTCAAAATTTTAACGGTAAAGTATTTTCTAGAATTATTATTAAATTAAATGTTCAACACATCAATGAGAAATATTACGGCAGTGAATTTTCTAGGATTATTATTAAACCAAATATTCAACAAATCAATGAGAGCCCTTATCAATTCTTCATAGGGTCACTCTGTATTCAGCAAAAACAATTTGCAATATAAAAAAACGGTAATTTAATTATGATTGCACGTGACCTCGCAAATGATTAAGTGGTGCGTTAGGTATTTATAACCACTCAAATAATCTTAGATAAAATAAAAGGTAAGGTAATTGTCCAGTTCTCTGGTACAGAAATGTCGACAAATTAGTCGAATGTTACGTCGAAAACTACGAATATAGTTGCACTTATCTGACAATACAGGACGTAGGTAGGCACGCTAACTGAAGTCAAGATGGCGGAGGCCCCCTTGTTGGACGGTGAAATTCCACTCCAAAAGTCAAGATGGACGTGACGGTACAACTATTACAGCGACGATGGCAGTCACTACGTTCATAAACGGGAATGTGCGACGGCTATATGAAGGCTTAGCCCCGTACTAAAAATCCTATTAAAGTAGAAAGGAAAAAAAGAAAGCAGAGATAAAATCCCGAAAATTAATACAAAAATAATAATAATAATAAACTTTATTGACACAAAACATATATACATACATATTGCTGTGACTCTTACAAATTTATAAATATATAAAATAAATTTAATTTACTTAATTAAAGCGTAACTGAGAGTCAAGCACGCATCCTAGTGCTAGGCCTTATGCTAGACTAAGATACGGTGAACTTTCTGCTGAAAGGTAGGTTAAGCAAAACATTTTACATGCAACTAGCTCCGCTTGAAAATAAATAGTTCTCTCAGGGGCAGAAAATATGAGTTGATTCTCCTGCTCTTTAATTATCTCCAGGTCAGGTAAAGAAATAAAATACAAAATAAATCTTAATATCTAATTTATTAAAATAAAATAATTTTAAACGAATTCAAAAGTTTTTATCTACAAATATTTACACACAAAAAATCAATATTCAGTCATAATTCAAATTTATACATCATCATCAATAAAATATTACAAGTAATAAAAATAAATGGCATTATGATGTCGTGAAAAACTTATGTCTAAAAAAAAAAATGTGAACGTGATTATTATGATTAATATTTGTCATAGATACATGTAAACAATCAAAAATAAAATAAATTACCCGTGATGAATTGTACTGGAATATAAATAAAAATAAAATTTGTACGGTCTACTATTTGCTAACAAAATATAGACATTAAGGAAGTGGCTTTGCCCTAATTAGTCCTGTCCGGCGCCTTTTCTCGCTCCCAACACAGTACCATCAGATAACAAATTCACACAGATGAGTATCCCAAAGTTCCACCCTACGAGCATGTCCTTTTCAACTCGTTGGACGCAACCCGAACATACATCACAATGTGCACACTCCTTAAGGAATATATAAATTTTACATTAAATAAATAAAATGAAATAAAATAATGTCTCTGCGTATCCAATAAATTAACTCAGCCCTGATTAGTTCTGCCTGGTGCCTTTTCTCGCTCCCAAACGCAGTACCACCAAGACCAATTCGTGTTTTTTTTTTCAAATTCACCAGGACTCCATGCTATGAATTAAATTATGACATAATTCATTTCACACATCCCTGATGTATTATTCAACACGTTAATATTGAACACCCAAATACAACAAAAATATACTTAATACACATATCAAAAGAAATAATATATACATTAAAAAAATAAACTTTACCTTTTTCGCGAAATTCCAATACAAAAACACCACTACAAATAAAGAATTTGGTACGCCACTATACACACATTTATAACAAATATCGTTTAATCACCTTAACTCCTCGTACATCGTTTCAAACTCATCCATAATGAATTTTCAATAAAATTTAATTCACTTATATATATATATATATAACCTATACACACATAAAACAAAATTATTAATTTCAAATACCTTTTGTAGGATAAATAATTTTAAAAGAAAAGTAAATTATGTGAAAATGAAATGATTATGCTATCCAAAGTTATAATTACAATTACTAGAAGGTTCTGTCATAATGTATGGCATAGTACCCCTACATGCAAAACAAAACACTCTAGAAAAAAAAAGAAAATAAAATGAAATTAAATAAATTCAAAACCGAGTTCATAAATAAAAGTATCTCATACATAAGTAATTATTCAAATATATCTAGACATTTCTATGTGATACGCGCTGCATGTTAAAAATAAAATATTATATGCGTTGAATCTTGTTAAAATTTTATAAGTATCAAAAGTCTCAAAAATTATTCTAAGTCCGGATTTAAGAGCAATCCTTTTAAAAGAAGGAGGAAGTGGTTTATCACCTACTTTTAGACTAGTTAATATTGCGGTTTTCACCAAGCAATCCCGGAAATTTTATCCGTCCGCGCTTTTATGCTTAAATTTCTTTATAAAAACATCCGGCAACTTTCGGCAAACACGAATCCACTTCCAAAATTGTATATCGACGGTGCTGCCCTTATCGGTCACATGGGGAAACAGTGTATTAATAATCCTTGAAAAAGGTAAACAAACATGCGAATATAAATTCGTCTATACGTTTATGACTCAGCCGTGCACCTGATAAACAATACTTTTTGCGCCGGTCTACACAGTCGATCTTTGCCAATGTCAGAAGTCTTTGTGCCGGAAACACCTGCTCGCTCCTTTTCATGTAACATTTGATACGTCTTAATATTATAACCTTATAAAAATTTACTAAGATCCTTTTATTGTTTTACTTAAATAAAAATAAAGTTTTCGTAAATTATCGATATAGTGAATATTTATATACACATTATGGTAAAAATGAATAAAGTAAAAATTAATTTAAATAAAATCTTAAAGTGATCTTGATTATACTTATTTATTTACATATTATTATTTATTCAAGATCACTGCATAAATATCCCTATGGGAATATCTGCGATTTATAAGCGAGAATCGCTAATGTCAATGGTATAAATTCAAGATTTCCCATAAATACCAGTTAATATACTTATAGATTGCTTATCATATTATTGATATAAAGCATAGAGACATGAAATTTCCCTATAATATGCTTGTTCTATCTATATACAAGTCAGAAGTAAATATGCAAAACTCTTGGAGTTTATTTTAAACTTTACTCCTTTCATGACGAGAAAGTTTAAACAAATGACATTTAAAACACCTAAATTAATTAAACTACTTATAAATATATATACAAAAGTGTACTTAAATTCTTTAAATTTTACACCTTTCATAGGTATTACAAATATTGTAATTGCATCATCGAGTTCCCTTAAAATGAAGTGGCAATTGTAGTCCACTATTTTGGGAAAACTTCTTAACATTTTTAAGTATCTGGGCTGTGGGTACTTTTCAACTGCATCCAAAACCTCTATTCTCGCATGGGTCCATATAAATTTCACACCCTCTTGTAAAATCATTTTATCATTCACATGATGTGACACATTTTCATCATGTGGGTTTAATATGTGCTGTACGGGCTTTACATACCCATAATGTAAAATATTTTGTTCCTTATGAACAATTTTATTTAAATTCACTAATAAATTTACCACTATTGGATATAATTTCACGAAACATTTATATAGCTGTACCAACCAAAGAGAATTAACGTTTACAAACCACTTTGCATTAGTACTTATTAAAAATAATGTTTCTATTAACTTGGGGAGTTGTAGCTGTTGTTTTATTGATTGAAATAAGCATAAACTTAATTTACTACTCTTAATGTTTTCTAAATAATCTAAATATTCCTTAATTACTACTGTGATGGGGTTCATTAAATTATATACTAAATTTTCAATAATTTCATCTTTTAACAAACTTTTAATTTTAAATTGAACACTTAATTTCTGCTTATGGGAAGATGGATGAGTCGTTTCTGTTTTAAAACAATTATCATAGTCTACTGCTAAATCTACATTACCATTAAATAATTTAACATCTTTTGTCAAAGGATCACTCACATTATCATTATTAATCTGTTTGTTGCAAATCAAATTTTTGTCACCCATACTTATTTCCCGGTGTGAACATTTATTTATTATGTCACCCATATATTTCGTGGCGTCTTTCTTTTGAAGACCCTCCACATGGTGTGTACATTTATTATTTATGTCACCCGTGGCAAACATGGACTCTTCCCTTTGAAGATCATCCACATGGTGTGAACCTTTATCCTTGTCAATCAAACTATCATTATTTATTTTTAAAGTGAGGTCCCTATCAAAATTATCAATGATTGAATTATTAACTAATATTTTATCATCTTGAGCACCTTTGTCCCAAGACATGTTTACTTTATTATTGTGGAAGGTTCTATTTTCCCTTTCCAATTTCGATGTATATAGACTCAAAAAATCCAACCCAAGTACGCAGCAATATTTTAATCTTGGTGTAACAATAAATTGTGTTACAAGTTCTACATCCCCCATCTCTATATTTATACAAAATACATTATCTCGCTTGTAAAAACCTAATTTTTCAAACCTTTTATCAAATAATCCCCCATCTAAAAGTGACAATTCTAATTCACTATCTATTACAGCTACACCATATACATCCCCTACTTTAACATCTACCAGTGGAAATTCAGTGGTTATATTACTTAAATCTACGACGTTTCTCTTGCCTCGTTGTTTCTTCTTTCTCCCTTTGGTTGGACCTACCAAAAATCCAGGTCCTTCTTTATTGCTCCTCTTGACGCATCTCTTGTTACAGCTTCTGTTTTATTTTCTTTATTTTCTATAATTACGTTATTAAATCCTCGGGTATCTTCTGTTTCATTTTTTTCGTATTTCCTTCCTACATGACCCTCCTGTCTCCAATTATTATTATTATTACTATTACTCATATTCTTGTTGTTACCATTCTCCACCCTTCCTCCCTGGTAACTATTATTCTGATACCGATTACCATTGTATCTTTGTTGGTTATTGTGGTTATTACCATTATATCTTTGCTGGACATTATAATAGTTACCATTGTTACCTGCTTTATACACATTTTTATTCTGAGATACACTCCTATCTTCCACGTCGTCCAGACGCTTTACCAATTCCAAGAGTTGCTCAACGGTGTCTATACCCTGTAAAGCAACTGCTTGTACTACCTCATGCTCAAAATGATTAGCTAATTGGGTAACAATGTCACACTCCTGGATCACAGGTTGTATATGTTTCAAGAAAGAATATTTCCGAATAACATAATTCTCTCTAGACGTAATAGAACGATATTTTCCAAAGGTAAGGTCATGTCTAATGCGTCTTTGCTGAGTTTGTCCCCAGTACTGTCTAATAAACATATTTTCTAATTCTTCGTACGTCTGTACCTCATCAATTACCATGTCGTACCATAATAATGCATAATCTCTAAGACACCCCCTCATGAAATGTAATTTTGACATATCATCATTAATACCACGAATGTATGTCTTAATGGTTTTAAGAAATGCCATTGGGTTGTCTTTGTTGTATCCAGAAAACTTAGGTATGTTTTCTGTACCAATAGATATCTGTTGTGGTACAACACCGGGTGTGATTGTACCTTGTTCAACTCTTGTTTTTAAATTCTTAATTGTATCTTGACAATTTAATGTCATATCCTGTAGCTTTAAAAGAGAGTCTGTGCATGCACCATATTTAACCCTACAGTCTTCAAACTTACTTGTTAAATTTTTAACATCTTTCTGAACTGACATGGCACTACTGTCCACCTTCAGTTCCAAGAATTGTATTTTTTCATCTTGTCCTCCAATCCTTTCTTCTATTTGTTTAAAATTTTCTCTTGCTACACTAGCTCTCTCATTCATTTCATCTATTAAGAATTCACTGCTATTCTTACACTTCTTTTCGCTCGCTTCTATTCTCTCATTGATCTGTGTTGTGCTTTGTTTCACATCCTCTTTTATTTTCTCATTCATTGCAGACATCTCCATTCTACAGGCTTTAATTCTTTCGTCAATCTTCTCATTCATTGACTTTACCACAGTTTGTATCTCTATTTTATTTCTATTCATCTCTTCTTTCATCTCAGCTTTATTTTCATCCAACTTTTTATTTATTTCAGTTTTCATTTCCCTTTTGTTCCTTTCCATTTCTTCTTTATTTTCTTCAAACTTTTTATTCATATCTATCTTGTCACATTCCAATTTACAGAAAAGTTTTTCAAATAAAATATCAAATCTGTCTCCGCCTGACATTTCTTTCGTTTCAATTTTTACATTTTCAGTTACATTTTCATCCTCATCAAGAGGTAGCGTCTTTTCTGAATCTGTCACAGAGGAAATGCCTTGTGGTTCCCTGTACGTTTCAAATAAATATTTGGTATCTGTACCACTTTCAGGATTTTCACCCTCACCCTTATACTCAGACATATTTACTTTATCTGTCCTGGCACTTAAAGAGACTTATTTGTGGAGAAAAATAAATCAAAACTTGACAAAATTTTATTTGTGAATTATATTTATTAATTATTCAAATGCACTTAAAGGTGAAAATACCTCCCTTTAATTACACAGCTATTTGAATATTAAATAATCAATTAATTTTTATCTAAACAGTTTAAAAATGTAAAAGTTTTGCCCCACTACGTTGGTCGCCATATAATTATATTATGGAACGGCAAAATTTTTACACCATGAACATTGGACATCATATGAATAATATGGAAATGTGAAATTGCTAGTAAATTGTAAATATATATGAAATGTAAATGCAAAAGTTTTGCCCCACTACGTTGGGTGCCATATAATTATAGAAAGTGTTAACAAATGATATATATAAATGTAAATGTATCATGGCCCCACGTTGGCTAGCGATCATATAATTATGCTGTGACTCTTACAAATTTATAAATATATAAAATAAATTTAATTTACTTAATTAAAGCGTAACTGAGAGTCAAGCACGCATCCTAGTGCTAGGCCTTATGCTAGACTAAGATACGGTGAACTTTCTGCTGAAAGGTAGGTTAAGCAAAACATTTTACATGCAACTAGCTCCGCTTGAAAATAAATAGTTCTCTCAGGGGCAGAAAATATGAGTTGATTCTCCTGCTCTTTAATTATCTCCAGGTCAGGTAAAGAAATAAAATACAAAATAAATCTTAATATCTAATTTATTAAAATAAAATAATTTTAAACGAATTCAAAAGTTTTTATCTACAAATATTTACACACAAAAAATCAATATTCAGTCATAATTCAAATTTATACATCATCATCAATAAAATATTACAAGTAATAAAGAATAAATGACATTATGATGTCGTGAAAAACTTATGTCTAAAAAAAAAATGTGAACGTGATTATTATGATTAATATTTGTCATAGATACATGTAAACAATCAAAAATAAAATAAATTACCCGTGATGAATTGTACTGGAATATAAATAAAAATAAAATTTGTACGGTCTACTATTTGCTAACAAAATATAGACATTAAGGAAGTGGCTTTGCCCTAATTAGTCCTGTCCGGCGCCTTTTCTCGCTCCCAACACAGTACCATCAGATAACAAATTCACACAGATGAGTATCCCAAAGTTCCACCCTACGAGCATGTCCTTTTCAACTCGTTGGACGCAACCCGAACATACATCACAATGTGCACACTCCTTAAGGAATATATAAATTTTACATTAAATAAATAAAATGAAATAAAATAATGTCTCTGCGTATCCAATAAATTAACTCAGCCCTGATTAGTTCTGCCTGGTGCCTTTTCTCGCTCCCAAACGCAGTACCACCAAGACCAATTCGTGTTTTTTTTTTCAAATTCACCAGGACTCCATGCTATGAATTAAATTATGACATAATTCATTTCACACATCCCTGATGTATTATTCAACACGTTAATATTGAACACCCAAATACAACAAAAATATACTTAATACACATATCAAAAGAAATAATATATACATTAAAAAAATAAACTTTACCTTTTTCGCGAAATTCCAATACAAAAACACCACTACAAATAAAGAATTTGGTACGCCACTATACACACATTTATAACAAATATCGTTTAATCACCTTAACTCCTCGTACATCGTTTCAAACTCATCCATAATGAATTTTGAATAAAATTTAATTCACTTATATATATATATATATAACCTATACACACATAAAACAAAATTATTAATTTCAAATACCTTTTGTAGGATAAATAATTTTAAAAGAAAAGTAAATTATGTGAAAATGAAATGATTATGCTATCCAAAGTTATCATTACAATTACTAGAAGGTTCTGTCATAATGTATGGCATAGTACCCCTACATGCAAAACAAAACACTCTAGAAAAAAAAGAAAATAAAATGAAATTAAATAAATTCAAAACCGAGTTCATAAATAAAAGTATCTCATACATAAGTAATTATTCAAATATATCTAGACATTTCTATGTGATACGCGCTGCATGTTAAAAATAAAATATTATATGCGTTGAATCTTGTTAAAATTTTATAAGTATCAAAAGTCTCAAAAATTATTCTAAGTCCGGATTTAAGAGCAATCCTTTTAAAAGAAGGAGGAAGTGGTTTATCACCTACTTTTAGACTAGTTAATATTGCGGTTTTCACCAAGCAATCCCGGAAATTTTATCCGTCCGCGCTTTTATGCTTAAATTTCTTTATAAAAACATCCGGCAACTTTCGGCAAACACGAATCCACTTCCAAAATTGTATATCGACGGTGCTGCCCTTATCGGTCACATGGGGAAACAGTGTATTAATAATCCTTGAAAAAGGTAAACAAACATGCGAATATAAATTCGTCTATACGTTTATGACTCAGCCGTGCACCTGATAAACAATACTTTTTGCGCCGGTCTACACAGTCGATCTTTGCCAATGTCAGAAGTCTTTGTGCCGGAAACACCTGCTCGCTCCTTTTCATGTAACATTTGATACGTCTTAATATTATAACCTTATAAAAATTTACTAAGATCCTTTTATTGTTTTACTTAAATAAAAATAAAGTTTTCGTAAATTATCGATATAGTGAATATTTATATACACATTATGGTAAAAATGAATAAAGTAAAAATTAATTTAAATAAAATCTTAAAGTGATCTTGATTATACTTATTTATTTACATATTATTATTTATTCAAGATCACTGCAATATGTGCCAAATGGCGAAGTTCAGCTATTGCTGTTCAACTTAACCATAAACCTAACCTAACAAATCATAGTGAGAATAAATACTAATTATAACACAGGCATACACACAAAAACACTAAACTAGATACAAGTATAGTCATGCATTAGAAATAGCAACTCAAAGCATAACAACAAAATAATAAATGTATTAATAATATTAATAACCTAATAAATACAAATCTGAATAAATGACAGAATGAAGATAAGTGGACACACAAACGCGCAGGTCACAACAATTGGAGCAGGTGTCGCTTCAAGTTAACTTTAAATGAAGCAGGCGACATACTTTTTAAAGAACTGGGTAGGGAGTTGTAAATTTTTACAATATTGCAGCTGAACGACTTACTGTAAAGGGTAAGTTTATGAATTGGCGGCGTCAGCAGGCCCCTAAATCTCAAATTTAAATTATGAACATCAGTTCTGAATGTAATTTTGTTATAAAGATATGTAGGGGAGCGGGTTATAATAATATTGTGAAATAAACAAGCACTATGCAAATATCTGCGTTGTTCCATATTAAGCCAGCGGACCTCTCTCAACTTATGAGTAATGCGGTCATATTTCCTAATGCCAAAAATAAAGCGCAAACACGAGTTTTGCAGCTTTTGCACACGATAAACATCTCTCTGACGTAAACAAGGACCATATATAACATCCCATAATTTACCTGTGCTAAAACCAGAGATTCACATAGCATTGTTTTTATTGTTTTATTAAGGACCTTCCGATGTGGATAAATCAACCTTAAACCATTGTATCCTCGTTGAATGCACTTGGAGACATGCGCATTAAAGTTCAGCCTGTGATCCACTATCAACCCCAAGTTTTTTGACTCATCCACTAACCCAACATCAACACCACGAATCCTAACTATAACATCATTAATATTAATCCTAACATTCCTACCTACAAAAAGCATAGCAGTAGACTTCGAAGGATTCAGATATAAGGAATGACGTTCGGACAGATCTGCAAGCCTATCGAGGTCAGCACACAGTACTTCGCAGGTCTGCACAATCTCATCTGGCCGACAAGATATATAGACCTGCGTATCATCAGCATAACAGTGGAACTGGGCATGACGCAGTGAAGTATGCAGCTGAGAAGAGTAGATAGAGAACAGCAGAGGACCCAAAACCGAACCCTGCGGTACACCAGAGCGCACATTTTTGTAGGCAGAGAAACTATTATTCATCCTTACCGATTGTTTCCTGAAGGATATATAATTACTCAACAAATCCACCGCACCTCTCCCCAGGCCAATAAAATGTAGAATTGCAATAAGTAATTCATGATCAATAGTGTCGAAAGCTCTACTGAAATCCAACAAAACTAGTATAGTAACCCTACCATTATCCAAATTAGCCATAACATCATCAGTAACCTTCAGCAGGGCAGTGACACAGCCATGACGCTTCCGAAAGCCGGACTGCAATTGCGGCAAAATGTTATTCTTCTCGAGATATTCCCCCAGCTGCTGACCCACAACCCTCTCAAAAATCTTGGACAATACAGGCAGCACACTAATAGGACGTACGTCTTTAAACTCCTTAGGGGCACAGACCTTAGGCACAGGAGTAACTATAGCTTTCTTCCAGACAGACGGAAAAACGGAGCAACTCAGACAGAAATTGATTAGATATGTAAATATTGGTAACAACAAAGGAATACAAAGCCTCAGAGCATCAACCCCCAGCCCATCAGCCCCAATGCACCCTGTTTTAACACTGGTGAGTATCAAAAATATTTTATGCTCATCCACCGGAGCAAAAGAAAATTCAGCGGTGACTTGTACAGAAGTATTCGTGTTGTAATAAGTAAGTAAATCTGTACTACAGTTATTATGCGTGGGTAAATCAAGAAAAAAACTATTCAGTTCATCAGGATCAGAAAGAGACTTTGGCAGCCTCAAAGCCCCGCTCCCACCCGCAATGTTGAGCCGACTGAGATTCCTCCACAATTTCTGTGTATTATTTGCAGCCAGCAAGGAATCAAAGTAGAGGTTCTTTTCCCGCCGGACAGTAAAAGTTGTAAAATTACGTATCTTCATGTAATACGCCCAGTGAGCAGGGTCTTTTGACCGTTTGAATCTCTGCAAGGCCCCATCCCTGACACCCATTAGCATTCTAACATACTCTGTCATCCAAGGAGTACGAGGCTTAGTAAAATGCGAAACCCTAACAGGGGCAAAAATATCTAGTACATGCAGAATAGATGCATTAACAAAGTCTACCTTACCGTCAATATCATGGATATCATAAACAATATGCCAAGGTATCGCACGTAAGTATGATGTAAAAGCAGGATAATCTATATTTTTTAAGTCGCGGTAGGATCTAGTACATGTCTCGCCAGCAGGCACGTGAATAGACAAGTCACACTGAACCAGATCATGATCCGATATGCTAGGGCAATGTACAACCACACAGTCAGAGATAATATCATCACCACGAATAAGAGCCAAATCAAGCAAAGTAGACGATGAGTGGGTAACACGAGTCGGCTGGTCGACCACCTGCCTAAACCCAAAAATTTCCAATAAATTACTGAACTCAATCGCATCATGGTTGTCCGGATCCAGTAAATTAAAATTAAAGTCGCCAAAACAAACAACATGATCATAGGCAACCGATAACTCAGACAGGATATCCTCAAAAGCATCAAGAAATGCAGCCGCATCAAATCTAGGCGCTCGATATAACACCCCAACACAGATAACAGTTTTACAGAGTTTTAAAGTAAGCCATAACTGCTCAATGTTACCGCACACATCAATCAAACAGAAACTGAGACGATTGTGTATATAAAAACCAACACCACCACCACGACCCTCCCTATCATGTCTTACAAAAGTATAACCATCAATATTTACAAGCATAGAAGGTATCGCAGAGCTCAACCACGTCTCAGAAACAGCCACAATATCACAATCATTGTCTAAGATAAAATTTTTAATTTCTGCGTACGAACTAACAAGGGACCTGGCGTTTATGTGAACACACCGTAAATTACTCATTAACAACTAATTATATATCAAGAAGGAGCTAAATGAATTACAAACTATGTATACTATTAGTAAATGGAATAGATGCAGTAGATAGCAACAATTACAAGTTCAATATAACAGATTGCATAATACTAAACAAAACAACCTGTGTCATAAATAAGAAACCATAGTAAATTAGCAACCAAAACAAGATCAATGAAACTTAACAATAAATAATAAATAATTTGATATTTGTATATTAATCTAATACAAAATGTATAAGATGCAGAAAATTAACGTAAATGTAAGGAAGCTATATAAACTAATAAATCAACGCAAAACTATGTAAATAAATATTAAACAAGCAAAAAACAAACAAAGAGCAAAACACTTATTTAAAGTTATGCAAATAGCAGAAGAACAAAATGATAATAAATAATTTGATATATGTACATTAATCTAATACAAAATGTGTAAGATGCAGAAAATTAACGTAAATGTAGGAAGCTATATAAACTGATAAATCAACGCAAAACTACGTAAATAAATATTAAACAAGCAATAAACAAACAAAGAGCAAAACACTTATTTAAAGTTATGCAAATAGCAGAAGAACAAAATGAAATGTACGTACATGAGTCGGTCAGTGTCCTATTTAAACTTATTTAAATCGCTAATATCCGCAACAGGAACCCGGGAGCCATTCTTTTCGGCAAAGATATTTCCATCGTAAGTCCATACTTTCCGCCTACCAAAGACCTGCTCCGCCGCCTTTAGTGTAGTTAATCTGGTGCTTGTGAGATCTTCTTTAATTATTATCCCGGAACCATTCAACCTTTTTTTACAATCCAAAACTTCCTTTCTTTTATAGTAATTTGTGAATTTAACAATAAAAATTCACCCACTTACCCCAAATTTATTGGAGATTCGCGATAACGACTTCACAAGTCACTCAAAAGTACAAAAGATTCAAAGGCCCATCAGCATGGGGTTGCGTAAATTAAAAAAAACGATAAATGCGGTACAATTTACGATAATTTACCTAACTAAGGTACGACATTCGCTGCTTACTCCACCAAAGCCGCTAACGCGAAATATCTACATAGACATAGTAATAAAATTACCAAAAAGGAAAATAAGCAGAATGCACTCTTGCTCTTTAGGCAAAAACGACTTGGAATCGAAAAGTCGAGAACGTGTTTCCCCCTATCTAATGCGCGTCAGCTACACGCATCCTTACAAAAGTATCAAATCACGGAAATAACTCGGAAAGAAAGGCGGGAAGATTTAAATAACAGTAACGACTACAAGACTAAATTTACAGAAGAGAGAGACAATATCGTGACTTATATAATTAGACACAAACATCCTTGGAATTTAAAGCGACGGAAAAATTTATTAAAAACACAACTACAATGCACGTAAGATTAATACGTTAGACCATATGAGAGGGAAAAGTTCACGCTTAAACGTTGGTCACCTGTTTATCACCACACCAAGATCATGACAACTAAGACAACATGGTGGCAATCACAATAAATCTATATAGTAGACAGGATTTATTACGGAAATACAAACAGATCCTGCAGGTAATTATACAACAATTTCAAGCTCTTAAGACGCTTCGATAAGGCGGATGATGAAACCTACCTTAAACATACAGGGCAAACTCGAAGATATAACCTCAGTAAAGGAGAGATTCCAACAGGTGTTTACATTGCGGAATGTTGAGGGCTACAGCAATCAAAACAAACCACGAGAACAGTTAATAGTATGCCTAGTATCAGGTAACCAAATAAGTTCATGCGGTTTTTTATGGTAAAATATAAATATTTATTAAGAAACAATAGTACAATATTATTCATCAAAGTAATTACCATCACACTCAATGACCTTTTGCCAACGTCACACCAATTTTTTTATGCCGGTATTGTAGAACTCTACGGATTTTGAATCAAAAAATTGACGGACTGCGTCTATTACATTAACTCGAGTTTTAAACTGCCTATGTCTCATACAGTTGTCAAGAGACAAAAAAAGATGGTAATTACTTGGCGAAATGTCAGGGGAATATGGAGGATGTGGCAATATTTCCCAGCCAAGTTCACAAATTTTTTCCCGGGTCACTTTTGCAGTATGCGGTTTGGCGTTATCTTGTAAGAATATCACTTTCTTTCGATTGATTAAAGAAGACTGTTTTTGGATGAGTGCTGCTTGTACTCGCTGAAGTTGTTCACAATACAAGTTCGCAGTGATGGTTTGGCCCTTTTCCAAAAACTCATAATGGACTATTCCATTTGCTGTCCACCAAACACACAATAAAATCTTGTTTGGGTGCAAGGAAGCCTTGGGAGTGTGAGGTATTGCATCAGTAGGCGACAACCAATGATACGAACGCTTAGAATTTGAGTATAATATCCATTTTTCGTCGCAGGTTAACAACCGATCAAGAAATGGTTTATTATCGTTGCTTGAAATGTTTGCCGAACAAATGGTAAGACGACTTTATTTGTTATCATTTGACAATTCATGTGGAACCCATTTGCTCAACTTCCACGTCCTTCCTAGCTGATGAAGATGCAAACGAATGGTTTCGTCACTCACATTGAACCTTTCTGCAAGCTCTAGGCACGTTGTACTGGAATTTGCCTCCACAACCTGTTGAAGATCCTCGTTGTTAATGATCTTCGGTCTTCCAGAGCGTGCTTCATCGGTTAAGTTGAAATCTCCCGATGAAAATTTCTTGAACCACTTCTGTGCTGTTCGATCACTTACGACATCGTCTCCGAATGCGGTACATATTTTTCGCGCCGCCACTGCAGCTTTAGTACCAAGTTTGTACTCATAGAGTAAACAACCTCGAATTAAAGTTTTATTCGTTTCCATTTTCAACTATTCAAATTAATAATTAAATAATTGTCACGAAATGTGTATGTATTAAATGACAGAAGGATTGATACTAAAGTGGATGACAGATAACAGACAAGTGCTATCGATCAACAACTTAAAGAATATTCATGGCACTCTGCTGTATACAAAAACCGCATGAACTTATTTGGTTACCTGATATTATAGAGATTTCCTTATTTAATACCGATACGTTTTTTTTAGGGCGATATTCACGATAGAAAATATCATTCGGACGAAACATGTGGGTGTGTTTAGGAATACGTAAGAATACGAGCGACAGTAAATGCAACAAAGCCTGATTGTTGTCTCGCGAAAATTTAAAGCAACATCGACTACAGATAATTCCATAAATGCCACATATTAATGCACTTCGTAGAGTACGGAAGATATAATTAAGCAGGTGTTGGTAAAGCGTAATCAAAGCATATAAAAGTAACTGGTAATGCGGATAATAGGAGTCTACAGGTAGGTTAGAATAAGCTAATGATAAGATAAATAGTTTATAACAGATTTCCCCACTCGTAAAGAGTGTATTTAACCGAAACCACACTAGACACATCTGTCAGTGCACATTACATAACTCAAAGTCCCTAGGGCAACCAATCTTGTATAAGACACGCTCAGATACACAACTAAAGGTCATTTCCATACAGTGTACCGGGAAATGTACAAGGAGCACTCAATTAGTCACGCGCCCAAGTCAATTCCTTAAGAATTTCTTTAATAACACATAACCTTACGAGACATACATACAACATGAAATTTAGGGCATAACAAATTTCCCCCTTTCCAGCGAAAAGAAATTGAACGCAGAGCAATTTCTTGCACCGAAAACATAGGCTGTCGGAATATAAGATAGTTAGAAAGAAAAGGGTAAGCGAGAGTACTAAAACGGACGTCGATCAACACGTGAGCGCATACTGCCACACCCAATCACAGCAACACCAGAGAGCTTGGCCAAAACCACCACGTGGCCCTTCGGCATTCAGCCGGTACGGGATAGAAAAGAAACAAAAGAAAATGGTGTCGAGATTCTGCACAGACGCACCCCGAGACCTGAGCAACCGACAACCCAGCACTATTGGTAGCATCAAGAGGGAAATGGAATAGACGGGTTAGATAACGGTGTGCCCGGCCGGCAGTGATCCTTACGACGGTCGAAGGCACAGGA
The DNA here is from genome assembly GCA_963170755.1 of Amphimallon solstitiale. Lineage (NCBI taxonomy): Eukaryota > Metazoa > Arthropoda > Insecta > Coleoptera > Scarabaeidae > Amphimallon > Amphimallon solstitiale. Next base: position 2,353,003 of record OY720680.1, on the reverse strand, counting down.
ATAGGGAGTAGGCACTACCAATAGGCCAAGATGCGGGCAAGGCAACCCCCGAAACGACACTCTGCAGACACGCGACGGTAAAAGAGACCCTTGGGAGAGGCCCTCGGTATCTCAAAACAAACAAACAAAAGGTCAACTAAAAACGGGTGAAGCTCAGACTGGCGAGACTGCTCAAAGGTACGGTCCGCACGACCACGCGACAAACGGAACATTCCGGGACAACAAAATAAAGGTAGGTCGCCAAACAAAAATAGATATTAGGAAGCAAGATTTTAAAGTCTGGACCGGCGTTGTCCCGATTGAAACGCTGAAGGCGAACGATAAACCAAAAGGCCGAAGTCATAATCAATTCCTGGAGGTAACATTTTGACAGTAAGAATAGCAAAAAGGTCGCCAGGACACGACCCTTGGAAGGCTGAGGACTATCACACATAAAGGGACCATCCCTCTTTATACCTTCTCAAATAAGATAAGTCAAATTCGGTAATTAAGCAATAACCAACATTAGTCAGCTTAAAAGGTAAGTCATGCTCGATAAGGTAAACGAAACGTTGTGTGCACTCCCCTAGCAAGGCTGCCACTCCATGAATGCAAAGATACGGTAAATCCGAAACACACGGAAGCGATAAAGGTACGAGAAGGTACGGAATCACAGATACAATGCTGTGCAATGGGGCCGGTAATCACACCGATAGGTCGATAAAAGAAAAATGCTTGTCCTAAGGTGGTAGAGGGACAATATTAAACAGGATCCATTTAGAAGACTTTTACTTCACGCAGGGTTCACGGTAGGAGAATTCTTTCGGCCCTCTCTACAGGCCAAAATGCCCCTTTAGATGCCTCCTACATCACGCGAGGTAGACGGTAGAGAAATTCTGGTGTTATGGCTGCAAGCCAAGGCACTCTCTACAGGCCAAAGATGGAAGGAGTTAGCGATAAGATAAGGCACGAAGCAACACATAGCGAAATCGTAGGCGAGACAGAAGACAGACTAATTTATTCAACAGACGATTGTCGAAGTTTATCGTCTGAAGTCTGTTTCGCAATTCGTCAGGTAACATTGACCAAATGGAGGGAGAAGGTAGATCAACATGGTACCACTGCAAAACGTAACCCATAAACAAGACCATACCGGGCTAAGATAAACAGAAGGAGTCCGAGAAATTTTCATTTTAGAGACACGCTCTCGATAGATGTTCACAGAATTATCTTCAACAACTCCAGGAGATTCTGTGTCCAACAAGATGAATGGATCCGGTTCACTCGACGCAACAGAGAAATCCAAAGCCGAAGAAACAACAGCGTTTTTACCATTAGCCAAATCAGATATATGCAGATTTAAAGATACACATGGAGCTGTGACATTTGCTGGTTCAAAAAGCTCCAAATTCAAAGAGACATCGGAATCTGCGTTATTTGCGCATACAAGAAACTCTGAGACAGAAGAGACTTCGAAATCTGTATCATTCGCGCATACAAGAAACTATAAATCGGAAGAGGTGGCGGAATCTGAATTATTAGGGCATACAAAAAGCTCTAAGTCAGAAGAGGCAACAGAATTTGTATCATAGGTAAGCTCTAAGTCGGAAGAGACGTCAGAAATTGAATTATAAGTAAACTTTAAGTCGGGAGGTACATCAGAAACTGAGTTATCAATGAGCTCGGGAGTTTCCAATACGGGAGAGACTTCTGACACAGTTTTGATTGGGTTTTCGGAAGAACTCAATTCAGTGAAGGCAACTGAGTCTATCGGAGGTGGGGAGGCAATAATTGGAACATGAGTCGGATCTGGCATGACACTAACTGACGGAGAAGGTTGGCCAATATCTTCATCGTCACTCATGTCAGCTTCGTCGTCACTCATATAATCTTCGTCGTCACTCATATACTCTTCGGCCTTCCATGCCTTATATTCCTCAATAGCAGCACAAGAAGAGGTATCGTTAAGGTCATGAGGGGTAAAGTTTCCGAAAGCTCGAAACTTCGAGAGAAATTTGGCTGTCAACTCAAAACTACGTACAGCAAACCAGATACGTTCGTTCTTCTCATCCTCAGTTCGCGGTCGCGCATTTTCAATGGGGCCAGAGATAAAAGCTAGAGCGGTAGATATTCTCCGATTTTCCGAAACTGTAGATGTACTATCGAGTTGGGCGATAAGAGATTCTATGAGAGCAAACTTTAACCTGATCGCCTCAGCGTCCTCCGCATAAGAAAAAGGGGAGATAAATGCTCTATCGTCTGGCATATCTTTCAACTCTTTTAGAATCATGTAATAAACCACTTGCGCATCCTCCAGCGCACTACCTGGATCTGGCTCGACACCAAAAATAGCAAGTTCATATTTCAAATCCTCAAAGGAAAGTTGTTCAATAAGAACTTTAAACCGAAATGACTCCATTGTAAAGAAAGAAATTATTCAAGGAAAAATTACAGAGATAAACTAGGTCTTGAAATGGTCACAAGACATAAATGTGTACCTGTCGATAACTTAAATGGTTCGTACCAGGTAACAAAAGAAAAGCGAAACTATGAAAAGTCAAAAAGCACGTTAAGACTTGCCTAGAAGGTAATCAGGGAAAATATATAGATATAGGCAAGACCAAAGAAAACGGTGCGATAAGAGTGTTCTAGACAGCAGCCACTCACATAAGTCGAGAAAAGGGCTCAAACCGAGAAAATTACGAAATTTGTGCCTGAAGGTGGTCAGGACCGAAACGTTGATCCGAAACAAGTAGCTTCTCCAAAGTATAACACCACCGTGCGGTACGACGAAATGTTAGTGGCAGAAATACTTGAAGATAAGGAAAATATTCCGGAAGATGAAGAAAACTTTCCGAAACGTTGAACAACGACACGTTGTCACGTTAGAGCAACCAATAACAAGGGAAAATCGAAAAAGGCGAGAAATTTCCCTGAAGATGGTGAAAACTTGGTCGAAACGTCGGTTGTCAAATTTGTTCCGGAAGGTAGCGAAAACTAGGTCGAAACGTTATGTGTCAACTTGTTAGTTGATGGTTGACACAAAATAAAAAGAAAATTTGAGGGTGGCGAAAACTTAGCCGAAACGTTGGGTGGAAATTGTTATTCGATAGGCCCACAACGATGGGCATCAATTTGTTACGAAAGGTAGCGAAAACTTTGCTGAACGTTGGGTAACAAAGAAAGATTTTATTCCGGAAGATGGCGAAAAGTTGGCAGAAACGTTGGGCAACAATTTGTTACTATAATTTCCAAAAGAAAGACCCAAAACGTTGGTGTGCCAATTTGTTGCTATTATTCTCGAAAAGAAAGGCCCTGTGCCAATCTGTTACGGAAGGGGGAGAAAACTTGTCTAAATGTTAGGAGACAGAAAAAGAAATTCCGAAAATGGCGGAAAATTGGCCGAAACTTGGATGAGACACAATAAAAAAAATTGCGAGAAATGGTCGAAACGTTGTGTACCAATTTTGTTCTGAGGGTGGCGAATAGTTGGCCGAAACGTTAGAAGCAACAAGAACAGAGAAATTGGCAGGAAACTGCAAAAAGAAAAAAAATATTCCGGAAGATGGTCAAGACTTGGCCGAAACGCTGGGTTCCAATTTTGTTATTATTATTTCGAAAAGAGAGGCCAAAACGTTAGGTACCAATTTTGTTCTCTTATTTCCAAAAAGAAAGGCCCCACGTTGGGCGCCAAATTTTGTTACACCCGCAACAACGTCGAAACTTATATTTTATTGACCAGATAAGTCACGATATGGGGAGATCACAATAGTGTAGAGGTGTGTATTGAGAAACGCAGGGCCGAGCTAACTCAAGCCGCAGATGGCGTATATAATAAAAGTCAGAATGAAAATTGAAAACATATTAAACAGTCGGATTCAATCCTCAGCAATAAATGACGCTTGCAAAAAAAACATAGGAAAATTTAGTAATTAGCACAAAAGAATCTACTGAGCTTACGGTTTAGAATTTTACAATTACTTAAATAATTTTTAATAGCTCAGAAATTAAGTAACATACATGAAAGTCAAAATTTTAACGATAGAGGATTTTCTAGAATTATTATTAAATTAAATGTTCAACACATCAATGAGAAATATTACGGCAGTGAATTTTCTAGGATTATTATTAAACCAAATGTTCAACAAATCAATGAGAGCCCTTATCAATTCTTCATAGGGTCACTCTGTATTCAGCAAAAACAATTTGCAATATAAAAAAACGGTAATTTAATTAGGATTGCACGTGACCTCGCAAATGATTAAGTGGTGCGTTAGGTATTTATAACCACTCAAATAATCTTAGATCAAATAAAAGGTAAGGTAATTGTCCAGTTCTCTGGTACAGAAATGTCGACAAATTAGTCGAATGTTACGTCGAAAACTACGAATATAGTTGCACTTATCTGACAATACAGGACGTAGGTAGGCACGCTAACTGAAGTCAAGATGGCGGAGGCCCCCTTGTTGGACGGTGAAATTCCACTCCAAAAGTCAAGATGGACGTGACGGTACAACTATTACAGCGACGATGGCAGTCACTACGTTCATAAACGGGAATGTGCGACGGCTATATGAAGGCTTAGCCCCGTACTAAAAATCCTATTAAAGTAGAAAGGAAAAAAAAGAAAGCAGAGATAAAATCCCGAAAATTAATACAAAAATTCACCCACTTACCCCAAATTTATTGGAGATTCGCGATAACGACTTCACAAGTCACTCAAAAGTACAAAAGATTCAAAGGCCCATCAGCATGGGGTTGCGTAAATTAAAAAAAACCATAAATGCGGTACAATTTACGATAATTTACCTAACTAAGGTACGACATTCGCTGCTTACTCCATCAAAGCCGCTTACGCGAAATATATACATAGACATAGTAATAAAATTACCAAAAAGGAAAATAGGCAGAATGCACTCTTGCTCTTTAGGCAAAAACGACTTGGAATCGAAAAGTCGAGATCGTGTTTCCCCCTATCTAATGCGCGTCAGCTACACGCATCCTTACAAAAGTATCAAATCACGGAAATAACTCGGAAAGAAAGGCGGGAAGATTTAAATAACAGTAACGACCACAAGACTAAATTTACAGAAGAGAGAGACAATAACGTGACTTATATAATTAGATACAAAAATCCTCGGAATTTAAAGCGACGAAAAAATTTATTAAAAACACAACTATAATGCACGGAAGATTAATACGTTAGACCATATGAGAGGGAAAAGTTCACGCTTAAACGTTGGTCACCTGTTTATCACCACACCAAGATCATGACAACTAAGACAGCATGGTGGCAATCACAATAAATCTATGTAGTAGACAGAATTTATTACGGAAATACAAACAGATCCTGCAGGTAATTATACAACAATTTCAAGCTCTTAAGACGCTTCGATAAGGCGGATGATGAAATCGACCTTAAACATATATTACAGGGCAAACTCGAAGATATAACCTCAGTAAAGGAGAGATTCCAACAGGTGTTTACATTGCGGAATGTTGAGGGCTACAGCAATCAAAACAAACCACGAGAACAGTTAATAGTATGCCTAGTGTTATAGAGATTTCCTTATTTAATACCGATACGTTTTTTTAGGGCGATATTCACGATAGAAAATATCATTCGAACGAAACATGTGGGTGTGTTTAGGAATACGTAAGAATACGAGCGACAGTAAATGCAACAAAGCCTGATTGTTGTCTCGCGAAAATTTGAAGCAACATCGACTACAGATAATTCCATAAATGCCACATATTAATGCACTTCGTAGAGTACGGAAGATATAATTAAGTAGGTGTTGGTAAAGCGTAATCAAAGCATATAAAAGTAACTGCTAATGCGGATAATACGAGTCTACAGGTAGGTTAGAATAAGCTAATGATAAGATAAATAGTTTATAACAGATTTCCCCACTCGTAAAGAGTGTATTTAACCGAAACCACACTAGACACATCTGTCAGTGCACATTACATAACTCAAAGTCCCGAGGGCAAATAATCATGTATAAGACACGCTCAGATACACAACTAAAGGTCATTTCCATACAGTGTACCGGGAAATGTACAAGGAGCACTCAATTAGTCACGCGCCCAAGTCAATTCCTTAAGAATTTCTTTAATAACACATAACCTTACGAGACATACATACAAAATGAAATTTAAGGCATAACAATGCCTCTGCTCTTTTTATCATGGACTCACGGACTCTTTGAAAAATGTCGGGACTGTTTCTAATTGTTTCGCAAGAAACCGTGATGCGATTTCTTAACTGCTCTTTAGTATGAATTGGTCTGCTGTTAACCAATGTTTTGGGAAGACCCCACAGGAAATACATCTAAACTATTGAGGTCGGGGACCTAGGTGGCCATGCCTGTGGTTCGCCGCGTTCTATCTAGCGATTATTTTATTTTTTTAAATATTCGCGCTCCAGAACACTGAAATGCGCTGGCGTCCCGCCGTGCATAAATCATAGTCGATTTCTTACAAAAATGGGAACATCCTCCATCAAAGATGGTAGTTCTTCTTCGAGAAACTGCCGGTAATTATGTCCATTCAACCTATTAAGAAGGAAGTATGGTCCAGTTAAATAATCACCGCATATTCCAGCCCACACGTTAACGGAAAACTGCTCCTGGTGACGGGATTCCAAGATTGCATGTGGGTTTTCTTCAGCCCAATAATGATTGTTGTGGAAGTTTTGGATGACGTTTCTGGACAAATTGGCTTCATCGGTGAATAAAATTTCAATTTGAAATAATGGATTTTCAATCAATTTATGAAGATACCATTGGCAAAGTTTACCCGTAATGGAAAGTCGCGAGGTAGTATAGCCTGAACCAGTTGGATATGGTAGGGATATAATAAAAAATCATGGAGAATTTTCCAAACAAGAATATGTGAGATATTCAAATTGTTCCCAATTTTTCGTGCACTTAATCCTGGATTTTCCTCAACTAAATTGAAAACCGCTACCTGAATTTCTGAAGTTATTACTGTACGTTGTACACCTTTTAGATGATTGTCTAGTTCAAAACTTCCCTTTTCGCACTACCTTCTATGATCGCCTGAAAATGTTTTTGTGCATTCGGAATATTTCTATTTGAAAAGCCGCTTCATACAACCACCTGGCTTCCAGTGCATTACCATTAGCTAGCCCGTACACATAATGCATGTCTGCATACTCCATGTTTTTCGTACGTAATTTCATAATATCGTGCACATGAATGAATTTTATTTTTTTAAACGAAAACTATACGTCAAACAACAAAAAAACAAGATAGCAAATTCGCTCAGAAACGAATGGGGATTTAAAAAAAAGTACTTTAAGAAAAAGCAATGGCGTAACATATGTTTCTTCAAAAAAATTAAAAAAAAACCGTACAGACACCACAGGTAAAATTTATAAAATTGATTGTACATCAGAAAATGCAGTTTGATGCATAACAGGCGTGTACAAAATTTCACAAAAATGTCAAGGGTAATACCAAAGTTTAAAAAAATGTTATTTTAAACTTTAGCACCCCACAGTTCAAAAGTTAAGACATTTATGAAATATGTTTGTAAGAAGTTTTTTTTCACAAAATGGACTCCCTTAAATATTAGCAAGATTAAGAAACACATGATATGCAACGTGACTAAACATTTATTTCCATACAGAGAATTTGATATTAACAGACGTAACATCAGGCAACTTAATATAAACGCACAACCCATGTAAAAGTATACCAGGCATACCAAATAGAAGAAATCCCTCAAAATATTTTTTATGTTTTTACAAAAACTAGAAAAAACGCATATTTTTTGTAGTCATAGCAGGTATGTATTGATATTGAAAACATTTATAATTAAAAATAAATTTTCTTTTTTCTAATCGCGGTTCGTATGCATTTAAATGTTTAAAAATAATTTAACCTCAATACGGCCATCACGATTTTCTGCAAAAATGGGCAGATATTATTTACAATACCCTTATAATACTATCATCGTCGGATTAGAGTCATTTTAAAATATCGTGGCAATGACTATACAAAAGTACATACATATTTATATATGCATATAGGGTTTATAAGTGAAGCCTCGTGTTGCCTATGATGATTAGGAAACACTCTGATGTCAAAAAATAGTCGATATCCAGTATTAAATTAAACGTAAACTCTCACAGTTCACTACTCCATCATTCATTATATTAATTTAAAACGGAGCTCTGAATTAGCTTATAGCAGCACTTTGCAGTATATGCTCACTGCGAGGAGAGATACTAAGTAAAGAATGACTGACTTAACAGATAAAGTCGCTGTAGTGACAGGAGCTAGTTCCGGAATTGGTGCTTCTATTGTAATCGAGTTGTTACAAATAGGAATGAAGGTATGTGAATTAAATATTATTGCAAAAAGTCTTGATTTTAAAATGTTACTTTAGTTAGAGCTACTGGTGTGATTGTTTTGAAGATACTTAAAAGTAATATACCATCAATAATAGTCAATTTTTCAATACATAATAATAATAATGTGTTCTTTTGTAAAAACGTCAGTTCAAGTAGTTGGTTGATAAATTGAACATGCAAACCAAAAACCCATTAAACATAATATAATGCAAGTAATGGTTACTTCAGAAAGTCTGCCAAACTGTACGGTTCCAATTCACATAATAACACAAATGTTTTATTTTTAAATATGTACAGTTAGAGTATTTATATATCTAATGCGGGTCCTAACTTTTGTCGGATATTTACAGTTGTTGAACTCTACGTGCGCCGGGTAAGTAAGTTGTGCAAATTTGAAGAGCATTTGCATTTGTTTTATCATGGTTTACGTGTAGGTAAGTTGTTTTTGATAAACCACTCTTTAGTTTCTTTCATGGAAGATTTGGCTATAACCTCCAGGTCGTTAAGACTATCAGCCTCCACAAAAAGCGTTGTATCGTCTGCATAAATCATTACAAAAGTGCTTGGACTGTAGGTACAATTTAGCGAGTAGATGTTGTTAAAGTAAATTAAGAATAGCATAGGTCCTAGGGTGCTGTCTTGTGGAACCCCTTGGTTTATAGTTTCAGTCTCAGAGTGCACTGTTTTATCATACCTAGTGATTTGCTGCCTGTTTGATAAATAACTACTGACCCAAGCAAGAGCAATACTTCTAATTCATGTTCAATACTATCAAAAGCTTTTGATACACCGAGAAGAGAACACCACATGGTATTCTTTATTTTTAAGAGTAGCTAGAATATACGATCTGTAAAATCAAACAGTGCGGTTTCAATACTTTTGCCTTTGACAAAACCATGTTGATTTACTTATTAGCTTATGTTGTACAAAAAAAAGTTAAATAAGCTCTCATGCTCAACTTTTTCAAATAATTTGCAAAACCCGTCAGTAAGCTTATCGGTCTGTAAATATCTACAAGGATATCCCACCTTATTCCTTGGCTACACCGGACTGATGATGACCAATTAGTCAGAAACACGTGTCTACGGTTGCACTACAGCGGATTTTACCCCAATATTCCCTTTTTCTTGTGTTATTCATATCATCAGGACAACTTTTTTTTTTGGAAATATGCACAATATCGGCAAGTTTTAAATAATATGGAAAATAGCCAGTCATGAAAGAATGGTTGACTATAAGAGAAAGAAGGACAACAAAAGTGTTGGTGCAGCTTTTGAGGGACTTTATTGGAACACCATCTACTTCCGACGAGTAAGAATTAGTTAATGATTTAGTAAATGGTAAGAGTTCATCACTAGACTTAGGGAATAGATAAAATGAAAAACTGCTGTATGCAACACCTGCATCGCAATTATGTATCTGGTTTTTCACATTATCCGAGGAAAAAAGCTGATTAATTTATTGCGCTATTTATGTTAGTAGAGCTTAACAACTGATGCTCGAAATACTCACGCTTAGATGCACTTACAGAAAATTTATATAGTTTCTTATAATAGTCGAGTGTTGGTTTATACTCGGCATCGTAGTCTGAAATAATTTGTAATGTGGACACAGTTTTTCTGAGATTAAGTGAGTTGTTAAAAATTGGAGCAGGCTGTCTTTTCTTATTCAATAAAGTTGTGAAAAATAAACAAATTCTGCTATCAGCATCAACTTATTGAGAAAAGATAAAAAATCCGTTGTGGCTAAATGTCCGCTGGAGGTTCTGCACGTATAAACTGTCGACGGCACCTATACGATTGTAGTAACGGGTTCGCCGACAAAACCAGTATTTTCTGCATATTATTATTATGGCCATTATGACATAGGCGGAATTTTTATGTAGTATAGTAACATGTCGCCGACTGGTAAAAATCGACAAAACAAATACGCCATTCTGCTGTGTCTGCAAAAAACACTGTCTGAGTCGGCGGATTCGTTATTGCAATAGTAGATTCCGCCGGCCGGGGGAACTCTCGGTTAATAGCGGCAAAACCGCCGGCGGACACTTAGCCACACCGTAAGAAAATATGAGTAATTTTTATAGCTTATATTACATTTATATGATCATTGCTTGAGTAGAAATTACAAACAAATAACGGACAGTATGACTGAGAAAATGTTTGATTTTTATTAGGCACGTATTTGATTGAATTTAGATCACATTCTGATTATTGATCGAGTAAAGCTAAGTATAAAATGCAATATTTCAAAACACAATCTAATAATTTTATATAATTTGGTTGTAAATTCTTATTACACATATATTAGTTTGTTACATTCTCTTCTTTACAGCTAAACAGAATAGTTGTTTACGAACTAAGTATGGGAAGACTATTTTCCCGCATTAGCGCATTTTGAAAGCACGAGCGACCGCAGGAATCGAGTGCTTTTAATTGCGCGAATGCATGGAAGCAGTCTTCACGCAAGTGGTTTGTACTATATTTTTTATACGAACATTAAATTAAAATCATATCTAACTTAAAATAGATCACCTAATTAAATTAAACATTTCATGTACGTAACTATTACTCACCTTTCCCTAAAATTAAGTTATTATATTATTACACATGGCAAAAATGAGGTATTTATTCTTATATTTATACATTTATAGTACATTTATTGCGTTTTTCGGTTTAATTAAAATTTATTATAAACTGCTAATATGAATGTCGATGTGGTCAAATAGATGACGCTTTAATGTCGCTTAAGATGTCGTCAAATAGAGGGCGCCACTCCTATTTCCACAACTTTTAGTAAAGAATAGTCGAAGGAAGTTGTATTTGATAGACTAAATTTTATTACTATCAAGTTAGATTTTTTTTTTATATGTCCCAAACAGCCAGTGTTTTTTCAATTTTTACAGTCGCCTCGACCGGGAAATTCTCTTTCCTGGTCGAGCGACACATGCGACAAATGTCACTTTACAGGCGGTGAGTACAAAAAAGTATATATAATCATAGTATACCGGGTGTCTGTTTAAGCTCGGCTACTTCGCGGAAAAAATTTGATAGTAAAATGGATGACGGGAATTACAACAAAAATATTTTTAAGTTTCCAAAATGATCGCGGGGGGGGGGGGGGCACTTCTCAAGATAAATTAAAAATTCGATAATTTTTCATTAAATACTAGATTAAGATAGATTAAAAATTTTACTAGCAACATTTTTAGACGTTTTTGTACAACTTTTATTTGAAACTTTTTGATCTAACTCCCATACGAAGGGGAGAGTGGAGGGGAGTATGTCTGCCTACAAAAGTATGTATAATTTTGGTTTGCCCCAACGGATTCTAATGTTTCCGGGCTCATTAGATAGATAATTTTACAAAGAATTGAAGGATATGTAGCACGAAATTACGTGGTTGTCAAAGAAAATAACAGGGGGCGCTGTTCTTAATGTAGGGATATTACTTGTTTTTTCTTTAAAATTTTAAATCGAACGGTATATTTTTAATATCGTAATATTGAAGCACATATAAAACTGAAGAGAATGATGAAAACCGGAAGATGCTACCTTTTTTCTTGACGAAGATATAGTCATACAAGGACAATCCAAAAAATAAAACTTTTTAAATATAAATTTATTTATTTATTGAGAGTAATAAGTTTATTTTAATTTTAAGACGGTCTCTAGACAAGGCATAGTTCGTTTTCACTTGAAATTTCATCAAACTCTTCGCTAAATGTATTTATTTCAATCTTTTTATCGATTTTTTAACTCATTGCATATGTTACGTTAGATTATCCGTTTAAATGTTTTTAAATACTCTAGCTATTATTTTTTAAATATCATTTCTTATCTTTTCAACATTGAAATAAAATAATAATAATAGTGAACGGTGTATTTTGCTTTTTTTTTTTAATTTCCATCACACGACAAGGCATGCACAGTTATACTAAATTACATTATGATGATATTTCCAATGTAGGCCATGAAAATCGAAATGCAATGATATTAGTGTCACTTGTAGTTAAATCTTTTGTACGTATTTAGTATATTAAGCCTTTTTGGACACCTGCACATAATTATTAGGTTTGTAAAATGTCGTATTCTAACGTTGAAGGTTATGACATGATCAGAATGTATTTTCAATGCTTTGAAAATGCATTCTTGCTTCGGGGCAATATTCCCTAAATTATCCCGAAAGAAGCCATTATTGAGTTTTTATTCGCCTTGCCAGATGTTCTTGCTGTTTATTTATAGGGCAGAATAAAAGACATAGTTTATTACAAAAAGGCAAGTACAACAATTGCTGCCTCCGAAATGGAAGTAACCCTGCTCTCTACTAATCGACAAGTAAACGTGTATTGAAAATGAAGGTACTTTGAACATTTGTTAAGTTGAAGTTTTTTCTTGTTTTTTTTTTGTACTTTCTGATTAAATATATTTTCTTTTCCGTTATAATACTTGGCCAATGTATTTTCTTATTTATGTTTAGATATATAATAGGTTCTTATATTTACTTTCATGTTATAGGCGGGGATGAATTAGATATCAATTTGTATACCCTTTCGTTACTAATGAGTAAATGATTTGATTATAACTAATGCATTATATTATATTGTTTTTTGTTCTCGTTATTAACTACTTAGCTCACGAGTTATGGAAATTTTTTTTGCTGTTTTCCTATAATTAGATCTACTTATATCTGTTGGGTAATAAAGATATATTATTATTATTATTATTATTATTATTATTATTATTATTATTATCATTATTATTATTTTATTTTAATGTCTAAAAAGACAAGACATGAAATTTAAAAATAGGTAGAGAATTTGAAAACATTTAAGAGGAGAATCTAATGCAACATATTGCTGTGACTCTTACAAATTGAGATTTATATAAAATAATTTAAACTATTCAATCAATGAGTAGGTAAGAAGCAAGCATGCATCCTAGTGCTAAGCCTTATGCTAGACTAAGATACAACAAATTTTCTGCTAAATAGTAGGTTAGGCAATTTTACATTTAACTAGCTCAGTTTAGAATGACTAAAAAGAAATGTTCTCTCAGGGGCAGAAAATATAAATAAATTCTCCAATCAATTTGAATGCACCAGGCGGTGAGTACAAAAAAGTATATATAATCATAGTATACCGGGTGTCTGGTAAAGAAAATAAAATGCAAAATAAATCTTATCATCTAATTTATTAAAAGAAAGTATCAATAAAACGGGAAATTTTAAATTACACAAATATATATATATACAAAATTTTAATATTTCAAAACATCATCTAAAACTACCCATATCATAATCAACTAGTCAATATAATAAAGAAATTATAATAAATGAAAGCATAACGTCGAGAAAAATTTATATTTTAAAAATAAACGTGATTATCATGATTTATATTCATCATAGATACATGTAAACAATCAACATCTTTAATAAAATAAAATTTATCGCATATGATGAATTGTACTGGAATATGAATAACCAAAAATTACGCGATTTATTATTTACAAATAAAAAATATAAACATTAAGGGAATGGCTTTGCCCTAATTAGTCCCGTCTGGCGACTTTGCTCGCTCCCAAGACATTACCATCAGAAAGCAAATTCACACTGGTAGGTACCCCAAAGTTCCACCCTACGAGTGTGTCTTTTTAACTCGTCGGACACAACCCGAACATACACCACCATGTGCTCACCCCTTTAGGCATATATACAAATTTTAAATTTAATAAAATAAAAGTCTTTGTGCATTTAATTAATTAACTCAGCCCTGATTAGTTCTGCCTGGCGCCTTTTCTCGCTCCCAACACAGTACCACCAAGACTAATTCGTGTTTTACGGATTCACCAGGACTCCATGCTATGAATTAAACAACTACTTAATTCATTGCACACATCCCTGATCTATTACCCAACACGTTAATATCAAACACACAAGTACTATAAAATATACTTGATATACATAAAAAGAAAATATATATAAAAATAAAACTTTACCTCCCTTTGAGATTCCAATACAAAACACCACTCAAAAAAAATTGGTATAACACTATACACACATTTATAACAAACATTATCAAATCAACTTAATTCTTCGTACATTACTTCAAACTCATCCATCATTAAAAAATTCGATCACTGTTCAATTATTCTATATATACATAAAACAAAATTATTAACCACAAATCCTCTAATCTGGTAAATAAAATAGTAAAGAAAAATCTTTATATAAAAAAAAATCATTACGCTATTCAACTTGATCGTTACAGTCACTAAAATGTTTTATCATAATGCATGGTATAATAACCCTACATATAAAACAAAACATTCTAGAAAAATAAAAAAAAACTCAAAGTTTTAATTAAATAAAACTGTTCCATACATAAATAATTATTTCTAAAATAATTACAAGTTTCAATGTAAATTGAGCTCTAAATTAAAACGATATCTAATTCATAAAGTTATTCTGAGTTCCATCTCAGTTAGAAAAATTCTATAAGTACAGTAAAGTTATTAAGGAAAATATTACAAATTTTAATTTTTGTTGAAAATTTTATAAGTATCGAAAAATCTCTTTGAAAATATTCTAAGTTCAAATTCAAGAATAAACTTTTAAGTTAATATAACATTTAAGAGGAAGAAGAGGTTTCCACCTACTTCTCCTTTTTTCCTCTTTTGAGTGCGGTTTACACCAAGCAACTCCCGGTTTCTCAGCGGTCCCGGATTTATATCGATATTTTTCTTCACAAAAACGTCCGGTTCTGTTCGGCAGATACGATTCCACCTCCAGAATTACATAGCTGCAGTGCTGCACCACTCAGGAAACCAGCGCATTACTAATTTTTCAAAAAGATAAACAAATATGTAAATATAAACTTGTTTACACGTTCATGACTCATCCAATGCATCTAGCGAAAAATATTGTTTTCGCCGGCCACACGGTCGATCTCTCCCGGTCACAGTATTCTTCGTGCGGGAAACACTTTCTCGTTATACTTCACGTAACATTTTATGCTTATTTTAATATTATGACTTTTATAAAAATTATGATAACATTCTAATATTGTTTTGCGTAAATAAAAATTAAATTTTGGCAAAATATTGACTTAATGAATACTTATATACACATCATGATAAAAATAAATAAAGTAACAATTAATTAAAATAAATCTTGAAGTGATCTTGATTACTTATACTTATTTATAATCTACCACCAAACTCAAGGTCACTGCAATATGCAAGAATTAAAAAATCGGTGAAAAGATTGAAATAAATACATTTATGGAAGACTATGATGAAAATTCAAGTGAAAGCGAACTCACTGTCTAGTGACACTTTTAAAATTAAAATTAATTTATTACTCACAATACATAAATAAATTTATATTTAAAATTGTTTATTTTTTTGGATTGTCCTCGTGTAACTATATCTTCGTCAAGAAAAAAGGTAGCAACTTCCGGTTTGTTTTTTACGTGTTTCAATATTGCGATATTAAATATATACCGGTACCATTTAAAATTTTAAAGAAAAAACAAGTAATATACATACATTGAGAACAGCGTCCTCTGTTATTTTCTTTAACAACCACGTAAGTTCGTGCTACATATCCATCAATTCTTTGCAAAATTCTCTATCTAATGAGCCCCGAATCATTAAAATCCGTTGGGGCCAACGCTCCACTCTCCCCTTCGTATGGGATTTAGATCAAAAAGTTTCAAATGAAAGTTGTATAAAAACGTCTAAAAATTTTGCTAGTAAAAATTGTATTCTATATTAATCTAGAATTTACTGAAAAATTATCGAATTTTTAATTTACCTTGAGAATTGCGCCCCCTTGCGATCATTTTGGAAACTTATAAATATTTTTGTTGTA
This sequence comes from Amphimallon solstitiale, assembly GCA_963170755.1. Classification (NCBI taxonomy): domain Eukaryota; kingdom Metazoa; phylum Arthropoda; class Insecta; order Coleoptera; family Scarabaeidae; genus Amphimallon; species Amphimallon solstitiale. Next base: position 2,336,769 of record OY720680.1, on the reverse strand, counting down.
ATTTCCGTCATCCATTTTACTATCAAAATTTTTTCCGCCAGATTTTACGATAAACGGTTGTCGAGATATGGCCGGTGGCCGAGCTTAAACAGACACCCGGTATACGTAAATTAAGTAAACATGAACGAACATATTCTAGATAAACATATAAATAAGTCTGAGTTAGTTAATCAAGACCGAGTCTCAAAACTTAGTATTTAAAATACTAATTAACAAAACAAGATAATACACTTTCTTTTCAAATGTTTTCATATGCATTTGATAAGAGTTGTTTATTTTTTGTAAAGCTAATGAGAAAAGAAATAATGTTGTAAAATCTCTTGAAAATGTACAAATTATGTAAATTTGCCTTTTTTGAAGTAACATATAATTTTGCCATAATAATATGTCATCTCGTCAAAACCGCTACTTATTAAAATATTATTACAAAAGTTAATTTCATCGTCATCATCAAGCCGTGCAATCTTAAAATTATGGCTAAATTCCGAATTGTCATTAAGTTATATGGGCCCTTGCTTTGTATGATATTCTTCTCGACTTTGCCCTGTTCTTACACAGCTCACTTATGCTTACAACTCGCTGACACTGGAACGTACCAAAAGCAAGTTTCTTTCTTTCGGACTCGATGGTGTTTATCTGAAAAGGGGCACATTCCAACCAGATTTACTATTAGGCAACAATTTATCATCTTAAAATACATGAAGAGATGCTTTTTGCGGAAAGTTTTGTATGAACTTGTCGGAAAAATTACAGACTCATACTTGAAAGGATATTGTTGCCCCACGGGTTGCCTCGAGGAGTATCTCGACGTTCATGGTTCCATTTGCAAGGATCAACGCTATGAAGCTGATCATAGCATTCTTTCCAGAAATGGTAAGAGGTGGGTATAGATATATTCTTGTAGTATGATATGGGATTTCAGAATATCATAAATCGTATACATCTGTTTATGTGGGTGTGTGTATTTACTGCTGTATAATTTGTAATATATCTGTTATTGGGCATTAGCCTATTGGGAAATCAAGAATGATTTCCATATTGATTATAATATTATAATTAAGTTTTATTTTGGAATTAGGATCACGGTATTTCACGAGTTTTGTGTTCCCAAAACATTCCATATTGTGACAAAGCTACAAGAGTAGTCGTATTTTTCGATAACCATTTACTTTTCGTCATTTAGAACAACATCTACTCATTTGCGTAATCGGATTCAATTCTACTTATTTAACATTCATGAGCAAGTCAAAAGTCACCATTTACATAACAATTTACTATGTAACGGTGACTGAACTGTAACATTCCGAAAGAACGAATCTTTGTATCGAAAAAAATTTCAATATTTAATTTTCATGAACACTACTTATTTTTTTTATATTTATGAGATACTTTCCTATTATTTGACTAGTATTATTAATTTTATTTATTAATTTATTATATATAGGGGGGAGGAGGGTAATTATGGACAGAGCTGGTAATAGTGGACAAACCCTTTTTTTAATAAAAAACTACGGATATTATTACTACTTAATATTTGTTGTAATATAAGTTATCAATACGATTACTTAAAAAAATTGATATGTTTGGGTTTGTCTACTATTACTCCCAGGGGGAAATTGTAGACTCGACGTATAATTCTCATCTAACGCACTGTTTCAAAATGCTGGTAATACGGGACAACAGTGAAACATCCCTTATTTAAATGTGTATTTTTTTATTTCACTTTTTTTTGCAAAAACAGAACGTAATTACTTAGGAAAAACAAAACCAACATTATTCAGTCTGAATTAAAAAACATTTTTATAAAACTTTATAACATTTTATCTTCTTTTTAAAGAAATCAACACAACTGAACGCCTATAGTAACCCTGGATTCGGCAGCAGAGCTATAATTTGATCGCAATCTACGAATACGTATCAGGCTCTTGAGGGAAAACGAATCTGGTTTCACTTCTTTTGTAATTACTCATACAGCTAAGTTTATATCGTCGATCATCTATAACTTGCGAAGTTTTTGCAGCAAAAATTTTCACACTCTCTTTCTTTGCGTTTTGGTTGAAGAGAAACACCCGTACAAATTCGCCAGTTTTAATGTCTTTGGCACCACTTTCAATACTCTCGATATCCTGGTTTTTGGCAATTCTAAGTTCGTCTGTTCCTTTTCTTAAATGTTCTTCTTTTTCCTCCCTTTAAAGGTTCTTCTTCTTCAAACTCTTCGATTTCTAATTCACTTTCCAAGCAAACATCAATATCAGATTCAGATGAGCTAGATGATACTCGTAGTCTTTTTTTTCTTCACATTCAGTGTCAGAGTCTTTCGATTTGACGTGGAAGTACCACTAGAACCAGGCTTTGCCTTATCTTTTACTGTTTTTCACCTGTCTTGAACCTTGAACTTGAGAATTTTTGGTGCAATTTTTGACGTCAATATGTCTCCTACCCTGTCCGATATTCTTTTTCGTGTTTTCTTATAGCTGGCCTTTTTTGTTAAATTTTTTTACAATTTCAATCTTATAAAATCCTCGAAGCGATGTGTTGAAGGCTGGGTAGACTCAGGAAGTGTGATTTGTTCATGGTGTTCCTGCTGCAATTGTGATACATCTTCGTTCTCGTGAACGGCTTGATGTTGATCATGGTTTCTAAATCTTTGCAACTTTACAACATCAAAGTTTCTGTAGAATTTTTTTCAAAATTTACTGGAAAAAGGACAGTACATCTAAATCAAGAAATTAAATATTCGGATTTAAAGGACGTTTCCCAAATAATCTTCAGTTTGGACGAACATTCACTATTGAGTAATAGTTGGCCAGAGTAGTCTCTATTAAATCTTAACATTTCGTTATTCCATGCAATTGTTATCGACTTAAAAACACACTTATCTAGGGGCTGCATATAGTGCGTAACATTTGCTGATAATTTTATCAAAACAAGTCCATTATCAACTGCAGCTTTTGATAGTGCAAAACTTGTGTGAACACCAGCTCCATCATAGATGAGAACAACTTCTTCTTGTTCCGTTCTTTTAAGGTTTTAACAAAAGGCAAACGACTTTCAGTAAACCATTTGAGGAACAGCTCGCCTTTTATCCAGCATCTCTTTTGATTTGTATACACGGTTCCTGGATAATCGTGATCAGGAATCCACTTTTGTCAAACGTACTTTACCATTAATATAATGAACGAAGGCAGCTTGTCTCCATCTGCATTGCCGCACGCCAAAACCGTGGTGTTCTTTTTACCGAATCCTGCAATATATTTAGAAATACGTTTTTATCGTTTTAGGAGCAATCAGTTTAATACCTTTACGATCATAGGAAAACCCGCTTTGATCACAATTGTAAACGCGATCTTCATCTAAAGAACCAATATTTTCTTTTTTGTATAAATCCTCGCATGTTTCTGTATTTTTCCGACGTTGACTTAGGGCTATTGTATCTTTAGCAACGTCACGAAAGGCATTTCCCCGACGAACGTCTTGCAATGCCATGTACACGCGCTTGTGTTGACTTTTGTATGTTCTCAGCATTTTCTGCAACAAAATATGACTTTTTTTCTGTGTCCACTATTGCCTTTATCTTTTGGCCATTATTTCCCATATACCTGACAATGTTGAGGGTAATAGTGGACCGGTCCTTGTGTAAAACTGACTTTAGATAATAGAAAAACATGGCTACCCAAACATAACCTGATTCAACTGACACCAAGCAGAGTTTTGTTTTATTTTAATGACATGCCGTTATTGAGATATTTTTGTTGGTTTGATTTAAGAACCGAACTTGTATGTTCAATTTATCCGTACGATTACTTTCAACAACGATTTATTACAACAACTTACTGGTTGCTGATGTTGTTCATGTTTCACACAACTCAATGAAGTACAGTTCACACCCAAACACAATATTTACGCGCGAACATTTTGAATTTTGTCTATTATTTATTACACCCGCCTACAATTACCCACGCCTCCTCTAGTCAATAATTTGTATATTTATTTGTCCTTGATTTCGTTAATTCAGAATATATTAATTTAGTTATTCGCCTTCTATAATTACAATTATTGTAATATTGATTATTTCTATTTGCATTTAATTCACACATATCTTTAATGAGAGTGGTGAAATGCGGCAACCTTGTCTAAAATCTGGACATTTTTATGAATTTAGTACTGATAACAAGAACCTTGAAGAAACAATCAAATAAATAAACAAACATTTAGGATTTGTAGAACAATCAAAAATAGTAGTCTCTTATCCTGCTGGGTCTTGAAGGGAACATAATAATATTTAAAAAAATAAAATCTGGAAATGGATGGCCTTGAAGAGCTCTCAAAATATACAGAAGGACTGAATCTTAAGCAAGGTCATTAGGCAACCCAACAAGCAAGCCGAATGAACACTAAAGGATTACCGAAACAACTAATGAAACGCCAACCATCAAATAGATAATACATATTTTAGAAATGACCGTTAGGCGTTCGGCGTTAGTTTGGAAACAAGGCACCAAGATGGAGGGCGCTACTATAAGTTTTGTTACAATATTCGGGGCGCTCTCTCACGGAAAATAGTTAAATGTAACAAAATCTAGGTTGCTATTTTATTTTCTACTTCAAATAAACTGACGGCATACTTCTTATATACCTGTCTCTGTCGTACATACAGATGAATAGTCTTTCAAATAAAAAATATACATGTGAAAAAAACGCGAAATAGAACTGTACGCCTTTGTTGTGTTTTGTACATACAAGCGCATTTACAAGCAAGAAGTTTTAATAGACACATTTTATTATACAGTGAGGACGCGCGGGTTGGAATAAATTCATTTTTATTTTTAGCTGCGTTTTTTTTGATGGTAAATTGATGTACAAAGGTTGGTCCAAAAATAAGTTATGACCATCAATTTTTTTTTCAAATGGAAATATACATTTTTTATTTAGTTTGTTAATTCTGCATCGAATTCTAAGTATGTTTCATGTACCATGTCCTATACCCAAACTCAACAGTTATCGAGAAATTTACAATATGAATAACTGCAGTAATTGATATGTTCACTTGTAAATTTCTCGATAACTGTTGAGTTTGGGTATAGGACATGGTACATGAAACATACTTATAATTCGATGTAGAATTAGCAAATTAAATAAAAAACATATGTTTCCATTTGGAAAAAAAATTATGGTCGTAACTTATTTTTGGACCACCTTTCTACATCAATTTACCATCAAAAAAACCGCAGCTAAAAATAAAAATCGACCTATCCGAGCGTTTTTCCATAAAACAAAATCAAAAATTTTAAATGAATTTTTTCCAACACGCGCGTCCTCACTGTATATTATTTGTTCGCCCAAGTTATATATATATATGTCTTTACTGAATTTAAAATATCTTTCAAATATTCTAAATTCTGATTATGATTATTTAATATTTATATACAATAGATAATATTGAAACCCTATTTACTGCTGTTTTTATAATTCATTGTCAAAGTTGTATGCAAAATATGTCTTGTTAATATATACAGGCTGTGTCATATTGAATAGAGGGTAGGTTTAAATTTGACAAAGTTGACAGATTTTGTGCTTGAGGGAAGATGGATCTGGAACAAATGATGCCTAAAATGGTGGGTTTTACTCTTTTAACTAGAGCACTTTTATTTGAACCCACTGACTAAAGCTAAAATCACATTATTAGCTCCAATTACAGCGTTTTCTCTAAATTTTTAAAATGCGTTTTAATTCTTTCTTGGCACCATCAAACATGTGGTCTTGGAATTTTAAACTATTGTCACAGGTAAGTCAATAGCCAAAGTAAAATACCGTAAATAAACGAAGAGAAACGAAATATTCTTAAAGTCTTTTCACTTTCAAAACGTGGACGTATGCAAAAATCTCGAGCTCCAATATTTTCCTCATCACAATATTTCTTTACACTACGTATTAAAAAATAAAAAAATAATGAGGTGTGGTCACCACACGACTTTCTTATACTTATAAGCGTTTCAAATTATACATAACTTGTTCTAAATTGTTTTAAATATCTTTATTGTAGAAAAATAATCCGAAAAATAAACCTGTAAGTGTGTTACTTCAAGTTCAAATTTTAAGAATTTTTTCATACAAAAAATATTCAAAATTCTATTCTAAATACTTCTATTATTTTAATAAATCTCTATCGAATGCATACTTTGTGAGATATTTGAAAAAAGTGCTACCTCGCTAAGAGTAGAAGTGCTACTTCCGATCCAAATTTCGAAATTTCATTTACACAAGAAATATCCCAAATCTAGCTCTAAATACTTTTGCACTATTGATAAATATATATAGAATGCATAATTTAAGACATTTGCAAAAAATCGGTATTCCATAGAGTAAAAGTGTTACTTCCGGTCCGAATTTTAAAATTTTTTGTTATACAAAAGGTATTGAAAATTATGTTCTAAATACTTACATCATCGTAACGTACCTGCCTAAAAGGCATGACTTCCGAAATATTCGCAAAAAACTGATTTTCGATAAGAGTAAAAGACCTATTTCAGGTAAAAATTTCGAAAAACTTTTTTAATAAAATTCTTCTCAAATTTAATTTTGAGTACATTTGAATTCTTTATAAATTTGTATAAACTTAGACAAAATAAACTGAAGTAAACTGCTACTTCCGGTCGGTCGATTTTACTGAAAATCTAATTAGATCTCAAGAGGCAGATTATACTCGTAAATACAAAATTTGGAATTGATATCTAAAGCCGTTTGACCGCTATCGTCGTCACACACACACACTGATAGACAGACACACACACACACACACACAGAGAGAGAGAGAGAGAGCGACATTTCTTAAAAACTACTTTTTCGATCAGGGGCCTTCAAAACGTGGACATCTTGAAAAATCTCGAGGTCGAAAATGTTCATCATCACAATACTTCCTTATACTACGTATAAGAAAGTAAAACAGTATTTTGTTTACCGAGATTGCATATTCAAAATATTTGCGAAGCTTCAAAATTCGGACGATATTCCAGGAATAGTATTTCCTCTCTCTGTATGTATCACAGCGATAGAAGGCAAAAGGTTCAAGCTATCAACTCCACATCTTATATTTAGGAATATAATCTCTCTCTTGAGATTTGATTAGTACAGACCGGACGTATAAGGCCGAAATTACGACGGACAAAAGAAATAATGTATAACTTCACGCAGTTACTGAATAGCACTATTCATATGGCGAACTCCAACATCTGTTTTCGTCCAGAAAACGGACAGCAAAAAGTCGTTTTTACTCTTAAATTCTTCATCAGCGTAGGTAGAACGTGAGGGATTTTTAAAATTTATTATAATTCATAAGATAAATAAAGTACGGAGAGTTTACTGGATTTGAACAATAAAATGAGCAAATAATAATGTATTTTGTATTGTATAGATCACCACTCACTTGTTAACCACTTAAATAAATAAAATTAAACACTTTTTTAAAATACAAAATTTCAGTAGTGCGCCCGTGGGCGATGAGTCATCGGCCGCGCGTGTCCGGTCTGTACTGATTAGATTTTCAGTGAAATCAGTAGACCGGAAGTAGTAGTTTTCGTTAGTGAAAAAATCAAACTTTATCAGTATTTCGTTAAACTACCAAGTTTAATCAGTATTCTTAAAAGGTGCAGATTTGGGGTCGTGACGACTTGTATTGTCGTGTCGCATACCACTAGAGTTGTTTAAAACATTCGTTATTTTCTAACCTTCCCATTGACCAGATGCAGTATTGCAGGCGTTATAAATTGTCTCCAGATTCTAAACATTGATTAAACTTATTTTGATTTAACGGTCCCTATACTCGTGTTTGCGTTAAATTTAAATATAAGGCGTCTTCCCGCGTAGATGTGAAGGATTATTATTAATCTAAAAAAATACTAGGTTTTGGCAAACTCTACAAACACACCTTTAACCTTTACTATTTGTAAAATATTCGTTTCATTGTCATTCAAAGTCCTGTTAACATAAACATTACGCGGCTTGATAAACGATTCATAGCGGATCAGGTTATTGTTAATATTTAGCAAAATGGTTTTGGATACATAGGTATTTAAATACTCTAAGCTTGCAATTTTCGAATATGAAGAATAAAAACATCTTAGTCGGTGTACGACGTTTGCTATTAATAATGACTCAATATATTTTAAAATACATTACTTAATATTAAAAACATTGTTCATGATGTTTTAAATAAATATTTGAAATCAAAAAAATGTTTCGTAATGGTGTTAGAATATAACATAGCGGTTATAAGAAATAAGAAAGTTGATGATGTCCAGAAGAGTCGAAACGCCTATAAACATTTCGATCACGCCATTAGCTAGAAGGCTAAAAGAGTCCCTAAGGATGAACTTTGTGGTCCCTCCCTACAAGGCCAAATTAAACTGGCAATGTTAATAGAAAAAATCAGCATTTTCCGGTTCGAAAGTCATTTATCACTGATCCGTATTCTCAACAGGTCCATAACAGACACATAATCTATCAAATTGGCCGAATTTAAACCTACCGTTTATTCTCAATACGTGAAATCCTTCTGATGAGCGTCGGCATTGAATCAGCCTGTATTCATTTTTCAGAAATGCAATATTAAAAAAGTTTTTGTCTAAATCAAATAAGGAAAGATATACATATACAGATTTACAAACATTATATTTGTTATTAGTTTATAAAACAGGATTTCTGTTCCTTTCCTATTATTTGCCTTTTTACAATTTAGGAAAATTAAGATAAGGTCTTTTCGATGAAATGATTAAAAATAGACATATTTTCTTAAATTGTGGAGAATCCCAAAATTATTTTTGGAAGTCAGAATTTCCGTTTTATAATATAAACACTTAAATAAAAAATGAGGTGTGGCCACCACACGACTTTCTTATACGTATAAGCGTTTCAAATTATAGAAATTTAAGAATTGTTTTTACAAAAATTATTCAAAATCCTATTCTAAGTACTTCTATTCTCTTAATAAATCTCTATAGAATGCATACTTTGCAAGATATTATCAAAAAAGTGCTCCTCGCTAAGAGTAAAAGTGCTACTTCCGGTCCGAATTTTAAAATTTCATTATTATTATTATTATTTATCTGTATCCTCTTTTGCCGTTAGGCGTCGAGGCGATCTGCTTTGCAGAATTTTTTCCATCCTATCCTATCCCTAGTCATTTCTTGAGCTTCCCTCCAGGTACTTCCCCGGTCCGTGAGCAGCTGCGCTATCCCCTGATTCCATATTCTTCTTGGTCTACCTCTGTTTCTCCTCTTGTTCCAGCCGGCCTCCCATATTTCTTTTACAGGGTTCGTGTTACTCATTCGTGTAAGGTGCCCAAACCAACTAAGTTGTTTTTCCTGGATTTTTTCTATTGCTGATGTTACACCTAGTTTTTCTCGTATCTTCTCATTTCTGATTCTATCCAATCTGGTAACACCAACTATTCTCCTTAAAATCCTCATTTCGGTCGCTGTTATTCTTGATTTCAGCGTCTTAGTCAATACCCATGACTCGCTGCCGTAGCATAGTGTCGGAAGAAATATTGTTTTGTAAATCTTTGTCTTGGTTTCACTGCTGACCTCTCTCTTACTTAAAAATATGTACTTCAGTGCATGATATAAACAGTTTACAATTTTGATTCTATTATTCACATCTGCCTCTACATCTCCTTTGTGGTTGATTATGGTTCCAAGATATTTTAAGTTTTCTGTCACCTTTATTGGATAACCATCTATTGTTATATTTGTTTCTTCATCATCTTTGGAGACTGCCAATACCTCCGTTTTTCTTTTATTGATACTCATTCCAAAGTTCCTTAAAGTTTCGTGCCATACATCTATATTTCTTTGCAGGGCATTTTTATTTGGAGCTGCAATTATCAAGTCGTCGGCATACAAGAATTCCTTGGCTATTGCAGGTTGAAGGTTTCTGGACCCTACGTAAATACCCTTTGTTAGACTATTGGCACTTCTTGCAATATCGTCCATAACAGTTATAAAAAGAAGGGGACTCAGAACTCCGCCCTGTCTCACTCCTTTAAGTGTGATAAAGCTTCTTGAATATCCGCTTTCAGTTCTTATTATGTTGCTCGTGTTGGTGTATATACTTTTGACTGCCTTTAGTAGCTCTTTTTTAATCCCTCTCTTCTCCAGCGATGACCATATCCTATGCCTCGGAAGTGTATCGAATGCTTTTTCTAGATCAATTGCACATAGGTACATTTTGCCGTTACTACTCAGAATTCTATCCGAAATTTGCCTTAAACAGAATATCCAGTCCTGCGTGCTCTTGCCCGGCCTGAAACCTGCCTGATTTTCTTGGAGGGTCGATTCTAAGTTTGCTCTTAATCGTTTCTCTATTATTCTTTCGTATATCTTTCCAGCTACTGATAACAATGAGATAGCTCTGTAATTGGAACATGTCGTATTGTCACCTTTTTTGTGTAAGGGGATTATAATTGCTATTTTCCAGTCCTCGGGGGTTGTTTTCCTTTCCCATGCCAAGTTTATTATTCTAAGTAGTAGCTTTAACTCCCATGTATTTCAGCATTTCTGGCTTTAAATTGTCAATTCCGGCTGCTTTTCCTGGTTTTAGCTTTTCCACTGCTTCTGTTATCTCACTCAGTTGTATGTTTGATGTTGTCTCTTCAGCTTCTTCAGGCGAGAAATCCTTGCGTCGACCTCTCCCCCTGTTTCGGCTTCAAACAAATCGCAAAAATATTCATATCATCTATCCCTTATATCCTGTTCTGCGGTTAGAATTCGTCCTTCTTTACTTCTTATATATTGGAGGTGTGTTCCAGCTGACTTACGCAAGGTTTTCAATGTTCTATATAGCAGTTTGGAATTTCCCTTTCCTTGATCTTCCATTTTCGATCCAAAGTCTGTCCAGGATTTTTGTTTTGCTACTTTAATCAATACTTTAACTTGTGTTCTTTTCTTCCTGTATTCTTCATGGTCAGTATTGTTACCAGTTTCTAGATATTTTTTCCAGCATCTTTTCTTTTCTTTTACTGCACTCTTAATTTCTTCACTCCACCAAGGCGTATGTTTTCTGTTTTTTCCGTATCTTGCACTTCCGCATACCTTCTTTGCTGCGTTCACAAGTGTGTTTTTAAGAATTGTCCACAGTCCTTCCATACTTTCTATCTCCAAATGTCCTTGTTCTTTCAATTGTCTGTCTATTTCCTGCCAATATTTATATTTTATGTCGTCCTCTTGAAGTCTGTAACTTCTTATATTTTCAAATACTTTTCCAGCCCCTTCTTTCTTTATCATAACCGTAGAGTCCTTTAATCTTGCTTCGACTAGGTAATGGTCTGAGCCTATTTCGTATCCTCTTTTCACCCTTACATCCAATACCGATTTCCAATCTGCTCGTTTAACCAGCAACAAGTCAATTATAGATTTTTCTTGTCTACTTTTGACTTCCCTGGTATATTTGTGTATATCCTTGTGTTGGAAAAATGTGTTTGTAATAACCATATCATTTGTTAAACAAAAATCTAATATCAGAGAGCCATTCATGTTCTTCTTTTGCTCCCCGTATCTCCCTATTACACCGCCCTCCTTTTCAAAGTTACACCCCACTCGCCCATTAAAGTCGCCAACCACCATAAAATTTTCTTCATTGTACACCTGTTCCTGTAGTTCCATCCAAAAAAGCTCCTTATCCTCTTTCCTATCATTTTCATTCGGTCCGTATATTATGTAAATCATCATTCTCTTTTTTGGGTTCACTCGCCATTGTATACTCATTATCCTCTCATTAGTCAACTTCCAACTATCAACTTGATCAAAGTTGTCCCTGTGTATCAAGCAACCCACACCTGCCTGTGCCCAGACATTTTCTTTTACTCCGCTGTGAATAAGTATGTGCCCATTCCTCAATTTCTTTACCCACTTTCCCTTGAATTTTGTTTCAGTGACTGCTATTAATTTCATATCAGTTTTCTCGAATTCGTCTATCAATTCTTCTTCCTTCCCATTCATTCCACGAATATTCCACGTACCCATTTTCCATTCTGAATTTCCAGGCTTGACCCGCACACTTTCCCTTTCGCCATTGGGCCGATTGTTTGTCTTGTACATATCATTAGTTGCGACTTCATTTGCCCCTTCCACATTCCAGTCCTTATTTGCTTTCTTCCATTTCTGATCCACGCTTTCCTGATTCATTGCCAAAGTCGTCATCATGTTTCCATACCCTTTTGTTTTGCTTAGTTTTTTGTTTGTGGCATTTCTCTTACTGCTATTTCTAGTCCTTTTGTCTCTTTACTCCACCTGTATTCCACACCATCTCTTATCATTTTTTGATACCCTATTTTTATTCCAATTCCTTTTCCCCTTTCCTCTTTAGCAATACTCCTTATTTCCTTTTGTATAAATCTCTCTTCCATTGTTAAGTCGTTCTCAATATATATTCTCGTATTTCTTAACTTACTTTTCGCTTTCATTATTTCCAGTTTAGTTTCAAAAGACTCTAGCTCTACTTTAATCATTTGGAATTGCTCTTCCTTATTTATTTTATAGGCTTTCTTTATATTAGTGTGTACTTCTAATTTTTCCACCAGAAATTCTCTAATATCATCTTTTATTTGGTTTTCATTTACTTTTATACCTTTTATTATTATATTATTTTTCCTTTGCTGCTTTTCATCGTTTTCTACCTTATTTTCAAGTTTTTCTATTCTTTTAATCAGTTGTAACCTTTCCCTTTCCCACTTCTCTTCCTTCTTTCTCATTTCATGTTTTAGATGTATAATTTCTTCCTTAATCTCTTCCATATTCTGTTTAGAGTCCTTCATCATCTGCTTCATCATTTCTTTCAGTTCCTCCATTTTTTCCTCTTCTTCGTTTCTTTTTATATTTTCCGTCGTATTAAACTTTTGTTCGGAATCTAAATTTCTCTCCCGTTCTATCTTCCTCTGTTCCGGCGATCTGATCGTTTTTTTACTTTTATTAAATATATCTTTTCCTCTATCTGTGTCTTTCTCCTCTCCCTCTCTACCTCGCTTCTTGTCGTTGTTCATTCGTCCCCACCTGGCACGCCCGGGCCTTTTTGTTTATTGTATATACACGACTTTAGAAAGCGCAGCGGTCGACAGTTCAGTTACTAGCCCACTTGAGCGAGCGACAGAATCAACCTCCCGGTCTACCCGTCGAAGAGAGATGATCCTATCTCGCCTGCAGCCTAACTTCAATCAATAAATATATATCGATATACTACTTGTTATTATAATCCTATATGTTTCTTCATGTTTACACTCCCTTAAATCCACTTTTCACACTGTTACGTAGCTACAATTGCTCGTAATAGTTCAATGAATGAATTATATTACGGAGCACGATAGCCACGTGTCACTCACACCAGTTCACCTTAAAATTTCATATATACAAAAAATATTGCAAATCCAGTTTTAAATACTTTTGTACTCTTGATAAATATATATAAAATGCATAACTTACGACATATTTGCAAAAAATCGCTATTCGATAAGAGTAAAAGTGGCACTTCCGGTCTGAATTTTGAATTTTTTTTTATACAAAAGATATTGAAAATTATGTTTTAAATACTTTTATACCCGTAACGTACTTGTCTAAAAAGCATGATTTGCGAAATATTCGCAAAAAACTGATTTTCGATAAGAGTAAAAGACCTACTTCCGGTAGGAATTTCGAAAAACTTTTTAAATAAAATTATTCTCAATTTTAATTTTAAGTATATATGAATTCTTTATAAATTTGTTTAAATTTAGTAGTTGCCGAAATATTGACAAAATTCGATTTTTTCGCTGAAGTAAACTGCTACTTCCGGTCTACCGATTTTACTGAAAAACTAATCAGATCTCAAGAGGGAGATTATACACGTAAATACAAAATTTGGAATTGATACCTACAGCGGTTTGACCGCTATCGTGGTCACACACACACACACAGACACACACACACACACACACACACACACACACACACACAGACACACAGACATTTTTTAAAAACCACTTTTTCGGTATCAGGAGACTTCAAAATGTGGACATCTGCAAAAATCTCGAGGTCGAAAATTTTCATCATCACAATACTTCCTTATACTACGTATAAGAAAGTAAAACGAATATCTGATATTCCCGAACTACAACAAAAACTCGTTGTTCGGTTCTGCTATAAAAAAAGGCGCCGTCTGAATTCTGAATAATTTAATTGTAATCTAAGTTAAGACAAACGTTAAGTCTATAGTAGTGCCGTCTTTAATCCAATAAATTTATTCTGCAAATTATCTGCTAGTGCCGCTAATACAATAATTCGACGTTCATACACCATCTTTTGGATTGAATTAAAGTTATTTTTTGTGTTGCCAATCTCTCCATAAACACCGGCTATCTCTAATCTCCCTTATCTGTGGTGAAAACGTAGAAAGGTAAATTAGTCTAGCTACTGTAAGTTGCAATCAAGACCCTTACTAAATAATTTATCATCTCTATAAATTGGAATAATTTTGTTATTGGACATCATATTCCAAGGTTTTCTGATAAAATTACTATTTTGTTATGATTGTTTGCTTCACAATTCCTTTATTTTTATCTGTCATTAAGCTGAATGCATCTTTCTTAGACAAAACTAATGTCTAGATTAGAGTGTTGGACTAATGTAGATTTACACTACGTTTATTGTTGACAGATCAAATCAAAGTACACCAACTTTGTATCTTAATAGTTAAGTATCACCTTTAATAAAGTAGATTATAATTGAAAGAACAAGAAGCAATTTCACACAAGTAAAGCAAGGCACTATTCAGCTGTTTTAATGTTAAGTAGTATACCGGTTGCTTTATTTATCTACAGTGAACACAATATGTGCTTGAATTAAATGACGCTTGAATAACTATTATTAGCTTAGCTTTTGAAGAAGTACAGGAAAAAATATATTCATAATTAAGATGTAAGTATAAGTTCTCTCTCATATAAAATACGAGTTGTTGACTAATAAAGTACCTTCTATACATGAGGTGCTCTAATATCATATAAATATGAAACATAACTAAAACTAGTATTTTTTTTAGATACACACATGTCAATTGAATCTATTAGTTATCTATGCATCTAAGCGACAGTTTTTCCAAAGTCGCGGCGTCGTTAAAAATGCACATTGGCATCATTGTTTATTAACATGTATATTAGTACTAATTCGTCTTTTTATAATACCACTTAATATTAATTATACTGGAATGTCGTTAACCGGAAAATTTTAGGCAGTGTTTCAGAAATCTGACATAATGTTATATCAAAGATTAGACAATGAAGATTTGACACTAGAAAAAGAAACTGCGTTTCTAGAGTAGGATAGAAGACATTACAATATAAATGGATAAAATTTAAACATGTACACATAACCTAGTAAGCAGACGCCACTTACTTTATATCTACTACTTATTTTATTTGTATTAATGATAGGAATAGTTTATCTAACTTCGTAACTACGAGTCTCATACCCGTAGTTACGAAGGTCTCATACCTCAACAAATTAGATAAATGTGCGCATATAAGGGTTGTACCAGTTATTTTTATGCGGTCAAGGATAAAAAATAAATTTCTTTAGATATTCTTAAGATCATGATTGTTACGCCGGAACTACGTCGCACTAAGATAACAGACTATATTAAGGTAAAGATATCGGAGAATCACAATAGGAGATGATTGAATCTGGAAAACGCAGGGCCGAGCTAACTCTGTCGCAGACGGCGTGACGGTTCAGATAAACTAAAACACCTAAAAGAAGAGCGTCGGTCGGCTACGACGCTAGCGACGTTGTCCGGGCACCAGGACACTATGTTACCTTAACGATAACCTACCTGCGCCTCCTATGAGTTACCACTGGCTGTGTCCCTCCAGCGGGTTTCCTATTGATCACTCTGTATAATCAGCTGCACCTAACCTTACGCTTATTCAACTGCTTGTCACAGATATAATAGATAAAAGTAAGGTATGTTGAGGGAATAATAATTAAAAGAAAAGAAATTATAATGTGAAGAAAGGTGCTATATTCATCAAATTGTTCTTCTTTTTTTTTTGAAAAATAAATAGAAACTTGACAGTATAAATTGAAAAAGTATGACACAATAGCTATGTTTTTTTTTAAAATATATAAAATGTTGACAGATAAAAATAGAAAATTGTATGAATTAATAAAAAGGTTTTTTTTTAAAACAAAGTAAAGAAAATTTAGCAGATAATAATAAACAATAGAACCTCTGCGCCTCGGCAGGAGGATGGTCGGCGTAGAAACGTTTCCTTACCTTACAGGCCAATATACATTTGTTATTATAAAACGCCACCAACGGCGAAGTTCCAAATTAAATAGATACAAGTAAATATAATAGGTTTAAGTTAGCGCACAAGGCTTAAAATAATTTAATTAGTTCAGTGACAAGTAAATCGTGAAATTACATAGACAAAATCTTGAAATAACTAAATAAGCTGTTCACAATTATTAATCAATTACAAGACGCTACTGAAAGTTACAATGGAAAACCAGTATTAGCACAAAAGAATCTACTGAGCTTCGGTATTTAAATTTTCTACTATGACTTAACTAAATTCCATAGCTCAGAAAATTAAAAAAAACATACATGAAAGTCAAATTTCTAATTTACGGTAATAAACGTGCTAAAATTACTATCGAATTCAAGATTAAAATTCAACACATCAAAGAGAAATATTATTATTATTACGGTAATGAAAATACTAGAGTTACTACTAATTTAAAGATAGAACACTCCAAGAGATATAGAGCTACGGTAATGAATTTACTAAAAATTATTATTTAATTAAATATACAACACAACAAAGGGTTATATTATTACGGTATTGACATTACTAGAATTATTATTGAACTAAAATATTCAACACAACAATAAGTGCCCTCATCAGATCTTCTTAGGGTCACTCTGTATACAGCAATACCAGTTTGCATAAAGATAACAAAAAAAAAATAAGTATAACGGTAATTTGATTAGGATTAATACGTGACCTTGCAGTTAATCTAAGTGGTGCACTAGTTATTTTAGCCACTCAAAAATTCTTAGGTCAAATATAGGTAAGATAAAGTCCTGTACTCTGGCATAAAGTCGTCGAAAATCAGTCGTAAATTATGATGAAAATTACAACATTAGTTGCACTTAACTGTCAAGATGGACGCAGGATGGCCGCTTCCGGAAACCAAGATGACGGAGGCCCCTCGATGAAGAATTCCACCCCAACAGACAGGATGGACGTATAGGTGCAACTACTGCAGCAACGATAGAAACCACCACGCTCTTCAATGATAATGCGGGGTGATAATACCAGAAATATGGCTACTGAGGGCTTTTGTGCCCGTCAAAAAGAATCCTATTAAATTAGAAGAGAAAAGAAACAAATATAAAATTCCCGAAAATTAACACAAAGTTTCAAACACTTACCCCAAAATGATAATGGAGATTCCGCGATAAACGACTTCACAAGTCACTCAAAGGTGCAAAATTTAGATTAAAAAAAACAGCACGTGGCCATTCGTAAATTTCAGGTAACGATATTTCGATAAAAACCCACGATAAATAACCAAAACTAAGGTATCGATAATTGCTGCTTACTCCATTTAAAGCCGCTTCCGCGAAAAAAATCTACATAGATAATGTAACAAAGTTACTAAAGGAAGGTAAGCAGATTGCACACCATGTTCTCACACAAGAATCGACTATGTAAGTGCCGTCAAAAAGCGGGAACCTTCTTCCATCACTAATGCGCGTCAGCTACACGCATCCTTTCCGAAGTAAGAAGCCCGGAAATATCTCAGAACGAAAGGCGGGAGATTTCAAATAAACATAATAGGCACAAAACTAAATTGACAATAACGGGAGTCAACATCGTGACTTATATATAATTAAACACAACCCTACACATAACTTAGACGAAAAGAAAATAACCGAAACACTCCTACAATTGTACGTAGAATTAACAAAGTCGGCAATTCGAGAGGAACACACATGCTAAACGTTGGCAACGCGTGAAGCGAACGTTCACCTTGACGTAGTAACCAACGTTTGACAGATAGAAATCAAAACAAACCTCAGATGTAGACACAATTTTAATACGGAAGAAAAGGGATTCTGCAGGTAACTATTGAAATTTCCAAACTCTTAAATCATGCTACAAACGGCGGTTAAAAAACCGACCTCCTAATGTTTTGCAGTTAAATCCGCGAAGCCATAACCCCTCAAGGAAAGATATTGATAAAAGCGCAACAAGGCAGTCAGGGAAGGTGAACGCTTGCTATGAACAAATCAGTCCACGGAAACAATTTAACGTATGCCCGTCAATACACAAGATTCCCCTATTTAACACTCCTTGCATTTTTAGTGACATAAACACGAAGGCAGAATATTAGTCAGACGTACAAGAGGGTCTATGTCTAGGGATACACATAAACACAGGCGACAGTAAATACAACGAGGCTGACTGATGTGTCGAAGAATTTAAAAACACAAATAAATGCACTTCGCAGAGTTCGAAAGTAATAAATAAGCAGATATTGATAAAACTGAAACAAGGCGTAAAAAGTAACTGCAAATGCAGATACTTCGCATCTACAGGTAGGGTAAAATAAGCTAGAGATAAGATAGTTAGAATTAGTTACATAAGATACAGAGTTTTTTACACATAAAGAGTGTATTTGCCCGATATTGCACATTACTTATCTATCAATTTCACGGTTCGTGACTTAGGGCTCCGAGAGCGCAAAAGTAGGTTTAGCACACGCACAGACATACAGCAAACGATCTTTTCCACTCGGTGAACCAAACGATGTACAAGGTTCGCTCAAAAAGTCTCGCGCTCATACATATTCTACGTACTTAAATAAAGACACATAATCTTACGAGAACTATATACAAAAGTGAATTTTACAGCATAACATGATATGTAAGTATAAAAACAAGTTACCGAGAATTTTATTTGATTTTTTATCTTTTTACCTATCAGTAGGTAATAATAATAACTTTTATTGTAGTTGTAAAAACTGGGTGCAATTACTTGTTAATAAAATATATACTATGTTCTATACAATGGCTATCAGTAAACATTTTGCATCAGATATGTTCATGAATGTTGAAAGAAAGCATCTGTTGCTACTAGCTGTGCCAAATGAGTTTTCAGAGAAATTACATTTAACTTTAAAAACAATATGTAATATACAGGGTTAGTTTTAAATAGCGCCGTTAAAAAAGGGGGGGTGAAAAAATTATGAGTAATGCCGGTACAAAAAAAATAGCGGTCCAATGTGCACGCAGTGACGAGAAATTGATTTTTCTTTCCTCGAGTTCGAGCCTGTCGCAGTTAATATAGAAACGTAATAAGTTTTATGTAGAGGAATTTAAGTTCCCAAATCATATACTTTTATTTAACGAAAAATAAACATGGTAATGCACTGAGGTTGTCGACCTTTTACACATAAAGGCGGTTAAAAAAAAAAACATCGCCGAGAAAATCTTTTCAATTGTGGTATTTAAGTAAATGCGTATAGGATAGACAAAGTTATAGACCGACATTAACTACATTTTGGCCCTAAAAATTTAGACATTTTTGATGAGTTACAAATAAATTTCTTTTTCGAATTCCAGTTAGACATTTATAGGTAGTCTTCAGATTCGCATAGCCTGGTACCTATTTAGCGGCAACCCTGTATATATGTAATACGTGTTAAGTGTTAATCATGTATTGCATAGTTCAATTAATCATGATTTTTTTTTTATTTTGACGCATTTCACCAGGTTCAGGAAAAGTTGTCAATGGAGAGAGAAAATAAGAAAATATAGGCCACAAAAAGGTAAAAGTTATTTCTAATATTACCATAGGTAACACATTTAGTAATTTCTATATATTATATGTTTATGTATACAGGCTGTTCACACTTAAACCCGCACCATTGGTAACTCCGTTATTATTGGAGCTACGAATTCGTCCAAATTAGCAAACTAGTAGGATTTTTCCTGGCGGTTACGACGATGAAAACAAAAAAACAATTGAACGTCGCGGTTTTCAGATATTTGACAAAATGTAATTTTTTAAATGGAACACCCTATATATTTTTATGCGGTTGAATAAAAAATTTAGTTCTGAATAAAAATGTTTAAATACATTATCTTAAAAAAATGAAAATAAAAAAGTTATCACGTGATTTCTTAAACATTGCATTTTGTTTAAAAAAATTTATGAAAGACGTAGCATGTTTCACATGTTTATCCAATTGAAGTCATCTTCAGATATTAAATAAAATAATATCATAAACATCCTTAAAATTTGCTTACTTTATCACTAAAACGTAAGTTTTCAAATGAGATACCGTGCATTTTTAGGGATTTAGGATTTTTTTTAGGGATGCCTAACGAAATTTGTAATTAAATAATATGTACCGATTATTGTATACTATTCTCTTGTTGAACGGATGAACAAAATTTTTGTATAGGTCCTAGAATGTTTGTTCATAATATTCCTAAATGAATTCAAACGAAACGTTGTGTTTTTAACGAAATTTATTTTGATTTCGTCCACGAAACTTAAGAATAACAAATAAAAGAATAATAAACACTATCAATCAACATACATAACTAAAATAGTTGTTCGAAGGTACCACCTTCTTGGTACAGACACTTGCGGGCTCTTTTCTGAGTGCAGCGCGTGGCTTTGAGAAGGGTCCTTCCATCAATATTCCGAATAATGGCCGTAATGTTATTTTGAAGTTCTTCCACATTTTGGTAACGATGTTTGTAAACTTAATTTTTCACTCGGCCCCATAAAAAAAAATCTAGCGGAGTTAGATCTGGTGAGCGTGGGGGCCACAGAACTGGTCCATGAGTTCCAATCCAACGGGGTCCAAACAGTCTCTCCAGTAATGCGTTAACGATATGGTGATTATGAGCCGGTGCACCGTCTTGTTGGAAGTATATCCGCGGCCTATCCATCAAGTTCACGTTGTCCACGAAATCTTTCAATGCATGAGACATAAAGTCCTCATATCTCTCTCCCGTTAATGAGCCGCGGTAAAAAAAGGACTCACAATTTTAGATCCAATCATACCACACCAAACATTAAGGCTGAACCGATGTTGTGGATTAGTGGGATGAGTCAAAAAAGGATTTTCCCGACTCCAAAAATGATAGTTTTTTCAATTAAACATTCCCTTATTAGAGAAGTTACTCTCATCCGACCATAAAACATATCGAGGAAAATTTGAATCTTCTTCACATTTATGTAGGAACCATTCACAAAATTCTATTCTTCTTATATCATCATGAAGATGCAAAGTTTGTACTGGCCGATATTTGTATGGCTCAAAATTATATTTTTTCAAAATTTTATGAATCGTTCCCAATGAAAGGTCTATTTCTCTTGCCAATTCTCTAATTGAATTGTTAGGATACGCCTCAAAATATCCCAGTACATTTATCTCTACTTCCTCACTAACCACAAATTGCTTCTTCGTTCTATTCTTCTTGAAAACCTCTTCGTTTCGCCGAAATTGTCTGTATAATTCCAAGAAATATCTTCTTTGAGGAATCGCGCGCTCGGGAAACATTGCACTATAATGTTCGCGAGCTCTAATAGTGTTTTTTCTCTGAAATATGTAAGCTTCCATAATATCACATTTTTCCTCATGTGCGAAAACCATTTTTATTAGAAGAAAACAAGAAGAAAACAGCAAAATAACAATGCGAATTTTAAAACACGGACAGATTAATTTGACGGATTGTTATTGAATATTTTTTTTTTATTGGTGCCTATTTGATCAAAATTGTAACAACTATTGTAATGTAGGCTAATTTCATTTTCTCTTTTCCTTTTTTTCTGAGTGGAATTTTAAATTATACTGTCCCATTTTAAAATGGGTACTTTTCTGATTATCTCGGGAATATGCCCCTTTAAAGAAATCACGTGATAACTTTTTATTTTCAATTTTCTTGAGATAATGTATTGAAAAATTTTTGTTCAGAACTAAATTCTTTATTCAACTGCATAAAAATATATAGGGTGTTCCATTTAAAAAATTACATTTTGTCAAATATCTGAAAAACGCGACGTTCAATTGTTTTTTGTTTTTATCGTCGTAACCGCCAGGAAAAATCCTACTAGTTTGATAATTTGGACGAATTCGTAGCTCCAATAATAACGGAGTTACCAATGGTGCGGGTTTAAGTGTGAACACCTTGTATACATCTTCTTTATTTCTAGTTAGTCCACTGGAAACTCATAAGGTAGAACAAGCATTACCTTCACCCGTAGCTACACAGTCATCACAGCCATTATCTTTAAAATCCCGCCGACAAGAGAAACACGATATTCTTTTAACTACAGAAAATGAGAACCTGAAAAAGCAACTTCATGAATTACAAGAACACCAACGGAAAGCAGTTACTTGTACACATTTAAATATTTGTGTGACATATTTTCAAGTTCAGGTGTTTCAAGATTAAGATTAACATGGACGCATATAGACGTATTGGTCGAATTCTTGTTTTCTACTTATGCAATTAGACGTATCAGATTTTTAACTGATGAGTCTACTGCAATAACAACATACTATGGGCAATTCCATTGACGTAACAACTACGCATTACCAAAATGGAATAAGTTGGCGCACACACAGAAAGTGTTTATTCTTCAAAAAAGGAGCTGAAGAGAGTGTTTCTCAAACCACACACTGCAAATTTCTTTTCAGAGAGCTTAAGACAATGACACTTGCTCGGTATATATTCTGCAACAACTAAAGATGGCTTAGAAATAACTGCCACACATGACAATTAGGGATGAGATTACAGAAGTTTCAAAGAGTCATAGCCATTTGGTGCATACCCCTCTTCACAGGATGAAAACCAATTTATGCAACATCGTCAGGGGCAACTATTCAACAATCACTCTACAAGAAGCATTTTGCAATATCAATGACTTCGCTATATTGCTCCTTTGAGTAATGTGTTGTCCTTATCTTCACATTTTTACTTGTATGTGCTATGATGTAAATACTTGATGATAGAATAAATTTATTATTATGTTGTTATGTCCTATAATAAACCTTTTTGCATAATAAACCTGTCATCGTCTTATAGTATTAAAATGAGTTCTATTTAAAATTTGGGCATTAAAAGTTTGAATAATAGATGAATGTTCCCGACCAAGACTTCGTGCGTGTATTTTCTAATATTTGGTAAAACAATGATTAAGATTTCTTACACATAGTAGTATTGGTAATTGTCATAATAAAGGGTGAAAGTAAAACCAAGCAATACCGAAATCCGAAGCAAATACCCTTCATAACCTAGGAAATTTAAATTTGTATTATTATTGACAACAATTGCCTCTTTATTATTGCTTGTTTTGTAAATAAACACTGCCTATAAATAAAAATATCAATCATGCAATATTTACCTGCCTAAAGATAATGCATGTAATATTTAGTAAACCACAGACGTATATGTTAATTGATAGCTATGAATTGATTATCTTTTCTAATACGGACAAAAGAATTTGGAAGTTTTTCAATTCTCCTATAGTTTTGAGAATCTGTCTAATTGCTTAGGATCCTAAATATTTTATGGCAATTTAATATCGTATATTTTTTTCTTCAACATATTTTGAAGTAACTATATCTTTAATATAGTATTGAAAAAGGACAAATGATAATAAGAAAAAAAATAAGGAGTACTGTATAATACACTCGTGGTTAAAAAATTCGGTACACTGACATAAATGTTTGCTATCACAAAAAAATGTGTTTTTTTTAGAATTAAAAATATGCCTAACATTTAGTTTATCTATACAGCAAAAAGTAATGAAAAACCAATGCTTCTATCAGTTCTGTTGAAATGGCATTTAAATTGCCGGTCTGATACTTATTGGTTGATAAAATACAAGCAGAAAATGTAGCCCGAGTAGTAGCTTTGAACAAAAATGGACGCAGTATTCAATACATCCCTGCTGTCTTGAATATTCCCAGAACTACCGTCGCAACACAGCGATATCGTCAAACTAGGGAATACACTGGAAGGCCAGGTTCAGGCAAACCTCGTACCATAAACCGACGAGATTACCGTTTTATGGTGATATCTGCATTACTCGATTGTGGTTTACAACCAACAATTATGTCTTGCCAAGTATAATGTTATAGTACTGCAGTTTCTGCACAAACCGCTCGTCGAAGTTTGAAGGAATACGGATTGGTGATTGGTGTCAACGAAACCTGCTGCTTTTTCACTTTTGCTTTCAGCCCATCATGTGGAGCGACTAAGATTTTACTCGTAAACATAGAGATTGGACAATGAAACAATGGATTTCCGTATTGTTCACGGATGAGTCTCGTTTTTCTCTGCCTTCCAAGATGAACTGAGTTAGAGCGAAGTCATTACAGTTCATTGAGGTAGTATACACTATTAATAGCTTAAATTGTGTGATGACGGAAAAGCTGGCCAATAATACCCATGAATTTAGTAATTTTGCACAATTTACTATTTCGCGACCTTTTCCTGCTGAAAAAAATGAGGTGTGGCCACCACACGACTTTCTTATACGTATGAGCGTTTCAAATTATAGAATTTTAAGAATTTCTTTACAAAAATTATTCAAAATCCTATTCTAAGTATTTCTATTCTCTTAATAAATCTCTATAGAATGCATACTTTGCAAGATATTATCAAAGAAGTGCTACTCGCTTAGAGTAAAAGTGCTACTTCCGGTCCGAATTTTGAAATTTCATATATACAAAAAAAAATGGCAAATCCAGTTTTAAATACTTTTATACTCTTGATAAATATATATAGAATGCATAACTTACGACATATTTGCAAAAAATCGCTATTCGATAAGAGTAAAAGTGGCACTTCCGGTCAGAATTTTGAAATTTTTTTTATACAAAAGATATTGATAATTATGTTTTACATATTTTTATACCCGTAACGGACTTGCGAAATATTCGAAAAAAACTGATTTTCGATAAGAGTAAAAGACCTACTTCCGGTAGGAATTTCGAAAAACTTTTTAAATAAAATTATTCTCAATTTTAATTATAAGTACATATGAATTCTTTATAAATTTGTATAAACTTAGTAATTGACGAAATATTGGCAAAATTCGATTTTTTCGCTGAAGTAAACTGCTACTTCCGGTCTACCGATTTTACTGAAAAACTAATCAGATCTCAAGAGGGAGATTATACATGTAAATACAAAATTTGGAATTGATATCTACAGCGGTTTGACGGCTATCGTGGTCACACACACACATACAGACACACACACACACACAGACACACACACACACACAGACACACAGACATTTTTTAAAACCCACTTTTTCGGTATCAGGGGACTTCAAAACGTGGATAAAATTTTCATCATCACAATACTTCCTTATACTACGTACAAGAAAGTGTTTAGTATCATTTGACTCACTCTTACTTTGTAGATCATGTTCCATCTTTTGTGGGAAAGAACGAAAAATACTTCTTATAATCACAAATTTACATTGTTGTCCTGAATTTGAAGATAATATTTGCCGGCAAAACATTTGCCAAATATATTCTACAGTTTTATTAACAGGTCACTAATACATTAATGTTCTTAATTTTTTAATAAAGAAATTATATATTATATCGAAATAAATCACAAGCTATATTTACAAAATTAATTCTAACACTTTATTTATTAAACAAAATTCCGATATGATACGATATATCTAATATATAGATAAACATTATGGAAAACAAACACAAAGAAAAGTTCAAATAAAGAAATTGACGACAATATTATTAGAACAAATTGTAGTTACAATGTGTAATTTAGATCAATTCTAATTTATATTACAATTTGTTTGACATTTAAGTGAGCATGGATATATGTGTTTGTATTTGAAAGAAACAGTATAAGGCAAGTCATTAAAATTCAAAGATATATACATTTTAAATTGTAATTTACTATATTCAAATATTTTGGCTATATTTCACACAGTGTATGCAATTATTTTTTAGCTGAAACTATAAGTACCATTTTATAAAGAAAATGTTCTATTCAAATCATCAATCATTTTAATTTACAAAATTTGATTCCCTAAAAAAATTTGTCTTTCCTATTTAATAGGTGACAATTCAGGTATAGTAAATAATAATAATTTTTTGATACCAATTCTTGCAAAGTTACCGTCTCAGCACCAAAGCGTTCGAATTCCTAACAACCAGGACTACAGTCACCCACAAAGACCAATTCCTACCGTCCTGGTGACAGCGGAAACCTGGCCCAGTATTTATTTAATATTCCATTTAATATATATATATATATCAAAATGAAAATTATTACTTTTGATCTAGAACAACAAACAAAATATACCAAATTATAGATATTCACATATAATAGAATCACTGCAAACTACAAGCTGGCCATAATAATAGTCAAGTGTTAAGTACTATAATACCCATTCATATGCGGAAAATATATAACTGTATTTTCCCTTGCGCCTTCGAATTGGCAGAAAGCGATAAATAACTCCAACCTCAGATTTTCATACTAGAACTCACTATACCATTGCCTGCCCTTGAATTCTTCAAAATCGTAATAAATCTTGCTCGACTCCAAGGAAACATGTAATAATTGAACTAGGGTTATAAACATTATTCTATATAGTAATCGCTTACCAAATATACAATAATGTATTAAAAGCAATTAGTTATCTTGGCGCAGCGAGGAATATAAAGATAATTAATGATAATAAAACGAAAATTTGAGAGCAAGCTGTCATCTAAAATGTTTCAAGGACTGGCCAGATATAATATAAACTAGAAATGTGTAAAAGTGAAAATAAGAACATTTAAAGCATAGAACAATCACTATTATCCACACAGTTTCATCAAATGATCTTAATTTATCTAAGACTTGTCTTATATGTGTCTGGTGGGGGAAATGTTGGGGTCGCTGTGCTCGGTGTAAGTGTGGTATTGTGCGCGAGGTTCATGTAGTGCTGCTTGATTGATTGTTTGGCTTCTTTTCTATTTCTATTGCTTTCCTAATGATTCTTGAATGAAAATGTTCAATGCATGATACTGTTTTTATTTGTTCAATGTTAATTTGGTGTCCTGTGTGTATGTAATGTATGTTTCAATAGTGAAAATGGTGTGTCTTTGCAGGTTATCGCGTTCTTATGGGCACTTATACTGCGGTTCGATTGTCCTATGTATGTGCAGCCGCAAGAGCCATAAATCCCTTTCTCTTCAAGGTCCATTCTGTCTTTCGGACTGCGAGATTTTCTTGTCCGTGGTATATACTGTATCTATGTGGTACTTTCGTAGCATGCTGCCTTCTCTCTGCGTTATACCTTTAACTTAAGGCAATCGAACTATGTTCGGGCTACCTCTTTCTTTTTTCTTCTGCCTGGTGTTTCTTTTCAGCTAGTTTTTTTATTACTTCATTAATTTGTGTTGGATGATGGTAAAATTGTGCGTTTCGATATATATTGCTGTGTGTTTGTTTTCTATACACTGTGTGGGTAAGGGTTCCGTTTGGTTTGGGAGAGACGAGGACAACTAGAAATGGAAATGATCGATTTTCTTCAGTCCCCATGGTAACTGTATTTTTTCGTATATGTTCAGATGGTTCAAAAATATGTGTAATATATTGTTTCACCCTGTCTGCAGCAATTAGAAGAGCCATCGTTTCGAAATCTTCCATGAAACGGTTGGCTAAAGCAACTTGGATTGTTGTTATGGTTTTGTCGATTAGTATTTTCTTGAAGAGGGATATAATATCAAAACTAACCAACATATCGCGTGGTTGAAATGTTGCTTTGATGATGGATGATTGATGATAATTGTCTCGGTGAGTGGTTGTATCTTGTTAAGGTCTCTAGCAAGCTTTTGCACGGGAGAACCTATCGAGCTCATGTATAAAACGAATTTTTTTACTCTACACATTTACGCATTATTAACTGTCATTTACACATAAACTAGCATTCTCTACTATGTGGTATTGACATTTGCTTTCTCTTGGAGATTAGCACGTTGTCTGTCTGTGATTCTCTTTTTTTTTTTCTCGAGAGATTCATGTTATTTTGCGGTTTCTAAGAGTTTGTTTTCATAGCTGTTCTCGCTTCTAGTCACATAGTCTGTAACCATTTTCATTCGTTATTTCGTGTATAGTGAACCTTCCGGCAACACCTTCCAGATATTTTTGCATTTAAGTCTCCCAGTCTTATTATTATATCGTCCTTTGGTATTCGTTTTTACGCTTCCTCAACTTTGTCATATAACTAATCCCATTTTTCTGGGTTTGCATTTTCAGTATAAGCATATATGTTCAGATGGTTCAAAAACATGTGTAATATATTGTTTCACCCTGTCTGCAGCAATTAGAAGAGCCATCGTTTCGAAATCTTCCATTAAACCGTTGGCTAAAACTGGTAAAAGCGGAGATACCATACCTCAACTCTATGATATGTTTATCCGGTTTGTATTTTTGTTGGATTGTTGTTATGGTTTTGTCGATTAGTATTTTCTTGAAGAGGGATATAATATCAAAACTAATTCTGTAAAGTTTCGTGAAGAACTTGATATAATTTATTCTTTCATTTTTATTGTTTGTTTCCACTATTTGTTTTCTTAGTTTTCCAAAGACCATACAACCTTGATGCTCCTGCTTTTCTGAATACATCAATTTGTAATTTTTTTTATCGATTCTATACTTTCCATTCATCTTACTTCCTGTACTGCAGCTACATTTATTTTGTATCTTTCTCACTCTGCTCCCATCACATGTATTTTGCCTTTCTGTAAAGTTCTTACATCCCACTTACTAATCATCAAGGTATTTGGGTTTTGCTGTAGTTTTACTTTCTTATTTTTTTTCCTTAACACTGCTCCCTTATTCTTACTTGCTACTTTCTCATTTGTTCTTGTTTCTTGCCATATTTTTTCCGTTCTAGGTGCACCTTTCTTGTAATTTTTTTGGTTGGTTACTGTCAGCCTTCCTTCCTAGAGAAACAAGTTTACATTCTGCCATTAATTTTAATTTTTGTGCCTTACTTTCACCGTGATGCCTTTATACCTTTAAGCTCTGGCAATATCTGTTAATTTCTTCTGTATACGTTTTTATTTCCATGTTAATTCTCAGCCTATATACATATTTTTCCTTTCAAGTTTTCTGTTTTTCAGTATTTTTAATTTATCATTCCAACTGGTCATTTTGATTATACATCTGTTTTGTTCTATTTTTTATGCCTTTTATATTTTTTTAAATTTTCTCTTTGATTATATTTTCTATTTGTGTTTCTAATTACTCCCTTATCTTGCGAATTAATTTACATACCTGTAATAATAACATTACGTATTCTATTCGTTTCGGTTCTCTCCAGATTTTCTTGTTTTTTCCAATGTTTTCATGATTTTATTCCTCTCTTTTGCCCATTATTACATCAATTTCATCTTTTCTACTCATATCTTCAAGGTTTATCTTTATTTCTTCTCTCGTGTCTTGTATGCATTTCTTTATGTTTTTTAATTTAATTTTAGATCTTCATACATGGTCCCCATATCCTCCTTATTGTTATTTCTTCGGATTTTAGTAGTGCCTTGATTTCTTTCACTTGTAGAGATGTGTATTTTATACTTTCAAACATTGCTTTTCTTCAAAAGAATTATCGTATTCTGGCTTGTGTCCTTTGTAATTTATTCAGTAGATTTCCTGTTTCAGTTTTCATTTTTAACCTGATATCAGATTTAATTATCTGACTTCAATATTCAAAATTTTAAATGTTTTAAACTCCGTCTCTGTTCTCTTTATTATTAGACTAGAATTTGGAATATTTATCAATTGTTGGTTATTTGTCGTGTTTTTTTTTACACCGCGCACAAGGTTTTCGGCCGGTCGATCCCGTTGGACCTTGACTTTTGGCAGTACTTTTAATAACTGCCTGTAGTATATAGTATAGTAGATAATTATTTAATCTTTCTTTTTGTTATCTTTAGTGTATTGAAAACGTTAGATCATCTCAAATTTACACCTCAATACATCCAATACACTTTTTTGTTGATTTAATTACTTTAGTAACTGAAAATTGATGATTCTCACGGACAGTCGACTGTACTGTCCAACTCACTGCCAGGACAGGATTTCCTCTTGTTAATAGTGACAGTATATGCATATCATAACATAGCACTTATAAAGACATATTATTATATTGATAAGATGATGAAAAGGAAATAATAAGTAAAGCTCAGATCTACAGCTATTCGGCTATACATCAAACTGATGGCAGATTAAAAATATTTACGAATAAATATGAATCAGGAAAAAAATTTATTTAAACAAAAGTAAATGTGCTGTTTTTCAGTTTTTTGATTACTTAAAATCTTTTTTAATTTTACATTTTTCTAAGCTAATTTTTTACTTTCTTATTTTTTGAACGTGTAAACGCTAAAACTGCGCGCACACTGCACCGACCGGTAAGACCGACACGGGCGACCGGGATTTTTCTGAAAGTCAAAGGCATGTTTCTCTATGGAGGTGCACACATTACACACCGTCCGGTACGAACGACAGGCAAAGGACAATTCGCCACATTCGCTGTTTTGAAAAAGTCGGCGTGAAAGAACTTTTAGGTCTGTATGAGACGATGCTAAATTTTCCATGTAAATTATTACGAAAATTTTCTGCTTTAATTAACGTACAATTTTGATATTATTTCATTACTCCTGTATGATATGTACGCATTATTACCTACATATCAAATTTAGCACACGCACATGCGTAATATATGATGTAGTGACGTAATTTTAGTGTTATCGTAATTGAAAGGTTGGTTGCTTTTTGAGAAATTAGTTTTAAATTCTGTGATTCATTAGGATACACAGTTAACAGTTAACCATTATAATCATCTTCTGTACCACCGTTTTGAGATTCCTTATATTTTCTATGTTCATTTAACAAATTAGTTCTTAGACCATGAAATTTAGCTTTAATATCTGGTATTGACACTCCTGGTTTTATTTTTATTACTATATTTTTAATTGCCTCTATTGCTGTGGCACGAGGATATTTGTTTTTATACCTTGCATCTTTATCTGCATATAAACGGATATTTTTTATATTCCTCTATTAACACAGACACCTGTTCACGTAATCAGGACATCTTTTAATTTACGCAATAAGAATTTAAAAAACACTATGATCATTCACACACAACCTCTGAAACCGCAAATTTATTTTTAAGTTGCTTTGGCTTAGTTAACTTTGTCGTCAATTGCAATTTTATCCCCATTTTATTCTATTGCGCAGTTTTTCACGCAGATTTTACACAGAAATTAGAACCAACTCTAAATAATTTAGCCGCTAAATTTCGCATGAAATATTGCAAGCACTTTTCTGTTTTACACGTTGCTAAATTTCAAAAATAAAATATACAAAAAATATTGCAAATCCAACTCTAAATACTTTTGTACTCTTAATAAATATATATAGAATGCATAATTTACGACATATTTGCAAAAAATCGCTATTCGGTAAGAGTAAAAGTGGTACTTCCGGTCCCAATTTTGAAATCTTTTTTATACAAAAGATATTTAGAATTATTATTTAAACACTTTTATACTCGTAATGTACCTGTCTAGAAAGCATGACTTGCGAGATATTCGCAAAAAACTGATTTTCGATAATAGTAAAAGACGTTTAAACTTAGTAATTGACGAAATATTTACAAAATTCGGTTTTTTCACTGAAGTAAACTACTAATTCCGGTTTGCCGATTTTGCTCAAAATCTAACCAGTTCTCAAGAGGGAGATTATATTCGTAAATACAAAATTTGTAATTGATATCTGCAGCGGTTTGACCACTATCGTGGTCACAGACAGACAGACAGACAGATAGACACACACACAGACAGACACACCGACATTTTTTAAAAACCACTTTTTTGGTATCAGGGGACCTCAAAACGTGGACATCTGCAAAAATCCCGAGGTCGAAAATTTTCATCACAACACTACTACGTATAAGAAAGTAAAATGAGTCACAAGGAAGGACCTTGTAGAATTTGTCCGTTCCGTTCCCGTCGGTCGTGATGGTCGGTCGTACCGGTCGTTCCAGTGTGCGCACCTTCCCAAAATTGCTAGTTTTGCTGTACCGGTAGGTCGTAACGCTCTGTCATAGCGGTCGGTGTAGTGTGCGCGCAGCTTTAGGCGTGTAAAGAAAAAAAAACCTGAATGTGTTTGCAACAAGAACTTCTCTGGAGCGCAGTCCTCGGGGCGGAGAACCTCGTGCAAATAAATATGGTTATCTATAGGGTTGCCAACCTTTTTTGAGAAAAATGAAGTATCTAATCTTTTGAATAAGAAAAATAATAAGTATTTGCAAGAAATAAAAAGTATTTTCCAATAAGTTTTTATTGCCTTAAATGCGCACATGCTAACAATTGTTGGTTGTCTATAAACGTTTCATAGCTAGTTTTACAATCCTAGTTTAGATTTAAATAAATAAATAATTCATTTTATATTAAATTTATGGACGATCTGTTTTTCTCTTCTCGCCACTTCACGTTCATCACCGAAAAAACTTTCACACTGAAAACTAAGGTTGCGGAAACAGAGAAGATTATTTTAATCGTGTGTAACTCCGTTCAGTTTTATCTATTGATAAATCATTCGGGAATTACGCATCGGAGAGTTTTGTTTAGCGTAATGGCTGTAAAGTTTCAAAATAAAGTAATTTAGCATATTTTATTTTTATGCAAAGTATAAAGTATGTGAGTGAAAAATAAAGTAGGATACGTTATTGTAAAGAATGGTTGGCAACCGTAGTTAGCTATTTGCAGGTGCACAGCGGTTTTAAATTCTCGGTCTTTCCGAATTTATTCATTTATCTCTGCCCTGCTATTCATTTAGACCTCAACAATTGCAAAAGAAGGGTATTTAATTTTATTCTGTTTTTTTGCAAGTGTATTGCGGCTAACATATTCCTACAGAATCTACCATTTGTAAGAATTATGTTCATAGTGTTTACAATGAAAGTAAGACGCAAGATAAAAAATAAAATAGGAAAAAACGATATATGATTCAGCATGAACGAAGCCATAGACATTTGTAGGCGCTATATACCTAATTGGAATTTTACATGAAAATGTACAAACTACATCATATTTAATTGCTACTTAAGAAATTGAAAAAACAAATAGCAACACTAACAAAACTTGTGTATGACGAATTGACAATTTCTTTTTACCAAGTTTAGTTCCTTCTGAAAAAATACTGCTTATGGTATCAGATGTAGCGGCTTACATGATTAAGGCAGCTTCAAATTTCAGAATTTTATATATAAATTTAATTCACTGTACATGTTTAGCACACGGACTAAATCGTGTGATTGAACGTAAGAGACTGGAATTTCCTTTAGTAAATAATTTAATTGCGCAACGCAAAAGGATTTTTTTTGAAAGCACCGTTGAGGATACAAGTATTGAAAGCTACACTGTCTAATACCCACTGCCACTTCAGTCAATAATAACGAGGTGGGAAGCCTGGATGGAGGAGGCAATGTACTTTGCCTACAATTTCGACTGTTTCAAGAAAGTGGTTTCTGTTTATCCAAGCATGTTAAACTCTTCTTAAAGATCCAGAAATTAAACAGAATTTAGCTTTTTTAAAAGCTAACTCCAATTCTGTTAGTGGTACAATAAAAGCTGGAAACTGCAGGACTAACTTTGGTGGAAGGGGTTGAAGTAGTACACACTCTTCAGACTGCAATATCACCTGTAGAGAACAAAATGTTGTAAATAAATTAGAGAATGTGTTGATGAAAAATACAGGCTTTAACCCTAGAACGCTAAGCATCGTGAATTTTACGACACTGATTTTCATTTTCGGCTAGCATCGTGCAAACTCGGTAGGTAACGAATTCTGCATCTGGCTATTCTCTTTGGCAGTACTGGTGATTGGTTCGAAAGTGATAGTCGATTTTTAAGCATACTCAATTGGCAGCTATAAGGCGAGCGTCGTAAATTTTACGAAAGGTTAGTCTTAGCGTAATTTTTGTTCTTATTACAGCCAACTAAAATCTGCCATATTTTTTAGATTACAATAGTACGGATTAACCCTATTCTACTTCCATATTACTTCTAAAGACTATGTCTCAATATTCAGATAGAAACAGACCTCTAACTCAGAGCGAACTTGAACAAATCGCAGAAAACTTGTTTTTTGAATCCGACGATGACACGCAGGAGAGTGGAAGTGAGACTGAGGATGCACTCGAAGTTGAAGATATTGTGGACAGTGGAAGCGAATACGTACCTTCAGAGGATGATGATCAAGACGAATATAGTCCTCCCAGATCAAAAAAGCGAAGACTTTTACAAAAAGAGCAAAAAGACGACGCATCTATTTTGGCATTAGATGATCAAATAGCCCTAGACGATTCATTACCTGGATCATCCAGAAATAACGAGCCTGATCAAATGCAACCAGAAAATGAAGTACGTGATACACAAACCCTTGCGCACAGAAGAATCGTAAGAGTTGATGAGACCATTCGATCACAAGTAAGACTGGTAGGAAAAAATGGACATAGATGGAGTGCACTTCCCAAATCCGCATCGAAAACTCCACAACGGAATATTGTACATATCTTTCCTGGTCCAGTAACAAATTATCCCGACGATCTCTCTGCGAATGATTTTTTTAACCAATTCATAACAGATTCTATGACTGAAAAAATTGTATTACATACAAACTCTATGATTCAAATAAAATCTGCCAAATATAAGGTGAAATCCTCTACAATATCCCCAACTAGTCCTGTTGAGATAAGAGCCTTGTTTGGATTATTAGTACTGTCGGCTTATTTGAAAAGTAACCACTTGTCATCCAAAGAGTTATTCAATGAAAAAATATGTGGAGCTGTTTTCAAGGCCGTCATGAGTCGTGAAAGGTTCAAATTTCTGTTGGATTGTCTACGTTTCGATGATAAGGATACAAGGGACGAGAGAAAAGAAACGGATTCATTGGCGGCTATCAGAGAAATTTGGGATGAATTTATAACCCAGTGCAGAACATTGTATAAACCAAGCTCTTACATTACCATTGATGAACAATTACTAGGTTTTCGAGGAAGATGTCCTTTTCGTATGTATATACCGAACAAACCAACGAAATATGGTATCAAAATAGTGATGGTATGCGATGTGGCATCAAAATACATGTTTGATGCCATGCCATATTTAGGAAAAAGCACACAAACTAATAATATGCCTTTAGGCGAATATTACGTTAAAACTTTGTGTGAAACAATTTCCGGCTCCAAGAGGAATATTACTATGGACAATTGGTTCACGTCGGTCAAGCTATCTGATGATTTATTAGCTCCTCCTTACAATCTAACAATGGTTGGTACCATTAGAAAAAATAAACGTGAGATTCCGAATGAAATGTTAGCAACAAAAGTCGCGAACCTGGCAGCTCCAGATTTTGTTTTGACAAAGAAAAGGTGCTGGTATCTTATACTCCCAAAAAGGGCAAGAACGTCTTACTGTTATCGACAATGCACCAAGGATGTAGTATCTCAGATACGTCGGGAAAACCAGAAATTATCGAGACTTATAATCAAACAAAAGGTTCAGTTGATACATTGGACCAAATGTGTTCGAATATGAGTACCTCTAGGAAAACTAAAAGATGGCCTCTATGTCTTTTCTTTGGAATACTAAATATAGTCCTAATTAACAGTTTTGTTTTGTACAATGCCTATAAAACCAAACGTCGTCAAAAATTGATCTCCAGAAAGTCATACATGTTGTATAAGCTTTTAGTGACACCATGTCTACAACAACGGTTAAAAGTACCCACTTTGCAACGCTCACTCCGTGAAACTATAACTCAGGTTCTCAAAGAAATGGAACCAGACGACACAACTACAGTTTTGGGAGAGGAAACTACACCTAACACGTCCAAGAGAACCACTTGCGCCAGCTGTCCATCAAAAAAGAGAAGAATGACTACTCACTTTTGCTTAAAATGTAATAAACCATTTTGTAATGAACACCGCGGCGAAATTTGTAAATCATGTTCTTAAAAGATACCCCATATTTTGTATAAGTATACCAAAGTTTAATAAATAATGTATATTTAATAAAGTTTATTTTTTGTAGAAGGATAATAAAAATCGTAAAATTTACGAATGCTTAGTCTTAACATGCGTTAGTAATATGTTTAGCGTTCTAGGGTTAAAGTAATAGAATCTCTAAAATCTTATGAGAAGAAATTGTGGAAAATTTGGAAGTAGAAGGATTTTTGTTTCTAAAATTTAAATGTGCACCAATTACAAGTGTAGTTATAGAGAGAAGCTTTTCGTGTTTAAAAAAAATTAAGCAACTGCAGAAGAAGTTTCTTAGTTCAAAACATACAAAAACATTTAATTATAACTTGTTTTAAAAATAAACGACTGAGAAATTGAAATTAATAATTAATTTGTTAAAATAGTAATCTTTAGTAATTTGTCTTTTGCACTGCATATTTGTTTACTTTTCTCAAGAATTCATACATTTTGTTTTTTGTTGAATCTATTGTAATCTAATTACATTCTAACATATCTTTTAATTTTTTTTTGTTCTTTTCTGAAATTTATTTTGACGGCTTTTTAAATTTTTGTGCTTTTTTAGCCTGATTTTTACGTTTTTTACTTACTTTTCCAATTCTTTTATGCTTATAAATCCAAGCTAGAGTAATAAGAAATATATGCTGTACTTACATATAATTTTAGGTTGTTGGTTTAGCCAGACGCAAAACAAGAGTAGAAGAACTAGGTAAAGGTTGTGAAAGAAATCTATTCGCTGTAGAAACCGATGTGACTAAAGAAGCGGATGTACTTAATGCTTTCAAATGGGTGGAGAAAAATGTTGGACCGATACACGTTCTTATTAACAATGCTGGTGTCCTTTACAATTCACCCATTGATAAAGCAGAAATAGAAAATGTTAAGCGTGTTATAGATACAAATCTCGTAGCTGTTACACTATGTACAAGAGAGGCTATCAAGAATATGAAAACTAACGAAGTCGACGGAACAATAATAAATATTAATAGTGTCGCTGGACACTACATTGCACCATATCCCGGCATATCGACTTATCAAGCATCTAAGTTTGGAGTTACAGCTTTCACCGAATCGATGAGGATAGAATTAGCGACGAGTGGAAGTAAAATTAAGATAACAGTAAGGGTTTGATATTTTGTAAATGACACAAAATCTTAAAAAGAAACGCATTTAAAACGATATGCTAAGATGTATGTACTTTCTTTTGATTTCCAGAGTTTAAGTCCGGGTATAGTGGAAACTGAAATGTCAGCTGCAATTCTCGATAAGTATCCATACATAAAAGGAAAAGATATTGCAGCAGGTATAAAATATATACTCACTCAACCACCAAATATAAACGTAAGTATGCTGGAGTATACCTAGTTTTAAATATCTCTCACTTCAATGGCACTGCAGTTCAATTCGCATCCTGCTGTCCTTTACTTTCTGCCTCTATACTCCTTCCTCTCTGGGTTTTCTCCTTCTAGTCCTGATCCACAACATTTCTTGGCGTCCCACCAACCGAGTCCACTCTTTTTATCCTGGGCCTCACTCCTTGCTTCATTCTGGTGGTCACTCTTAAAGGCATTTGCTCTTTCGCCATCTATGCGGCATTCTAGGTCCGTGCCAGACTAGCTTTCCAGAAATTATTTTCACTCATAGGTCCTATAATTCTTCTCAAAATCTGCCTTTTACAAATGTTTATACTATCAGTGCTTTTTGAGTCAAAGTCCATTCCTCTTTAATGCAATTGATGATAGCTCTAATAATTTTGAGTTTTGTATATACGCATTTTTGTGTTACAGTGTACGTTTTTGTGGTAGAACGTCAGGTATGCTTTACCAGGTATGATGGTTCGCCTTCGAATTTCTCTATCCTCTCTTCCTTGTATTGATATCTCTACTCCGAGATACGTAAAGTACTGTACCACTTCGACTTTGCGTTCTATTGCTCTTGCTAAGTCTTGTTTGTACAATAATTTTTGATTGTCCTCTCCTCTCCTGAGAACCGTCAGATATTTACCTATGATATTTAATTGAAGAGGTATGTGAATATTTCGTATTGCAAGTGCTACGGTAGCTTTGGCAGGAAAGCTTATCTCCCTTTTTGAATATGGTAAATAAAATCGATTTGTTCCATTTATTTGGTACTACTTCTTTACATCAGATCTTTCAATAGTCAAATTTTAGTAAATTTGTCAACATGCAATTGGGGAATTGATGGCATGTCGGTGAATTTACTAAAAGTTGGCCATATTTTGAGACCATCTGCACACAAACTTGAATGACAAAATCCACCAATGTACAAGCAGATGTTTCAATGTGGATATACCAAAGATCTTTCATATACACTGTGTATCAGCCAAATGGAATAAATTCGAAAATAAATAAATGGGGGCGTGTTCGAAAAAACGCTCGGACACGTCGATTGGCATTTTTAGTTGTGCATTTTTTTCAAGAAATTTTTTTATACCTGGTGTGTCATGTAACAGTGGCCTATACCAACTTTTTTATTTTAAATGCAGCACCCTGTATATTATTCAACTTTTGGATTCCTCAGAAAATGTTAGACATATTTCATGTACATTTTCCTATACCTATCTTCAACTGTTTTGTAAATATTAAGTATTTTCAAATTTATTGCAAAAAATAACATTGAAGAAAGAAAATTATTTGATAACAGAAATTCGCTACAACACATTCGAAAACTAATAAGTAATCTGTTTATTTCTTGATAATGTAAAAAAAACATTAATATCAAGGTAGGTGTTCAATATGTTCGC
Source organism: Amphimallon solstitiale (assembly GCA_963170755.1). NCBI lineage: Eukaryota > Metazoa > Arthropoda > Insecta > Coleoptera > Scarabaeidae > Amphimallon > Amphimallon solstitiale. The sequence goes on along the minus strand of OY720680.1, from coordinate 2,297,863 downwards.
CGCGAACGTCTTTGCAACATCCTGATCTTAAATAGAAATTTCTTCTAACGTTATTCAACATCTCAGGCGTGACCGATCTATTCGCAAGCGTTATGGTGGGTTTAAGCAACGTTCCTTAACTTGGTATTAGTATTAGTCTTAAGAACTAGTCTTAACCTAAAAGTACACGTTATACTAAATTTTCAAATTACACTTACGTAAGTGGTAGGTAGCTGTGTATGTATTACCACACAAGGCTTAGATCTTGGCTAACGAGGTCCTAACTTAGTCCTAAGAGTTAAAAATTACGAACTTTCAAGCTCGTGTCCTAATACGGTCCTAAGAAATTTACGACCATAAGACCAGCTGACTGAACGCTAACACGCATACTCAATGATCGAACTTTTTTAAGACTAATACTAATACTAAGTTAGGACTAACTCACGCTGCATAAACCCACCATATTTCATCAGCTAAGTCGAGGGGTTTAGTTTTGTATACAATACTTTTGACATATTGCCATAAGAAGAAGTCCAATGACGTCAGATCAGGGGATCGCGCTGGTCATTCAATCGATCCTTGCCTCCCTATCCACTGATTTGGAAATATTCGGTTGAGGTACTGCCGGACATTGATTTGGTAATGGGACGGTGCTCCATCATACTGAAACCATATCATATTCGCTAGAACTTGTGGGATTACTGGATCAGGATATAAGTTTGTCAAAGTTGCACGACGTTATTTTGGAGTAGTGCTAAATAATTATCGTCATTCAAATTGCTATCAATGAAAAAGGGACCTATGATGTGATCTCCAACAATTCCTGCCCAAATATTAACCTTTACAGGGTATTGCGTATGCTCTTCTCTCATCCATTGAGGATTGTTCCATGACCAATAGCGGCAATTTTGACGATTAGCTTGACCGTGAAGTATAAAGATGCACTCATCAGAAAACAAAACATGTTCTAATTGGATCACATTGTTATTTAACATTGCCATCATTTCTTCACATAAATACGTTCTCCTATCGAAATCGTCTTCCATGAGCTCCTGAGTTAGTATCATTTTATAGGGATGCATTTTCTTTTCTTTTAATGTTCGAATAATCGATGAATGGCTAAGATCGAACATTGTGGCTGCTTGTCGACTAGAAGTATATAGGTTTTCCTTAAATTCAAGTATAATATCCAATTTGTTATCATCACTTATTCCATTGGCAGCTGCTTCTTTATCTGTCTTACATGTCTAAGCTCGCGAAACTGCGTTTCTATTTTACTAATTGTTCCTTAGGATATAGGCGGCAAATTTGGAATTTTTTTTATGAAATAAGCGAGAAACTTTCGTGTGTTATCTCCATAAGCAATCATCTGTAGAATTGCTGTTTTGTGCATTTCTTTTAAATCAACCATTTTTCTGATATGCAGTTAACGAAATTTAAACGACTATAACACTGATAATTAAACTGTCATGCAGGCAGACAATTTGCTAAGGCCATGCGTTTTAAACAAAAGTAAACAAAAGCATCTACAGTTTTTGTTTATTACATATCGATAAAAACTCATATTTTTTTTTGCTTTTTTTTTACATTATCAGGAAATAAACAGATTACTTATTAGTTTTTGAGTATGTTATAGCGAATTTTTGTAATCAAACAATTTTCTTTCTTTAACACTTAGTATTTCCGAAACAGTTAAAGATAGGTATAGCAAAATGTACATGAAATATGTCTAGAATTTTCTGAAGAATCCAAAAATTGAATAATATACAGGATGTTGCATTTAAAATAAAAAAGTTGGTATTGGCCTCTGTTACATGACACAACATGTATAAAAAGTTTCTGCACATCTAAAAATACCAATCGACGTGTCCGAGCGTTTTTTCAAACGCGCTCCCATTTATTTATTATCGAATTTATTCCATTTGGCTGATACACGGTGTATACCAAGACATCGTCCTTTTATTTGCAAAGTGTGACCAGGGGGTCATTTGTAGTTAGGTTAGCTTATATATTTAGTTATTTCTTGTCATTTTTAACCGTGTTTTTTTATATGTTTTATATGTCTATGCTTGCTATTATTATCTATATTTTTTTATATCACATGTACACTAAACTGAGAAACAGAAATGACAGCTTGGTTGCAAAAATAAAGCAAAGAAGAAAAATCTCACACGAGTATCTGGATAAGTCCTATTGGATAAATTGCAATTTTTTTAATTAAATTTATGTAAAAAATCTCCAGTAAAAATGTGTGTAAAATGGTTTCTCGCCAAAATCTTAACTGTAAACGTAGTCGGTAATAATTAATTACTTATCATTCTTATTCTTTAAGACTGTAAAATCCGAATTGAGCAATCGTATTGCGAATGGTGAGACGAATTTGAAAATCACGTACCGAAATGGAATTCCGTTCATTAGCGTGGTCGGTTCGGAAAACTAGCATCTCCCAACAGGTCTTGCATTACATACAATGTGTATTACCAAAACGTAGGGGGGTTAAATACAAAAACACATACATTTTAGAATAATGTACTTCTTCTTTCTTGTGATATGATATTCATTACGGAGACGTGGTTGAGTGACTCGGTGTGTGACAATGAACTATTTACTAATAATTTCAATGTTGTGCAGAGGGACAGAGATTTTGCTGCCACTCATCGTACGCGCGGCGGGGGAGTTTTGGTTGCTTTTAAGCACGATGTGTTGTTTGATGTAATTGACACCAACCATATAAGTACTCTAGTACCCCTTGTTGATCTTTTGGCTTGCAAATGCCATTTTGGTGACACCGCGCTTACCATTACACTTGTTTACATTCCTCCGGATATATCTGCTAATGACTTGGAATTGTTTACTTCTGCATTGGAGGCTCTTTTGGTTAACACTACATTCATGATGCTTGGGGACTTTAATCTGCCTGCCTTGTATCTGCCGATCAATCAGCATTGCAACAAAACGGCGATATTTAGAGGTTTTTTGGATATGTTGGATGCCAAGCAGCACAATAACATCAGAAACAGTAAGGGTAAAATGTTGGATTTAATCTTCTCCAACATTGATCTCAACTTGCAAATCCAGCAGTCTGACGATTCGGTTGTTCCATGTAACCCTTATCATCCATCCCTCGATATTTCATTCCAATACTCATTTTGTAATTCTGGACATCGCTTTCCAACTACTAACAACCTGCGTTACAACTTCCGCAGGGCTGACTTTTTGTCTTTATATAGTCAGTTCATGGTCTTTCTTGACGCAATTTACAGACCCTGATGTGGCATTGGATGCATTTTATGCTGCGCTGTATTCCATACTAGACGTCCATGTCCCTAACAAAAATATGTTACATTCTTCATATCCACCATGGTTCTCCTCTGAAATTATACTAAACCTCAGGAATAAGAACTATTATCACAGTAAATGGGTCAAAACAAAAGACATACGATTCCACAATGAGTTTAAACGTCTCAGACGACTGGTTAAAAAGCAAATACATGATAATCGCAGGGGTTAAGAAATCAATGAATGCAGCCCCTTCCAACTTATGGGGCTTTCTTCGGGCAAAAACAGGCACCACAAGAATACCTGGTAATCTTCGTGACAATGAGGGCAATGACTTTTCTGATCCCATAGAAATTGTAAATGCTTTCGCTAGATTCTTCTCATTCATATATGAAATGCCTTCAAATACAGTGTATCCTGAATCAGTTTATAGCCCTTTACCTTATTCCTTCTCCCATGTAACTGAAGAGGATTTAATAAAACTTATGGCTACTTTTCCTAATAAGCAAACAACTGGTGATGATCTTATACCCAGCTTCTTAATTCGGGACTGCAGGTATATATTTGCTTCCCCTCTCAAAGTAATTATTAACTTATCAATTTCCTCTGGAATATTTCCCGAGCGTTGGAGGAAAACTAGGGTTGTACCTGTCCACAAAAAGGGTGACCGTGCATTGATATCTAACTATAGACCGATCTCTATAATATCTAACTTCTCCAAATTATTCGAGAGAGTTCTATATTCCTTTATATATACCAGTATACGCTCCTTTATCTCAATTGACTAACACGGTTTCTTATCTGGGAGGTTCTACAGTTACGAAGTTGGCAATACTTAGTCAGTGTATATCAGAGGTTCTGGACAGGCGCGGACAAGTTGTTGTAATATACACTGACCTTTCGAGGGCATTCGACATGATTGACCATGACCTGCTACTGCGTAGATTCGGTTCATTTGGCTTTGTTCCTTCGGCTGTCGGCCTCATTGGGTCTTACCTTAGTCAGAGGAGATGTTATGTCTGTTATAATGGTTTTTCATCCACAGAGTTTATAGTTACTTCTGGTGTTCCCCAGGGTTCAAATTTGGGTCCCCTATTGTTCATATTGTTTATGAATGATCTTCTCCTACAGATCGATTGCCCTGTTCTTGGATATGCAGATGATATTAAAATTTATTCTGTAATAAATGGCCCTGCTGATGTGACTAACCTTTAGAGAAATTTAACTGTATTGTCTTCATGGTGTGAACGTTCTGGACTCAAGTTGAATGTGGATAAATGTTGTGCAGTAACCTTCACACGGTCTTCAATTTTGTACGGTTCTTCTTACTTCATTGGTGGCAACAAGTTAATGAGTAAAACTGAATTTAAAGATCTTGGAGTTACCTTCGATTCCAGCTTGAGCTTCAAATCTCACATAGAGAACATTTGTACATCTGCGTTCAGATCGTTGGGTTTTGTTATGCGTGTGTCTAGGTATTTCACTGATTCAGCATTGTTAAAATCTCTATACTCTGCCTACGTATTGAGTAAGCTAGAATATGCCTCCTTAATATGGTTTCCTATTTATGCAAGTGATTGTTTGGCATTGGACCGTGTGCACCGTAGGTTCTTGAAATTTCTCACGTATCGGGCAGATGGTGTTTATCCGGACAGGGTCGTGGCGATGGGTGATCTGTTGCGGAGTCATGATATGGTATCCTTGAGTGAGAGGAGATACGCTACATGTGAGAGATTTCTGCTTAGACTGTTGAATGGCAGTATTGACTGCCCTGTTATCCTGGCCCGGATGCCATTTCTGATACCGCGGCTTAACTCCAGACATAATTGCACTTTTGCAACACCTTTTGCGCGAACCAACATCATGAGACGATCTCCAACTTACACGCTTTGTTGCTTGGCGAACAAAAATGTGGACATATTTGTGTGAAGACTGACTGTGGATTATCATGGAATTTGTTGTTACTTACTGTTTTTCTTTCTTTTTATTTATTATGTATACACCTAATATAGTTTGTAACCCAGTTTTGGGCTTTGCCTCTTGGGAAATAAAGATGATTATTATTATTATTATTATTATTATTATTATTATTATTATTATTATTATTTCTTTTCCAGATTGCTGAGCTGACAATAAGACCTGTGGGTGAAGTATTTTAAGGATCTTATATTAGTATTATATTTTATATTTGGCATTTGTAGTTTTGATAATTTGCAAAACTTGAAGACATTTACAACAATAAATCTTTCTTTTAGTTATTTCTAGTATTTTAATAATGAATTCATACACAAAAATATCAAATTATCAGCTAATTTTAGTACTCAAAAAATACAGAGTGGCATTATTACTTTAATACTGAGCTGCTGTCATTTTTTCATATAATTTTGACAACTTTATGTTTTTTATTTAAATGCGGTATTTTTATTCTGGAGGAATGTCAAAGAACTTATATACTAGCCCAGAGAGTTTACCAGCCGTGCTATACTGGAAGAAGATTTCCAGGACGTATGCCTTTTGAAGAAATTCCTGGCTGTAAATGAACTCAAACATATTAAAAATTAAAACATTCTATAATATACATTATAAGCAACCGTATTTGTGGTTTATAAAAAAAGCTAGAACTTCTATGTTATTTTAATTGTCTAATTGAATATTACTAGAATGTCCTCAAAAAAACTTGATTAAATAATCTAATCATTAAATTATCTCGCTCAACGGTTTGTTAAAAGTATGTAACGTGAAATATGAGAGGCGGTTCATTATATTTCTCACCTCTGTCGGTTCGGTGTAGACTACCTTTATAGAATAATTATTCTATTCTAAGTACTTCTATTCTCTTAATAAATCTCTATAGAATGCATACTTTGCAAAATATTATCAAAAAAGTGCTCCTCGCTAAGAGTAAAAGTGCTACTTCCGGTCCGAATTATGAAATTCCATATATACAAAAAATATTGCAAATCCAGTTCTAAATAATTTTGTACTCTTGATAAATATATATAGAATGCATAACTTACGACATATTTGCAAAAAATCGCTATTCGGGTCTGAATTTTGAAATTTTTTTTATACAAAAGATATTGAAAATTATGTTTTAAATACTTTTATACCCATAACGTACTTGTCTAAAATGCATGACTTGCGAAATATTCGCAAAAAACTGATTTTCGATAAGAGTAAAAGACCTACTTCCGGTAAGAATTTCGAAAAACTTTTTTAAAACAATTTGTCTCAAATATAATTTTGAGTACATTTGAGTTATTTATAAATTTGTTTAAACTTAGTAATTGACGAAATATTTGCAAAATTCGATTTTTTCGCTAAAGTAAACTGCTACTTCCGGTCTACCGATTGTACTGAAAAACTAATCAGATCTCAAGAGGGAGATTATAAACGTAAATACAAGATTTGGAATTGATATCTACAGCGGTTTAACCGCTATCGTGGTCATACACACAGAGAGAGAGACACACAGACACAGACACACAGACATTTTTTAAAAACCACTTTTTCGGTATCAGGGGACTTCAAAACGTGAAATTTTCATCATCACAATACTTCCTTGTACTACGCATAAGAAAGTAAAAGCACGTGTTCTTTGGTTAGACGTAAAAGTATTTAGGGTGCTTCAGCTATTGTTTGTTGCATGAGAACTCTAATCTCTTCTAGTGCTTAAGGCGAGTCGTATAGCCACTGTTCTTAAGATGAAAAAATGAGGTGTGGCCACTACACGACTTTCTATAAAGTCGTGTGGTGGTATAAAATTTATTAATAACTCGACCACCTATCGTGTCCAGATTTTCTGATTTTCTTTTTTGTCCAGAAATATAGAATTTGTTAATAACTGGACTTCAGTGTCACCTATCGAATGTTTTGATAGCTTATTTTACGCGCATTGACAGTATAAATATGGTCTGAAAATATCAAGAAGATTGGTTGAGCCATTAAAAAGTTATTGAATAACATACAGATGCACCAACGATTACACATGTAAAGATATATAATAAATATTAATGGTTTTTCTAAATACGAAGTGGTACCCAAAATATCCGAGAATTTTATTGTAACGATCAAACCAGAAGCAGGTCGACATTCCGCCGCTAGATGTCTCGAGGTACACGTCTTAGCTACCGCGGTACAAAGTTGCCTGATCTTTGCCGATGCAGTTGTGAGTTGTGGTGTTGCGTGTCAGGACATGTTTCAGTGCTTCTGCGAATTGTCAAATGGATAACGTGAAGTAGCAACGGATTTACATAAAATTCTGTTTCAAGTTAAAGAAAACTGATGCACACCGCATGCTGACAGGAGCATTTGCTGAGAGTGCACTGAATCAAGCAAGAATATTTGATTGGTTCAACCGCTTCAAGTAAGGCCGATAATCTGTGGAAGATGACAAACATTCTGGTCGACCGTCAACATGCACAACACCGGAAATGATCACGAAAATGCGTGATTCACGAAGACAGAAGGCAGACAATTCACGATATTTGTAAGAGACTTGGGCCGTCGTACAATATGCTGCATGACATGGAAAGTGCAACACCAAGAATGGGTGCGAATTTTTTGACCAAACTTGGTAGAAACGTATAACTAGTCAAAAGCAATAATTGATTAAAATTTTGTTGCGATAGATCAAGTGGTCATGACACATCTGACACTTCATTCAGTTTTCGCTGACATTAATGTGTGGTGTATTAATTGTTTGTTTGAAATTAATTTCAACGGTTTTATCTTATTATACCTTTGTTTAACGTGTTTAAAGAGTTTTATTATGCCTAGAGTGCGGCAACGTGGAAATTATCGCCAATTAAGCGAATTCGACAGAGGTCGAATTGTTGGTTTGCGAGAAGGTGGTTTTTCATACAGGGAAATTGCAAATCGCCTTAACCGGAACCAATCCACCATTATGCGCTGTTATCAATCATGGACTAGGGAAGGTCAGGAAAGACGCCAAAGAGGAACCGGAGGCCGAAGAAGAACTAATGAGATACAGGACCGCCGCCTTCGCTTAATGGCACTAAGAGACAGGTTTTCCAGTACCAGATCAATTGCTGACGTGTGGTTAGGTAATATTGGTCGTCCTGTAACCCTTCGAACCGTTTATCGTCGAATTAGGGGTTTCGGCTTACAATCTTATCGTCCACATCTTGTGTTACCACTTACGGCTCAACACCGACAGCAACGTTTGGAGTGGTGTAGATTGCGACTGCACTGGAACGTGGAGTGGCACAGGGTGGTATTCAGTGATGAATCTCGATTTTGTCTAGGGATGCATGATGGCCGTATGAGGGTCAGACGAAGACGTGGGGAACGTCGTGATATTCAGTTTTCCGTTGAAAGGCATGTGCATCGAGCAGTGGGTGTTATGGTATGGGGTGCTATAGCATATGGGAGTAGGTCTCAATTGGTGTTCATCCAAACCACCATGAACGCCCAGCGTTACATTGATGAGGTGGTAGAACCCCATATTCTATCATATCTTCAAACGCTCGAAGACCAACTTTTCCAGCAGGATAATGCCCCTCCCCACGTAGCGAGCATTTCTATAAATCGCTTGGAAGAGGCTCATGTCAATATCTTGCCATGGCCACCCAAATCCCCCGACCTCTCGCCAATAGAACATGTGTGGGACATTATGGGACGAAAACTTATGAATTTAGCCAATCCCCCGCAGACACTAATAGCTCTCCGGCATGAATTACAGGTTGCTTGGGACACCATACCCCAAGAGGATATCGACCACCTATTCGAATCAATGCCACGAAGAGTGAGGGAGTGTGACACTAATAGGGGCGGTTCAACACATTATTAATAAAAATTATGTTAAATTGTGTTAGTCTTTTGTTTTTTTTCTTTGAAATTTTAATCAATTATTGCCTTTGACTAATTATACATTTCTACCAAGTTTGGTCAAAAAATCCTCACCCCTTCTTGGTGTTGCAGTTTCCATGTCATACAGTATACATGTCAACTAATTCTAGCCGATGAACTGAACATGAGACGAATTGCAGCAAAATGTATCCCTTGCCTTCTCAGCAACGATCAACGAAACTTCAGGGTTCAGACTTGCACTGAGCTTCACAATGCACGAAATTTGTAACAGACTTGGGCTGTCGTACGATACATGTCAACGAATTCTAGCCGAGGAAAACGAAGCAGCAAGGCCGAAAAAAGCTCGACAAGTTCGTAGCAACATCAAGTCATTGCTGATAATGTTTTCTTGACATTCGGGGAATTGTGCATTAGGAGTTTGTTCCACCTGGTCAGACTGTCAACGGCCAGTTTTACTGCGAGGTTTTGAGGCGACTTAGGGACAATGTTCGGCGCAAACGGTCAGCGTTGTGAAAAAAGGAAGATTGGCTGGCGCATCATGATAACACACCCGCGAATACCTCGCTCGTTGTGAGGGAATTCCTGACCAAAATCAACATGGCAACGATCCCCCACTCTCCGTACTCGCCAGACCTTGTCCCACGGAACTTCTATCTGTCCCGAAAAATAAAAATTGCGTTGAAAAGGGACGTTTTGACTCCACTGAAGACATCCAAGTGGAATCGCAACGGGTCCTGAACACCCTGCGGACTTCCAGGAGTACTTCCAAAAATGGCAACAACTCTGGGATAGTTGCATACGTGACCGAGATGACTACTTTGAAGGTGCCGGAGGACCTTAGGACGTTAATATAGTTTTTTATTTTTACTATAAAATTTTCGGATATTTTGGGTACCACCTCGTACACAAGTTTTGTATTTGTAAATATGAAAAAATGAGAATTATAAGAGATTGCATCATTATAATGATCAGTTGTGTAATTGCATAGATGTTGTTATACGAATTATACTTAATTACCTAGACACTTGACCTTCTCTGTACAAACGAGTTTGTAGGTATTGTTGATATATTTATATATATATATATATATATATATATATATATATATATATATATATATATTTAAATAAGTATTATATTAATAATACTATTATTTCTTGGCCTTTATTATATTCGTGTAGGTAAATTCTTGGTATTAGGCCTTTTTAACGAAATGCAATAAATACTAGGTTTTAACGTTTCGACATTTTTTAATATTAATGTCTTCTTCAGAAAACTGAAATTATAAGTATAAGTTACAATAATGGTTCAAAAAATTAATACAAAACAAGATTACTTACTTAAGAATAGGTATAACAGTTAAAATTGTATAAATAAAATGTTTCTCTTAAAATTTTGTCAAAAGACTTGACATACATCAAAATATAATTGTAAATGTCAGCATATGATTTCTAGATTAACAAATTAACATTGCTGACATATTCTAATAATAATGTCATTACAAAAATTTTTACAATGCAAGTATCAAATAAGCACTAAAAGAACTGATTTTTGAAAATATAGAGGGGAAATATTTGTTTTTGTAAGTAATGAAAAATAAATTTTTGAAAGTGCATTAATTTCACTTCGGTCATTCACACAAACTGATTCATTTTTCTTAATTTGGATGAGTTCTAATATTGATCGAGATTTATTGTTAATTTCAATATTTAGAATTTTAGTGTTATCAAAATTGAAATTATGTTTAAATTGTTGACAATGTTTTTTTAAAGCCGTTGAATTTTTGCAATATTTATGACCTTTAATTCTTTCTTCTAAATATTGCATAGATTGTCCAATGTAAATTTTGTTACAATTATTACAAGGAATACTATAAACAGTGTGGGTTTTCTTTAAAAAAGGAGTTTTAGATTTAATATTAGTATTGATAAACTTTAAATTATTATAATTTGTATGTGCTACTTTAATATTAAATTTACTAAACATTTTAGTTAATTGTTCTGATAATTTTGGTACATATGGGATAGATAAATATTTAATTTGACTATTATTTACATTTTGATTGTTGTTTTGTTGTTGGTTGTAAAATTTATAAGTTCTTTTTTTAATGATACTTTTAATTACATTTATTGGATAATTATTATTTGCTAAAGTTATGGTAATGTTTTCTAGAACTTCTTTTCTAAAATTTGGGCTTGTTAACTTAATTGCCCTATCAGTAAGATTTATGATAACACTTTTTTTAAAAGATAATGGTTGACATGATTTAAAATTCATTAATCTACCTGAAGATGTTGGTTTAGAATACCAACTCGTTAAAATTTTATTGTCTTTTCTTATTAAAGTCATATCTAAAAAGTTGATTTTATTATCAATTTCTATTTCTTTTGTAAATTGAATTTTTTTATGATAACTATTAAAGAATGTATCTATTAGATCTATTTTGTTTTCAGGTATTGCTAGAATACAGTCATCAACATATCTTTTATAAAATGGAATTTCAAAATTAATTTTTGATATAATTGTTTCTTCAAGATCTTCCATTACTAATTGTGCTATAACACTTGATATTGGAGCACCCATAGCACATCCATATATTTGTTTATAGTACTTATCTTTATATTGGAAGAACGTTGAAGTTAATGAAATATCTAAACCTTCTAAGAAAGAATTAAGATCTAAATATGTGAATTCCTTTAATTTACACCAATGTTTCTTAATAATGTCTTTAGCTAAATCAATAGGAATATTTGTGTACATTGAAGTAACATCAAGAGAAATTAATCTGTGATCTTTGTTTAAATCTACTTTATCGATAAATTCTTTAAAACTGAATGAATTTTTTATATAATATTTATTTTTACCTGTAATATTAGATATGCAGTTAGCTAAATATTTTGATAATTTGTAAAAAGGATATTGAATGCATGAGACAATAGGCCTTAAGGGAATGTCTTTTTTATGTAATTTTGGTAAACCATAAATTTTAGGAGGATATGCATTATGTATTTTCAGAGATTTTGAAATTGTGGAAGAAATAAGATTTTTTTGTTCCCATTTATTAATTAGATCATTATTAAGTTTTTGGAATATAGTTGTTGGATTGTTTTTAATTTGTGTATAAGTTCTTTTATCATTTAATATAGTTTCCATTTTATTTTCATAATCATTAGTGTTCATTATAACGGTTGTGTTACTTTTATCAGCCTTTAATATTGTAATTTGCTTGTTTTCTTTAATAAAGGTTTTCGTTTTATTAATACTATGTTTACTAACAAAAGTGTTGGATTTTGTTACAGAATTTGAATTTTTAAAGTTTGTAATAATATTACAAGTTTTAGCTCTAATACTGGTTTTACTATGTTCATCCAAATGATCTATATTAGATTCAATATTAGCAATAATATTAGGAATTGGAATATCTGAATTCTTGTTATATGGAATTGAGAATTTTGGACCTAAATTTAATACTTGTTTAATTTCTGAATCAATTGTAGTGTTAGATAAATTAACTAACCAATTATAATTATTGAGACTCAAATTGTATACTTTTTTTGATTTCTGTTTTAAATTCTCTATTTTTTACGTTGTTTCCTCTTAATTTTTTCAAAATTCAGTTCGTTTTTACATAGAAAACGTTCATAAAAATTTTTTTTTCAAATTACAATTATAGAAATTTGGAATGTTACTTTTTTCTTTGGCAATTAACCTTTCTAATTGGTTAATATTATAAGAAGTATCAGTAATTAAAAGATTTAGTAGTGAATGTTTAAATCTTTTTACTAGATTTGTAAATTTATTATTTAGATTTTCATTCGTGAAAATTATATGTTTTAAATTGAAATTTAGAAAAACTGGTTCTAAATCATTATGCTTACATTGTAATAAAAATATTCTTCTATTCTTCGACTTGTTTATTCTATAATGAAGTTTTCTTATAATCTTGAAATCTTGAGGTAGTGTTGTATATGAAGAAATGTTTGCTAAATTTTCAACCATAGCAGATAGTAGTATTTAAATAAGTATTATATTAATAATACTATTATTTCTTGGCCTTTATTATATTCGTGTAGGTAAATTCTTGGTATTAGGCCTTTTTAACGAAATGCAATAAATACTAGGTTTTAACGTTTCGACATTTTTTAATATTAATGTCTTCTTCAGAAAACTGAAATTATAAGTATAAGTTACAATAATGGTTCAATTATATTTTGATGTATGTCAAGTCTTTTGACAAAATTTTAAGAGAAACATTTTATTTATACAATTTTAACTGTTATACCTATTCTTAATTTTCTGAAGAAGACATTAATATTAAAAAATGTCGAAACGTTAAAACCTAGTATTTATTGCATTTCGTTAAACAGGCCTAATACCAAGAATTTACCTACACATACGAATATATATATATATATATATATATATATTCGTATGAAACTACGAATATTATATATATATATATATATATATATATATATATATATATATATATATATATATATATATATTAATAGATTAGAATAAATGAACATATAAATATGTGGTCCGAACCTTCTACGGTGTTCATTATTACACTAACATACGTGTCGAATTAAGCTTACTATTTTGCGACAGACTTTAAAGGGGTTTATCATTTTCATATATTATAGGATTCTTTATGTGTATACCTATATAGAAACACAAGAAGTTAATATTTTAGAGATTTTAAAAATGACAAGTTTGTCAGGTAAGATAGCGGTAGTGACAGGCGCTAGTTCCGGAATAGGTGCAGGAATTGTGACAGGATTATTACAAAGTGGAATGAAGGTAATGCCTTGATCTTGTATATATAAAAAAGATTGGAAATAAAATTTTGTTATTAATTCTTTGTTTCATTTTATATGTAAATAATTTCTTTATTAATATTACTATTGTCTCATTCTAATTATTATTCATGTGTAAATATAAGAATATGAACTAATTATTCGGAATCCCTTTCACATATAATAGAAATATTGCAATAATTGCTCGTAGCTAAGGATTAGATCTAATAAATTATCTAATAATGAGAGATAAGGGAAAAAACGAGAACAGTCACAACATTTAAATGTAATAGAAGCAATTTGTTTTATACTTTATTTTGATGACGTGTCTTTATTTTCTATTGGGGATAGATCTTGCGAGATCAAAGAAAGAGGAACATTGGTGATTTGCTTAACATGCAATACGATTAATGCAATTCAAATTTACAGTTGTGCACTGTACTCCAAGAAGATTAAATTTCAACATTTGATAGCTTCGGCACCATTAAAAATTGATTCTAATATTATATTCTTATGTACTTTAAATCAGATATTGAAAAAGTTAATTAGTGCATTTGAGGCTAATATTGCAGTGATAGAAAAGGAAGGAAAAAGTTCGTGAATTTATAATTAATTTATTAATTGATAGGCTCCCTTAATTTGTTATGTATATACGATTGCAGCTTTGCAATAATGCTTTACTATTTCTGATTAGTTTACTTAATCAATTTACCTTTTAATTATATTACAATATTTTTTGTTTGCATTATTTGTGTGTCGGTAGAGTCTGTTTGTAACTGTTATTTTTTGTGTGTGTCTACAATAATACATCTATATATGCTTAAATAGCTACAGGCGGCAATACTTGTTAGTACGAGTCACTTACTCTATAATTACATTTCAACACTTGTTATAGCTGTTCCCCAAATAATACAAATTTGTCAATAATGCTTGCCTACTAAACAGAATAGCCAATAATTTAATAAAATGTAGGCATAGTAAAGTATATAAGAACGCAATATTTAAGAACTTTATATTTGATACTCAATTCGTAGTGGCTTTTATGTAGTAGTATTAATATAATTGGATTTATATATCGTATAACATTAACTAATAGTTTAATTTCTTTGTTCCAAAATTGTGCCGTCGTTGGGGCATTAAATCGTCGTATTTTTGAGAGTGTCTGTAATTGATTTATGCATCCACCATTGGCATTTTAGTAATTACAATTGGCACCCCTGCTTGAATTCAAATTAATTGTAAATTTTAACAGAATATGAATTCGTTATTAAGGCTAATTAATCATATGGCAATACTATAGTTTCATGTAAGCATGATCATATAATTAAAAAATGATATTGATTTAGTTAGAATATTATAAATTTAGGTACGACTCTGGCGGTAGAACAAATGAACATCAGAAGACATTTCTACATTGCCTATTTAATGACACAAAATTATCTAAATCGCAACGCGTAGGTCAATTACAGACACCGTTTATTATAGAATCAAGTTCAACAAGACTTGTGTTGTAGGATAACTTACAGACGTAATAATATTGAAAACAAACCTGTTATTATGAATACGACCTATTATCTTTCTTATTTTTTAAAACGTTTCTAAATAAGATATAATAAAATGTTTATTTCCCGAGTAAAAACTATTATTTCGCGTTTTGCAAACTTATTTTCACAGTTTTGCATTACTAGCCGTTACTATTTTGTAACTTCAATAAGGGCATGTTGTGCTTTTATTTTATGAATTTCTGTCCTAATTTTCAATGTAGACAAATAAACGCAATTTGGCTATATAATAATATTAAATTCATAAGATGTGAATAGTAAAGAGTAGTAAGTACTACGTGATCATTTTTAACTGTCCTGAGTTTACCATACTGATTTGAATATGGAAACACAGTGTAATTGGCAAGCCTTTCTTATTTATTTTTGTGGTTAGGTTTACTATTTAATATTTTCCTGTGATAAATTTCAATGAAATAGGGTTACTTTTAAGTTGAATTATATGAAAGAATTTTTTAGAAATACAGTAATTACACTTTATTTTTTATCATAAACAATAATAAATACGTTACAACTTTATTACTGTAAAACATAATCCTATAATTATGTCACCAAATGAATACATTTTATAAAAGTCGTCTCATGTTATTGGACACATTGTAGAGTGTTTTAGGTGTAATATTTTGCAATTTTATGGCAACTACCTCTTCAAGTTCATCGAGATTATGCAGTCTATTCTGAAACATTTTATTTTTTACTTGGCCAAAGAGAAAAAAGTCCAGTGGGGTTAAATCAGGAGAATTGGCTGGCTATCGATTTCGACTAATCAATCGGTTACCACAGTATCCTTGCAAATAATTAATAATTTGTTGCCCAATATGTGCAGTTGCCCCATCTTGTTGGAAGTATTCCAGGTTAAATTTATCTTCGTGAAGGCTTCGTATAGCATTAATTGTATCATGAAAAAAAGTTAGTCCATTAATCCGTCTTTTCGACATTGCAACCCAAACACCAACTTTGATAGGATGGAGGCTATTTTCAACAAAAACATGGGAATTCTCTGTTGACCGGGTACGATAATTTTGAGAGTTGATACACCCCGACAAATGGATCTAAGCTCCATCCGAAAAGAAAGTGCAATTCAAGTCTTCTTCATGTAATATTTCATTAAACCTGTTGCAATAATTTATTCTCTGCTCAAAGTGTTGTAGTACAGAAACTTTATATGGGTGCGTATGTAAGTTTGTTTAAATACATAATGCTGTATAACAAATTACGTTTAAGTTAATTAGATCTTTTTAGCAGTTTGAGCAGACAGCTTTCATACAGATGTTGTGGGACTAACTTCCATTCGCTGCCTAATGTCTGGTATTTTTTCAGGTTTACATTTACAAATACTCCCAGTTTCCTTAAACCTTTCAATCACCCTGTTGCAATGACAAGTGAATGTGTTCAAGTTTATTTCCAGATTTCCATTTTCCGATTCAAATTGCTGAAAACACAATCCCAATGAATATTTCCATCCTCAGACATTACGATATCCTGTTGCATCGTAAAAGCATGGTATACGAGCCATATTGTCAATGAAAATAGGAAAGTACAAGACACATCAATACATTATAGTTTTGACATTTGACATGTAAATTTAGTATGGGCAATTCACGGAAGTAAATATTTTCTAGTTTTTGATAATACTGGGGCTTTTTTGTTGCCAACCCAGGACAGTTCAAAATGATCTTTTTGTATAATTCCAGAATAATTAGAAGAACCTTTAGGGCAGAAAAGTTCTATATATTACTATTAAACAACAATACTAATATTTTTCCGTTGTTCTAGGTTGTTGGGTTAGCTAGACGCAAAGCGAAAGTAGAAGAATTGGGTAAAGGTTTCGCAGGAAATCTCTTTGCTTTAGAAACTGATATTAATAATGAGCAAGACATTCTTTATGCTTTTAATTGGATAGAAAAAAATGTTGGTCCTATTTACGCCTTTATTAATAATGCTGGTGTTGCATATTTTTCACCCATAGATCAAGCAGAAACTGATGGAATTAGGAGTGTCATAGACACAAATCTTGTCGCCCTCACATTATGCACAAGAGAGGCCATTAAGAACATGAAAGTCAATAATGTATCCGGAACAATTATAAACATCAACAGTGTGGCTGGACATTATATTGGAGGTCTTCCTCATGTCACTACTTATTACGCTTCTAAGTTTGGAGTTACAGCTTTTACTGAATCTGTTAGACTAGAATTAGCACAGTCTGGAAGCAATATTAGAATATCGGTAAGGCTTTGACACTGCAGTAATAGAACATTACCTATAAATAACCTTACTTTTAGAGTCTAAGTCCTGGCTTAGTGGAGAGTGAAATGACAACCCAGTTGACAGACAAGCATCCATATATAAAAAATAAAGATATTGCGGAGGGTGTTAAATATATACTCATGCAACCTTCAAGCGTAAACGTAAGTAAATTGTTTTTGTTAGTGTATGTGTATGCAATTGCACATCCCCAACACTATCGAATTGTACAACCAAGTATGGAGCAGTTTCAATAGTTTGCATTTAAAACTTTTATCTTTTATTTGTTAACTTCTGTTTTATATATGACGATTAGTGCGCGGACACGAACGGTTGATGACTCATCGCCCATGGGCGCACTATTGAAATGTTGTATTTTTATAGAGGTTTTAATTTTATTTATATAATTGGATAACAAGTGGCTGGTGATCTAGAAAATACAAAATACCTTATTATTTGTTCATTTTCTCGTCCGTAAGCCTTGTTCTGTTTGAATTAAGTATATCCTTGTAGATAGAAAACATCCTGTCTACATCGCAACTGGTTATAGGTGCGCACTGGAAATATTCTTTTATTTCAGCGTATTTAGCATACACAATTGCCGCAATGTTATTAAATCTGGATTTCTATTAAAAACTGCGTCTAACTTTTGCCGAAGGCCACATCCGAAGTCACATGGAATTATTAATAGCCACATCTAATGTGGTTAATCCATTTTTTAATTTGGGATTCGATTTTCAAAATATGTGATTAGTATAGGCAAATTTCCAAAGTGTTCCTGAAGGAATAACAACTGATTTTTTAAATTTGGGATTTGTGTTAGTTCCTTGTACTCACAAATACTTCGAGCATCGTCATTCAAACTTGTAACAAGATTTTGTAAGTGATCGAAATTCTCTGCACAAAAACTATTTCTGTGTATGTTTTAGCAAAGCTAAGTGACGAACGTGCGATATTTTGGCATTCTGTACCGATATTTTACAGACTTTGTAATAAATTTCGGAATCATTGACAATTCATTTTCATATCACAAAAAGTAACATAAACAACGTTCTAGATCTAAATAAATGATAACTAAAAATGTACGCGTATGTTATTGAAACTAAACGAAATCCAGTGCACACTTACTTCTAGATAATTGGGAGAAGTCTGTTTGTTTCGTTTATTCAATAAACCGGTATTAAACAGACTATTACAAAAATTACGAAGTACGTAATTAACAGTCAAAACAATGAAAAAACGATACTAAGTATGAATGAAAATCTTATTTCTCTTGCGAAATATAAGGTAATATAATAAATTTTAAAAATCCCTCACGCTCCTATCTACGCCGATGAAAAAATAAATTCCTTATTTTGTGGGCATTTTTTGCTCTCATTCTCGGGCGTAAACAGATGTTGCAGTTCACCATTTGAATTAGTGCTATTCAGTAAGCGTGTGTTGTTTACATTATTTATTTGCTCCGTTGTAACTTCGTCGTAGTTTGAACCGGTCATGTCCCCGCCCCAATGATGATGATTTGGGCCTCGCTCGTCAATGTTTGTTTTTTGAAAAAAAGTCGCATTATTTTCGCGTCAGCCATGCGTTTACGGAAGTTACTTATGTTTCAATATCGTATGACATTAAGTTTGACAAACACAGTTGTTTAAAAAAGATGTCTTCAATAAAAGTTGTAAAAATGATAAAATCACTATTCATTAGGCAATTCAGCACTTGTTCTTCAAGAAGATGAACACAATTAAGATTTCGACAAATGTAGTTACTTGGTATTTCTAAAATTTAATAATGTGAGCTTTATGTCATAAACTCATGTCATGCATGTCATCGTTGAGGGAAGCTTTCGCTTCACTTTGCTCCTTTTATCGCAGTATACGGATCACAATAAAACAAAAAAAAATGAGGTGTGGCCACCACACGACTTTCTTATACGTATGAGCGTTTCAAACTATGCAATTTTAAGAATGTTTTTATACAAAACTTATTCAAAATCCTATTCTAAGTACTTTTATTTTCTTAATAAATCGCTATAGAATGCAAACTTTGCAAGATATTCGAAAAAAAGTGCTACTCGCTAAGAGTAAAAGTGCTACTTCCGGTCCGAATTTTGAAATTTCATGTATACAAAAAATATTACAAATATAACTCTAAATACTTTTGTACTCTTAATAAATATATATAGAATGCATAATTTACGACATATTTGCCAAAAATCGCTATTCGGTAAGAGTAAAAGTATTACTTCCAGTCCGAATTTTGAAATCTTTTTTATACAAAAGATATTGAAAACTATGTTTTAAATACTTTTATACACGTAACGTACCTGTCCAAAAAGCTTGACTTGCGAAATATTCGCAAAAAACCGATTTTCGATAAGAGTAAAAGACCTACTTCCGGTAGGAATTTCGAAAAACTTTTTAAATAAAATTGTTCTCAATTTTAATTTTAAGTACATATGAATTCTTTATAAATTTGTATAAACTTAGTATTTGACGAAATATTGGCAAAATTCTATTTTTTCACCGAAGTAAACTGCTACTTCCGGTCTACCGATTTTACTGAAAAACAATCAGATCTCAAGAGGGAGATTACACGTAAATACAAAATTTGGAATTGATATCTCCAGCGGTTTGACCGCTATCGTGGTCACACACAGACACACAGACACACAGACACACAGACACACAGACACACAGACAGGCACACACACAGACATTTTTTAAAAACCACTTTTTTGGTATCAGGGGATCTCAAAACGTGGACATCTGCAGAAATCTCGAGGTCGAAAATTTTCATCATCACACTACTTCCTTATACTACGTATAAGAAAGTAACAATCATATGTTAATAATATGTCAAAGTGACAAACAATTTGCTGTTTCCAAATTAATGGCCGCCACCGTACATCAACTATGGACCAACGATACGTTTTCAAAGACGCTAAACTGCTCGCTTTAAACATGGAAATATAAGTTGCGACAATAAATAATGTCAAGGACAATCAAAACAAGTTTTCATTCCAGAAATGACTGAAAAGGTTTATGATGTCTTGTTTCACCTCATAGTGAAAGTCGAAGAAAGCTAAGATTGTGAGCATATCTACTAGAAGCATACACCAAAGTTTACTTGTCGAATTATGCGTGTCTAAGCTCTCTGCCAGGTGAATGCCAAGTTAACTAAATCAAAATAAAAATTATCAAGTTATTTTTATTTTAAAAAACGTTTTTTGGGAATATCTAGAAAATTATGCTCTTTAAACACGTAGATAACGGCTAGTTGTCGCAGGGGTAAGTTTTAGTATTCGCTACATTGAAAAAAGTAGGTAACTCTGGTGAAATAAACCAATTAATAGCTTGTGCTTAGCTACAGTAATCATATTTACATTTTCAAACCTTAGATTCACTGAGGAGTGATGGCAGCACCACAGTTCGTTATATGACAAACAAAATTCCCAGACTACATTTTCATGTTGGAAAATGTATTGTGATTGTGCCAAATTCTGAGCATCCAAATAAAGAAAATTTATGTACATTGATAGTTTACGATGTAGTTCATATGCGAATCATGTTAAATTATTCCTTCTCTATAATATTCTCACTCACAATTAAATTACTGGGGAATGATTTCTATGATTCGCAAAAATGGCTATTAGGCATTCTAGTAACAACAGTGGCATAGTTACATGCCAATTTGAAATTTGACAGAAACTAGACAGTCCAAACAAAAGCACAGTGTCGTCAGATTCAGGGGTAGTGCACTTCATTTACTACACCTTATCAGTGTTTTGGTTAAATAAGAGTATCTTAGAGGGCGGCACTTTATACAGGATCGAAAACATAACTCTCAATATAGTTGGCTGCGTTGGTGAATTTTGTTAGAGTTGTTGTTGTCATGTGATTTTTCTCCGCCATTTGCCAGCATTGTAACTGTCATTGTTAAATACCTTAGTTTTTCTCCACAAGTGCACTTCGAAACATCATACCGATGATACTACTTAAGACAATATGTATGTACAGGCGTTACAGTCCACCTCACAAGCAAATCCCTGTGAAAAACCAGAAATTCAGTATGTGTCATATATTTGTAAGTGTTTAAAAAATGTAACAGTTTCTTAATCATATTAAATATATTGCAGTTATAAGGTATAATGTTATTTTTTGTATATTGTAACGAAACATGTACACAAAAAAAGAGAGAGCGAGCCTCCGTGCAACGGCTAAAAAACTCTCTTGTTTACAAACCGTAAATCATTCCACATATACGTACTACATCGGCGACGAAGAGGAGGAATTCCTTCAATGGTAGTCGCGCAGTAAACATAAATATAAGGAATGCATTCATTTAGTAGTATTCGGACAATACAAAATAAATATAGTAGTGCGGTGTTATATAAATAGATGTGATATAAATACAGTACAGTGTTATATAAACATACGGACATAAATATTAGTAATAGAAATAAATACCTGTGTTAATTTAAATCGTAGTAGTTTAAGTGTGATACATTAGTTTTATATTTTTATATTGTAATTAGTTTTACGTGTGTGAATATACAGACTGTTTTAAATAAATAAATTGCACGAGTCGTTTATTTCGAACCCGAAAACGCTACAATATGATTTACTAAATATATAATACTTATAGATAAAGGTACATTTGTTTTAATCTATTTCATCAGTAGCACTTAGGTACAGAAAAGATTTTACGATACTTCACTATCATTACGTATACTAATTTGGTCTTCATCAAAAATTAGCATCGAATATTTTGACGTTTAATGTTGCAGATACATGTTAATGTTCCAGCAAATATAAAAATATTGATGCTAATTTTCATATGAATTTCATACTTTAATAATTTGCAATCAAAAAATTTCAAATTCCCGCTCGTTATCATTCTCTACAGATTCCTATGATGAATTCTACCAAGTACCCGTGAGGGAATTATAGATAGTGCTGAAACTTGGTTAACTTTTTAGTGAGAGAGTAAGCCATCTATACTCCCTCTCATTTATCTATGGTCAGGATACCCTTTGCACTTGCCACAGGTTATTTTTGACCCCTTCAAAGCAGAGGCGAAGCCCCGAAAACATTTTTTGATAATTTGCCCACGTGAAGTAAATCAGGCTGCATCGATTTTTCTCCGTAAGAAATACGTGTTGAGTATCTACTGTTCTGGAGCCTATGGCAATTTTTGGTACTCAAGCACAGCTGACACTGACACCTCAAATTCCACGTTAGATTGAACTAATGTTGCAGTAAACATCAGAATTCAAGAGTGAAAGATCCATCTGATGTTTGGTTAACGTTAGCAGTCGCATGAAAATTCAAATGCAGCTTATGAGCTGTTAAAACCGACGGTCAACTTCAGTTCGGTTGACATATACGGGGAAAGGTCACAAATGAAGAACGGAATAGCGCTTTCCGTGCAATACATAAACAATACAATAACTGGAGTTTACGCGAAATGACCGTATTTAATATGGAGGTCGGTCAGCGTAGCTGACAGTGACAACTTAACATCCACGTTAGGTTGGAAGAGGTTTGATTAACGTTGGTAGCTGCATAAAAATTTAGTTGCAAATTAACGAAAGTCGGAACCTTCGGTCAATTTCAGTGTGCAATGACACTTGCTGGAAAACGTCAGAATTGACGGAACTTGTGCAATACACGACGTGTTTTGTCCACAGTAGAAAAGCTATGAGACTTCTGGCGCAAAATCCCATATGATTTAATATAGGGGTGTAAATTTTACTTTTCTTTCCCACCAAGGGGGGTACCCCTCACCACACTTTGATTCTGTGACGCGTACACGCCCAGAACAGATTTGAACAGCTACTAAACAGCTTCTGAACAGCTTTAAAAGCTGTTTGTAGCACTTTTGAAGAGCTTTTGAACAGCGTTTGTACAAAAGCTGTTCAAAGCTGTTTGTAGCACTTCAGAAGCTGTTCAGTAGCTGTTCAAATCTGTTCTGGGCGTGGAGTCTTTCATGCAAAGCATTGCACACACCCTTTCGGTTGAAATATTTTTTTATTTGCTATCTCATGTACTTTAATTACCAATTCTGATATCGCCATAGCGAAAGTCTTTTGAAAAGTCACGCTTCCGTTAAACCGCCCTCGTAATTTATAAATGCGTTCTTGGACAAGAAGTTTATAATAAAATCAGGCATACTTAATTTTACTTATTTACAATATTCTACGTGAGCAATGTCCTGGGTTGGCAACAAAGAAGTCCCAGTTTTATCAAAAACTAGGAAATATTTACTTCCGTGAATTGTCCATACTAAATTTACATGTCAAATGTCAAAATCATAACATTTAGAAGTGTCTTTTACTTTTTAGCTGTGTTTTTAGTATTTTCATTGTTTTATTGTCCCTTTTCTGTCTTTTTCAAGACAATACCTGGTATACCATGCCTTTTACGATACAACAGGTTACTTTTATTGTAATATCGCACTTTCGCAGTGGAACATTGCAAGAGGATGTATTATGGAAATATTCATTGGAATCGTGTTCAGTAATTTGTAACAGTATATGGAAATCTGGAAATAAACTTGGACACATTTACTCGTTATCGCAAAAGAGTGATTGAAAGGTTTAAGGAGACGGGAAGTGTTTGTAAACGTAAACCCGAAAAAGCACCAACAGTTTTAACCGAAGATCTAAATTCCGCTGTAGAGCAACCGTAGACACGTGTTTCAGAAACACATGTCTACGGTTGCTCTACAGCGGAATTTACCCAATAATTTTCTCTTTCCTGTATTTCATGTATCCGCGATAATTCCTTTTATTTATCTTTCCTGGGTTCTCGGATGGCACGCAGGTTGACATTGTCTTCCTCGTGGCGACGTTAGTTGTTGTCCTCAAAACTGAGGATCTTCTAACTGAAGCTACAAATGGTGGTCTGTCTCCTGATGGTCTTCCGTATAGCATACATCTCCAAGGTTATCCCACCTTATTCCTTGGCTACACCGTACCGATGACGACCAATGAGTCAGAAACACGTGTCTACGGTTGCTCTACAGCGGAATTTACCCAATAATTTTCTCTTTCCTGTATTTCATGTATCCGCGATAATTCCTTTTATATATATATATATATATGTATATATATATATAATAAAAAAGGATATAAATCAAAAACATTTCCAGTGGAAAATGTCAGATCGTAAATAAGAATATTTTGTGTAAATAACAACTATATGAATTAAAAATTCACTTGTTAGTTCTTGTATGTAAAACTCAAGGGCTTCAAAAGACAATGGAAAAGGTCATGTGCGGTTTAAAAACCTGCAAAAGAAAAATACAATGTTAATGTTGTTATAGCATTCTACAAATTGACGTGTTACCTGAAGGAAGAGCATGGGTGAAGAACGGGGAAAAAGTGCAGAAGGCCGACGTTCTTTGCAGTGCGAGCTCAGCAAGAAGAATTCCCGTGGTGTGTAATGTGTTTTCTTTACTGCCGGACAGAAGTATTTCTAAAAGAAGAATCAAGATAACATTAGTACATGGTACAAGGAAATATGTAACAAATGATGAAAAGGGCAATGTGTTTATATAAAAATACAATGAAGGATTATACTGAAGAGGAAGAGAAGAAAGATATACTTACCAAAGATGAGATGCAACCAATTTTATGAGAAAATATTATAACAAACAGCTTGAAGCATCGCCATTAGTACTTCTTCTTCTTTTTCTTTATTTGATATTGGCTTTTGGTAAAACCATTCCAGCCATGCACTAGAGTGTATCGACTAATGTCCTCTTCTTAAATGACCTCAATTTTTTAACCTTGCACACATTTCTTATTTAGGCAATACCGCAGATAATCTTATGACAACGATATAAATCATGATCAACATTCAATCGGTTACTAAAAATATCAGCTTTTAGGGAATTTGTTTATTAAGGTCAAAGTAAAGACTCTTCTTGCTACAGGGCCCGTTGTAGCACACACGTAGGAGGGCCACGGATTACACAAAACAATTTGGGTGTGAAGGAAAGTGTAACAGGATTCTCCGGTGGTATTGTTGAGAGAATAAAGCTTTAATTTAATATCCTGTAAATATTCTATAACTAATGTTATCTTGCTTTCCGTTGGTTCACTGAGTAAGGAAATTATATTAATAGGTGATTCTAATTTTGTGTTTAAAAGGTCTGTGTACAGTTGGTTAGATAATAATAATAATAATAATAATAATAATAATAATAAGCAACTTTTATTTCACATCCATGTGTACAGATATAGAAAACATAATAATGACAACAAAGAGATATATATATAAGAAATTAAAAATGTACTTTGTGAAATTAGGCGGAGTTCGGGCTACCACAGAAGTGGCATCCGCTCTTCCACTCAACCTATGAATAACTTAACCTAAACTTAAACTAAATTAAATAAATTTAAACTAAAACACAAACTTACAATCAAAAGAGAGAGGATGTCATAGAGAAATAAGAAATGAAAATGATTGGAAATATACATAAGATAAACACATAACAAGAAATATAATGTCATGAGGGTTGCTTGCATACCCACTCACAAACAGCATATTATGAGTTATAAACGGTTGCAAGAGTGCAAGAATTGCGAAAGTTCATTGCCTGGTAAATAGTATATCAAAGTATTTCTTCTTGAAAGCAGGAACAGACGTAGATAATTTAATGTCAGCCGAAAGTGAATTATATAAGAAGGTGATTTGGTATGAGAAACTTTTTTTAAAAAGTTCAAGTGAATGAGTTGGTGGGGTTAAGGTACCTTTGAAACGAATGTTGATATTATGTACATCTGTTCTAAATTTGATTTTATTGTATAAGTAGGGAGGCAGGTGGGTGATAACGATACGATGGTATAGAGTAGCAGAGTGCAATAACCTCCTATTCTTCATGTTCAGCCAATTCAAGTCTTTTAGCTTATGGGAGATATGTTCTCTCCGCCGGATACCGAAGATCAAACGGAGACAGGAATTCTGCACCTTCTGGATTTTAGATGCAGTACTAGCCGAGATGCAGGCACCGTACAAAGTATCACAGAAGGTGAAATTAGACAGAACAAGTGCTTCACAAAGAAGTTGTTTAGTTTTCTTATTTAAAAATGATCTGTTCCTGTAAATAACCTTCAAAGCGGCGTAGGAACGCTGCGTGCACACACTAATGTAATCACCAAAATTTAACTGATCGTCAAGTACTACCCCTAGGTTTTTCACTTTCTGTTTCAGAGGAATCACAGTATCATCCACAACAACCCTGATCCCGTCCCGATAATCAGCATCAGATTGACTTACTATTGAATGTGGGCTTTCAAAGAGACAATGAATGACATCACCATATGCTCCACATCCACACTCAGCACTTTCCTTGCAGTGGATTTTATTTAAATGGGCGGGGAATGATGCATGATTAAATCTTAATCTGCAAAAGGTGGTAATATGCGATCTGGGAATCTTCATGTCATAGAACCATGGATTAGCGGGAGGAGTTTGGCTTATGCTGAAATATTGTTTGGCTTTATGTACGGCAAATTCTTCCCATTTATCCTTCCATTTAGAGTGCACTTCTGATTTTCATTCTGGAAGAAAGTCTTCTGGAAGGATTTTATAGTTGGTGACTGGTATGATCTCTGTAGTCGATGCTTTAGCTAACTTATCGGCCTTTTCATTTCCCTTAATGTTTTTGTGACCAGGTATCCATACGAAACGAACATCACAACCTCTGTTATACAATTCCATATATAATTCTTTGATTTCTAGAGTATAATTATGGGATTTAGCTGAGATTCCCGCAGATTTTATATTCCGTAATGCGCTCTGAGAATCGGTTAAGATTATTACTTTTAATAGATAGTTTCTTTTTATATACTTTAGAGCTTCCAGAATAGCTATCATTTCGGCAACGCAGATATTCGTTCTGTTTTCTAATCTCGCTTGAAATTCCCATTTCGGAACCTCACAATATATACCAATGCCCACACTCTCCGGGGATTTTGATGCATCAGTGAAGATGTATGTAAAGTTAATCCATTTCGTTTTCAATGCATTATTAAATATGAAGTTAATAACGTTTGGGGATAAGCCTTGAACGTTGTGTTTGGATGCAAATAGTAAGTCTACAGGAATATCTGTGATTTGGCTATGATAATTATAGCTGAAGCATGGTGGACGCATGTTGTAAATCATAATATTTTTGTGCCCATTCAAATTTTTAAATGATTGCATTAACAATGGAGGTTCCTTTTTGTGCCAAATGTTTTTCCTAGGGGAAGCAATAGTGGTTGATATCGATTTTAATGACTCATGTAGCTGGTTGGTTAAATTCATTGATTTCAGGACAATTAGTATATAACTGTCGAAATGATCGACGTGTATTGGTTCGAGCGTGACAACTTAAACAAACAAGAAAATTTTACCACGAACGTTTTTGAAAAAGATGCCAACCTAAAACTTAATTGATGAAAAGAGTCGCTAAAATAGTCGATAGGCATTCGTTTGAATATATAAGCGAAAAAACAAGAATAGACCTGCAGATTTTAAGTTCGTAATTCGAGGAGTAAAGAGGCATATTTTTGTAAAAGATTAACAAAGTTAATATAGCGAAAGTAAGAGTAGGGTTTATATACACTACATATCAACTCACGATTCAATAATTTATATAAAAGATTTAGAGTTTAATTTTAATTTAGTTTTCTTTTAAACAATTTTATTCAATTAATTTTTCTTTTCTAATCACTAATTATTTAGATGGAGGATATCAATAAGATAGAAGTTGATAAAATATACGATGAAATGAAATAAGTCATGAGTTAAAGTAATTTAATTTATTGAATATCAGATGAATATTATCTTGTTTTATAACAATATTTCGTTTTTTCAAAATAATAAAAGGGATAGTTAATGGTGCTAAACATGCTGAAGGTACTATGTGAAAATATATGCCTTTAGTAGATCGTGAGGCATCATTAATTATTATATGGTCATTTAACTTAGAAATTAAAATAAAATTAATACGAAAAAGCGGGGATGTTTTTGGTGGGCAGATGCTAAGCTGCTAGAGGTACAATGTGAGAATGTTTACAGCTAGCGATTAGTATAAGCCAGTTTCAGAGCATTCACGTTGCAAGGTTCTAGATTACCAAGGCACTACGTGAATATGTATGTTTTGGTGATATAGAGACGGCATCGTATTAATAAACAATTATCTAGAATCAATATTTTTTTTTTATTTAAAGGAACAAGATAATTATTCATGCAGCATATATATTTATATTGTATAATTATATTACACAAGCATTATAACTATAGAGTGAGTAAAAATGTTTTTTTATATAGAGGAAAAATTGTTGAACAAAAATATACATATAGTGACAATGTTATTAACAATCGTCATTTACAAAAAATGTAAATATAATTTTTTATATGAGATTTAGACATTTTGTTTAATTTTTGACCTTATCCCAATCAAAACTAAATAAGAGGTGTACCAGAACATAAGAAGTAAATCACTGCAAGAACTCATAAGAATATAAATAAAAATTTATGCTGTTAGGAACAAGTTAATAAATAAACTATTATCAGCCTTATGAATAGACAAAGTTAGTAGCCACTAACATCATATTAAGTCGCTACTAAAAATTTTCGTATTAATAGACGTTTTTAATAGGCAACTAAGCTTAGTTGCCAACTAAATTTTAGTACCGTGTTATGGCGTGTTTAAGAGGTAAGAAAGCTGTTAAATCTAACCTATCTTTGGTTTAGCGACAAATTAAGATTCAAATGCGTCTTCGTTGTCGAGTGTTATTTTAAAGTATTTTTATTTCGTGGAATAGGAGGAATGGCAATAAACAATGTAAGTTATTTTAAATAAAGAAAGTATTAAATAATAGTTTAAAAAAGAAGGAACTTTATTAAAAAGTAATATTTGTTTTCTTAGAACAAAAGGGCAGATCACACACCTGGAGAAGGCAACTCTAATAGAATGTGTGAGGGAAGGAGCCCACATCATTGAAAATAAAAGGAAGCTGACTGTGCTCAACTTTTTATTTTAGTTATATAATTATGTCATAGTCTGTGTAAGTTTATGTTTTTGTACATGTTATGATAAATGTTTAAACAGTTACTCAAAAGTTTGTACGATAACATTAGTTGTAGGTAAAATTATACACAATATTAAAGCATGTATAACATATATTTTTTCTTTTATGATTAATATAATTAATTATGTATTCAACATATTTTATAGTTTGGCAAAAAAAAAAGAAAATACACTAATTTACAAATACATATTTTTCTTTCTATTACTACATAAACTTTTCTTTTTATTGGAAGTATCTATTTTCATAACTTTGCCGAAACACAAAGTAAAATACGATACTTATAACTATTCCTTTAAAGTATACTTTCATTTTCTATGCTGTCATTCCTAATGATGTTATACATGGCAGCAATTGCTACAATAGTTGCCTTTGTAGTTTCCAGATTTAAATTCAGCCCATTAAAAAAGCAACGGAATTTGTTTTTCATTATTCCAAATAATCTTTCTACAACATTATGTGTAGTAATATGGGACGCATTGTATCCTTCAGCATTTGTTTGGGAGTTCAAGAGTGGCGTAAGGAGGTGTCGAGAACAGGCATATCCATTATCCCCAAGTAATATACAATCTATTTTGTCATTCTGTAAAATAGAGCAAGTTACACTGCAAATATCATTATTTATACAGATATCCATACCTCAAACTTCCTTTTTTAATATGCAGAGGCTACATATATGGGAATCATCTGTGCTTTCTCTCCATTTAGCCACAATATTATGAACTCGACATTTTGCATCACTCACCACCTTATTGGAAAATGTAACTGAAGTCATACTTATATATTGTTATTGACTACTTATTTGAACATTTGAAGAATAGTACCATATATGATTTTAAAACAAAAAGAGATTGTCACCTTCAGGATTTTTGATTTTTACTTGTGTGCCATCTACCGCACCAATAATATTTGGGCACTGAGCAATTTATAAAACTCCCCTTTCATTTCTCCCAAGGCATTATTTTCTCTTGGAAAATTAATGAATTCTTGTTGGTGTCTAGCTATTGCCTCGACAACTTTTTCACAACCAAACTCAATGTGGATGTGATAGACCATGAAGTTCAGCTACAACACAAATTTCTTTCTTATTTATTTCTTTTTAGTATGTATTTCTACCTACCTATATCTTATCCATAAGCCCCTTTAGCTAAATAGTGTATAGTGTACTTGATTATCTGCACTAATTGGTAATCCGTGAATACTATTTCCCTGTTCAATTTCATCTATAACGAGATTAATAATAAATCTTGCAACTTCTTTACGTATTCAATCATTTTGTTTAAAAGATAAGTCGTCATATACTTCGAAAGGATTCTTTCTTGCCAAGTAAACCTTTCGATTGCGATTTATTACAATCTGTACTTCTTCCACCTCATATAATTCGTCTTGGATATTAATTAGATCTCCCATTTCACTTATAAAAAACCACTGAGAAATTAAAAAATACAATAACTCGCATACATAACCTTTACTATTTTCAATTCACGCGCACTTTTGGTCTGTTTTTGACAGAAACCGATGAATTTGCTATGTTGCCAACGATAAAATGCTATTAGAATAATACTAGTTAGTAGCCACTAAATATGCGACTATTAATAGGTACTCTTACTATCCACTTAATAGGATGTTAGTGGCTACTAACTAATAGCGTACTAACACGCTATTAAGACATTGTCTATTAATAAGGCAGTATAATTTTATCATTCATCAGCATTGTTGCAGCTACAGCAATATGTACCCATATAAAGTTTCTGTTCAACATTTACGGCCGAATCACTTTGAATTACTGCAACTGGTTTAATGAAATATTACATGAAGAAGACTTGAATCGCACTTTCTTTTCGGATGAAGCTTGGATTCATTTGTCGGGGTATATGAACTCTCAAAATTACCGTACCTGGTCGACAGAGAATCCACATGTTTTTGTTGAACCCTTCATTAAAAGCCTTCACGAAGATGAAATTAACTTGGGGCACTTCCAACAAGGTGGGGCAACTGCACATATTGCGCAACAAACTATTAATTATTTGCAAGGATACTGTGGTAACCGATTGATCAGTCGAAATCGATAGCCAGCCAATTCTCTTGATTTAACCCCATTGGACTTTTTTCTCTTTGGCCATCTAAAAAATTAAGTATTTCAGAACAAATTACATAATCTCGATGAACTTGAAGAGGCAATTAGAATGGAATTGCAAAATATCACACCAGAAACGCACCACAATGTGTTCAATGATATGAGACGACATGTCAATCTATGCATTGAGAAAAACGGTGGAGATTTCGAACAATTTTTGTAAAATATATTCATTTTTTTAAATAATCATGGGATTATGTTTTACAATATTTTATATATTTCATTGACATTTATCAATAAAAAAATAAATAGTAAATCTGACCACAGAGGAAATACATAAACATGTTCGCCAATTACACTGTGTTTCCATATTAAAATCATTTTGGCCAACCCAGAACAGTTCAAAATACTCACGTAGTATTAACTACTGAATATAATTTGTTTAATTTTGTTTTTCAGATTGCAGAACTGACGATAAGACCCGTGGGTGAAGTTTTGTAACTGCCAAATGTTAAATATATTTACATGTATCCAAATTATATTTAATATGTCTATATTTCAAGATATGAAATTAATATTTATTTTAGGAAATAGCTCCATTTAAGTCTTTTCTATTTTTATATTTATAGTAATAATTTATATGTTTGATTGCAGCTATATTAAATAAAGTTTATAAAAAAGTAAAATTAATACATTTGTTCATTCTCCTTATTTTATGTTCGCGTATGCTTTACGTGTGTCCGTAAGAAATATATAAAGTTGAAGTAAATCCAACTTTATGTATTACTTGCGTCTGTTTTATGTACAATTTTAGTAAAATAATAGTTCTGAAGTTCTACAACTAAACCGCTTAGTAAAGATATTATAAAAAACGCAGAAAACCTGTAAAATCACGTGCGTCCGAATCAATCCCAACAGCTAAGGACAGTCAATCCTATTATGCACTAAACCACGTAAAATGGTGGCACTAGCAATCTGACAACGTGTGTCTAGTAGAACAAACTTTTGCTCATCTAACAATGCTCTTTGGTCTGTATTTCTAGAGGGATAAACTTCACTGGCCCTAAAGCTCAAGGACTGTATATTATATTGATATTGGAGAGCATCCAGAGACGATTTTTGAAGTCTTTGAGCTTTAGGGCCAGTGAAGTTTATCCCTATAGAAATAGAGACCAAGGAGTATTATTAGATGAGCAAAGTTTGTTCTACTTTACACACGTTGGCGGCATTAGCAAACCGCCTACTATTTCTGAGAATAAAACCCAGTATAACACAGACATGTGCATACATTAGTAATATATTTGGCGAAGGATAGGAAGGAATGATGATCAAATAGCACTCCCAATCCTTTACCTCCTGCAAGCATGCCAATACTTTAATTGAAGTCAGTCAGTTAGCAGTTAAGATGACTTTTGTTGACATTAGGAACCAGATTATTATGCTGGCACCATTCACAGTTTGTATCTAAATCCCACTGCACTGCAACTTTCAAGTCGTCAGCATATGTCATCCCATCACAAGAAAGCGATTACAAGTGGTCTTTAATAAATGATATAAAAAGCTGTGGAACGCCTGACGAGGCAGCCAATTCAGCAAATTTGAATCCATTGTAATACACATAATTGATCGGGTCCCGAAGATGATGACAGAAAACCAACCTGATCACCATGAAATCCTACTGTACAAAAGTTACCGCAATAAGTTAACTACTCCATATGGGTAAGTATTTATTGATGCTATTTACATATCCAGAAAAAAAAAATTTAATTACAGTGATGGAAAAGGGAGGTATAGTACCTTAATTCATTTGGCGAGACCTAAATCATACTTATATAATAAGGCACATCGGAGCCACAAAGATGTGATAAAAGAATATGTCTGGAAAGAAGTAACAGAAACACCAGTGGTGGCTGGTACTAAAGGGTGTTGGTGTTTCAATAAAACTATAAACTTAGTGGACTGTATTGTTGTTTAATATATTATTAATTACATAGCAATGTGTTACGACATGTCTAGTCTAAATTGTCGGTTCAGACACTCTGTGTCATTGTGTAGCGCCACCACGCGTGAGCGTCTCAAAACTATTCATGCCGCCCGCCTTGGAAGCGTTGCCTTCCAACACATACAAAATACATTTCTTAAACTATAACACAAATATGTAACATGTAAAAAAGATCTAAACAAAACAAGAGGTTAAGCTAGTTTCTACTCGATTACCAACGGTAATTTACATAACCTGCAAACAGCTCGCTTTATTATTTTGCCACGCACTAATACACTGGCCACGCGGCACACCCCATCTTCACCAGTATGCAGGGCGGTGACGCGTCCTATATTTCAGCGCAGGGTGGGTAGGTTGTCATCCTTGATGACCACCATATCTCCGACAACAGGTTTGGCTGATTTCTTCTCCACTTAGCTCGTTGTTGCAAGGTCGTCAGGTACTCTGCAGACCACCGCTTCCAAAAATGTTGACTCATACTTTGCAACTGTTCGTAGAATCTAAGTCTGTTGATTGGTACCAGTGAGACATCTCTTTCGGGGACGTTCATCAGTGTGTTACCAATCAAGAAGTGGGAAGGTGTTAGGAAAGAACAATCTTCAGGATCATTGGACAAAGGAGTAAGTGGTCTAGAGTTGAGTACAGCCTCTATTTGAATTGGCGTTACGAGGCCATGATGAGACATTAACGACGGAAAATCCAGATGGGTTTAATCAACTTTGCAACCGAATTAGACGCTGTGCTTGCAATACATATGATAGGTTCATAAGTGTTTAGAGGCGCCTGAAAAACTATTCAGAACGAATTGCTAGATGCAATGTTGCAAATTTACAACAGAAAATATTAAAAGAAATTAAATCTGCAAATTTCATTGCATTGGAGGCCGATGAAACTACAGACACATCTAACAATCAGCAAATGGTTGTTATTATTCGATACGTATTTAATGGACAAATTTTTGAACGCTTTTGGTTTTTTTAAGCCTGGTGGACAGAATACTGAAGTATTAACAAAAATATTGCTGAACGAATTGCAAATAATTTTAAATTCTCCTTCTGGGTCTGATAAGAATAAACTAATCGCTCAAAGTTACGATGGGACGTCCATGATGAGTGGTAAGACAAAAGGTGTCCAAGCTATTATCAAAAGAACATTTCCACATGCGCCTTATATTCACATTTACACGCATCAATTTAATTTAATTAATGAACGAGCAGCACCGTGTAATAAAAATGTAAAAATTTTCAAGCTTTATTTCTCGATCGCCAAAACGAACGGTAATTCTTAATGAAATAGCCAAACGTAGATTATCCCGTGCTGCCCCTACACGTTGGATTTTCAAAAGTCGAACTGTGAACACATTATTTGAACACCAGGATTCTTTCAAAGAATGTTTAGACAAAATTATTGACGAAAATGGGATGAATTCAATTACGATTAGTGAAGCAAGTGGTTTATTGAAACATTTGATTTGCCCGGAATTTCTCTACTGGTTGAAAATATTTCAATTCATCATGCCACATGTTGAAATATTATTTAATCAGACTCAAAAGCGCGGGATTTACAGAGCTCAACTGCAAAACGCAATTGAACAATTCCAATAGCAAATCATTCACATTAGAAATTTAAGAATTTCTACTGACAATGACAATCCAAAACGCAATAATGAAGAACCTGCAAGGGAAAGACCAACAACGCAAAATTGCAAAGGATGTATGTGACACTATTTTATGCCAAATTAGCGACCGATTTGATTTTAGGGATCACTTAAGTACAGCAAACTTATTTGATTTTCCAAATTTTAAAACTTATAGTCATTCATTTCCTCAAAAACATTTTGATGAAACTGTGAAACCTATCCTATATTGGACAGTGTAAATTTGAAAATTGAACTTTTCAGCAATTTATGGGCGCGATGACATGTGTGGCGTAGGTGGTGTTTTGCCACTTTTAGTATTCATAACAAACAACAACCTAAAAAGGGTTTTGACGGAAACATACAAACTCTTGGATATTATTTGTACAACGCCCATGTCGATAGCAGAATGTGAACAATGTTTTTCCTCCCTCAAACGCATTAAAACTTTTCTGAGAAGCACAATGTCAGACGATCGACTGAACGCATTGGCTGTCCTATCAATAGAAAAGAAGTTCATCCAGTCTATCCGGAATTTTGACAACAATGTCATGGATTTTATGTACAAAAAATAGGTAAGTTTTTTTGTGTGCCCACCCTCTTTTATAACTCACGAGACGTCACAGAAACACTAGAAGCCATAAGTATTTTACATAAGTATATACAGGCTGTAGATAAAGTCTGGAACAAAATTAATATTTCTGTTATCTTCGGTTTGATGGAAAAACCCTGAAACAGGTCGATTTTGTTTTTATCCCGTGCACTTTATAACATCGTGAATTTAATTCTGTCGTCATCTGGTTGCGCGCGGGCGTGACGTCATTAGTTTTTTCAAATGGTAACCCGCCACATTTATTACCCCCTGTCGTTAGGTATTCCATTGTGCATGCAACGGTATAAAAAGTTTGGTACCTTACATAACAATTTTTGGGAGAAAAATGCTTTCGAATTTCAAAAAATTAAAATTTTATTTCTAATGAAAAACTAATCAAAAATTATTTTAAAAAATCAGATAAATTATAATCCGAGGTTTATCTTGGATTGTCGTCAAACAAGACACCAAAAAAATGTCAACGGAAGTGTTCAAATTGTCCGCCATTGGCCATTTGACACTGGCCGAGATGGACGTACACGCTTTCTACGACACGTCGTATTGTCTCTGCACCAATATTTCGCATTTCCTCGCGGATACGATGTTTCAGATCATCCAAGTTATTTGGCTTATTGGTGTACACCTTTGATTTCACATGACCCCATAGAAAAAAATCAAGTGGTGTGAGATCTGGCGAACGGGCAGGCTATTCAATTGTTCCCCTTCGTCCGATCCATCTCCCGGGGAAAATTTCGTCGAGGTAACTCCGAACACGCCAGCCAAAATGTGGAGGTGCTCCATCTTGTTGAAACCAGATTCTGGGGTGAGGCTTGTCGGGGGTGTTTTCATCCGGAAATAATTCTACCAATGTTGGTACTAGCGTAAATCTTAGGAAATGTAATGTTTCAGCGTTTAAATTTCTGTCCAGAAAGAAAGGCCCCACAATGCGATCTCCCACTATTCCCGCCCATACATTAACTTTTTGCCGGTGTTGGGTGTGCTCCTCTCGAACCCATCGAGGATTTTCGCCCGACCAGTACCTACAATTGCGATTCACTTCACCGTTCAAGGTAAAAGTTGCTTCGTCACTAAAAACCACATTGTCGACAAATCCGGGATTCTCATCGCACCGTAGCATGATTTGTTCACAGAACTCGAGTCGGCGGTCGAAGTCATCTTCATTCAGTTCCTGAACCCGATTGATTTTGTACGGATGAAGTTTTTCCTTCTTCAGCAATTTGGCTACTGTGGTAAAATCGACTGCATGATCCCTGGCAATGTTCCTTGTTGAAGTGTGGGGGTTGTCCTGAAGTTCCAAGAGAATATTGACCCTTCTATCTTCCTCAATTCTTGGTCGACCTTGACCAGCCCTGTCTTTTACACTACCAGTTTCAGCAAATTTTGCGACAATTTTGCTCACCGTTGACCGCGAAATCGGTGCGCGGTTTAGATTTTCTGCATTGAAAAACTGACAGGCTTCTTCATGGCTACGTATTTTATCACCACAACCAACAATAATGAGAATTTGAATCCGCTCTTTTTCGCTCAAATTCGCCATTTTCGCAATGCACGTTCAACACTACCAATGGAGCAAGTATTGTGAATGGATAAGTTCAAACACCAAGTAATGAACTGTCAATATGACGTGTCGTAGAAAGCGTGTACGTCCGTCTCGGCCAATGTCAAATGGCCAATGGCGGACAATTTGAACACTTCCGTTGACATTTTTTTGGTGTCTTGTTTGACGACAATCCAAGATAAACCTCGGATTATAATTCATCTGATTTTTTAAAATAATTTTTGATTAGTTTTTCATTAGAAATAAAATTTTAATTTTTTGAAATTCGAAAGCATTTTTCTCCCAAAAATTGTTATGTAAGGTACCAAACTTTTTATACCGTTGCATGCACAATAGAATACCTAACGACAAGGGGTAATAAATGTGGCGGGTTACCATTTGAAAAAACTAATGACGTCACGCCCGCGCGCAACCAGATGACGACAGAATTAAATTCACGATGTTATAAAGTGCACGGGATAAAAACAAAATCGACCTGTTTCAGGGTTTTTCCATCAAACCGAAGATAACAGAAATATTAATTTTGTTCCAGACTTTATCTACACCCTGTATAGTGTATTGGTATACAAAGACGCACATTAATGGGGCTGACGCAGAGGTGCTGACTAACTACCGTGAGGTAGGACGCAAGGGGGTGGCGCCATATGCGTTAATGTAAATTCCGCCGATGTAAGGTATTCGTTAAAATAAAACAAACAGCAGACATTTTTGTTTTTGTTATTATGTTTTTGCATTAAATTGAAAACAAAGGATTAATTAAGGCTTCGTTGGGTGTACTTTCTTATAACTCAAATTATTTACTCCTACATTTCACTGTCAAAGTTGTCAAAATTTATAACATCATAACACAGTTTCAGAAACTTTATTTTAAAAACTAATTCCAGTCAAGCATGCATTGAGCCTTTGTTTATTTGTGTTTTAAGCTTCGTTTTGATATTTCGTAAATAAAAGCGGTACTATTGTTTTAACGAAACCTTGTAAAGTCCAGAATTTACATTAGAGCAATTGGCGCCAAACCCGTACGTCCTACTTCACGACAGTTAGTCAGCACCTCTACGTAAGTCCCCTTAAATATTATTCAATAGGTAATATTGACGAATGAACATGGAACGGTTAGAGGGAACGCTACACATGAACACGAAGAATAAATTCATACAATGGAAGAGTTATAAGGGTCTTCTACCTAAATATATTACATTATTTTAGAGGATTGCATAAAATGAAGAGGTATTGAATCATCCTCTTCATTCTGTGCAAATAGCAGACGATATGGTAGATAATTATTCTGAAATGTTATCTTGTGAAAATGATAAGATGATGGGTAAATACATTCGATATGTAAATGATAATATACGTACCTAATGTTGCGAAACATCTCAAGGCAAACAGCAATACAAATATATAATTTACACTAAATATTTTCCTTTAGTACTGAAACCGCCACCAAAGAAACCGAACACCATGGTGCAGTATATTTCTGCTATCTTCATAAACTTTTCTAAATGTAACAGTGAACCAAATATTCTTGAAGTGTGACTGTAGCCTTGAAGTAAAGTACAATTCTAGTTTCAACACTTGATCAGCATATACCATAGATGGAGATAGTTAAGATTCACAAAATTAAACATATCATTATCTCAACACTTTACTATATAGTATATTACAATGTAAAAAAGTGGAATTAAAAATAAGTTATGAGCATGTTATAGAACATTTAATATATGTATATATCTAAAAACAAATTGTATGTATAAATGAAATATAATGCCACATTAGAAAACAAGGGGTTTTATTTCAAATATTTAAAGAAATATTTGTAGAATACAGTTACAATGAATCATAAAGATACTATAATATAATTGAATAGATAAGCTTCCAATTTGTGTGGTTGAATAAAGTTCGTTTTATATGTTTGAAAATATATCATGTATTATGAATTAAATTGTTTTATAGACTGAATTTGCTCTACTACTATTTTGTATTTTTTTCAAATAAATGGCTTGAAAGTACTCACTGTTTCGTTATATTTAATACAGAATATGTTAAACTTACGTATTTCTTGTATGAATTTTTGCTGTGGTATATCAACAGTGCTTATATTTTGTATGGCATTTTCTTATTCCATATTATCCAAATTGTGTCTCACCTCGGTACCTACTCTA
Organism: Amphimallon solstitiale; assembly: GCA_963170755.1. Lineage (NCBI taxonomy): Eukaryota > Metazoa > Arthropoda > Insecta > Coleoptera > Scarabaeidae > Amphimallon > Amphimallon solstitiale. The sequence continues at coordinate 2,258,035 of OY720680.1, read as the reverse complement.
ATATATTATTATTTTCTATTTTACTGTTAAACAGATCGTGATTATATAAGAAAAAATATTTGGAAGAAGTCCTTTTCCTATAATAACCAATAATTAGGGGTACATTTTAAGTCCATTTTGTATTATTGAGCGTGTTCCATAACTTGGTGGATGATCAAAGTTATAGTTTCTTAAATTGAACACTATATATTGACATGGTTTAAATAACGAAATGATTTTTCAATTCTTAAAATAATGATTTTAGTGTTGATGTAGAATTTATTATTTAGAAAGTTACTTATTGTAATGGTCAATATTTGATGAGATTTCTTGGTTCATCCTGTATAGTCGTGGAACGATAAGGTTTTCTCTCTTCTATGTCATATTTGTAGAATCTGTTAGGAAGAAATGGAATAATATTAGTATTGTTACAAAATGTTATGTATTATGTTTTTTGTAAAAAATTGTTTAATTAACGATGATATGTCAAGTATAATAGACGAAACTAATTGTTTTTGAGTATAAACTAATTTGAATTAAGATTCCCGCTGTTATTTGAACAGGTGGAAGTGACAGTTTAATTTTGACAGTTCCTGTGATAGGTATTTTTAAATAGAATGTAAATGGAAAAAAATGCATTGAAATAAGGTTTTTTAAAAAGAAAAAGAATAAATAATGTGTGTAATATAAAATTAAATGGATATAAATATTCAAAAGTAAATATTAAAGAGATATGTTGATTTTTAAAGGTAGGTGTAGACTTCTCATTGGAGAATTCAAAAAGTTAATAAGGTCGTCAAGGTAATTTGTTGGAAAAATAACAAGGGAGAATTTTTTATATAAAATTGAGTGCGGATGTATTATTTTGATGTGGAATAAATCACATCAAAATTAATACATATTCAAATATCTGTGAGCAATTAAAGTGTTTAAATAGGTTATTGAGCCTTAGAAATTTATAAGAAGATTCTTATAAATTTCCAACATCAAGTGGAATTCCAAGCAAACAATTTATTACTAAGAGAGCTGAAAGTGATTGATATTGAAATACTACAAATAATAAGATTTCATTACATATAAAAAACATAACGTCTCACAAATTTATAAAATCCGGATCCAAACCAGTTAAAGAGTCGAAGATATATCAAGTTTAACCATTAGATGTGCTGAAAATTATAATCCAGGTCCGAGAATCCGAAAATATTACAAGTTTAACCATTAGATGAGCTGCAAATGATAATCCAGGTCCGAGAATCCGAAAATATTACAAGTTTAACCATTAGATGAGCTGTAAGCTATTGTCCAGTTTCAAGAGTCCGAAGGTATTACAAGTTTAACCATTAGATGAGCTTCCAGGAAGTTTTGAGAAGTATTTTTCCAGTCTCGAGGAAGTATTTTTATTTTGAGGTACAGCCAAATTTTAATATTCAAGAACCACAAGTATTAGTAGCTGGCAGTTTGGAAACATCCATCACCTTTAAGCACGTAGGAAGGTGTAACACTCCGGTACAAGACACCTAATCAAAGATATTGGTTCCATCGAGGTACGAACAATCTATAAAACACAAAAGGATCATCAGTTGGACAAATTGTGTGAAACATCTAATTGTATCTAATTCAAGGTTGTATAAGATATTTATTTATTAATATAATAACAGATTTAGTTTATGAATTCAGTATTGTCAACATAAAATCCATATTAAAATCTATATGCAGAATAAGTTAGGATTCTCCGAATTAAAATACGCATGATAAAATTATATATAAAAGAAATACCTTATTGGGAATAATATTTTGTATATTGTCCATTGGAATAACGTCATAAATTGAATATTTATATTGAGAGTTGGAAAACATTATTTATTGGTTGTTAAAAATAAACAAACTGTCATTCAAAGAACATACTTACCATAAATGTATCATTTTCTATAAAGGTTTATTTGCATAATTTCAAACGTACGCAATTTCATCGTAATTAGACAATTTTTATAGTGTTTTATTATTACTTTTACATTGATGAGCACAATTAATATACATTTATTATCCTGAGATTGTTGTTTTTCCTTCATTTGAAGTACTATCTATTTTTTTCTTTAATAGATCATCTGTTAATAAGAGTTGTATAACCCTAAAACAAAACAAATATAAAATTAATGTTATCTGAAATAGATTAAATAATATTAGAAATACTTACATGTTTAGTTGGAATCATATTATTTCCTAGCAAATAATCAGATACAGCGAACCTCATACACCCCCTTTTGAGATTAGAAGAAGTATTACATAAAGAATTTTGTAATCAGTGGTAAACGATTTATAAGTAAGGTTAGAAAACTATGACATTGGACGTGAAGAACCCCTCCCACATTTGTAATATACTGGTATAGTTTTTAAAAATATAGTCCTACCAGTTTAATAAAAATAAGGAAACAGAAAAATAGAATCTGTTTTATTTGAGCTTAGCCAGAGGTTTTAAAAATAGTAAACAAAGTTTGAATTTATTATAGAGTAAAATATTAATTCATTTGGTACTAGAGTACATAGTCTAGGTATATATTCTTATATATATATTCAAGCCTAAATACAGGTTCAATATATTATGACATTTTTGTATAGTCTCAAAGTGATAAGATAGTGTTTGTATAAAGTTTAAAGTTTTCGACATACTACCTTTTTTCTGAAAAATTCAAAGCTTTTATAAAAGGTAGTGTTGTTCATAATATATATATATATATATATATATATATATATATATATATATATTAATAAAATGCAATCTACTAATATATTTATTAATAAAAAAACTCCTGTAGCTAAATTTTAAATTACTACAGATATCTAAATTAAATGCTTTATTTCAATATTTAAGATAAATTTTCCGGCTAACTCCTGATTTAAATTATAAATGTTTATTAATTTATACTTGTAATAATTTAGAACATGAGACTCTTTTACTTTTATTATAAACATCAATTATCTTTATTTAGTATTTACTGAAGAAAATTTATTAGTTCAAATTCAAGCTAAAACACTTTCCTGTAACTTATACCACCAATTATACATCAATTTTAGTAATGTTTTTATTCGAAGTTGGTATTAAATTCTATTCTTCTATATTTATGAACGTTCAACTTTAACAAAAAACTACTATTTATTAGATAACTATAATTTCTCTTCAAGATCGTGTGATACAGGTCCTATAAGCGAATAATATTTATTAATACTTTGTAACACTATTCCCTTCCTATAAATTAGGTAAGTAATCAATTAATTTAGAATACAATGTGATAATTTTACATGTTGCTTTTATGTTTTAAGGTTATCGATATGTCAATAGACCAAGAATCTATAAAATTCCCAAGATGCAATTAAAGAAATCAAATAAACAAAACTCTTCAGATCTTATACAATTTAATGAATATGATGAAAATTAATATAAACGTCTTTTTTGTATACTATGCAATAAATTCCAATTTCACAAATAATATAACCCAATTTAGATGACGTTTAAAAAATATGATAATATTATGGTACGATGTCAACACAGTTTTATAAATAACCTTTCAGGTAAAATTTTTTATGTACTTCTAAAATGCTTTTATAGATATACAATTACACTATAATTCTTTATAATATGTTCCATTCCTTTATAATACAATATTAAGAATGTATTTATATATATTTAGGTATGAAAATTATTTGTTCAGTATGGAAATTTGTATCTTAAAATTCAAGAACTTTATGAATATGAGATTCAAATATTTATATTTCAAAGTAATTTAACATTATTTGAAACATTGATAAGATAACTATTACAACAATTATAGGCTTTAATTAGCTTCAATGACTCCCTTATTTAGACAATAATTTATACAACCTTATTTGAAACATAAAGACATGTATGTTTCTTATTTCCATTAATTTTAATGTAATCCTTTTTTTTCTTAGAAATCTCCTATCCTGGTTTGTACTCTTGAAATAGTTGTCTTACTGGACACCTCGGCTTGAATATGGTTAATTTCTTCGGAAAGACTGACTACGACTATGTAATTCAGGTTTCTGGCTGCTACTACCCGACAAATAAATACCTTCTTGAATTTCTCTGTTTTCTTTGGCTTTATGGACCTTGGATCTTCATTTTATATTATTAATCAAGAACTGGATCGGCCAATGGAACTTCTGTACTTCAAATTCAAATATTATGGCTGAAATAAAACACTGATTCCTGAGTTCTGGATGTAAATGGACTTCTGTAACTTTTGAATGTAAATGGATTTCTGTAACTTTTGAATGTAAATGGATTTCTGTAACTTCTGGATGTAGAAAATTCTTAATGGTTTCTTCTATTATTGAATATCGTTTTCTCAAAATTGTAAGTATTTTGTTTATTATAGATTTTAATCAATTCCCATTCTTCTTTTTAAAAATTTCTATTCACTTTTTATTTCTTGTACTCGTAGAATAACTATCCCTTACAGCTTTCTTGGCCGTAAATGTTATATTTAAAAATTCTCTTGTTACAATTAAACTATACGTATCTTCTCAAAATTTCATGTACCGATGTATAAGGAATTAAACACTTTTGTTATTCACAAATATATCAATTCGGACAATTTTAGATGTGTTTTTTCTCACATCCAAAATAATGCGTCCGCACTGAATTATATCTCTGAAAATTCTCTTTTTTAACTGTTTTCAACAAATCTCCTTAGTGATTTTTTAAATTTTCAAATCAGCCAATTGATATCTTTTCTTACTTTGTCCAGACAATATAGTTTTTAAATTTGTTTGACTATTTTTTTAATACTAACTAATCTTTATAAATTTCATTATTTCAAACATTTTGAATTTTAATTAAGCCTTCCCATACTTTTAATATTCAAAAATGAAACACTTTCAGTAAAATTATATACCAGATGTCACTTGTGACATTTTACTCTCCATCCGGTTGTACAATATTTAAAATGTACTTTTAATTCAATATTGATCATTTACCTTTCAATATTCATTTTTAATCATCTTTTACCTCTTTAAACGTCATTTAAACGAGTTTTTACAAAATAATAACATTTCTTATAGTACAATAATTAATATTCAAATCTCTTCTTTACAGATTATGGTAAAGTCTAATGAAAAGAAGAAAATAGTCAACTAGAAAATATACTGATTGAATCACCAAGTAATGTACCATACTTAACAAATATTTCTGTACCACAACTAATAACTTTACACATTAAATTCAATTACATACGACCATACTATTATCATTGTCTTCTTCAATAATTAATTAAATTTTTATATACATGTTTTTTTAAAAAAAATATTATAAGAGTCAATAATGGACCTTTAACAATATATATATATATATATAAATAAAATATTTTTTCTTGGTTTGTTAGGCCATTGTTAATGAATAAAATTTAAGGGAACTAAAACAACATTCTCATCGACGTTTCGGTTTTATTATAACATCAAAACCTTTTTCCAGATAACTGCAATATGACAAAAACTGTACATTTTCATAATATTAACAATGTGTATAAGAAAACATTTCCAAGAAATTACTTTAATACAAGGAACAATTATTAAAAACAATGTCTAAAAAACATGTCTAAAAAATACATATGTTTACTATAAACAATAAATTGATGGCCATAAATTCCAAAAGAACAGTACAGCCTTAAAAAAACATTGTGATTCATTAAAGCACACGTTTGATTTTAAAAATGTTAAAATTTTAGAGGTGGAGAACAAATATAAACCGAGATGTTTTTTGGAGATGCTGCATATAAGGGGAAATGACAAAACAATTAATGATAGATCGGACATAAAAAATTTGTCTAAAATTTACAACACTATTATATGATAAGATTAAAGCGGTTCTTCTCTCCTGTATGTATGTGTTTCCATTTTCTCGTTCTCTCTTAATGTGTATCGCAGTTTTAGTTTAATACTTAAAGAAACAATTTCAAAACACATGCTCGCCCAAAAAAACTGTATAAAATTTTGTACGTTAAAATATTTTAAGACCTTTTATCACAGATATACATTTAGTTCGATGTTATAAACCATAAGTATTACACTTGGTGAAATCACATAAGTTCATAAAACTAGCCGATCAGATAAATTAATTTTTACAATTATCAAAAATGTAGTTAGAACATGACTTAGGGAAATGTGTTTTTTCCCTTAAAAAAATTGTATATAGGCAATTACTTTTATTTTTAATGTAAGTATTTCTGATTGTTATATGCGTTTATTGTTTATAGTAAACATATTGCAGTGATCTTGAATAAATAATAATATGTAAATAAATAAGTATAATCAAGATCACTTTAAGGTTTTATTTAAATTAATTTTTACTTTATTCATTTTTACTATGATGTGTATATAAATATTCACTATATCGATAATTTACGAAAACTTTATTTTTATTTAAGTAAAACAATAAAAGGATCTTAGTAAATTTTTATAAGGTTATAATATTAAGACATATCAAATGTTACATGAAAAGGAGCGAGCAAGTGTTTCCGGCACAAAGACTTCTGACATTGGCAAAGATCGACTGTGTAGACCGGCGCAAAAAGTATTGTTTATCAGGTGCACGGCTGAGTCATAAACGTATAGACGAATTTATATTCGCATGTTTGTTTACCTTTTTCAAGGATTATTAATACACTGTTTCCCCATGTGACCGATAAGGGCAGCACCGTCGATATACAATTTTGGAAGTGGATTCGTGTTTGCCGAAAGTTGCCGGATGTTTTTATAAAGAAATTTAAGCATAAAAGCGCGGACGGATAAAATTTCCGGGATTGCTTGGTGAAAACCGCAATATTAACTAGTCTAAAAGTAGGTGATAAACCACTTCCTCCTTCTTTTAAAAGGATTGCTCTTAAATCCGGACTTAGAATAATTTTTGAGACTTTTGATACTTATAAAATTTTAACAAGATTCAACGCATATAATATTTTATTTTTAACATGCAGCGCGTATCACATAGAAATGTCTAGATATATTTGAATAATTACTTATGTATGAGATACTTTTATTTATGAACTCGGTTTTTGAATTTATTTAATTTCATTTTATTTTCTTTTTTTTAGAGTGTTTTGTTTTGCATGTAGGGGTACTATGCCATACATTATGACAGAACCTTCTAGTAATTGTAATGATAACTTTGGATAGCATAATCATTTCATTTTCACATAATTTACTTTTCTTTTAAAATTATTTATCCTACAAAAGGTATTTGAAATTAATAATTTTGTTTTATGTGTGTATAGGTTATATATATATATAAGTGAATTAAATTTTATTGAAAATTCATTATGGATGAGTTTGAAACGATGTACGAGGAGTTAAGGTGATTAAACGATATTTGTTATAAATGTGTGTATAGTGGCGTACCAAATTCTTTATTTGTAGTGGTGTTTTTGTATTGGAATTTCGCGAAAAAGGTAAAGTTTATTTTTTTTAATGTATATATTATTTCTTTTGATATGTGTATTAAGTATATTTTTGTTGTATTTGGGTGTTCAATATTAACGTGTTGAATAATACATCAGGGATGTGTGAAATGAATTATGTCATAATTTAATTCATAGCATGGAGTCCTGGTGAATTTGAAAGAAAACACGAATTGGTCTTGGTGGTACTGCGTTTGGGAGCGAGAAAAGGCACCAGGCAGAACTAATCAGGGCTGAGTTAATTTATTGGATACGCAGAGACATTATTTTATTTCATTTTATTTATTTAATTTAAAATTTATATATTCCTTAAGGAGTGTGCACATTGTGATGTATGTTCGGGTTGCGTCCAACGAGTTGAAAAGGACATGCTCGTAGGGTGGAACTTTGGGATACTCATCTGTGTGAATTTGTTATCTGATGGTACTGTGTTGGGAGCGAGAAAAGGCGCCGGACAGGACTAATTAGGGCAAAGCCACTTCCTTAATGTCTATATTTTGTTAGCAAATAGTAGACCGTACAAATTTTATTTTTATTTATATTCCAGTACAATTCATCACGGGTAATTTATTTTATTTTTGATTGTTTACATGTATCTATGACAAATATTAATCATAATAATCACGTTCACATTTTTTTTTTAGACATAAGCTTTTCACGACATCATAATGTCATTTATTCTTTATTACTTGTAATATTTTATTGATGATGATGTATAAATTTGAATTATGACTGAATATTGATTTTTTTTGTGTGTAAATATTTATAGATAAAAAACTTTTGAATTCGTTTAAAATTATTTTATTTTAATAAATTAGATATTAAGATTTATTTTGTATTTTATTTCTTTACCTGACCTGGAGATAATTAAAGAGCAGGAGAATCAACTCATATTTTCTGCCCCTGAGAGAACTATTTATTTTCAAGCGGAGCTAGTTGCATGTAAAATGTTTTGCTTAACCTACCTTTCAGCAGAAAGTTCACCGTATCTTAGTCTAGCATAAGGCCTAGCACTAGGATGCGTGCTTGACTCTCAGTTACGCTTTAATTAAGTAAATTAAATTTATTTTATATATTTATAAATTTGTAAGAGTCACAGCATAATTATATGGTCGCTAGCCAACGTGGGGCCATGATACATTTACATTTATATATATTATTTATTAACACTTTCTATAATAATTATATGGCACCCAACGTAGTGGGGCAAAACTTTTGCATTTACATTTCATATATATTTACAATTTACTAGCAATTTCACATTTCCATATTATTCATATGATGTCCAATGTTCATGGTGTAAAAATTTTGCCGTTCCATAATGTATATATGGCGACCAACGTAGTGGGGCAAAACTTTTACATTTTTAAACTGTTTAGATAAAAATTAATTGATTATTTAATATTCAAATAGCTGTGTAATTAAAGGGAGGTATTTTCACCTTTAAGTGCATTTGAATAATTAATAAATATAATTCACAAATAAAATTTTGTCAAGTTTTGATTTATTTTTCTCCACAAATAAGTCTCTTTAAGTGCCAGGACAGATAAAGTAAATATGTCTGAGTATAAGGGTGAGGGTGAAAATCCTGAAAGTGGTACAGATACCAAATATTTATTTGAAACGTACAGGGAACCACAAGGCATTTCCTCTGTGACAGATTCAGAAAAGACGCTACCTCTTGATGAGGATGAAAATGTAACTGAAAATGTAAAAATTGAAACGAAAGAAATGTCAGGCGGAGACAGATTTGATATTTTATTTGAAAAACTTTTCTGTAAATTGGAATGTGACAAGATAGATATGAATAAAAAGTTTGAAGAAAATAAAGAAGAAATGGAAAGGAACAAAAGGGAAATGAAAACTGAAATAAATAAAAAGTTGGATGAAAATAAAGCTGAGATGAAAGAAGAGATGAATAGAAATAAAATAGAGATACAAACTGTGGTAAAGTCAATGAATGAGAAGATTGACGAAAGAATTAAAGCCTGTAGAATGGAGATGTCTGCAATGAATGAGAAAATAAAAGAGGATGTGAAACAAAGCACAACACAGATCAATGAGAGAATAGAAGCGAGCGAAAAGAAGTGTAAGAATAGCAGTGAATTCTTAATAGATGAAATGAATGAGAGAGCTAGTGTAGCAAGAGAAAATTTTAAACAAATAGAAGAAAGGATTGGAGGACAAGATGAAAAAATACAATTCTTGGAACTGAAGGTGGACAGTAGTGCCATGTCAGTTCAGAAAGATGTTAAAAATTTAACAAGTAAGTTTGAAGACTGTAGGGTTAAATATGGTGCATGCACAGACTCTCTTTTAAAGCTACAGGATATGACATTAAATTGTCAAGATACAATTAAGAATTTAAAAACAAGAGTTGAACAAGGTACAATCACACCCGGTGTTGTACCACAACAGATATCTATTGGTACAGAAAACATACCTAAGTTTTCTGGATACAACAAAGACAACCCAATGGCATTTCTTAAAACCATTAAGACATACATTCGTGGTATTAATGATGATATGTCAAAATTACATTTCATGAGGGGGTGTCTTAGAGATTATGCATTATTATGGTACGACATGGTAATTGATGAGGTACAGACGTACGAAGAATTAGAAAATATGTTTATTAGACAGTACTGGGGACAAACTCAGCAAAGACGCATTAGACATGACCTTACCTTTGGAAAATATCGTTCTATTACGTCTAGAGAGAATTATGTTATTCGGAAATATTCTTTCTTGAAACATATACAACCTGTGATCCAGGAGTGTGACATTGTTACCCAATTAGCTAATCATTTTGAGCATGAGGTAGTACAAGCAGTTGCTTTACAGGGTATAGACACCGTTGAGCAACTCTTGGAATTGGTAAAGCGTCTGGACGACGTGGAAGATAGGAGTGTATCTCAGAATAAAAATGGGTATAAAGCAGGTAACAATGGTAACTATTATAATGCCCAGCAAAGATATAATGGTAATAACCACAATAACCAACAAAGATACAATGGTAATCGGTATCAGAATAATAGTTACCAGGGAGGAAGGGTGGAGAATGGTAACAACAAGAATATGAGTAATAGTAGTAATGATAATAATAATAATTGGAGACAGGAGGGTCATGTTGGAAGGAAATATGGTAAAAATGAAACAGAAGATACCCGAGGATTCAATAACGTAATTATAGAAAATAAAGAAAATAAAACAGAAGCTGTGATGAAAGATGCGTCAAGAGGAGCAATAAAGAAGGACCTGGATTTTTGGTAGGTCCAACCAAAGGGAAAAAGAAGAAACAACGAAGCAAGAGAAATTTCATAGATTTAAGTAAAATAACCACTGAATTTCCACTGGTAGATGTTAAAGTAGGGGATGTATATGGTGTAGCTGTAATAGATAGTGAATTAGAATTGTCACTTTTAGATGGGGGATTATTTGATAAAAGGTTTGAAAAATTAGGTTTTTACAAGCAAGATAATGTATTTTGTATAAATATAGAGATGGGTGATGTAGAACTTGTAACACAATTTATTGTTACACCAAGATTAAAATATTGCTGCGTACTTGGGACGGATTTTTTGAGTCTATATACATCAAAATTGGAAAGGGAAAATAGAACCTTCCACAATAGAAAAGTAAACATGTCTTGGGACAAAGGCGCTCAAGATGATAAAATATTAGTTAATAATTCAATCATTGATAATTTTGATAGGGACCTCACTTTAAAAATAAATAATGATAGTTTGATTGACAAGGATAAAGGTTCACACCATGTGAATGATCTTCAAAGGGAAGAGTCCATGTTTGCCACGGGTGACATAAATAATAAATGTACACACCATGTGGAGGGTCTTCAAAAGAAAGACGCCACGAAATATATGGGTGACATAATAAATAAATGTTCACACCGGGAAATAAATATGGGTGACAAAAATTTGATTTGCAACAAACAGATTAATAATGATAATGTGAGTGATCCTTTGACAAAAGATGTTAAATTATTTAATGGTAATGTAGATTTAGCAGTAGACTATGATAATTGTTTTAAAACAGAAACGACTCATCCATCTTCCCATAAGCAGAAATTAAGTGTTCAATTTAAAATTAAAAGTTTGTTAAAAGATGAAATTATTGAAAATTTAGTATATAATTTAATGAACCCCATCACAGTAGTAATTAAGGAATATTTAGACTATTTAGAAAACATTGAGAATAATAAATTAAGTTTATGTTTATTTCAATCAATAAAACAACAGCTACAACTCCCCAAATTATTAGAAACATTATTGTTAATAAGTACTAATGCAAAGTGGTTTGTAAACGTTAATTCTCTTTGGTTGGTACAGCTATATAAATGTTTCGTGAAATTATATCCAATAGTGGTAAATTTATTAGTGAATTTAAATAAAATTGTTCATAAGGAACAAAATATTTTACATTATGGGTATGTAAAGCCCGTACAGCACATATTAAACCCACATGATGAAAATGTGTCACATCATGTGAATGATAAAATGATTTTACAAGAGGGTGTGAAATTTATATGGACCCATGCGAGAATAGAGGTTTTGGATGCAGTTGAAAAGTACCCACAGCCCAGATACTTAAAAATGTTAAGAAGTTTTCCCAAAATAGTGGACTACAATTGCCACTTCATTTTAAGGGAACTCGATGATGCAATTACAATATTTGTAATACCTATGAAAGGTGTTAAATTTAAAGAATTTAAGTACACTTTTGTATATATAGTAATAAGTAGTTTAATTAGTTTAGGTGTTCTAAATGTCATTTGTTTAAATTTTATTGTCATGAAAGGAGTGAAGTTTAAAAATAAACTCCAAGAGTTTTGCATATTTACTCCTGATTTGTATATAAATATAGAATGAGCATATTATAGGGAAATTTCATGTCTCTATGCTTTATATCAATAATATTGTAAATAATGTATAAGTATATTAACTGGTATTTATGGGAAATCTTGAATTTATACCATTGGCATTAGCGATTCTCGCTTATAAATCGCAGATATTCCCATAGGGATATTTATGCAGTGATCTTGAATAAATAATAATATGTAAATAAATAAGTATAATCAAGATCACTTTAAGGTTTTATTTAAATTAATTTTTACTTTATTCATTTTTACTATGATGTGTATATAAATATTCACTATATCGATAATTTACGAAAACTTTATTTTTATTTAAGTAAAACAATAAAAGGATCTTAGTAAATTTTTATAAGGTTATAATATTAAGACATATCAAATGTTACATGAAAAGGAGCGAGCAAGTGTTTCCGGCACAAAGACTTCTGACATTGGCAAAGATCGACTGTGTAGACCGGCGCAAAAAGTATTGTTTATCAGGTGCACGGCTGAGTCATAAACGTATAGACGAATTTATATTCGCATGTTTGTTTACCTTTTTCAAGGATTATTAATACACTGTTTCCCCATGTGACCGATAAGGGCAGCACCGTCGATATACAATTTTGGAAGTGGATTCGTGTTTGCCGAAAGTTGCCGGATGTTTTTATAAAGAAATTTAAGCATAAAAGCGCGGACGGATAAAATTTCCGGGATTGCTTGGTGAAAACCGCAATATTAACTAGTCTAAAAGTAGGTGATAAACCACTTCCTCCTTCTTTTAAAAGGATTGCTCTTAAATCCGGACTTAGAATAATTTTTGAGACTTTTGATACTTATAAAATTTTAACAAGATTCAACGCATATAATATTTTATTTTTAACATGCAGCGCGTATCACATAGAAATGTCTAGATATATTTGAATAATTACTTATGTATGAGATACTTTTATTTATGAACTCGGTTTTTGAATTTATTTAATTTCATTTTATTTTCTTTTTTTTAGAGTGTTTTGTTTTGCATGTAGGGGTACTATGCCATACATTATGACAGAACCTTCTAGTAATTGTAATGATAACTTTGGATAGCATAATCATTTCATTTTCACATAATTTACTTTTCTTTTAAAATTATTTATCCTACAAAAGGTATTTGAAATTAATAATTTTGTTTTATGTGTGTATAGGTTATATATATATATAAGTGAATTAAATTTTATTGAAAATTCATTATGGATGAGTTTGAAACGATGTACGAGGAGTTAAGGTGATTAAACGATATTTGTTATAAATGTGTGTATAGTGGCGTACCAAATTCTTTATTTGTAGTGGTGTTTTTGTATTGGAATTTCGCGAAAAAGGTAAAGTTTATTTTTTTTAATGTATATATTATTTCTTTTGATATGTGTATTAAGTATATTTTTGTTGTATTTGGGTGTTCAATATTAACGTGTTGAATAATACATCAGGGATGTGTGAAATGAATTATGTCATAATTTAATTCATAGCATGGAGTCCTGGTGAATTTGAAAGAAAACACGAATTGGTCTTGGTGGTACTGCGTTTGGGAGCGAGAAAAGGCACCAGGCAGAACTAATCAGGGCTGAGTTAATTTATTGGATACGCAGAGACATTATTTTATTTCATTTTATTTATTTAATTTAAAATTTATATATTCCTTAAGGAGTGTGCACATTGTGATGTATGTTCGGGTTGCGTCCAACGAGTTGAAAAGGACATGCTCGTAGGGTGGAACTTTGGGATACTCATCTGTGTGAATTTGTTATCTGATGGTACTGTGTTGGGAGCGAGAAAAGGCGCCGGACAGGACTAATTAGGGCAAAGCCACTTCCTTAATGTCTATATTTTGTTAGCAAATAGTAGACCGTACAAATTTTATTTTTATTTATATTCCAGTACAATTCATCACGGGTAATTTATTTTATTTTTGATTGTTTACATGTATCTATGACAAATATTAATCATAATAATCACGTTCACATTTTTTTTTTAGACATAAGCTTTTCACGACATCATAATGTCATTTATTCTTTATTACTTGTAATATTTTATTGATGATGATGTATAAATTTGAATTATGACTGAATATTGATTTTTTTTGTGTGTAAATATTTATAGATAAAAAACTTTTGAATTCGTTTAAAATTATTTTATTTTAATAAATTAGATATTAAGATTTATTTTGTATTTTATTTCTTTACCTGACCTGGAGATAATTAAAGAGCAGGAGAATCAACTCATATTTTCTGCCCCTGAGAGAACTATTTATTTTCAAGCGGAGCTAGTTGCATGTAAAATGTTTTGCTTAACCTACCTTTCAGCAGAAAGTTCACCGTATCTTAGTCTAGCATAAGGCCTAGCACTAGGATGCGTGCTTGACTCTCAGTTACGCTTTAATTAAGTAAATTAAATTTATTTTATATATTTATAAATTTGTAAGAGTCACAGCAATATGTATTTTTTAGACATGTTTTTTAGACATTGTTTTTAATAATTGTTCCTTGTATTAAAGTAATTTCTTGGAAATGTTTTCTTATACACATTGTTAATATTATGAAAATGTACAGTTTTTGTCATATTGCAGTTATCTGGAAAAAGGTTTTGATGTTATAATAAAACCGAAACGTCGATGAGAATGTTGTTTTAGTTCCCTTAAATTTTATTCATTAACAATGGCCTAACAAACCAAGAAAAAATATTTTATTTATATATATGCATTAAGGCCAAGAAAAAAACGTTTATTTTTAAATATTATATATATATATATATATATATATATATATATATATATTTTCTATTCTTTGTTGCCGTATTTATATATTATTTAAACTCTTGATGAGCATTGGGCATTTTCGGCATTAAATAAACATACATTAGTTTATAATGTTTGATTTATTTTTTAACGTTTCGACCTTTCTTTTGGTCTTCATCAGAAATGATAATAGGTAAGAAACAATTTTTCTGAAACAACATACACCATGTACATACAAAATGCGATAACACAAAAATAATTTGATATAGGTATACAAAAAATATAAGAATCATATTAAAAAATGAGAAAACTTACTCCAAATTATGTAACAACAGTGTCCTAATAACTTTTATAAAACATGTACAACAAATAAATACATTAAAAGGGTTTTAAAATTTAAAATACGTAACGTCAAACGATTAAATTAAGATCTAAAATGTCAATGAAATGTCTATAATGCTGGTTTAGTTTGACATGGAAACGGCCAAAAACAACAACAAAAACGGATAAAATGTATTTATATGAATGTATGCATGTTAATATTAATGGGTTTTGTAATTATAATAATTGTCGGTATACTGTTGATAAATTTGAGATTTCTCCTCTGTCATTAACTGAGTTTTGATTTTTGTGTATTTCAATCATCTCTAAAATGTTTCTCGACTTTGTATTATATTCTTTATGTAACACTGAAATGCGATCAAAATCAAATGTATGTGAGAACTGGTTAGAGTGTTTCTTTAACGCCGTGCTATTTTTTGCATATTTATGTGCTTTGACTCTTTCATCAAGATATTGTTTGGTCTGGCCAATATAGATACCTTCGCAGTCTTTACAAGGAATCTTATAAACAACATGTGTTTGTTTTTTTAATGGAATTTTGTCTTTTAATTTTGTGTAAAGATGCTGTAAATTGTTATAATTAGTGTGTGCGACTTTGATATTATGTGAAGCTAATATTTTACCAAGTTTCTGAGAAAGATGATTTATGTAAGGTAAAGGAACATATTTAGTTTCGTTTTGTTTTTGGTTGTTATTATTATTTGTGGTACTGTTATATATTTTATAAAGTTGTTGTTTTATTATTTTGTTTACAAAGTTTGTTGGATAATTATTACGTGCTAGAGATATTTTAGCATGGTTTAACACTTCTTTTCTGTATTCAGGATTTGTAAGCTTGATGGCTCTACTAATAAGGTTTGCAACAACATTTTTTTTAAAATTAATTGGTTGAGCCGAATAAAAATTGAGATACCTACACGATGCTGTTTCCTTTACAAACCATTTTGTTTTAATAACCTCACCCTCACGGATCAATGTAGTGTCTAAAAAGTTTAATTTATTATTATTTTCGATTTCCACTGTAAATTGCAATCTTGGGTGGTAATTGTTGAAATAATCTAAAATGTATTGTATTTGTTGTAACGGTACTGCTGTAATACAGTCATCTACGTATCGTTTAAAAAATGGTGGCGGAGTCATCAATAAGGGGATAGTACTTTCTTCTAAGTCCTCAAGGACCAATTGCGCAATGATGCTTGAAATTGGTGCTCCCATAGCACAGCCATAATTTTGTTGGTAAAATTTATTTTTATATGAGAAATACGTAGTCGATAATGTTAACTCAATAGCATTTAAAAATTCATTTAGTGGTAAATCTGTAAAGTTTTTTATCTTATTCCATTTTTTATTAATGATGTTTTTGGCTAGATCTAATGGAATATTTGTATATAGCGATTTTACGTCTAAAGAAATGAGTTTTTCATTATTTTTTAGTTTGATTGTGTTAATAAAGTTTTTGAAATCAAAGGAATTCTTAATATAATATTCGTTTTGGTTGATAACATGGGTAAGAATATTTGCTAAAAACTTTGATAACTTATACAACGGGCTCTGGATACATGAAACAATGTTAAACCATGCTAAAATATCTTTAGCACGTAATAATTATCCAACAAACTTTGTAAACAAAATAATAAAACAACAACTTTATAAAATATATAACAGTACCACAAATAATAATAACAACCAAAAACAAAACGAAACTAAATATGTTCCTTTACCTTACATAAATCATCTTTCTCAGAAACTTGGTAAAATATTAGCTTCACATAATATCAAAGTCGCACACACTAATTATAACAATTTACAGCATCTTTACACAAAATTAAAAGACAAAATTCCATTAAAAAAACAAACACATGTTGTTTATAAGATTCCTTGTAAAGACTGCGAAGGTATCTATATTGGCCAGACCAAACAATATCTTGATGAAAGAGTCAAAGCACATAAATATGCAAAAAATAGCACGGCGTTAAAGAAACACTCTAACCAGTTCTCACATACATTTGATTTTGATCGCATTTCAGTGTTACATAAAGAATATAATACAAAGTCGAGAAACATTTTAGAGATGATTGAAATACACAAAAATCAAAACTCAGTTAATGACAGAGGAGAAATCTCAAATTTATCAACAGTATACCGACAATTATTATAATTACAAAACCCATTAATATTAACATGCATACATTCATATAAATACATTTTATCCGTTTTTGTTGTTGTTTTTGGCCGTTTCCATGTCAAACTAAACCAGCATTATAGACATTTCATTGACATTTTAGATCTTAATTTAATCGTTTGACGTTACGTATTTTAAATTTTAAAACCCTTTTAATGTATTTATTTGTTGTACATGTTTTATAAAGGTTATTAGGACACTGTTGTTACATATTTTGGAGTAAGTTTTCTCATTTTTTAATATGATTCTTATATTTTTTGTATACCTATATCAAATTATTTTTGTGTTATCGCATTTTGTATGTACATGGTGTATGTTGTTTCAGAAAAATTGTTTCTTACCTATTATCATTTCTGATGAAGACCAAAAGAAAGGTCGAAACGTTAAAAAATAAATCAAACATTATAAACTAATGTATGTTTATTTAATGCCGAAAATGCCCAATGCTCATCAAGAGTTTAAATAATATATATATATATATATATATATATATATATATATATATATATATGTATGTATAAATGTAAATATAACATAAAATATAAAACACATTATCCATTACAAAAGTGTATCTCCTAAGTATTCATTTACTGAGTAGTAACCCTTGTCAATAAGTAATTCCCTAGTTGCCTTTTTAAACTGATCGTTAGACATTGATTTAAATTTTCGTGGCAATATATTATATACTTTAATGGCCAGATATCTGGGATTTTTTTCGCTAAAACTAAGTCTGTGTCTAGGAATAGCGAGCGTGCAAGCATTTCGAGTGCAGAAACATTCTTATTTAGTTTCGGCCATTTGTTTAAAATTTCTGCAGCATACAACAGCAGCCGCCAAATATAGACGCACGGCAGCGTCATAATCTTGTGCTCCTTGAACAAATCCCTACAACTAGTCCCTGAAGATACTCTCGACAAAATTCTCAATGCTCTCTTTTGCATTCTAAAACGCGAATCATATATAGTGATGATCCCCATGCGCTATTATGCCGTATACCATCACTGAGTGAAAACAACAAAATAGAATATCTTCAATATTGAATAACTCACCACATCCCTCAGTCCACCCAGCGCAAAACTTACCGGACCGACTTTACTGCACAATTTTTTTATATGCTCTTTCCAATTGCATGTAGAGTCAACAGTTAAGCCCAAAAATCAAGTGTTGTCGACCTGAGCTATAGTTGCAGCAGGCCCCCTAACGAGATGATATTGATCTCGATCGCGCGACGCTGGCTTAAATTTAATAAATACAGTCTCATCATTATTTAGCACAAGCTTGTTGTCCAGGAAATAGTTATTTAAGACACCCAAACTGTTAAGCCGAGTTTACATTACTAGTGACTAACGAACGTAGTCCACGGTTCAAAAAAAGCGTGCTCTACGCTTTCGTGCAGTACGTATCGTGAGAAACGTTATTGTGTTTACACTAGTCACGGGAGTTGTGAACATGGCGGCATGTGTATTAGAGGCCACTGTTGCAACCTGCGAAATAATAGCTGCTGAAATAGTTAGAAATCATCTTGTTAGTGAGAAAAAAAAGAAAATAAGAAAGAAGCGAAGATGGTGGACCAGGGAATGGATTTTGGATAGAAACATTATGGGAGCTTTAGCATTAATTAAAAACAATTTGCGTATAACACAGTCAGAGAACTTCAAAAATTTATTAAGGATGTCGGAGGATCATTTCAGTTATCTGTTACAACGTATATCTTATATATAAATACTCTCCACGACTGACCACGACTGATTTTAGGCGTGAAATATTTAACATGTTTAATATCAGTCGTGGCCTATTCGTGATATAATCGTGCTGCACGAAAAGCTGTTTACATTAGTCGTGGAGCAAGAGTGAACCACGTAAGCGTGGACCACGTTCGTTATTCACTAGTAATGTAAACTCGGCTTTAGACGCATGTCGTCCCAAGTCCTTAGTCTTCTCAGTGGGCACCAAAAGTGAAATATCATCCGCGTACATGATGACGTTATCTGATGGAATATCAGTCACGCATATGATGTACAATAGAGGCACAAGTCCGCTCTCCTGTGGCACCCCACACCTGAGTGTGCACTTCCCCGAAATAGCGATTCCAATTTGAACGTATTGACTGCGGTCCTCTAAATAACTCTGAAACCATTTTAAAGACTACCCCTAATACCATACCTAAATAATTTCTGCAGCAACAGTCCGATCAACTAGATCAAATGCTTTACTTAAATCTACAAAAATTCCAGCACATGCCTTTCCCCCATCTATGTTCTTGTATAATGCATCTAAAAACTCCGTAATTGCTAAAACTGTACTGCGACCTTTTCTGAAGAAAAATTGGCGGTCATTAAACAGATTATCCTTTTGCATAAATTGTATTAGTCTATTGGCTACCAGCTTTTCAAAAATTTTAGCAAATACACTTAATAAAGATATCGGACGGTAATTCTCAACAAGTTCCTTTGATCCTTTTTTAAACAATGGTTTAATTTTTGCTATTTTCAACCGCGCCGGGAAAGAACCTTCCAGAAACGATTCATTAATTAATGACATTAAAGGATATATAACCTCATCAATGCAGTGCATAAGTACCCAGGCATTTATATTATCGCAACCAGCGGAAAATTTACTTTTTGAACTTAGAATTACTTTACGTAGTCCATGTTCATCAACTGGGTGTAAGAAAAATGTAAATGTATTGAATTCTATACTGCTTTCGTATGGCACATCCTGTACTCGTTTACTTTACAAAAATACTTGTTGAAATGTTCTACCACATCATTTTGATTAGATATTATTTGGTCTTCAATTTTAAGCGTTATATCGCCTTTGTTTTTGGCTTCCTGTTTTAATTCAAGTTAATTATTATTATTATTATTATATATTATATATATGACAAATTTAATAACATACAGGATATTCCATTTAAAATGTTAAAGCTGCTGATGCAAACAAAACACTGTATAACTGTAGATAATTTTTGGTGGTAGAACAAGTGATATAATGGTTTTTTCAAAATATATATCCATCTTTAAAAATATTAGGGAATTGATATTGTAAGCGATATAGATAATTTCTCCTTACCTGGAGGCTTGACCTTCGTTGTATAAACAGGTGTGTGTATCGATAATGTTTGTGATACTCGTATAAATAGATTAGCTTGAATAGAAATGATTATTATGTCAAAACACCTGTTGTTAGTTAGCGTAGTAAAAATTAAACTGTCATCTTCTTTAAATTTTACAGTTAACTTTAAAGGAATTTCTTATTTCTAACTTTTAAAATCGTTATTATTTTTATACATATCTCGTACGACTTTTACGTGTGAAAAATGACGAGTTTGTCAGGTAAAGTAGCGGTAGTAACAGGAGCCAGCTCCGGAATAGGTGCAGGAATTGTCATAGGATTATTACAAAGTGGAATGAAGGTAATATGTAAATTTTTGTTATGAATAAATTATAGGTAAAATTATGGAAAAAATGCAGTTGACGGGTTCAGGCAATTTTGCGTTTTGTTTTTTGAAAAAATAAATATTGTCCCTTGTAACTGAGGTATAATTAAACAACTTTTATTAAGGAAATTATCGTCTAAAAGATACAGAAGAGAAAATAATTAATTAAACATGTATTTACCCACTCGATTTTCATATTACATCCCTTGTAAGATATCCAATATAGGTCAGTGAAGTAATGAAAATTACAATAATTGATGTTTATTTTAGCTCACAACACAACAATTACATTCAATTTGTAAGTTTTTTGATTGAATTTGAGTGAGATTTTAAGTATGAAAGTTATAAAAAAAACCCGCAAAATGACAGGTTTGAAAAATATATGATGCAACATAATCGAATTTAAAGCACATTCTGTAACTTAGCATGGGCTGATTCATGGGTTTGTTGTCATTAGTCTACTTTTGTTTTCACTATGTTACACTTTTAAAATCGCTGAAAAGTAATTTTTTTTTTTTTTTTGAACTTGTGGTGGGCGGCTTACCCCGGGGTTATAAGCTTTAAGCTTGTCATAACCCCAGGAGCCTTTTTGGTGTATATTTTATGTGTGTAAAGTGTTTCATGGCTTTGTTACTTACACCCCCTCGCCGTAAAGGGTGAAGCACTGTTAATTATATCCCAACAGAGAATGGTGACTCGAGAGGTGTACCGGACCCGCCAGAAAAATTTTATTGTTCCAGGCGGGACTCGAACCCTCGCTACTATCTCTCCCACAGACAGTATTGGCATCTTACCACGAGACCATCGAGCCGTTAAATTAAATGTGATAAAGCTAAATAAACATCAATTATTATGATTTTCATAATTTCAAAGGTGTGTGCGTAATAAATATGACTAGAAATGTGATCTGGAAAAATTCACTCGGTGAGTACCTAATTAACTAAGTATTTCCATTTCTGTATGTTTTCCTTGATAATTTTATTAGTAAATGTTGTTCAGTTACACGTCATCTATAAGGTAGACTAGTGTACTTGGCATAAATCTACTGAACCCTAGCAGCTAGAAATTAGCTTCTAAATATTTGCTAAATTTTCATTATTCGAAATAATGACATTTCATTGGGTGTGTGAAGTTTCAAAAATATAAACTCAGATGATTGTTTTAGGTTGTTCTAAGTTTGTTCTGGATTGTTCTCCCTTTTCCGAAAAATTGAAATTTCGAAGCTTGTTAAAGCTGCTTTAAACATTTTTCAAAAAATCCCAAAAAAAGAAATCAAACTGTTGGAGATAATCGGAAAAACGAATTTTTCTTAAAAATTAAAAATCGAAATTCTGAGGGTTGTTTTAGGTTGTTCTGGTTTTGTTCTAAGTTATTCAATGTATTTGAAAGAAAAAAGCAAAATCAGTCGAGAAAATTGGCAAAAACGAAATCCGAAAGTATGAAATCACTCTCCCTTTTGTAAAAATTGAAATTCTTACGGTTGTTCCAGGTTGTTGTGGTTTGTTCTGAACACTGTTCTAAAACATCAGACATGTATTTCATATATATCAGAAGATGTTGGAAAAAACGAAATACTAAAGTGTTAAATTAGCCCTCGAATTTAAGTAAATAGAAATTCTGACGGCTGCTTCAAAGTGTTTTAAAGAAAAATTATAAGTTGGCCTAGATAATAAAAAAAACGATTTTATAATGGGCGCAATGACTTGCACTTTCCAAAGATTATTATAAAAAATGGAAAGAAACAAAATTAACTATATGTTATTAGTAAATATATGTGGTAGTACATGATAGCTAACAATTATTGGAATAACAAGCATATTAGGTAATAATAATTAGTACATTTGTGACAAAGAGGGAAATTACGAAAAAATATATGTTTGGGAATTAAAAATGTTATAATAAAATATTATATTATTTTTCTTGGTAATCCTTGGACTTAATGAGGTGAATAAATGATCCCATTACGGTATTTATTTAGATAGTATTTACTTACGAATGGCACTGTACGACGGATGTTTTGAAGTTTTTCGAAAGTTGTCATTATGACTAGCCAGTGACATGATTTGATACTGAAGTTTATATACATACTTTTTTCATAATGTAATACCAATTTGCGAACGTTTTATGCAGCTTCTATCTTAGTAAAGTCCATATTATTCTGGTAAACCAATTATATACTATAATGTACGGAAAGTACACTCTTATCGTCGATAAAAAATGCAAAGAATTAAATTTATGTATCTACTGAAACAATTTGTTAATAACAAATATCAATTTGACATTTCGTGTTAAAAATTTCAATTAGTTGGACTATTATAGAGGGTCATCGTAATTTATTTTCTTAAGTTTTATGCTGTGTGTGCTATACAATAAAAAATGAGGTGTGGCCACCACACGACTTTCTTATACGTATGAGCGTTTCTCACTATACAATTTTAACAATTTTTTTATACAAAAATTATTCAAAATCCTGTTCTAAATACTTCTATTCTCTTAATAGATCGATATAGAATGCATACTTCGCAAGATATTCGAAAGAAAGTGCTACTCCCTAAGAGTAAAAGTGTTACTTCGAGTCCGAATTTTAATACTTCATTTATACAAAAAATATTGCAAATGAGTTTTGTACTCTTGATAAATATATATAGAATGCATAATTTACGACATATTTGCAAAAGATCGCTATTCGATAAGAGCAAAAGTGGTACTTCCGGTCTGAATTTTGAAATTTATTTTATTCAAAAGATATTGAAAACTATGTCTTAAGTACTTTTATACCCGTTACGTACCTGTGTAAAAAGCATGACTTGCGAAATATTCGCAAAAAACCGATTTTCGATAGGAGTAAAAGACCTACTTCCGGTAGGAATTTCGAGAAAAACTTTTTAAACAAAATTTTTCTTAATTTTAATTTTAAATACATATGAATTCTATATAAATTTGTTTAAACTTAGTATTTGGCAAAATATTGGTAAAATTCGATTTTTTCACTGAAATAAACTGCTACTTCCGGTCTACCGATTTTATTGAAAAACTAATCAGATCTCTTTGTTTACTATATTTGTGCCATGTATGAGCTGCTAAGCCCCGATATGAAGTAGGAATTAATACTTAACGAAAAAGCTAATCACATTTGTTCAAAAAGTTGTGAAAAGAAATATTAAAATTTAACTTTTTTAATTCAATTTATTTAAGGAAAATATCAGTTATTATTCTAATTAAGAAGAATCGCCTTTCTACAATATCTGAAGTATCGTAAGACTATATTCTGACAATGTTTGATGATTCTGAAAATGTTCTATTTTCTGTTATTAGTTAGAACAGAATAAAGAGGTTATGAAGTAGTCAGCACTTTACCAGAGGATGGTGCTATATCTACAGATAACAAAAGTAAGAAAAACTTGGGAAAAATGCAGTGAATATTTTTGTCCACAACATTTCTTCTCTCAGCCAATTTTAGATAACTGCAAAAATAACATGAGTTAGTTTTTATGTAACTAACCTTATTTTTACAAATAAATATATAATATTTTTTTTTTTTTGAGAGGGGAAAATCTCAAGGTTGTCGTATGCAGGTAGTGTTGGATTCATACCAACTAAAAACCCCCCTGTGTTCCATCTTACACCTCACACTGGAACCGCGTTAGCATTACTTCAGCGTGGGTGGTGTTTTTGGTCTAGGACCTCATTAGTCTTTCTTTACCTTCTATTATGCTCCTGATTGTGCGATACGTATTTTCCCATCCCTCTTGAGATTCAAGCAGTGTCTGCATCGCATTTTCTGGCGTAAAAGTTTTACCAGTTTTGCGTTGGTAGCTGTAACGTTCGTCATTCCACTTGTCACACAGAAATAGTGTGTGTTCAGCGTCATCGCTTTCACCACAGTGAGGGCAACCTTCAGCATCAACCCGTTCACGCTGGTAAAGATATCGGCGGAAACAGCCGTGTCCCGAAAGGGCCTGGGTCAGGTGGTAGTCCACTTCCCCGTAGGGTCGTTCCACCCACTTCCTTATATCAGGTATAAGTTTGTACGTCCATCGTCCGTACGTCCCCGTGGCCCACTTCTCTTGCCATTTCTGTTTCAGACTTTCTGCAGCTTCCTTTTTTGATTTTCCGTTGTACTTTTCATATCGTTCGTTAATTAATAATTCTATTGGAGGCACACTTGCAATGACTCCTGCCCCTTCTGCGGAGATGGTTCGATATCCCCTACAAATCCTAATGTTTAGGGTTCTCTGTACTCTTCTTAGTCTACCCATTAACTTGGCATTACTTGCAACCTTGCACCAGATAGGCGCAGCATATAACATCTGTGAGTGGACCACACTAGCTAGGATTTTCCTTTTGGATGCTCTTGGTCCACCGACGTTTGGCATTAAGCTAAGAAGCGCTGTTGTTGTCTTTTCTACCTTTTCCACTGTCTTGTCTACATGTTCAGCGAATGTAAGCTTTTTGTCCAGCCACACCCCCAGGTACTTCACAGCTCTGCTTGGTATCACTTTCAATCCTTGTACATTGAATTCCACCTGTCCCAGTTTCCTCTATGTTGTCAGGAGAACTGCTTCTGTTTTGGCTGGTGCTATCTGTAGTCCCTTCTCTCTTACCCACCTTGTTAGTCTTAGTAGTGCGGTGTTCACTATATTCATCAGCGCCTCCTCAGTCTTCGCCTCTGCCACTACGATTACGTCATCCGCTAAACCTATTAATTGAACCCCTTGAGGCTGCTCCATCCTTAGCAATTTGTCGTACATAATATTCCATAAGATTGGTCCTAGTACAGACCCTTGGGGTACTCCGCTGCTCACTTTAATGTTTCTTACATCACCTTCAGTTTCTAAAGTAATTTCCAAATCAGACAAATAATCCGCTATGATAGTGGTTAAGCTTTCGTCTATATGTCGGCCCCGCATTTCATCAAGAATCACCTGCCACGAAGCGCTGTTGAAAGCGTTTTTGACGTCTAGGGTTACAGCGGCACATAATCTTCTGTGTCGGCTGCCATATTTGGCTGCTGCTTCCGCTATACTTATTACTGCCTTTACGGCATCCACCGTCTGTCGGCCTTCCCTGAAGCCATACTGGTTCTCAGCAAGGCCCCCGGTTCTTTCAATCTCCTTCTTTAGCCTAATGGCTATCAGTTGTTCGTAGAGTTTGCCTTCAGCGTCAAGTAGGCAGATCGGTCTGTACGAGCTAGCCTCTTGCATTACTTTATTACCTTTCTTTAGTAGGACTAGCCTTGCTACCTTCCATTTACTTGGAAATTCTCCCCGCATTGCCAGCCGGTTGATCGTTGCAAGCACGTACTCTGGTTTTACCAAGGCCAACTGCTTTACTATCTCTGAGGGTATATTTCCTGGTCCAGGTGCTTTGTTGGTTTTGATTCTAGTTACTGCTAGTTTCAATTCTTCCACGGTAAACTTCGAAAAGATGGCCTCTCTATTGCGGTGGAAAACAACCGGCTCGTGAATAGGAAACAGGTGTCTTACCACCTCTTGCATCATCATCATAGACATTCGTGGTTTGGGTGGGCAGCCAATCATTCTTTTCATGACTATCTTATATCCGTCGCCCCACACATCTCTGTCAATATCATGCAGAATTGATTTCCAGCTTGTTTGTTTGGCCTTTCTAATGCTTCTCTGCAGTTCTTTCTTACTCTGTATATACCCATCCCAGAGGTTTGCCCTTAGTTCCGGATCATTCTTTTTGAGGTTTCTTGTGTATTCTCTCCTATTTCTTATACATATTTTTCGGAGTTCCGCTATTTCATCATTCCACCAATAAACCGGCTGCCCCTTCTTTCTTAATCTCCTCTTTGGCATGCATTTGTTGCAGATTTGTGTCAGTGTATCTGAAAACTTATTCGCTGTTATATTCCTCTTCTCAGTTACGCCTTCTATAGCTTCTTTTAACTTTTCCTGATCCAATTTCCTAACACTCCATCCTTGACTGGATTGTAGTAATGTGCCAGTGTAAGGTCCTTTTGCTACTTCAAAGATGATGTAGTTGTGATCGCTAAGGGTTTCATTGTCTGCTACTTGCCATTTACAGATTTTCCTTCCGATGTCTTGACTTGCCAACGTAAGGTCTAGTATTGATCCATACTCTCGACGTTCAAACGTAGGTTTGTTCCCTTGGTTCAAAATCATCAGGTCCATGTGTGCAATCCATTCTGTGACAACCCGCCCTCTGCTATCAGTAGAGGGCATGCCCCACTGTGGTGATTTCGCATTGAAATCACCCACCATTATAACCTTTTCGTTTCTAGATCTGATTTGATCACTCATGTCTTGGAGCATATCGGCTAGATCTTCTATGTCTTGATTCGGTGAGGCGTAGCATGAATATACTGTATACAGTGATGTTGCGATGTACGTGTAACTGCGCCCTGCTCCAGTCTCTTTTATAATAATGCTCGAGTCGAATGTTTTTATCGCAGTGTTCAGGTCGTCGTCATATACCCAGTCCTTCCTGCCATTTATTGCTGCCTTATTCGGCTCAGACAGTGCCAGTATTCCAATTCCGGATTCTCTAACGGTTGCTAGCGCCATGTCAAGTGCGGGCCTGCTACGGTTGACATTGATTTGTAGGATCCGGGTCCTCAATTCTGTTGCGTAGAGTCTTATTCTTTAAAA
Organism: Amphimallon solstitiale; assembly: GCA_963170755.1. Taxonomy (NCBI): domain Eukaryota; kingdom Metazoa; phylum Arthropoda; class Insecta; order Coleoptera; family Scarabaeidae; genus Amphimallon; species Amphimallon solstitiale. Next base: position 2,230,346 of record OY720680.1, on the reverse strand, counting down.
GCTTCTGAAGCCCTTTCGCCATTTTGATTCTTAGTGCGTGTCGTCTGATTTCTGCTGCTTCTGATAGGGTATTTAAAACTCCCGGTTTGGTGACCTTTTTTTCTACAATGGACGCAGTAAGGGTCGCCCTGGCATTCGCTCGCCTTGTGCCCCTCTCCACCACACTTCACGCATAGCCTTTCCCTGTCTGGACCTTTGCACTCAGCTTTGAAGTGACCATATTCCCAACACCGGAAACATTTACTTTCCTTCTCTCTCTCGTAAATATTGCATTTCATCCAACCGATTTTGATCTTGGCTGCCCGAAGGAGTTCCTCGGCGTATGCCGACGGAATTATAACAGTGACATTTTGCTTGTTGCCGAAGGCCGGTCTTAATGCTCTCACTTCAAAGGAGTTCGGCGCTGCAGAGGTTTCCTTTGTGAAAGCTTCCACTACTTCTTCCACTGTTGTTACCTCATCCAGGCCCTTTATGTGGAGAACTTTTTTGTCTATAAGGTTGGCCGTCGACGCGTTCGATAGCTTATCCTTAATCTCTCTCTTTAGAATTTCTACTTTGTCCATACCGTTCTTAACTGCAAGTAGTAATTCGCCTTTCTTCGTTTGTCTTACATCAGACAAGTCTACGCCTACTTCACTGGGGTTGATTTTCTGTTTGATAGTCCTCAAGAGATCAGCGTATGTTTTTCCCTGCATTTTAACTAGCAGCACATCGTGTGCTTGCCTGGGTTTTATGTTCTCTCTCGCCTTGGCAGTGCTCTTGTTTTCCATCTGGGTTACTGGTTTTGCGACGTTTTTCCTTTCATCGCCTATGTAATAAGTTACTGTTATATTTGTGTTGGCAAATAAATATCTCACCGCTCGATCAAGTATAGAGCCAACAATGCCACCATATCCATATTCGGGTTCAGGCATGCCGAGCTTAGTTTTTCCACTCTTTAACATGTGACCTCTAACGCTATCTAATGCCTGGTAAATCCACACGTCCTCAGCCTCTTCCAACTTTTCATCTGCAATGATTGGGTAGTAGATATGCCTCGTTGATTGGGTGAAGCTTCCATCCTCCTCTGGGAAGCCCAAAGCGTGAGTCATCATAGCAACTTCTCCTTTCATTTTGTTTTGTTTTTGGAGTCCTTCTTTGCCTCCTAAAGTGTTAATGACCCTCTTAATAGTCTTGTTCCTATGCTCCAAGAGTTTGTTACAGGGAAGCATGATTTCCGTGTCAGCCGAAGTGTCTGCAACAAAACCAGGTTTCCTCTCAATTTTTGGGAACATTTCGTTCACCCATTCGGCCTCAGCAATGCTTTGAAAGGCTTCAAAACTTTGCTTTTGCAGGAGTTTGTTTCTCCTTTCTATGCAGGTCCTATTTTTGTTGCATATCTCGCAGTCAGTTGGTCCAATTCTCGTACTCTGTCCTTGTGCCTTTTTGTTCATGAGCTCAGTAAGTCTCGGGTTCTCCACTCTTAAGGTTTGGTTATCTTGGTTTATCTGATCGCACCACTCATTAAGTTTGGAGGTCTGTAGTTGTTCTGAGTGGAGTAGTAGTTTACTGGCTATGTCCCTCAGCTCCTGTTTTGGTTTGTACATGCTTGACAAGATCTGATCTATTTCCTTAGCCTGCTCGTGAATTTTTTCAATCATACTTCTGAAGCGTTCTGCTGGTGAACTACTAACGTTTATCTCGGGTCCCTCAACAGTTCTTTTCCGCTTACTTGTTTGCTCAGTACCACCTCCAAAGAAGTCTTCTATCCGCGATAGGGAGCCCGCTCTCCGCCTGGGTGGCGTTCTTTTGATGGAGTTTCCCCCAACAAAAGGGTTCACTGCATGTCCTCCATCATTTACTTTATTATTTCCCCTCCCTTCAGTCTCCATTTCTTGACTTAGATTTTCCATTTTATAATGGGAATTTTTTCCAAATCCCTCATACCCGCACGACGAGTATAGAAATTGTTTACAATTATTCAAATTTCCACCAAACTTTCATAGAAATTTTCTAGTCCCGGCACTGACTATTTAACTATTCGCCTTATTGAAATTTCCGACAGATGAAGTATTCTGTTTCTTCGAAAACACAAAATCCCGAATATCTCGTAAACGGTCAGGAATTCCGCGCTCCCGTTGATCGCACCTTATCTTTACTTTTCTCTTATAGTCCTTCTCCGCCGCTTTCAACGGTGCTGTCGGCAACAACCCTCGACGCCTGGTGTGGACGCTGGGCGCCGCGCGCGATTCACCGGCCGCTGCCTCGTCGTATCCCTCGCTATAACCGGCTTGATAGTCGGCTGTACGCAAGAACATGCGCGCACTATGAACACAAGCTGCAAAGGTCTTTTTTCCTTTTAATAAAATCCGAAGATGGAGAGAAAAAAGAAAAAAAAACTTCCGATAAAAATAAAAGAGTATATTAATTCTACGAACTTCAAAGTCTAATAACTCCGTCAATACTTAACCGATTGTGGTGAGGTAAAAACCAGAATACTCACCGAAAATTTGTCTTTCCGATGGTATAGGTCTCAAATTTTTCCCCTGCACCGTTCTCTGATACTTATTCAAAACAATCAGAGAGCGAAAAACACGTCTACACAACTTAACAACACTCTCAACTCAAAAGTCTTTAAACTTAATGTTTGGAAAAATATTGGTAAAATTCGATTTTTTCACTGAAATAAACTGCTACTTCCGGTCTACCGATTTTATTGAAAAACTAATCAGATCTCTTTGTTTACTATATTTGTGCCATGTATGAGCTGCTAAGCCCCGATATGAAGTAGGAATTAATACTTAACGAAAAAGCTAATCACATTTGTTTAAAAAGTTGTGAAAAGAAATATTAAAATTTAACTTTTTTAATTCAATTTATTTAAGGAAAATATCAGTTATTATTCTAATTAAGAAGAATCGCCTTTCTACAATATCTGAAGTATCGTAAGACTATATTCTGACAATGTTTGATGATTCTGAAAATGTTCTATTTTCTGTTATTAGTTAGAACAGAATAAAGAGGTTATGAAGTAGTCAGCACTTTACCAGAGGATGGTGCTATATCTACAGATAACAAAAGTAAGAAAAACTTGGGAAAAATGCAGTGAATATTTTTGTCCACAACATTTCTTCTCTCAGCCAATTTTAGATAACTGCAAAAATAACATGAGTTAGTTTTTATGTAACTAACCTTATTTTTACAAATAAATATATAATATTTTTTTTTTTGAGAGGGGAAAATCTTCGAAAAGACACCTGCAAGGTTGTCGTATGCAGGTAGTGTTGGATTCATACCAACTAAAAACCCCCCTGTGTTCCATCTTAAATATACCTACGTTGGAGAAATGCTGGACAATTTGTGAGAAACTTTTAAAGTGCAAACGGACAATTCTCGGGGTGTTGACATTTGGAAGTGAGGGAACTGTCAAAGGACAACAAGTGCGTGTGTGTGTGTGTGTTCGAATCACAACGGCAACCTGAAAAGCAAAGAGCTCACTGAAGATGCAGGGTGACAACTCAAATGGTAGTTTCTGAGGATGGCGTTGAGAGCGGTCACGTGTTTTCCCGGGGATATAAATTAAAAACAAGAATCGACAAGATTCATTCATTCATTGATTGATTCACGGATTAGCTGGTTATCTGGAAAGAGAATAACAGTAACTTAAAATCGTTGGGTTAGATACACCACGATTCATGTTTATTTCTTTTGTATTAGCGTATTAATTTTTATTTGCATTTAAGTTTCATTCATTTATTTTCTTTGGTTAATTGTCTTTGTATTTTTAAAAATAATGGAGATGCAAATGGTAGAATTTGAGAAGTTCTTCAATGATTCAAAGTAAGTTTGATACAAAGATTTATCAATGTGGCTATGCGTGTATTGAAATATAACGTGCAAATGTATATTCAATATAACGTTGTGCAACAGGGATAATAAATATTTTCCTGTAATAGTAATAAGCATTCATTAGTTTCAAGTTTACAAAAATGAAATTATTAATGGTGTTGGGTGTTAAGAGGATATAGCGTGCAAATGTATGTTTTCTGGCACTTTATTGGGCATCATTAATGTTTACAATGATTTTTGATTATAAATTAATGACTTCAAATTAAATTTTCAATAAGGAAAGTGTTTCTGGGTAGCGGACTCTGAGGTGCTAGATATAACACGTGCGAATGGTTATAGATAGTAATCAGATTCAAGCTTTTTCTCCGAACATTGACCATTGCGAAGTTCTAAGTTTGTCAGAGCATTACGTGCGAATATAATGTCTCTGATGGAATAGAACTAGTATAAAATATAAATAGTATACAAAAGTTAATTGAATTTTATTTGTTTTGAAACAGGAAAATATTTTAGATTTCTCTTTGATTAAGTATAAGAAAAATATATTCGTACCATAAAACGTTACAATCTAAAACAAGGTACAAACGTTTTCTCTTAATTATGTTTCTTTTAAATAAAATGGTGAATATAGTATAGCGATGCTATCTATTATGTAATAAATGTTAAATAAATTATACAATTATGTTTTATATGGTTTCTGGTTTTCATTTAAATAAGCTGTAACCTTATCCCAATGAAAAGCAAAACAAGAGATTTGACGAGAGAGGAGAAATTTAGATACACTGATAGAATTCACATATACTTATAAAGTACGTGCTGTTAAGATAAATAAAATATACATTAATGATAATAAAAATTATCATCATCTTTATTATTTATGTTGCTGGAACAGCACACAACATAATTTATTTGGCAAAGCCTAATGTATGGCAATAATACAATTATCATATTCCAAATAGTCATGTTGCCACATCATAAATTAATTGGCGCCGCAACGAAAAGGGGCAGTGTATTCTTTATTTCTTTTCTTGTTTATAAACAATATTAATTTATATAGAGTGGCAGTACATTTTGTTTTTTCTGTTCATTAACTAATATTATAATTATTCAGTGTCCAATTTAGAGACGGAATAGTTTTAATTTTATTTTTATGGTAAATTATCAACATTTCTCTTGTTTAGGAAGGGATAAAGAAAGGAATAGCTTTTGATTAGATAAGTTTTGTTATTAATTTATAAGTTAGAAAAAAAATGGCAGACAAAGATAAGAATAATTGTGAAGGTTCACAATTCACACAATACAGGGACAATCGTCCGGTATATTCTGACTCAGAGTCGGAAAAACCTGAATCAGAGGATCGAACGGATGACGATAGTATAAAAGCAGAAAGCATCAGTGGCGTAACTGGTGAACAAAAACTTGAGAATGAATAAATAAAAGATTAGTAGAAAATAATTTGAGTATAAACAGGAAATTTGAGGAAAACAATCAAAGATTAGGAAAGATTGATTCTAAAATAGACAAAGGTTTCATAGAATTAAGAAAGGAAACGTTAGAATTAAATGCAAAATTAGAATTAAAACTAGAACAGTCTGTGCTAGCTTTAAAAGAAAATATTAGTAAGAATGAAAGGAATTGTGAAAGTCAAGGTAAATTTTTAATAAAAGAAATAAACGAAAGAACTGCCATAACGCAAGCTAGTTTCAACAAAGTTGAAGAGAAAATAAATTCTCTTGAAAGTAGAGTTGTAGGAAATGATATAGAATATAAGGAACAAATAGAACAACTTTCACACAAAGTGGAAGATTGTAAGGTTAAATATAGTGTTTGTACTGACACAATGCTGACTTTACCAGATAAAACATTAACTTTTGAAAACACTGTAAAACAATTAGAAAACAAAGTAATACACGGGGTCAATATACCTAGTGTATCTTTGTCACAATACCAAGTAGCGCCGAGAATATACGGAAATTCTCAGGATTTTATAAAGATAATCCAATGGCATTTATGAGAACCATTAAGACGTATATGAGTCTGACGAGACATCAAAACTACATTTTATTAGAGGATGTTTAAAAGACTATGCACTTCAGTGGTATGACATGGTCATAGATGAAGTAGTCAACTTCAAAGATTTTGAAACCCGCTTCATAAGGCAATACTGGGGACAGACTCAGCAGAGAAGAATAAGACACGATTTAGTGTTTGGCAAATACAGAGCTGGATCTTCTCGAGAAAATTATATTATAAGAAAATATTCTTTTCTAAAACACATTCAACCGACCATTGAAGAAAGTGATATTGTGTCACAATTAGCAGCGCACTTTGACCATGATGTTACACCGGCGGTGGCTCTTCAAGGGATTGATACCATCGAAGAACTCCTGGAACTGGTCAAGAGATTGGACGACGTGGATGAAAAAGGCTACAATTACAATAGGAATAACACAAATCCTAATACAAGTAACCCACCTCGATACAACCAGAATAATAAATATGGAAATAACTTAAATCAAAATCAATATAAGCAAAATTATGGAAATGGCGAATACACGAGTAATAAGCCGAGAAATTCTGAAAACGGAAGGAGAAATGAACAAAATAACAGAAGAAAAGAAAAGATTTCTGAGAGAGACAGGAAAATAAGCAACGTGCAGATCAAAGAAGTAAAGAAAGAAATAAGTCCGACAGAAAGGCAAGAATCAAGAGGTGCAATACCTAAAGATACAAGACAACCACCGATAAGCAAAGAATGGGTAAGTTCAACTTATTCAAATGCGACTTCGTTGGATTTTTAGAACGGCCAGTCAAAAGGAAAAGGAAAATTCAAACCATCTACAACTTCGACGATCTAAAGAAAATTACAACGGAATTACCACATATAACAGTCAAAATAGGGAACCAAGAAATAGAAGCATTATTAGGCACAGGAGCGCAACTATCATTATTAGATAGTAATATTATAGATAAAGACATAGAAAGGTTGGGACACTATATGCCCATACGAAAGGTAAATTTGATTACTACAAACAAAAAACATATCATTACTATAGATAAAGTATTTTGTATAAATATCAAAATAGGTAGTGTAAAATTATTAACAGAATTCATAATAGTGCCTAATTTGAATAGCATTTGTATTTTGGGGATACAGCACAAAAATGAATATGGAAAATAAAACATTTCATATTAAAGATTCAATAATCTCCTGGAGCAAAGAAGCACAGGAAGATGAAATATTAATCAATAATTTGTATATAAATAATACTGAACAAGATCTCACAAAAGAAATGGATAGTAGTTTATTAGACAATAAAAGTGCACATCCTGTGAAGCATCGCCAAAGTGGGGACTTCACGCAAAATAGGGATGGTACAAATTTAAATTGCGATAAACAATACATAAGCCATGTGAGTAATCTTATAGTTAAATATGAAAAATTATTTGATAGTAAACCTGGTTTAGCCAAAGGCTATGAGCATAAGCTCAAGGTTGACGAAACGCAACCTTTTAAAGTTAAAAATTATCCTGTCTCCAATAAATACAGAGAACAAGTCAAATTAGAAATTAAAGAAATGTTAAAGAATAAAATCATAGAAAGAACAGAATCAACATTTATAAATCCTATAGTAGTAGTAGTAAAGAAAAATACAGGTAATCAAATGGAAACAAAACTACGTCTATATCTTGATGCTAGGGGCCTTAACTCAAGGACCTCCCCTAATTTTGAAGCTCCGCAGAGTATAGAGACCTTATTAACAAGGTGTACTGATGCAAAGTAGTTTACGAAAATAGATTTGAAAAGTTCTTTTTGGCTGGTACCATTACATAAGGACTCAAGGAAGTATTGTTCCTTTATGTTTAATTCGTTAGTATATTCATATAGAGTTGTTCCATTTGGTCTGTCAACGGCTACAGCGGCCTTGGTCAGAGCAATGCAACAAATTTTAGATCCACACGAGGAGTACGTTTCTCATTATGTGGATGACATACTGATATTCAATAAAGATTTAGAAAGTCACAAAGAATCAGTAGATAAGGTTTTAAATACGTTGGCAGAAAACGATTTAAAGATCAACATTGAAAAATGTGAATTTTATAAGAATAAAATAAATTATTTAGGATATGTAATCGACGGCAAAACAATAACTATAGAAAAAGAAAAACTAGAAGCAATAAGAAAATATCCCAGACCGAAAAACATAAAAATGCTTAGAGGATTCTTGGGAATGATAAATTATTATAAACATTTCATTCCAAGAATATCCGATCAAACTTATATGCTTTTTAGAATGATTAAGAAGGGAGTGAAATTTAAATGGACTACTGAAACCCTTAAAGCATTTGAAGAAGTCAAAGAAGATTTTTGTAAAGCATTAATGGCAAACCTGTCGGATTTTAAAGAAGAATTCATTTTAAGATGCGATGCATCAAATAATGCAATAGCTGCAGAATTACTACAGATAAGAAATGGTGTGGAAAGGCCAATCTGCTTCTTATCAAGGATTTTGAAGGGATACGAATTAAATTATACGACCTCAGAGAAGGAACTCCTGTCTTTGGTTCATGCAGTGTCAAAATTAAAATACTACCTACTAGGAAATAGCTTCTTGGTTGAGACAGATCATTTATCCTTAATTTTCCTTATGAAAACTAGATTCAACAATTCAAGGATATACAGATGGTCACTTCTATTGTCGGAATATTCATTCAGAATAAGGCATAGAAAGGGAACGGATAACATCGTTGCTGATGCACTGAGTAGAGCTCAAGGAGGGATCAAACAACAAAATGCGTACCAAGTAAACAATTATGATTTCGATCATGCTCCACAAATATACAGTCGACAGAGCATAGAAGCCAGTCAACAGACAGAAGAGATTTTAGAAATAAGAAGGAGAATACAAAGAGAAGGAGATTTTAAAGGTTATAACATAAGAAATAACATAGTATATAAGACATTAGGAGACAATAATTTGATCGTTTTAGATAGGGATTTAGCTATAAGAATTATTAGAAACATACATAATAATTTAGGGCACCCTGGAAATAGGAAAACATTCTTTGTTTTCAGGGAGCAATTTTATTCTTAAAGAGACAAAAACCTAATTGCTACCGAAAATAAAAAGTGTAGACAATGCCTATTGGGTAAATATAAGAACAGAGTAAATCAAGATATTATACATAGCATAAGAGTAGAAAATAAGCTTGATCTTGTAGCTGCTGATTTTCTGGGTAATTTAATACCAGGAGAGCAAGGATACTGCAAAATAATTTTGTAATGGTGGACATTTTAACTAAATATGTAAAATTGTATCCAACCAGAAAATACAATACTCAGACAGCAATAAATTGTGTAAACAAATTCATAACTGAACATGGACAGATAAGAAAATTATTAGTAGACAATGCATCATATTTTAATAATGAGAGATTTATTCAGGAATCAAGAGACATGAATATAGAAGTAATTTTCACTAGCATAAGGCATCCACAAGCAAATCCTAGTATACCGGCGCAGCGCTATTTTATATTGGCAAAAATGTTTAAATGTTGCTTTCAATCTTAAACAATTGTCTTGACTAATATTACAAATTATTTAGAGGCCATAAACTGCAATAAGACGTAAATCTGCATATTTTTGTAATATGCGTATATACCGGTACATACTAAATTGGATTAAAAATGGCCAAGAATTAGAATGCGGTACTCTGTTAATCTACTGGCTCTGAATTCATCTTGAGAATTGCGCCCCCTTATGATCATTTTGGAAATTTAAAAATATTTTTGTTCAAATTCCCGTGGTCCGTGTTACTACCAAGATTTTTGCGCCAGGTTGTACGATAAACGGTTGCCGAGATATGGCCGGTGGCCGAGCTTAAACAGACACCCGGTATATATTTTAAACCACAATTACTAATGTTTTTGTAATTCTAGGTTGTCGGTTTAGCCAGAAGGAAAGCAAAAGTAGAAGAATTAGGAAAAGGTTTTGGAGGAAACCTTTTCGCTTTGGAAACGGACGTAACTAAAGAGCAAGATATTCTTGATGCTTTCAATTGGGTAGAAAAGAACGTCGGTCCGATTTATGCCTTTATTAATAACGCTGGTGTTGCCTATCGTTCACCCATCGATCAATCAGAAACTGATGGTATTAGGAGCGTTATAGATACAAACCTTGTGGCCCTCACATTATGCACAAGGGAGGCTATTAAAAATATGAAAGCAAATGACGTAGATGGAACAATTATAAACATTAACAGTGTTTGTGGACATTATATTAGAAGTCATCCGGGTATCAGTACTTATTTCGCTTCTAAGTATGCAGTTACAGCTTTTACTGAATCTATCAGACTAGAATTAGCACAGTCTGGAAGCAAAATTAGAATATCGGTAAGCATGTGACACTGTAGTAATTGGCATTTTTTTTAGAAACAGTCTATATATTTTTATTTTACTTTCAGAGCCTAAGTCCTGGTTTAGTAGAGAGTGAAATGACAACTGCATTGACAGATAAGCATCCATATATAAAAAATAAAGATATTGCAGAAGCTGTTAAATACATACTTACGCAACCTGCAAATGTAAACGTAAGTTTTTTTTAGTCAGCGTATATGTAGATATGCAATAAAATATGTTTTAATATACACGCTGATCAAATTTATAAGTTTCCCATTGCATTGAGAAGGTGAACAAAGAAAAACAATAGAATGTTTTGTTTCTGTGATATTTACTAAAAGAAAAGAAAAGGTATTACATGCCGTCGGCACTCCACTTTAATTTAAGGATCTTGTTCTATTTTCTTCATTTACTGGCCATTGAACCCCTATCTCTTCGCGATTTTAGATATCTAGGTGTTCGCTTGGTTGCCTATGTAGCAGTCGAAAAAAATCAATAGTCTATTTAATGACGATTAAATTTTCAATTGGGTATCATAATGACTCCTAGCAGGGTAATTGCCTCCCACCAAAAACTTTGACCGTTTGATTAAGGTACTCGGCTAGATACTAAAAGCCATTTTAGTCGCAACTTAGAGGCTAAATTCAGTGGCAGAGAAAGCCACCGACAAGTTCGGGATACATTCGCCTTGTAAAGGTTAAGAGCTTCTTATGTGTGCAGTGCTGCGTAACTTGGTTTAAAGTCCCCCCCCCCCCGGGTTCAGTTCAAGTACAAATTTATCCCGATCGAGTTAAAAAGAAACTAGAACGTCACATTACAAAAGTTAGATTTTTCACGTTAATTTCACACATCGATCTCCGAAGCAGATATCAATGTCGGTGTTTGTTCGCTCACCTAAATAATCGCATTTTAACCTTGGCATAAATAATTTTCCCTCATCGTTCCTCAAGAGGCACCCGAACACGCTAATAGCGCACCATAAAAAACCTTTTATGGTCCACTTTCTATGCACTATTAAAACCATAAAAAGTAGACCATAAAAAACTTGTATGGTCCTTTTTCTATGCACTATTAGAGTGTTCAGGTGTCTCTTGAGGCACAATGAGGGAAAATTATTTATACCAAGGTTTGAAAAACACGCTAATAGTGCATATAAAGTGAACCATAAAAACCTTTCATGATCCACTTTCTATGCACTTACAATTAGATGAGCCATAGGTTTGTCTCACACCCAAAAAAAGGTAACAAACGCCGACGTTGATGTCTGCTTCGGAGATTGATAAGTGACATTTATGTAAAAGATCTAACCTTGGTATTGTGACGTTCGAGTTCCTCTTTCGACTCTCCATCTTGGGTTGAACTTGTACTTCTACTGCCTGACACTAGACGAAACAGCAATCTTTCTTGGGCGTTTCGATCCGGGAAGGGGGGGCTCCTTTAAATCAACTTACGCAGCACTGCACACATGAGGAGCACTAAACTTAACAAGGTGAATATAACCCACACTTGTGGTTGGCTTTCTCTACCACTGAATTTAGCCTCGAAGTTGCGACTCAAGAAAAATGGCTTTTGATCTCCAGCCGAGTACCGTAATCAAACGGTCACCTCTCGTTAACCTCTCTGCCTCTAATCTTCTCTTGCTCTCCGTGTAGGTTTTTGGTATAAAGGAGGCTTCCTACCCCCTCCCTCCTGCGCTAGACCTGCCAGATAAGATGGCTTTTCAATAAAATAACTAGAACGTGGATAAAGAGAACAAGCCCTACTTAGTGGGGAATACAATAAATAAATTAATAATGACCCTGCTAGGAGTCATTATGATATCCAATTGAAATTTTAATCATATTTAAATAAACCTTTGTCGTTTTCCGACTGCCACATAGGCAACCAGGCGAACACCTAAATATCTAAAATCGCGAAGAGATAGGGGTTCAATATAACAAAGGAGCCGTAATATTCTAGACAAAAAATTTGAATACACTTCTATTGTAAAATTATAAACAAACAAATAAAATGTATATAAGATATTTAATAATTGTTACAACCATAATAAAATAGGCAATAATAGGAAAAATTATAAATATTGATACAGTACAAAATTTAAAGTACATTAAATACGAAAATATGAGACATATATTTAACGACAAGAAAATAAATTATGTTATAAAGGCTCTATTACGCAAGATATACTTCTAACATGCAGGTTTCTCTATAGCATGCGAATGCAGCCGGAAACCTTTTGGGTGGTAGATGTCGCTGTGATGTTCTCACATTTTCCACGCAAAGCCGACATAAGTAACGAAACCAATTTCAAAGTCATTACCGGCAGTCATACGTACACTGACGAGGCCTTAAAGGGTATTTTCTTCCAGACATTTTCAAGCTCACCTGATAACGTCTTCTTGTTGCTTTGATGATAGTTCTGCTATAAATCTTATTTAGAATGCGTCTCCATGTGGTATCTACCCCCATCACATTTTGATTTCTTTGTATATAAACACTGTCTTTCACAAAACCCCATAGAAGGAAATCTAAAGAAGTTACATTAGCGAATTCAGCAGGCCAATGAATTTTGCTCCTGTCCATCTATTAATAAAGATACTGTCCAGCAAATTTGCAGTTTTACAATAATTATGAAGTGTACCATCCTATTAGAAATGACTGCTCAAATAGTCAACTGAAGTATGTTTTCTATGAAATCTTCAAAAATTGAGACCACTAATTCAACATAGTATTTCCATGTCAACAGAACCGATAAATTGTGACCCTACCAAACCACACTAAAGTTTTTTGTTGTTGTACATATTTGAACTTGAGGACTTAGATTCGTTGGAGCATAGAAATAACGTTATCAGAAGGTCATTAACCACTTCCTGAAAGTTATTCCTCTTTTAGCGTCTCCTGTTACTGTGCACTTTCTTCTTATATGAATGGAATTTATTCTCTTTCAAAATATTTTGAACTGTACTTTACGTTCGAGTCGCCTGTAATATATGCAATAGTCCTCATTTCACTACGATTCTTAAATACTGAATCATTATTTCTCAATTTTCTATTTGGTATTGGACGAATCGAAAATTTACTTTTTGTACTCACTTTCAAAGTTACGTTTAGGGCATTCGTTGCTCGACTACCAACGAGTGCTTCCCGATCGATTCAAATGTAAAAATTGCAGAAAAAAAACACTTTGGGTCATTTAAAAGATATCAATCTTGATAGTAATACAATTTAGTCTGTAAAATACAATTTTCCCAGATTTTCCTTAATTAAAAGGAGGATTTGTTAAAAATTCTTCGAACAAATTTGAATTGTAAATAAGGAATGTACAAGAATATTATAACTAATTTAATCAAAATGTTAGTAATAGTACGTACATGAAATGCCTAAATTAATTAGGTTATCTGTTTCAGGTAAGGTAAGATACTAATCACCTTAAACAATAATACTTATTAATTTAATATCTGTACAAAAATGTGCAAATCATTTCCACCCATTTACGCAATTGAAAAATATGCTCATGCGAGTCCATAGTCTTCCTACAATTGATTCGTAAAAAACTTGATAATATTGTAATGTTTCTAGTAATGTTTTTCTATAAATAAAATATATCTCTAAAATACAAAATTTTTCTAGATGGTAAAAATGTTCACAGTCAATAATCTACTAAATAATTAATATAATAAATTACTGTTAAGCTTATAAACCATTAATAATTTTCTTAATCACAAACAACTATTAATCTGTATGTTATTATTTATTCTACTATAAATCATTGCCTACTTGCACATTATTTGGCAATTATCAGAAAATACAAGGGCTTCTGTTAGTTTATTTATAATTTTATAATAGAAATGTATTAATAATTCTTTATTCATAATCTTCTTGCATAATATGTAAAAGTAAAATATGTTTTCGTAAATATCTCGGAAATGAAACCATCAATTATTTTTCTGTTTTCATCATCGTAATGAAAACAAAAAATGCCACCAACTTTGTAGTCCTAATAATAAAGGAGTTAGCAACGGTGAATATATAACTTAACTTGGTCACGGTGTATATGTGGAGTGGTATTGCTCGGGTCGGTGCGCTTCTGTTGTTGCTAATTGGTACTGATTAGCGAATATGTACTTACATTAAACATATCATTAAACATATATATATCTAATATAAGAAATCAGAAAAAGAATTCTTTCATTTATATCTAATATATCTACATTTTTCCGAATTATTCTTCTCTGCAAATATTATTCAACTAAACTAACGCAAAAATATCCTGGTAAGACATAACAAGCATTGCTAATAAAACTCCGCTTTAGGAACCTTGGAAAGAGAGAATCTGAGGGTTTCCTTGGTCTACTAAGATACTGTCATTTATGACCTTTCTTCTTAGATCAAACTAACAGTTTTTCTCATAAAATAGAGCTGCAGGTATGAAAGCTTCATCTCCTTTCTAAGTAACTATACCATTTCGAGCTATAATTCACAATCCTTCAGATATATTATACTTTTATCTTACTTACTGTTCTGGAGGTGTTCATTACAATAGCTGTTGTTCTCGTTTTTGGAGTTTGTAGCATTTTGTACATATTTAAAACTGTTTTTCGTGGTCTTAAGTGTACCTAACGTTGATGCTGATTCTGTGGTGAATTTAGTGGTTTTCCTGAATCTGCCTGATCACTAATGTTCGTGACGTACTTAAACGCACAGATTGTATTTAACACAGTAAAATATAATAAACCAAAACAAAAATATAAGAGAATGTCCATCTGTTTTGGCTTGGTTATATTATAAAATATGGCGGACATTAAATACTTATTATGCCATATTAAATTTGTATACATAGGAACCAATGAAATTTCTTAGATGTGTCATATTTAAATCACTCCCTCTTATTCTGTGACAAGGTATAGGGTAGGATTATTTTGATGTAATTAAACTCACATTTACTTGTAGAATTTAAATGACTTTTAATACAAAAAGCTCAAATTGAATATGTTCGTGATTACGTTTATCAACCATTGATTGTCAATTGTTGATTGTCTTTTATCTTTTCAGATCGCAGAGTTGACGATAAGACCAGTTAGCGAAGTTCTCTAATTGTTAAGTTTTAAATACACTACATGCACGCAAATTATGCTATATATAATTTTATTTACACAGGGATTGAATTCTTATTATATTTTATGCCATTGCATTTCAATTTTGGCACAATAATATATTTGTTGTAATGTTTGTATGTATAATTGTAGCTAAATTAAATGTAACAAAGTAAAATAAATGAATATGATCATTCTCTTTATTTCTATTAGGTCAAGTAAAGGCGTTTGTTTTATCGCAGAAGTTAATACAAATAAAATTATAAAATTAATGAACGCAATTTTCCTCATTAAACACACTTTTAAGTTCGCATTAGAAACGACATATGAAATTTCGCCACTTTCGTATACATACATATGTGCGGTGTGATTTTTTATACAAAACTTGTTCAAAATTAGTTTTTAATATTATTATATTATATATTAATATATCCGCTAAATACATAATCAACAAGATAATGGCAAGAAACAGCGTTTGATTTTTTAGAAGTTTCTGTAAACATAGTAGTGAAGCAAGCTACTACTTATATCTACCTATTTTAATGAAAATTAGATCTTGGGAGGAATATTATAGTTATACTCCTAAATTTTAAACATAAAATTTGGTATTCATAGTTTATCCGTTTGGCTGCTATCGTAGTCACAGAAAGAGATAGAGAGAGAGAGAGAGAGATTTCAAAACATGGACATCTGCAATAACCTCGTGGTCAAGGGTAATATTGATATATGTATGTTCAAACAAATTAAAAGAATATGATAATGTAAAAGTTAGGTAGCAAATTTCATTTCATTCTTCGAGGTATAGAACTTCAATCTTATAGTTCTAGAAAATATTTTTCCTACACAGTTGTTTTTATATAAGCATATTACATTACATTAACAAAATTTAGTTAATGTCTCTCTCTCTCTCTCTCTCTGTGTGTGTCAGTGTGTGACCACGATGATGACCAAACAGCAAAAGATATCAATACCGAACTTATATTTAAAAATTCACGCTTCCTTACATGATTCGATTAGATTATGAGGGGACCAAACCGTTCTAAATCCTTATTATTTGACTAAAGCAGTAGTCTGTTAAGGCTACACCGAAAATTTGTATGATGAGTGTCTCTTACCTTTCAGAAAAAACAAAATGTAGGGGTCCTGTTAGAGTTCGCTTAGCGTTCTTTACTGCGGCTTTATGTATATCAAAAAGGCTAATTTTGTTTGTTAAAAAGTTAACAAATGAAGGCAACGCACCTCAAGAGGGCAGCATTTTTACTCACTCTAGACAAAAGAAAAACAAAATTTAGAATTTATTCCCTACTTTGAGGGATAGTAAGACACTACACTAGCAAAAATATAAAGGGTGCCTATCTGTCAGGTGATTTAAGTATTGCAAAGTTTTATATAAAAGATTAACATGACCAATAAAATAAAGGGTGAGCAAAAAAACGTGCTGCAATGACAGAACTTAGGAGCCATAAACAGAGATCTAAAGCATTTTATGAATTATCTAAAGTTATCCCACAGAGTCTCAAACATTTCACTTCAACATACAGCAGAGCCAGCTTTTGCCGCCAACACCTGTAAATAATGCTTCTTATTTTCACCAAATTAATTATTATGTATTTTGCTGTGTTGATGTAAAGTCACAATATCCAACATCCAACTGTAAATCAGACTGGGCGTGGTTCCAAACAAGTAGATCCAGCACTTTTAGATTACTTAAGGTACATTGGAATTTGAAAACATTAAAATTTTGAGGTAATTTTACGATGAATGCGGAGGCCAAAACAGAAACTCGCATGTTATGCATGCTCTCTATTATTGACTGGAAAAAGACTCACTCTCAAACCTCGAAGAAATAAGAATATTTTTCCCGTTTGAGGACACAGCTTTCTCGCAGTTGATAGGGTAGTATTCGGCCTTGTTGAGAACAAATTACGAAAACACCTTACGTTAGTGATTATCGAATAATATTCTGATCTTTATCAGGAATTTGGAGATGTCAAGGGCAATGTAAAAGATAAGTACATATATTAGGCATAACACGATTGGAATATAATTTGAAAAAAAATCTAGGTATATCCGAATGCAAACGAATATACATACAAGAAAAATTCAGACTGAAAAGTAACATAGAAAAATAATAAAAATAAAATGTTATAAAACTTCAGGTACAGAGACATTCTGCGGGAACAAGATCCAGAAGATGAATTAAGAGAATAACCATTCTGAACTTAAGCCATACTAGGAGTATGACTGCTTGGAGGAGATATTGGAGGTAGTATATGGTATTAATTTACATTTAATTTTGTAAATATATTCACATATAAAATCGAAGTCAAAATATAACAATATAATTTTGACGAAATTGACATAAACCAGACAACATTAAGCAATCATTATCACAAATATACATATATCCATTTATACGTAAACGTATATGAATATATGCACGTGTAGAGATACACAGCATACACTTAGGTGTCATTACCAACAGCGAACGCACAGACACCGGTGTTTCGGCCTTTGAGGCCTCTTCAGTGTACGTGGTGCTGCTGGTAATGATCCACAACTAAGACCGTGTCTTATGTCCGTTGAATCGCAGAAGTGCCTATGAGAATATCTCAGCGACATCTGCCATCCAAGCGCGACACCGAACACGACAGTTTCATCTTGCACACTGTGCTAAAGACAAAACCTGTACGCTAAATGTGTATCTCTGTATATAAGGCCAATAGGTGGCACCGCCATATCACAAATAAATAGGATATGAAATACTTGAATGTGTAACGTACATTAACGGATAATAATTATCACAAATATACATATATCCATTTATACGTAAACGTATATGAATATATGCACGTGTAGAGATACACAGCATACACTTAGGTGTCATTACCAACAGCGAACGCACAGACACCGGTGTTTCGGCCTTTGAGGCCTCTTCAGTGTACGTGGTGCTGCTGGTAA
Organism: Amphimallon solstitiale; assembly: GCA_963170755.1. Taxonomy (NCBI): domain Eukaryota; kingdom Metazoa; phylum Arthropoda; class Insecta; order Coleoptera; family Scarabaeidae; genus Amphimallon; species Amphimallon solstitiale. Next base: position 2,212,065 of record OY720680.1, on the reverse strand, counting down.
TGATCCACAACTAAGACCGTGTCTTATGTCCGTTGAATCGCAGAAGTGCCTATGAGAATATCTCAGCGACATCTGCCATCCAAGCGCGACACCGAACACGACAGTTTCATCTTGCACACTGTGCTAAAGACAAAACCTGTACGCTAAATGTGTATCTCTGTATATAAGGCCAATAGGTGGCACCGCCATATCACAAATAAATAGGATATGAAATACTTGAATGTGTAACGTACATTAACGGATAATAATTATCACAAATATACATATATCCATTTATACGTAAACGTATATGAATATATGCACGTGTAGAGATACACAGCATACACTTAGGTGTCATTACCAACAGCGAACGCACAGACACCGGTGTTTCGGCCTTTGAGGCCTCTTCAGTGTACGTGGTGCTGCTGGTAATGATCCACAACTAAGACCGTGTCTTATGTCCGTTGACACCTAAGTGTATGCTGTGTATCTCTACACGTGCATATATTCATATACGTTTACGTATAAATGGATATATGTATATTTGTGATAATTATTATCCGTTAATGTACGTTACACATTCAAGTATTTCATATCCTATTTATTTGTGATATGGCGGTGCCACCTATTGGCCTTATATACAGAGATACACATTTAGCGTACAGGTTTTGTCTTTAGCACAGTGTGCAAGATGAAACTGTCGTGTTCGGTGTCGCTCTTGGATGGCAGATGTCGCTGAGATATTCTCATAGGCACTTCTGCGATTCAACGGACATAAGACACGGTCTTAGTTGTGGATCATTACCAGCAGCACCACGTACACTGAAGAGGCCTCAAAGGCCGAAACACCGGTGTCTGTGCGTTCGCTGTTGGTAATGACACCTAAGTGTATGCTGTGTATCTCTACACGTGCATATATTCATATACGTTTACGTATAAATGGATATATGTATATTTGTGATAATTATTATCCGTTAATGTACGTTACACATTCAAGTATTTCATATCCTATTTATTAAGCAATCAAACTGTAATAAATCCAGACTGATCAATCTCAACGCGCTAAATCAAAAATGGTTTATTTAATAACAAATCGCTTTTCTTATTTTTACTAGCATATGGTTGCTAAAATTGGCTGGCAATATCATCAGTGCAATGCAATCATTTACTTGGAATTTCATGTTGCCTTTGGGTGACCTTATTTTAACGATCTTCTTTTAAGTGGAAAAAATGAATTTAACTCGTTACATGCTTAATCATATACATATTTATAAAAAGTACTATAAAACAATTTAAAGATAAACATGGAATAATTTTTGTATAAAATAATTTCAAATTTCGAACGGGAAGCACCTACAGGTTTACTGTATCCAGAAGATAAAAGTATTTAAAACTGAAGTTGGAACAACTTTTGTATCAAAAACTCAAAACCTACAACGAATAACGTACATACTGAGATATATATACGGTATAGCCCGGGTGTTCGGCCAAATGATCCTATCTGATAATTTTGTTGATTTTGAGTTTTTAGAAGCATCACCTTCTATACCTTCATACGCATGTGCTGGCAAATTATCCTATGTGAATCAATATCTAGTAAAGTGAGAAGAAAGAAAAACGAAATCTCCTATCTGCAGTGCCGAGTGTTATGTAACACATACTCCACCCTATTTTAGTACAATGTTATTGAGTAGTTAATGTTAAAGTAAGTAGTAAACGATGTCGTATTCTCGATCTAAAAGGATACGGATTGTTTTTGCAAAAGTTTTGACACACAAGCACTTCGTCTGGTAACGTAAACGTGTGTTTTAGAAACAGATTGGTAACTGTGGATGATGGTGATCTCGAACAACAATTCGAAAGTAACTATCGATCTTCTGACGATGGAGAAACATAATGTGGAGCCCTCGTAAAGCGCTTCTAAGGGATTGACCACAGACCCAAGTAAATTGAATGAGGTAAATATCAATGAAAAAAGAACAAGATGTCTCAACGCAAATAAGATAGGATGGTTTGGAATCTTCTGACGATGGAGAAACATAATGTGGAGCCCTAGTAAAGCGCTTCAAAAGGGATTGACCACAGACCCAAGTAAATTGAATGAGGTAAATATCAATGAAAAAAGAACAAGATGTCCAACGCAAATAAGATAGGATGGTTTGGAAATATAAATATACGTATTTGCATGAAGGGTCAGCAGTACCTTGAAATTAAGAAGCATTAAACAGAACGCCAAAACAAAATTTTGTAAACGGTTATTAAATCCTCGTTGGTCTTCAGAGGTTTGTTGAAAAGCGTTGAATCGGCACTGCTTTGAGATCTGAGCAGAGAAGAAAACCAATTTCGAAAAATGTTGGGATACTATGAATTATGATCAAAGGCGAGTGTTTACATCTTCTAATGTATCGAAACAAGTTACACAACGTAAAACTGTCTGGCCATGAATTTATCAAAGTTACTGTGTTTTAGAAACATTTTTTGAACAACTGCCCAAATTATCTGCACACTGCTACAGAAAAGGGGTGTTAAATAATTGTACTTTGAACCACATTTTCAGTCACTAGGTAATGTCTACAAACTACACTTGCTTACACCAAAAAGCTATGCTAATGTTTGCTAGAAAAACCATCACCAAAGCCCTTCACTCAAAAAACGTATCGATTTACTGTCCCAAGAAGGATCAATGCGGCACGTGTATTTCCTTGAAATTACGAAATATTTTGGAAGAATCATGGATTATGAAAAAAGGAAGGAACAAGCACGACCAGTGGCGGCTGCTGCAGGGAGGGCAACGGGGCAATGCCCCCCTGTGACAAATTTCCCCATGACAAAATCGAGCGATGAAACTGGCGCGGGTAGCGCGCAGATATACGTCAGCGGTGGGGCACTCCTCTATGGTGCCGCGTGGCGGTCCAGTATGTAATATATAGCGGTGAGTGTATGTTGTAATTTCTATCGATGCAAATGCAACTATGAATTGCGCTAGTAACATAATCGAATGATAGAAAATAACACACTGAGCCATGACATTAAGATAGAAAACTAATAAAACCGTGACGAGAAAATTCAACAGAAGCTCTTACAGTTTATCAGACTAGTTGTGTGGGTGTAATGTGCAAAATGCTTTTTACTATTTCGGTGCTATAAGGTTCACTTTCCGACACCCGTTTTGGTTGCAAAAGTATTACTTTAACGCACGCTAATTTTGTTGTTTTGACGTTAGTAATAAAGAAAAAAAAATGGAACCAAATTATATTTAAATGTCAGAATGTAAGCCTTTAATGTAACATACATGTGCAATAGAAGTTGTACAAAGAATAAAAAGCACACATGCTAACATTTTATTTACTAATTAACAATATAAATTGTTAAGCAGAGTTGATGATAAGTTTTCTGATGCTACTTTTGAAATTTACTTCCAATGTTGAATAGTACAACTGTTATACAAGTTTGTTTTTGATAATATGTCAAGACTATGTTGGCAAAAGATTTTGTAAATTGTCTTCTGCTATTTTGCGAATCTCTGGGGACGTGCAATTATTTATTTCGTCCTTTTTGTTGGTAATTTGAAATAATTTATTGCATAAATCAGTCTGAATTTTAATCATAATTACATATAACACCGCCTATATTCAAATATTTAAAATGTTCACGAAGTTGGCCGAAGACAAGTCAAGGCCTTCATCGATATTCCGAAGACGCCCGAACACAAATGAAGTTTGCCGAAGCCAAGGCAAGGCCTTCACCGACATTCCGAAGACGTACAAACCCATACGAAGTTGGCCGAAGTCAAAGCAAGGCCACCACTGACATTCCGAAGACATCCGAACTCGTACGAAGTAACAGTGTCCATAGACGTTTTAACCATAATTATATATAACACCGCCTATATTCAAATATTTAAAATGTTCGAACGAAACATGCCTCTCATTTTAAGCTTTTTTGAACTTTTAGTAAACAAAATAGAAAAAATAGTACAAAATACACGTTTCATAACACATTTTGCACACTTGTTCTTGTTCTTAACTTAAACGCGTGCGCAAAAATCATGTGTTATGAAACTTGTAGTTTAATATACTATTTTTTGTTTTGTGTTTTTTTAATTAGGAATTCTCCACAAAGCGACCCTGTCTGGACTTCTAATGGTATTAGGGTTTAAAACACTTTGGTCAGAAAGTAAAAAGACATAAAGTATGTGAAAAACATCTTATAGTAACATGATACAATATTCAGTTTTGGGAAAGGTAAATACCTATAATGTGTCAGCTGAACACTGCATATAGATTAAATATAATTCAGCACAATGAAAACGTCAGTAAAAACAAACATACTCTTGGAAAATTAATAGACTGCATTAAGTTTTGTGTCATGTTTGAAATCGCTTTAAGGGGCCATGACGAAACACAATGTGAATCCGGAGATTTTACGTGGATTGGTTAATTTATTGGTAGGAATTTACACCACCCTCAAGGACCACATTCACAAGTCAAGTAATAGAGTTTTTATGGGTTTGTCAAAAATAATTCAAAATGAATTGCTGGACAGTATCTACGAAGTTTCTCGCACTTTGATTCTAGACGAAATTAACAAAGCCCATTATATCGCTATACAAACAGACGAGACGACAGATTCGGCTACATTTTCCCAGTTAGTTTTTATAGTTCGATACGAATTGATAGTTTTCTATACTAGACCAGATTTTAGAACTGCTTCATCTGCTCTAACATTACTGCAATGTTTCTGTGAAAATAATTTAACAATTACATTTGCCGAATCTGTGAAGTTATTGAAAATAATTTGCACCATATCGATGACAACAGCTGAAAGTTAACGGTCTACTTTGAAGAGAATAAAAACATTTTCTAGAAATACCATGCGGAAAAGCAGACTATGTGCCTTAGAATGTGTTCCATTGAAAAACAATTACTGACATCAACACCAAACTTCAATGAATTAGTTATTAATCATTTTGCTCATCGTAAGGAACGGCGGATGGATTTCGTTTTCAAACAAGTTAATTAAATAGCATATTGAGTTTAGTTTTTGTCTATACTTAATTTTTGATATTAAACACTCAGACCCCCCCGGTGCCCTCCCGTCCCAAAAAATCACGAGCCGCCACTGAGCACGACATGAAAAATCCAGGGGCAAGTTTCCAGCAGAAGAAAAGAAGTGGTTAGTTATTACACAGGGCATCAAAGCTATAAAATTATCTCCATATCTCAGTGCTGAAAAAATATACTTTAAAAGTAAATTGTGCTGCCACAACTTTATAGTTTTCAATTTGTCAACAAAAGATGTTGTTTGCTGTTGGTGGTCAAAAAATCAAAACAACCAATTGGTTGCGTCAAGTTTTATGTCTTGTATTCCCGATTATCTTCAGAGTTATTTGGAGTTAGCTTGTCTTTCAAAAATGTATAAAGTCATTTGGAATATCCACCACTACTCACTGAACTATGCAAAATAAAAGAGGAAAAATGACAGTATTTGCAAAAACTTAAATCCGTATTCCTTTTTTTTTTTGTTAAAGGTTATAAAGAATAAGCTAATAAACTAGCGAAAACAAAATGTCATATATGATTTTTTGTAGAAAGCAAAACATCCTACCTAGTTGAAAAATGCCTGATAATTCTTTTCTCCTACTTTTCACATGTCAGTTAGTAACTACAATAAATGTAACAGAGAATATATTTTAGACGTTTAATATTAATTAATGTTGAAGTAGTAAACATTGTTGACATTTGTGTAATGTGAACTTCTCTTAGACTACTATACACTGTAAAAAGAAATCTTGTAAATTTATAATGATAATCGCGGGCAACTTTGTTACCCGCGATTATCACGGTAAAATTACCAGTCCATGTAATATTAAAAATGGCTATAATATTACAAAATTTACATGTAAAGTTACGATACACGGTTTCAAAGTTACAAATATTACTTGTATTGTTACAAAATGACACTGAATTGTTACAAACAAGGTTTGTAACAATACAGTGTTGAAACGTAAAGATAGTAATATTGAAAGTAGAATTACATATAGCAATTGTATTTTTACAAGTAGTAGGTACTTGTAACTTTGAAGCCATATATCTTAACTTTGCATGCAAATTTTGTAATATTATAGCAATGTTTAATATTACATGGACTGGTAATTTTACCGTGATAATCGCGGGTAACAAAGTTGCCCGCGATTATCATTGTAAATTTACAAGACTCCCTTCTACAATAGGTGTTGGGTAAAAACAAAAGCAAGAAAATCTAAAAAAAATATTACAAGTATTTGCACATTTTTCTTTCAGCAGATGATGTAAGTATTGTTATGGTTTTAATATCCATACAATATATTGATTTGTAATTGTGTTATTACATATAATTTTTCAATTTTTAAAAGTATATTTTTATCAATGAATAAAGAATTAATTATTTGAATGATCATTTCATGTTCATAAGTTGATGAGATTTTCATGTTGATCTGGTTGTCGTAGAGGAAAAATAAGGTTTTCTTTCTTCTATGTTTGTATTTTTAGAATCTGTTAAAGAGAAATTAAAAAAAACATTATTATTATTGTCAAATATGATGTATTATATTTTATGTACAAAATTGTTTAATTAACGATGATATGACGAGTATTGTAAACGTAAATAATTGATTTAGAGTATATACTAATTTGAATTAAATTTCCCGCCATAATTTGAACAGGTGTTAATGAAAGAAAAATTTTGACAGTTCCTGAAATGAGAATTTATAAATTGAAGGACATTTGTATGAAATGCTTTGAAATTAGGTTTTTTAAAATGTAAAAAGAATAATTAATATACGTAGTAATAAATTATAGGGATGTAAATATTCGAAAGTAAATAGTAAAGAGATATTTTGAATTATAAAGGTAGGTGTAGATTTCTGATTGGAGAATTTAAAAAAATTGTAAAAGGGTTGCTTAGGAATTTGATTATTGAAAAAAAAACAACGGGGAGATGAAAAATAATTTTCATACGACGCGGTCATTTTTTTATCTTTGAATAAAATATTTCATTGATAATTTCTCAAATACAGCGAATTTTGTGCTTAAAAGCGTTAAAAGTTATTAATTTAACAAAGTCAAAGTGAATAACACAGTTAAAAGTGAAAGAAGCATACATAATTTATGTGATATTTATAAAACATAGGTAGCAAAATTGATAGATAAAGGAAAGGAATATTTAAAAAGGTTGAATCATAATTTATCACGACTACTTACATAAATAGAAGATTATCCATAGATGAATTCCAAAGTGTATTTTCAAGATTATCCATAGACGAAGTTCCTAGTACTTCCAAAGGAGACCGAACGTGTAGGAATCATTTCTTCTAGAGTTGCAGTATTTTATCGTGTATAGGCTTACGAAGAGAATTTTTCTGAGACCGAACGTGTATTTCCAAATTAGACCGAACGTGTATTTCCAAAGGAGACCGAACGTGTAGGAATCATTTCTTCTAGAGTTGCAGTATTTTATCGTGTATAGGCTTACGAAGAGATTTTTTCTGAGACCGAACGTGTATTTCCAAATTAGACCGAACAAGTAGGAATCATTTCTTCTAGAGTAGCAGTATTATGTTGTGCAGAGAACTTCGAAGAGAATTTTTCTGAGTCAGAACGTGTATATCCAAAGGAGTCCAAAATAAAGGAGTACAAGAAGGACGTCGAAGATCGGAGGATATTATCAAGATATCAAGTCCAGGTCATACTATAGTAGCAACATCACCTACAAGTAAATATACCTTAACATTTGAAGTAATATAAATTATATTGGTACTATTCGATTTAAAAATAACATATTTTATATTAATATTTAGGAAAGTTATTCACTTTTACACCAGAATGTATTGAATTAAGAATAAGAAAGGCAATACCTTATTTGTAGTAATATTACAAGTTGCATTCCATAGAAATCTCATCAACAATTGAATGTTTACAACCATAAATAAAATACATTATTAGTCAATCGAAGAAAACATACGAGTTGTCGTTCAACAAAACTTACTCGCTACAGTTATGTCATTATCTCTCATGGTTTATTTTGATATTTTCTAACCAACGTCAATGCATCGTTGTTAAACAATTTTTCAATAATATTTATTTTTTTCTTGTGTATCTGATCAACACATCATTATACTATTATTAGCTTGAGCAGTTTGTTTTCTTGCATTTGTAGCATTATTTATGTGTTTTTTCAATCAAAGCAACTGATCTACAAGAGTTGTGTAACACTAAAATCATAAAAATATTGAATTAATGTAACCTGAAAAAGACCCATCAAAATTTGGAATACTTACGTGTTTAGTCGTAGTTCTACAATGTACAAGCGAATAATCAGTCACAATGGACCATAAACACCCCTGATGACATATAAAAAAGTATTTTATAAAGAACACGTGAAATTCAATCGATAATAAACGAATCATAAGTTAGGTTATATTTCTTGACATGTAATATGAAATATCCCTCCCATTTTTATCATGTATTGGTATAAGGTTCAAAGAATATAGTCCTACCAGTTCAATTAATTTAACAAGGAGAAATAAAATTTAATATTTATTAAATTTGAGTATTAGCCGAGGCATTTTAAAAAAATAATAGTAGTAGTAAAAAAATTATGTGTTAAAAATAACACTCTTCCAATACACATACGAGTACATTTAGTGCCCGAACTTGGAATATTATTAGAGGATAGTTTGTTGAAAATAACAATCATCCAACCCTTATACAGGTACATTTGGCTGCCCGAACGTAGGGGCACGATAAAAGAAAGGTTTCTGGTTATTTGTGTATTTTGTATTTTGTAGAATAATAAAAACGCAGATTTATTAGGTACATTTATTTAGTTTATCGCAATTTGGTATTACATGGGATACATTGGTACATAGTTGTGTGTATTAAAGGTACATATAAAATATTTTATATAGAGTACATACATATTAGTATAGTTTTATAAAATATATTTAAAAATATGGATACAAGATCTAAAACTAGTATGAAACAGTGTTACGTTGTAAATTCACTTTATTTAAAATTCTCGAAAGATTGTGTACCTTTAGTCTAAATACGTGGAATTTTGTATAAAGCTCATGACCTTTTGAGCGTACCCTGTATATTGTCTATTGCACCAGTTGCTAAGACTGCCTGCAGTATGCTCCCGTGGGTATTAAACCTACTATTGAGCCCTCATCGCTCTAAATCACGTACCGCGAATATGACAGATACATTGTGTGTAAGATCGGGCATTTACACCCTGTTTTTGTGAAAGCCTCTTTATCTGAGTAACTAACTTTAATTATCTTAGCCCTAGCTTAATCTAACCTACCTGTAGTTTCGTATTTTCCGCATTTGCAATTATTTCTACGCCTTGCTTAAGTATATAAAATATCTTCTTATACATATTACGTCCGATCTCTAAATAAGGCATTTATCCGTGGTTTGTAAACGCTTTGAGACGTCAGTCAAGTTTTTGTGTTAACTGTTTCACATGTTTTGCGTATTGCCAAACATAGTTCTTGAGCAGGCCCAAGTATTGTTATTTTCCTTTCTTTCGCAGACGTCTCACTAAAATGTAAGAAGTATTAATTAAGGAAATGCTCGGGACAGTAGGTCATACTATTAATTGTTTGCCGATCATTTGTGGCCTTCCTTCGTTCTTCTAAGTATTAGGCATCTTCCGTGGTTCATCCTGGCACTCCCATTAAGGGGTTATGGACGATAATAACATTCTGAAACATATAGGTAGATCGGTCTTCCACCGTCTTTTGCAGCGTTTTGATATTAAAGCCTTGGTACTTTGTTATTTACCTGCAGAGATTCTGTCCTTTCGTCTAATAAATTAGAAACTGCGTGTGAAAGATTGTTTGTTTATTTTCTGTCAAACCTATCGGCTATTGTAGTACAGATCTGTTATACACGCGGTATTGCCAACGTCGAGCATGAAATACCCTCTCGTGCCGTCGACTTTAAATTTTCTACTTACACTTGTTGAGTGTTTCGCTTATGTTTTCCGTCTAAGTTATGGGTAGGGCTACGTTTAATTGAGTTTAAGTCACGATGTCGTCTCCTTTTTTGTTATTGTCAGATTAGTTGTGTGCTTATTATGTTTATTTGAAAACTCCCGCCTTTAGTTTGAATCCTTTCGAGTGATGCATTGAGCGTGCGTGTTCTTGGGTTGTAACGTATCTACCGTAAAGGTCACGGTTGGGACACTTTCGAAGTGAAGCTTGTTGAAAGTGCATGGGCACGATATGCTTATTTTCTTTTGGTGAATTTATCACTTTGTCTAAAGTTAGACTAACGCTTCGGCGGCTTTATTGAAATAAGTTTGAGTTATCGATACCTTTATTAGGTGATTTATCGTGAATTATTTTTATCGCAATACCGTTATCTAATTTACGAATGCCACGAGGTGGATTTTGAATTATTTTCGTGCTATGTGGAACTCCTGAGTCCTTACCGCGGGATCTCCATCTTTTTGGGGTAAGTGTTTGAAACTCTGTGTTAAATTTTCGGGATTTTATCTTTGGTTCTTTTCTTCTCTAAATTTAATAGGATTCTTTTGATGGGCACAAAAGCCCTCAGAAACCGTTAGGATTCTTATGTCGGGCGCTAAAGCCCTCAGAAGCTGTTAGAATTCCTTTGACGGCCGTTTAAGCCCTCCGAAGTCTTACCTTTGGTGGAATCGCCCACAACAGTGGTTTTATCCAACATCCAGCCCACCTGTTGAGTGGAATTTTCCAACAAGGGAGTCGCCGCCATTTTGGGATCTTTGTAGCGTCCTTTCCGACAACCATCTTGCCAGCTAAGGTTGTAATTTTTACCTCATATTTTTCGTCTGATTTTCGACGTTTTACGCCTGAGTGCAAGACTTATTTTTGCCTGATTAGTGCCAAGAATTTTGAGTGGCTAAATAACTATCGCACCTCTTAGTAATCTGCGTGGTCACAATTTAATCCTTTTTTTTTTAAAATTACCGTTATAATTTCTCTTTGTTCTATTATGTATAATTGAAATTAACCTGTATTTTGGATTTGTCACTACCGTAATTTCTGTAGCCCTTTATCGAGGCTAATATTTAACTATAATTAATTCTAGTAAATTCATTATATGATCACTTTATCTTTAGGATAGTTTTTACTTACTTAGTAATATACCCAGTGTTTTTCTCTTCCGAAACAATAGTTGTATGTTCTATGTTGTGTTGCATTTGAAATCTAAGTTTTATTAATTATTTTGCACGTTTACTTTTTTTTTTGCCGTAAGATTGTAAATTTTGCCTTTTGATGATCAATTAATTTTACCTGAGCCAGATAAAAGTCATTAATGTAGTAGTCAACTTTGGTTCTCGAAGCTCAGGGTTTTATGGAATTTTCATGAAATTGTTTTTCTAAATTTTACCTTTAATTGTTTTTTATTGACTTAGCTAATCACTAACCATCAATTAATATCATTCAGTTCATGTAAGCAAACCGACGTTTTTATATTTAGCGAATTTTCCTCATTTTAGACTAAGACCTTTTACTGACTTATCAATTGTACTTTTGCGCTTATAAACTTATATGTATACTCACACCTATGTATTGACATTGCCGTTGTGGCGTGTCCTTGAAAACATATGTACACCTTATGTGAGGTGAAGGAAACGTTTCTGCAGCCGACCAACTTCTGCTGAAGCGCAGAGTATATGTTTAAATCATTAAGTCTTTTTATACTTGCTAAATTTTTGTAACTGTCACCTAACGCTTGTTTTTTTATCAACTGTCTAACTTCAGTACACTTATTCCAATTTAACTTTTCATTCAACGCAAGTTTTTTTTTAATACCTAATTTCACAATTTTAATTTTATTATAAACAGATCCCCTTACAACACATCAGATTTAATTAAATATTGTTACGTAACGAATACCTTATCTTTTATTTCTTTTACCTCTGCCTATCTTAATTATTTTGTGACAAGCACGTACATAAGATTAGGTGCTTCAAATATACAGAGTGTTCAATAGGTACCCTACTGGAGGGACACAGCCAGTGGTAGTTCGTAGGAGGCGCAGGTAGGTTATCTGTAGATAGCATAGTGTCCTGGTGCCCGGACAATCGTCGCAAGCGTCGTTGCCGACCGACGCTCTACTCTTAGGTGTTCTTATTTTCTTGAACCGTCACGCCGTCTGCGACAGAGTTAGCTCGGCCCTGCGTTATCCTGTTTAACAACCCCTATTGCGACTCTCCGTTTCATTTATGAAATCTGCCGTTATCTTAATGCGACGTAGATCCGGTAGCAAAAATTTGGCGCCCAACGTTTCGGCCGATTTTTGACCATCTTCCGGAATTTTTTTTTGAAATTTTCAAATTTATCGCCTTGTCCTTGGTGGACCACGTTTCGGAAAAATTTTGACCATCTTCCGGAACATTTTCTTGAATTTTGCAAATTATCTCCCTGTCTTTAACAACCAACGTTTCGATAATTTTTTTTTCTGGGCCTTTCTTTCGATAATAAGGGAAAAGTTTAGTGCCCTAGTGTCTGGACCTTTCTTTTGGTGATAGGAAAAATTTTGGCACCAGCGTTTCGACCAACGTTCCGCCATCTTCAATTTTCCTTTATTATTATTTTTGTGTGTCAACCAAGTTTCGGCTAAGTTTCCGCCATTTTCAGGATTTCTTTTCCTGCCCCTTAACACTCAGACAAGTTTTCTTCCCCTTCCGTACGAATTGACACACCAACGTTTCTGTCATCTTTTCTCCACCTTCCGGAACAAAATTTATTTTTTTTTCTCCCCTTCGCTACCTTCTTAACAATTTCATGCCTTCGTTGTGGGCCTAACGAACAACATTTCGCATCCTACGTTTCGGCTAAGTTTTCGCCGCCCTCAAATTTTCTTTTTCTCTTGTGTGTCATCTCTCAACTAACGAGTTGACATCTAACGTTTTGACCTAGTTCTCGCTACCTTCCGGAACCAATTTGACGATCAACGTTTCGGACAAGTTTTCTCCATCTTCCGGAATATTTTTCTTACCTTTAAGTATTTCAGCCACTAACATTTCGTCGTACCGCACAGTGGTGTTATACTTTGGAGAAACTACTTGTTTTGTATCAACGTTTCGGTCCTGACCATCTTCCGGAATAAATTTTGAATTTTCTCGATTTAGGCTTTTTTCTCGACTTGTGTGAGTGGCTTCTGAGTGGAGCACTCTTATCGCACTGTTTTCTTTGGTCTTGCCTATACCTATATATTCTCTTTTCCGATTACCTTCTAGGCAAGTCTTAGCGTGCGTTTTGACTTTACATAGTTTTGCAATCAATCAAGATTGCTTCTTTTGTTACCTGGTACGAACTACTTAAGTAATCGACAGGTACACATTTGTGTCTTGTGACCATTTCAAGACCTAGTTTATCGCTGTAATCTTTCTTAGATAATTTTCTTTTTTTTTTCCTATACGATGGAGACTATGCGTTTTGACATTCTTATGGAACATCTCTCTTATGAGGATTTGGATTATTTACTCGCTACTTTTGGTGCCAAACGGTCACCAGGTATGGAGCGGGACGATGCGCAGGTGTATTACTATGACCTTCTAAGATTCGAGGAAGAGCACCCAGGTTTTAAGGAAGCTGTCTGCCCTCCTTCTGACTACCCTTTTTCTTATGCGGAGGACGCTGAGGCAGTTTGGTCAAAGTTCTCTCTCTTAGAATATTTTATCGCTGAACTTGATAGTAGGACTACAGTTTCTGAATATCGGGGAATAACTTCCGATCTGGCTTTTGTCGCGGACCGCATTCAGAATGCGCAGCCTGTTACCTTTCAGCTTATAGGAATTACTCAAGATAAGGTTATTCGAATTACCTGAGCTCTTATAGCTGTAGTACTCTATTACGGGGAGACGTGGCGTCCTTCCTTCAGGATGGCACTATACTTATTCACTGGGTGTTCCAGGATAGGGTTTATATTAGTGTCGGGGGTTAATGAAAGAGTTGTTTCAAACCACATGAATTTATTACCACAACTCGGTCACTAAACAATAGCCACGCAGGACTATAAAGAAATGGCTTAAGGCAACACTAAATTTTAAGAGATATTTACATAGATTGATATTATATACACTGGTTATGGAGACACCTTGACCAAAGGGCTAATGATCCCACACACAGGGGGATAAGACAAAGGGGGTGGTCGCTAGATACTGGCAGTTTAAAATAGAGAGGGATATTTGAGACACTCAGTTGGGGTTCTAGGGGATAAGGCTCCCTTCGGGGTACCTAGTCAATTAACGCCTAGAATGGGTAAGGCTGCCTTCGGGTACCAAACCAACTAACTACTTCTGAGTGACGTGACGGGGCTATCTTGAGATTGCCAACCGTGCAAGCTTAGGAATCAGTTCAGTACTTACGGTTGTAACAATGGGTACGACGTGAGGTCACTTTAGCCACACGTCACAAGTCACTGGGTGGTGTATCGGCACAGGACCTACACTTGGATAACACTCCGTGATCTGGATCTTTGTTGAAGCACTAAGTGGCACTCACAACTTCAACAACCTCTCGTATTTGGTTGGGTCACTTTGGTTCAACAACCTCTCTTTGGTTGGGTCACTTTGTTCACAACCTCTCTTTGGTTGGGTCACTTTGTTCACAACCTCTCTTTGGTTGGGTCACTTTGTTCAACAACCTTTCTTTGGTTGGGTCACTTTTTAGGTCCTTCCTCGTCTTCGGGTATCTTCGGGTTACCTCGGAAATGTTCGGGTTTGCTTCGTCTCGTTCGTGGAAGCCTTCCTACGCCTTCGGGTATCTTCGGGTCACCTCGGAAACGTTCGGGTTTGCTTCGTCTCGCTCGTGGAAGCCTTCCTACGCCTTCGGGTATCTTCGGGTCACCTCGGAAACGTTCGGGTTTGCTTCGTCTCGTTCGTGGAAGCCTTCCTACGTCTTCGGGTATCTTCGGGTCACCTCGGAAACGTTCGGGTTTGCTTCGGCTGCGTTCGGCTGGCTCGTAGAAGTCGTCCTACGTCTTTCGTTCTCCTCGGGTATGTTCGGCTTTGCCTCGGAAACGCTCGGGATTGCTTCGAGTCGCTTCGGCTTGCTGGCAGAAGTCGTCCTACGTATTTCGTTCTCCTCGGGTATGTTCGGCTTCGCCTCGGAAACGCTCGGGATTGCTTCGAGTCGCTTCGGCTTGTTCGCAGAAGTCGTCCTACGTATTTAGTTCTCCTCGGGTATGTTCGGCTTCGCCTCGGAAACGCTCGGGATTGCTTCGAGTCGCTTCGGCTTGTTCGCAGAAGTCGTCCTACGTATTTAGTTCTCCTCGGGTATGTTCGGCTTCGCCTCGGAAACGCTCGGGATTGCTTCGAGTCGCTTCGGCTTGCTCGTAGAAATCGTCGTATCAGCTTGGAAGTCGCTTGTTGCAAGTTCGGTTCTCTCCAGAGAAGGGGCTGTTGTCGCTTTAAGTCTTCAGAGCGACTGATTTAATACTAAAATTCTTGGCCTTTTATAACATTTTCAACGACGTAAACAAATGACGCTGATGCAGGTGTTCTTTCAAAGACGCATTCTATTCGTTAGAATAACGACCTTTTTCATTGGTCAGAAGCTCTTGCTTCTCGTGTAAAATATTTTCCACTTGATAATTTTTCGAACAAAACTAGTGGGTGGAGCCTGTGAGATGTATTCAAGTAATTTCCACTTAGTGCATTGGTGAAAAATTGGTAGGTGGAGCCTGTGATCGGTAAGTTCATCATTGGTCACAATAACGACTGTTTTGGTTGGTTAAAGATTTCAGTATTATTATATTTATTAATACTGTTTGAAATATATGGGAATTATATGGGAAATGTGCATCGTTTGTGGAAATTGTTTATAACAATTTCATTCACGGATCGAAATGATTTTTAAGTCCGCACAATCTTAGTAAATATTAATTACAATAATATAGAATGTTTATTAGCTCAAATTTATCGCAAGCACGTCGTTTAATTCGTATCCAGGATACGGCAAAGGTAACAATTCGACCGCTCCCGGGGAAGACGTTGCTTGAGGTTTGTTTGAGCACATTAAAATTAACCTTAAATAAAGTCTCTATGGTCGCCTACATCTACACACGCGAAGGAGGGTTGTTTCGCGATTTGTTCTAAAAAGGGGGGGGGAAGGTATACGATACACAATGGTTTAGGCTTTAACTCAGCCTAGAACACGTCGCTAGTTCACACCCAGGTAACGGTAGAGTAACAATTCGACCGCTCCCGGGGAAGACGCTGTTCGAAACCTGTTTAAGCACACACTAAAACTTAACCTAAATAAAGTCCTTACGGTCGCTTATAGCTACACACGCGAAGGAGGGTGTTCGCGATTTGTTCTGGGGGAGGAGCGTACGGGTGATTCACTGGGCGCTTCCAGTTGCTCCGGGTGGGCGGCCTGGGTCCTGTGTAGGAACCTCTTCAGGGGGCTCATTAGGTGGGGCTATGTCTCGTGGCCCGTGTGTTGGGGGAGCTATGTCTGGTGGCTCCTGGGGTGGGGCTATGTCTTGTGGCCCGTGTGGTGGGGCCACGTTGGGTCGTCGCATGGGCCGTACCTGGTCCAAGTGAAACTTCACTAGGCGTGCGCCTGGACGCTCGACCCAAATAGCTGTAGGGCCGGCGTTTTCGACCACTGGGTACGGTCCCAACCAACGTGGTCCGAAAGGTTGGCCAGGGGGCAAGTGGGCTTTCACCATTACGAACTCGCCTGGCCTCAGTTCAAGTGGCATCGGGGCGTTGGCATTAGCATACCTACGTTCCCGATACCTCAGTTCATTCGCATGTATTCGACGGGTCCGCTCTGCGGCGGGTTCAGGTGGGTTTACCTGCGGATCTCGCCATTCTCCGGGTCGATGCATTTCGAAACCGAACAGGGCCTTTGCTGGGGAGTACCCTGTTGCGGCGTTCTGTCGGCATCGCAGGTTAAACAGTACCTGGTCCAGCCTGTCATCCCACTGCTCGGGATTCTCGCCTTCCATCAAGACGCGAAGGCCCTTCTTCAGCTCCTGATTCCTTCTCTCGACAGGATTGGCTCGGGGGTGGTAGATAGGGGTGGTCCAGTGTAAACACTGCCACTTTCTAAGTGCTGAGTCCCATGCCACCGAAGTGAATTGTGGGCCGTTATCGGACAAAATGGCCATTGGGTAACCAAACCTTTGGAACACCTGGGTCAGGAATTCGATGACGGCGGTACTGGAGGCGCTCTTCACTGCGCATGCTTCCGTCCATCGAGAGTACAAGTCCGTGACGACTATCCCGAACTTGTTTTTCCTTCGGGACTCGGTTAGTGGTCCCACAATGTCGACCGACACCACCTCAAACGGCTGTTTCGGTGAGTGTGGTCGCAACGGGGCTGGTGATTGGGGCGGTCCTCTCTTGAAGGCATTACAGATGCGGCAAGTCTTCACATGTTCTGCAACGTGGGTCTGGAGGTTATTCCAAAAGAAGCGCTCTCGGATCGCTCGATGTGTCTCCTCCGCTCCTGGGTGGCCGGCAGTGGGATGATCGTGGTATTGGTGCATCACCCTCTCGCGGGCGGTAGGTGGTACCCAGATCAACCACTTCTCTCCTAATCGGTAGCGCAGTAGACCATCTCTGAAGGTTATGTTCGGGTGTTCCGGGGCGGCGGGGTCTCTGTTCAAGTTGGTCACCATCTCCAAGGCCTGTGGGTCCACTTGTTGTGCATCTCTAATGGTGTGCATCAACGGCTCGTCATCTTCTATGACGAATATTTCGTTCGCGGAGCGGGCATCGGAATTCCCAGTGGTCTCGTAAGGGAGCATCCTCTCGATGTCACCCAGACCAGCGGGCGTTTCGTCATTTCCAGGGCATCGGGATAGTGCGTCCGGTAACTCGTTCTCCCTACCAGGAATATGTTCTATTCTGTAGGAAAACTCCTGTAGGAGTAAAGACCATCGCATTAGTTTAGACTTGGTCTCCTTGAATTGCTGGAGCCAAGTCAATGCCTTGTTGTCCGTTCGCAAGAGGAACGGTCTATCCTCTAGATAGGGACGGTAACGCTTAATGGCCCAAATAACTGCGAGGCACTCCTGCTCGTTAATGTGGTACCTCTGCTCGGCTTTATTAAATCGTAGGCTGGCATAGCTTACCACGTGTCTACGGTCATTATCCTCCTGGTAGAGGACGGCGGACGCACCTACCGCGCTGGCGTCGGTCTGCAGGCAGAACGGTCTTCCAAAATCTGGGCGGTAAAGTTTCAGAGGCTTTGATGCCGCCTCCTTCACGGCCTGGAAGGCACCCATTGCTTCCTGAGTCCATTTGTAGGGTCGGCTCGTGGATAGTAGGTCCGTGAGCGGGGCCATTATCCTCGAGCAATCCTGGATGTAGTCTCGCAACCAGTTTATCAGCCCGAGGAACTTGCGTAGGCTTTTTCGGGTACGGGGCGGCTCGGCGGCCTGGATCGCCTCAATATGCCCGGTCTGTGGACGGTTTCCTTCCTCGGTCACTACGTGCCCTAGGTAATCCAGAGTTGGGCTGGCCAAGTGACATTTACCCAGGTTTAGCTTCAAACCGTGTTGGGCCAATCTTTCAAAGACCAATCGAAGGTGCCTTTGATGTTGCTCCATGTTTTCGGAATATACAATAATGTCGTCGAGGTAGGCTATGGCAAACTCACGGAGGTATCCCACAAGTACTTCTTGTACCATGAGTTTCTGGAAGGTGGTCGGTGCGCCTTTAAGACCAAACGGCATGACGTTAAACTCGTAAGCTGCTCCATCCGGAGTAGTGAACGCCGTATACCGCTTAGATTTCTCTTCCATTGCGATTTGCCAATAGCCATTCCGCATATCGAGCGTGGAGAACACCTTCGCTGTTCCCAAGTCTTTGAGTGACTCCTGAATGGGAGGCAGGGCACTGGTCTCATCCTTTGTCCTACTGTTCAGCTTGCGGAAATCCACGCAGAATCTCGGCTCCCCAGTTTTCTTACTAACGATGACAATCGGCGAACTGTAATTGCTATGGCTAGCGCGGATTACATCAGCTGCAAGCATTTTGTCAATCTGTTCGGCGATTACACGTTTCTTGGCTGGTGAGTATCGATATGTGGGTACTCTTACCGGTGTGTCATCGGAGAGCCGGATTTCATGTTTCGTGGTGGCGGTAGTTGTGACAGCCTCTCCTTCCTCGAAAAGTTCCCCGAAATCATTCAAGGTTTGTTGGAAGGTCTGCTTATCCGCTGCCGTCCACGTGGTGGTATCCGTCTCTGTATGTATGGTTCCGGTAGGGCGTTTCCGTGGACCTCTCACAGTGAAGTGTAGGGTCTGTCTCCCTTCCTTACCCACATGCATGCATCTCCTTGCTATATCTATGACTGCCTGGTGTTCCGTGAGCCAAGGGCTCCCCAGGATGATAGCGGCTCGCATGTTCGGCACCACTGTCGCGGTGCATGTGAACTTATACTGTCGGGAGGAGGCCTTCAGTGTGCCCTCGTGATGAGTCTGGAAGGTGGCTTCTTCGTGGATCCAATTAAATGTAACTGGTCGTGTCTCCCTAGCTCGACCCGTCATATATTCTGGCCTCATGAGGTTCTTGGTGGCAGCTGTGTCTATCAGTGCCACCACCTCTTGGCCGTTGACCTGCAGTCTAATGGATGGCGTAGATCCTTCGCCATCCATTGTGGTGAGGGCCGTCCCCGTTACTGCGGTGGAACGGCCCCTTTGTCTTCCCCCTGGTTCTGTTGGGGACGTGGGTGGCGTACGGCGAATTCTCTCGGCTGCTTCGGGCAGTCCCGATTCATATGCCTACCTGGGCAAAACCAACACCTCGGAAGGGTTCGTTCCTCAACTACGCGAGGCTCTTGGTTCCTGGACGCTACCTCAGCTGGGCGACGCGTCGTCGGCTTTGCCTCCTGGACAGCTGTCGCTTGGGACCTTCCTTTCGTCTGTTTGACCCAGATCTTATCCGCCTCGTTAAGCCGGGACCAGCGGGTGCATTGTCTCTCCAGTTCACCCATGGTTTTCGGAGCTAGCTGGAATAATTGTAGGTTCATTTCCTTACTCATCCTATCAGTGATGTGTAGAACCAATTCTTCCTCGGGCCAGCTAGGCCTCAGCCGGAGACACAATTGTTTCATTTTATAAATGAATTTCTCTGGGGCCTCACCAGTAGTTTGTCTGGTGGCATAAACAGCTGTTTCCAATACAGTTCTTCGTTGATGATTAAGGAATTCATCACGGAAACGCTGTACGAAGTCCTCTGGCGACAGGAAACTGCCCATGTAGTACTCGTACCACGTTGCCGCCTCTCCTGCCAGGTGTGGACGCACTGCTTCGTCCACATCCTCTGGCACTTCCAGCGTGCAGTGCCTTAGGTACTCTTCCATCCTTTGTATGAAGAGCACGGGGTCCTCCGTGATATCTCCACGGTAAGGACGTGATGGAGGTTTGGGTATTGATGGACCTTCGGGCGACATAACGAGGCGCTTTAGTGCCTCTGTCAATGTCCTTACGGCATCTGACTCTACCTTTGCCTCTGAGGTTGACCTCCTGCTGGGTGTGTCACCCAATATGACGCCTTCCTCTAGAGTCGTTTCGGTTATAACCGGTTTAATTGCTGTAAGTCCGGCTGCTTGGCCTAAGTCCAAGTCGACGATGACCTCAGGACTGGTGTCTTGTGCAACGGGTTTTCTCCCCTCCAAGACTTCCAGTCGAGTTCCCAGTAATCTGAACTCTTTTAGTAAGGTGGCCATTTGACTTGTCGGGTTGTCAGTTTTTGGTGATGATTTTGTAGGGGAAGGTGATCGGTCAGATCCACTCGACTGATTTTTGCGGGATTCCCTTCTCCTCAGAGATTTCGGGCCTCTAGGAGCCATTGTCTCCCCACGTTCGTCGGTGCTTTCTGCACCGAAAGTTTCCGTTTTTAGGTTACGAAACTTTGCCACTCACGTTGGCGCGCCAAAATGTTACCTTTCAGCTTATAGGAATTACTCAAGATAAGGTTATTCGAATTACCTGAGCTCTTATAGCTGTAGTACTCTATTACGGGGAGACGTGGCGTCCTTCCTTCAGGATGGCACTATACTTATTCACTGGGTGTTCCAGGATAGGGTTTATATTAGTGTCGGGGGTTAATGAAAGAGTTGTTTCAAACCACATGAATTTATTACCACAACTCGGTCACTAAACAATAGCCACGCAGGACTATAAAGAAATGGCTTAAGGCAACACTAAATTTTAAGAGATATTTACATAGATTGATATTATATACACTGGTTATGGAGACACCTTGACCAAAGGGCTAATGATCCCACACACAGGGGGATAAGACAAAGGGGGTGGTCGCTAGATACTGGCAGTTTAAAATAGAGAGGGATATTTGAGACACTCAGTTGGGGTTCTAGGGGATAAGGCTCCCTTCGGGGTACCTAGTCAATTAACGCCTAGAATGGGTAAGGCTGCCTTCGGGTACCAAACCAACTAACTACTTCTGAGTGACGTGACGGGGCTATCTTGAGATTGCCAACCGTGCAAGCTTAGGAATCAGTTCAGTACTTACGGTTGTAACAATGGGTACGACGTGAGGTCACTTTAGCCACACGTCACAAGTCACTGGGTGGTGTATCGGCACAGGACCTACACTTGGATAACACTCCGTGATCTGGATCTTTGTTGAAGCACTAAGTGGCACTCACAACTTCAACAACCTCTCGTATTTGGTTGGGTCACTTTGGTTCAACAACCTCTCTTTGGTTGGGTCACTTTGTTCACAACCTCTCTTTGGTTGGGTCACTTTGTTCACAACCTCTCTTTGGTTGGGTCACTTTGTTCAACAACCTTTCTTTGGTTGGGTCACTTTTTAGGTCCTTCCTCGTCTTCGGGTATCTTCGGGTTACCTCGGAAATGTTCGGGTTTGCTTCGTCTCGTTCGTGGAAGCCTTCCTACGCCTTCGGGTATCTTCGGGTCACCTCGGAAACGTTCGGGTTTGCTTCGTCTCGCTCGTGGAAGCCTTCCTACGCCTTCGGGTATCTTCGGGTCACCTCGGAAACGTTCGGGTTTGCTTCGTCTCGTTCGTGGAAGCCTTCCTACGTCTTCGGGTATCTTCGGGTCACCTCGGAAACGTTCGGGTTTGCTTCGGCTGCGTTCGGCTGGCTCGTAGAAGTCGTCCTACGTCTTTCGTTCTCCTCGGGTATGTTCGGCTTTGCCTCGGAAACGCTCGGGATTGCTTCGAGTCGCTTCGGCTTGCTGGCAGAAGTCGTCCTACGTATTTCGTTCTCCTCGGGTATGTTCGGCTTCGCCTCGGAAACGCTCGGGATTGCTTCGAGTCGCTTCGGCTTGTTCGCAGAAGTCGTCCTACGTATTTAGTTCTCCTCGGGTATGTTCGGCTTCGCCTCGGAAACGCTCGGGATTGCTTCGAGTCGCTTCGGCTTGTTCGCAGAAGTCGTCCTACGTATTTAGTTCTCCTCGGGTATGTTCGGGATTGCTTCGAGTCGCTTCGGCTTGCTCGTAGAAATCGTCGTATCAGCTTGGAAGTCGCTTGTTGCAAGTTCGGTTCTCTCCAGAGAAGGGGCTGTTGTCGCTTTAAGTCTTCAGAGCGACTGATTTAATACTAAAATTCTTGGCCTTTTATAACATTTTCAACGACGTAAACAAATGACGCTGATGCAGGTGTTCTTTCAAAGACGCATTCTATTCGTTAGAATAACGACCTTTTTCATTGGTCAGAAGCTCTTGCTTCTCGTGTAAAATATTTTCCACTTGATAATTTTTCGAACAAAACTAGTGGGTGGAGCCTGTGAGATGTATTCAAGTAATTTCCACTTAGTGCATTGGTGAAAAATTGGTAGGTGGAGCCTGTGATCGGTAAGTTCATCATTGGTCACAATAACGACTGTTTTGGTTGGTTAAAGATTTCAGTATTATTATATTTATTAATACTGTTTGAAATATATGGGAATTATATGGGAAATGTGCATCGTTTGTGGAAATTGTTTATAACAATTTCATTCACGGATCGAAATGATTTTTAAGTCCGCACAATCTTAGTAAATATTAATTACAATAATATAGAATGTTTATTAGCTCAAATTTATCGCAAGCACGTCGTTTAATTCGTATCCAGGATACGGCAAAGGTAACAAGCCGCAAACTGCCGAAGAGAAGGACGAACGTATCTGGTTTTCAGTACGTAGTTGTGAATTGGCAGCTAAGTTTATCTCAAAAATGCGAACTATCGGAAACGCCTCGCCTCGTGACCTTACCGATACCACTTCTCGTGCCATAATGGAGAAATATAAGGCATGGAAGGCCGGAGAGTATGTGAGTGACTACGAGGATTATAGGAGTGACGACGAGGTTGACATGGGTGACGATGAAGATATTGGCCAACCTTCTCCGTCAGCTAGTGTCATGCCGGATCCGACTCTTTTTCCAACTGCTACCTCCCCACCTCCGATAGACTCAGTTGCCTTCGATGAGTTGAATTCTTCCGAAGACCAAATCAGTTCGGTGTCAGTTGTCTCTCCCGTATTAGAAGCTCCCGAGCTCACTGTTAATACAATTTCTGATATACCTCCTGTTGTAAAGCTTACACCTGATTCGATCTCTGATATATCTCCTGTCGTAGAGCGTTCCTATGACTCAGATTTTGATGTACCTTCTGACGTAAAGTTTACCTATAATACGATTTCTGACGTACCTCCCGACTTAGGGCTTATTCATAATTCAATTTCTGATGTCTCTTCCGACTTCGTACTTAGCTATAATACAGATTCTGTTTCCTCATCTGACTTGGAGCTTTTTGTACGTCCTAATAACTCCGATTCTGTCACTCTTACCGATTTAGAGGTTCTTGTATGCGCCAATGATACCGCTTCTGAAGCTTCTTTCGATTTTAAGCTTCTTGTATGCGCAAATAACGCAGATTTCGATGTCTCTCTGAACTTGGAGCTTTTCGAACCTACAGATGTCACAACTCCATGCGTATCTTTAAATCTGTATATATCTGATTTGGCTTATGATAAAAACGCTGTTGCTTCTTCAGCTTTGGATTTCTCTGTTCCGACGAGTGAAGCGGATCCATTCATTTCGTTGGGCATGGGATCTCTTAAAGTTGTTAAAGTTGTTTCTCTGAACATCTATCGAGAGCGTATCTCTAAAATGGAAATTTCTCGGACTTCTTCTGTTTATCTTAGCCCGGCTATGGTCTTGTTTGTGGGTTACGTTTTGCAGTGGTACCCTGTTGATATACCTTCTTCCGCCATTTGGTCACTATTACCTGACGAATTGCGAAACAGACTTCAGACGGAAAACATCGACAATCGTCTGCTGAATAAATTAGTTTGTCTTTTATCTCGCTTACGTTTTCGCTATGTGCTGCTTCGTGCCTTATCGTATCGCTAACTCCTTCCATTACGGCCTGTAGTGAGGGCTGAAAGAATTCTCCTACCGTGATCCTGCGTGAAGTAAAAGGCTTCTAAAGGGACTCGGACCTCTATTGTTCCCTATCACCCCGGAACAACCGATTACTGTCCCTTTCGGACTCTCCCTCTCTCGTGTTGTTGTCATCGGGTCTTCCGTTTTGGATCTCCCGGGTCTGCCATTTGTCCTCCCCCTGCTTGCGGTTGTCTCCTCGCGCGGCTACGTGTACGTCCTCTTCCGCGCGGTTACCGTTCCATCTGGGAAAAGTTATCTCATAACCCGCAATTACTAACTAAATAGCTTTGATAGATCAAGAAGCTATCGCCTCAGGACAAACATTTTTCCTTTTAACGACCTTTCGTTAGTGTGATTACCGGCCCCATTGCACAGCTTGTATCTGTGATTCCGTCTATGCATTTATCTTCCCGTATCTTTATCGCTTCCGTATGTTTCGGATCTTCCTTGTCTTTGCATATATGGAGTGGCAACCTTGCTAGGGGAGTCCACACTATATATTTCGTTACCCTATCTGACATGACTACCTTTTAAGCTAACTTATGTTGGTTATTGCTTAATTACCGGATTTGACTTTCTTATTTGTGAAGGTATAAAGAGTGATGGTCCCTTTTGTGTGATAATCCTCAGCCTTCTAAAGGTCGTGTCCTGGCGACCTTTTTGCTTTTCTTACGTTCAAAATGTTACCTCCAGGAATCGGATATGACTTCAGCCTTTATGGTTTATCGTTGCCTTCAGCATTTTAGTCGGGACAACGCCGGTCCAGACTTTAAACTTTTGTTCCCTAATGTCTATTTTTGTTTGGCGAACTTCTCTCGTTTTGTTGTCGTCGGATGTTTGGTTGTCGTAACGGCATATCTGTACCTCTGAGCAGTTGCACCATTCTGAGCTTTACCTTACCTTTAGTTACCTCTCCCTTATTCCGCTTTGTATCACGTATCTGTAGTAATAAACCCGTTTTTAGTTGTCCTTTTATTTTGTTTGTTTTGAGATACCGAGGGCCTTACCCAAGGGTCTCTTTTACCGTCGCGTGTCTGCAGAGTGTCGTCTCGGGGGTTGCCTTGCCCGCATCTTGGCCTATTGGTAGTGCCCACTCCTCATTCCTGTGCCTTCGACCGTCGTAAAGATCACCGCCGGCCGGGCACACCGATATCTAACCCGTCTACACCCTTTTCCCCCGTGATGCTACCAATAGTGCTGGGCTGTCGGTTGGACAGGTCTCGGGGCGCGTCTGTGCAGAATCTCGACACCCTTGCTTTTTATTTATCGTTACTTTCCCGTACCGGCCGAATGCCGAAGGGCCACGTGGTGGTTATGGCCAAGCTGTTTGGTGTTGCTGTGACTGAGTGTGGATGTGTGCGTTGGTATAGTAGACAACGTCCGTTTTAGAGCTCTCGCTTACCCTTTTCACTATCTTTATCCCGTCAGCCTAAGTTCTCGGTGCAAGAAATTGCTCTGCGGTCAATTTCTTTTCGCTGGAAAGGGGGGAATTTGTTACGTTGTAAATTCACTTTATTTAAAATTCTCGAAAGATTGTGTACCTTTAGTCTAAATACGTGGAATTTTGTATAAAGCTCATGACCTTTTGAGCGTACCCTGTATATTGTCTATTGCACCAGTTGCTAAGACTGCCTGCAGTATGCTCCCGTGGGTATTAAACCTACTATTGAGCCCTCATCGCTCTAAATCACGTACCGCGAATATGACAGATACATTGTGTGTAAGATCGGGCATTTACACCCTGTTTTTGTGAAAGCCTCTTTATCTGAGTAACTAACTTTAATTATCTTAGCCCTAGCTTAATCTAACCTACCTGTAGTTTCGTATTTTCCGCATTTGCAATTATTTCTACGCCTTGCTTAAGTATATAAAATATCTTCTTATACATATTACGTCCGATCTCTAAATAAGGCATTTATCCGTGGTTTGTAAACGCTTTGAGACGTCAGTCAAGTTTTTGTGTTAACTGTTTCACATGTTTTGCGTATTGCCAAACATAGTTCTTGAGCAGGCCCAAGTATTGTTATTTTCCTTTCTTTCGCAGACGTCTCACTAAAATGTAAGAAGTATTAATTAAGGAAATGCTCGGGACAGTAGGTCATACTATTAATTGTTTGCCGATCATTTGTGGCCTTCCTTCGTTCTTCTAAGTATTAGGCATCTTCCGTGGTTCATCCTGGCACTCCCATTAAGGGGTTATGGACGATAATAACATTCTGAAACATATAGGTAGATCGGTCTTCCACCGTCTTTTGCAGCGTTTTGATATTAAAGCCTTGGTACTTTGTTATTTACCTGCAGAGATTCTGTCCTTTCGTCTAATAAATTAGAAACTGCGTGTGAAAGATTGTTTGTTTATTTTCTGTCAAACCTATCGGCTATTGTAGTACAGATCTGTTATACACGCGGTATTGCCAACGTCGAGCATGAAATACCCTCTCGTGCCGTCGACTTTAAATTTTCTACTTACACTTGTTGAGTGTTTCGCTTATGTTTTCCGTCTAAGTTATGGGTAGGGCTACGTTTAATTGAGTTTAAGTCACGATGTCGTCTCCTTTTTTGTTATTGTCAGATTAGTTGTGTGCTTATTATGTTTATTTGAAAACTCCCGCCTTTAGTTTGAATCCTTTCGAGTGATGCATTGAGCGTGCGTGTTCTTGGGTTGTAACGTATCTACCGTAAAGGTCACGGTTGGGACACTTTCGAAGTGAAGCTTGTTGAAAGTGCATGGGCACGATATGCTTATTTTCTTTTGGTGAATTTATCACTTTGTCTAAAGTTAGACTAACGCTTCGGCGGCTTTATTGAAATAAGTTTGAGTTATCGATACCTTTATTAGGTGATTTATCGTGAATTATTTTTATCGCAATACCGTTATCTAATTTACGAATGCCACGAGGTGGATTTTGAATTATTTTCGTGCTATGTGGAACTCCTGAGTCCTTACCGCGGGATCTCCATCTTTTTGGGGTAAGTGTTTGAAACTCTGTGTTAAATTTTCGGGATTTTATCTTTGGTTCTTTTCTTCTCTAAATTTAATAGGATTCTTTTGATGGGCACAAAAGCCCTCAGAAACCGTTAGGATTCTTATGTCGGGCGCTAAAGCCCTCAGAAGCTGTTAGAATTCCTTTGACGGCCGTTTAAGCCCTCCGAAGTCTTACCTTTGGTGGAATCGCCCACAACAGTGGTTTTATCCAACATCCAGCCCACCTGTTGAGTGGAATTTTCCAACAAGGGAGTCGCCGCCATTTTGGGATCTTTGTAGCGTCCTTTCCGACAACCATCTTGCCAGCTAAGGTTGTAATTTTTACCTCATATTTTTCGTCTGATTTTCGACGTTTTACGCCTGAGTGCAAGACTTATTTTTGCCTGATTAGTGCCAAGAATTTTGAGTGGCTAAATAACTATCGCACCTCTTAGTAATCTGCGTGGTCACAATTTAATCCTTTTTTTTTTAAAATTACCGTTATAATTTCTCTTTGTTCTATTATGTATAATTGAAATTAACCTGCATTTTGGATTTGTCACTACCGTAATTTCTGTAGCCCTTTATCGAGGCTAATATTTAACTATAATTAATTCTAGTAAATTCATTATATGATCACTTTATCTTTAGGATAGTTTTTACTTACTTAGTAATATACCCAGTGTTTTTCTCTTCCGAAACAATAGTTGTATGTTCTATGTTGTGTTGCATTTGAAATCTAAGTTTTATTAATTATTTTGCACGTTTACTTTTTTTTTTTTGCCGTAAGATTGTAAATTTTGCCTTTTGATGATCAATTAATTTTACCTGAGCCAGATAAAAGTCATTAATGTAGTAGTCAGCTTTGGTTCTCGAAGCTCAGGGTTTTATGGAATTTTCATGAAATTGTTTTTCTAAATTTTACCTTTAATTGTTTTTTATTGACTTAGCTAATCACTAACCATCAATTAATATCATTCAGTTCATGTAAGCAAACCGACGTTTTTATATTTAGCGAATTTTCCTCATTTTAGACTAAGACCTTTTACTGACTTATCAATTGTACTTTTGCGCTTATAAACTTATATGTATACTCACACCTATGTATTGACATTGCCGTTGTGGCGTGTCCTTGAAAACATATGTACACCTTATGTGAGGTGAAGGAAACGTTTCTGCAGCCGACCAACTTCTGCTGAAGCGCAGAGTATATGTTTAAATCATTAAGTCTTTTTATACTTGCTAAATTTTTGTAACTGTCACCTAACGCTTGTTTTTTTATCAACTGTCTAACTTCAGTACACTTATTCCAATTTAACTTTTCATTCAACGCAAGTTTTTTTTTAATACCTAATTTCACAATTTTAATTTTATTATAAACAGATCCCCTTACAACACATCAGATTTAATTAAATATTGTTACGTAACGAATACCTTATCTTTTATTTCTTTTACCTCTGCATATCTTAATTATTTTGTGACAAGCACGTACATAAGATTAGGTGCTTCAAATATACAGAGTGTTCAATAGGTACCCTACTGGAGGGACACAGCCAGTGGTAGTTCGTAGGAGGCGCAGGTAGGTTATCTGTAGATAGCATAGTGTCCTGGTGCCCGGACAATCGTCGCAAGCGTCGTTGCCGACCGACGCTCTACTCTTAGGTGTTCTTATTTTCTTGAACCGTCACGCCGTCTGCGACAGAGTTAGCTCGGCCCTGCGTTATCCTGTTTAACAACCCCTATTGCGACTCTCCGTTTCATTTATGAAATCTGCCGTTATCTTAATGCGACGTAGATCCGGTAGCAACAGACTCCAGATACAAGTGAGAGCGGAGAAGATAGTGAACAGGAAAGAGGTGATACACAACAAATTATTCCAAGTAGGAACAGAGAAGATATGTTAAAAGCTATTTTAGAGGAGAATAAGAAAAATAGAGAGGAGAATAAGAAAAATCAAGAGAAAAATGAGAAGTTATTGGAGAATATGGAGAAGTCTAATCAAGAGAAAAATGAGAAGTTATTGGAGAAAATGGAAAAGTATATTAAAGAAGAGAGTAAGAAAAATAGAGAGGAAGATAGAGAAGAGAATAAGAAAAATAGAGAGGAAGATAAAGAAGAGAATAAGAAAAATAGAGAGGAAGATAAAGAAGAAAATAAGAAGATGTTAGAAAATATGTTAGAGAAAGTTAGTGAGGAGAATAAGAAAAATCAAGAAGATTTGGAGAAATCTCTTAAGGAAGAAAATAAGACACTAATTGTAGATATGTTTGAAAAAGTTAAAGAAGATAATCGGAAAATATTGGAGAATATGGAAAAATCAATTAAAGAAGTAAACCTGAAAATAAGTGAAGGAAATGAGAACGTGTTTGAAAAAGTTAGAGAAGATTTGGATAGGAAATTATTTAAGTTTAGTGAAGAGAATCAGAAAAATATGGAGTTTTACAAAGAAGAGAATAAGAAAATAAATGAAAGTATGAAGACAAAATTGGAGGAAGAACTAAACAGTTTAGAAGATAAATTTATAAAGGAAATAGAGAAGAAGAATGAAAGTAGTAAGGTAGAGATTCTAGGAACGATAGACAAAAATATAGTTAAAAAAATTGGAGAAGTAGAAAAAATAGTTCTGGAGAAAGTAGGTATATGTGAGAGTAAACAAAAAGAACTATCTGAGAAAATACAAGAGGATTTGGTAAAGGTATCGTCAAAGAATGATACAGAATTGGTTATAGTAAATAAAAAATTAGCTGATAATGAAGTGAAATACAAAGAAGATAATTTAGTACAGAAGGAGGCAAAAGAGGGTTTATTAACAGAATGTGAGAACAGGAAAGAAGAGATAGAGGGATTAGTGAAGAAAATTGAAGGTAAAAGGATTACGCAACTAGTTAATACTTCTCCGAATTGTGTTATTAATACAGGAATTAAAATAGAAAATTTACCTCATTTTAATGGAGATTCATCAACCTCAATACATCCCATGCTGTATTTAAATAATATGTTGAGATATATGGAAGATATTACCGAGTTTAAAACTAAAATGAATATTATTAGGTCTACTCTTACGAATAGTGCTTTAGATTGGTTCCAACGTATTGAAGATGAGTGTACAAATATTGATGTTTTTGTAAATATGTTTACTTCATATTACTGGAATAGTAATCAGCAAAACAGGGCTAGGATTAAGTTATTGATTGGTAAATTTCATCCAGGGAAAATGTCTAGAGAAACGTACGCTTCTCGATTATATAATAATAGCAAATATATTCATAATATAGATGAATCTACCATTGCTCAACAATTACTGAAGCATTTTATTGTAAACGACACTCATGCTATTATTTGTCAGAATGTGACGACTATGGATTCATTGATTGACATTTTAAGACGTTTAGATGACCATAGTGAAAACATGCAATATAGTGTAAGAAGAAATCAAGAACCAACTTCTAATAGGAATAATAATATCTCTCCTGTTTCAAGAAGTAATGTTGATAACACAAATATGTTTAACTACCGGAACGATAATAATAATAGACCAAGAGAAACAAATTATCAAAACGGTAATAATTTTCGAAGAAATGAATCACAAGCTAACCGAGTTTCATATAGGCCTTTGAATAATTTTAATAATGGACAAAAACACTTTGCTAATAATAGACCTTTTGAAAATGATAGAGGAGGTTATCAAGGAAGGAATTATGGTAATTATCAAGATCAAAACAATCGTTATTATAATCAGAACACGAATTCAAATAACCACTGGAATAGGAACAATGATGAGAATACAAGAGGTAATGGAAATAGAAATAGGAATACTGATACATCTCGTAATATAAATAATGTAAGATTAATTAAAGCTGGAAAGTCAGATGAAGGTAAGAATATTATAGGAAAAGAAGATGTATTACAAAAGATAAATGATGAGAAAAAAAAAACGCCGATTTTAGAATCAGAAGCAGGGATATACGGGAACCCCATTCCAAGTGTTTCTTGGAACTAAATTCTGAACAATTTGTTGATAATAATTTTAAAATAGTTTATAAGGACATCAATATTAATAGTATTAGTTTAGATAGAGATTTTGTTAAAATAGATTCTTTAGAAAAGTTAGGGAAGATAGTAGAAGATTGCGAAGTACTTCCTTTCATTAAAATTCAAATAGGAAAAATTGAATTTAAAACATTAATTGATTCAGGAGCGGAAATTTCATTAATTAATAAAGATAAAGTATTAGAAGTTGTAAATGTCATTGAGAATATTGTAAAGATAAAAGGTACAAATGTTGTAACTGCAAATAGGAGGAAAATGGGCATTATTACCGAACGTATTACTATAGAAGTGGAGATTAATTTTAAGAAATATATGATGCAATTTTACATATTAGATGGTTTATTTTACGATTGTATACTAGGTATTGATAACATGAGAATGTTAGGAATGAGTATTAATTTTGATAAGGATGAAATAAATATTAATGGTAATAAATTTGACATGGAAAAAATGGAGGACAGGTTGGAAGTTAATTCATACATGGCTTATAGAGAGTTAATTGGAAAAGAAATTGATAATGTGATTATACAAGATAGAAATGAATATTTTAACAGTCCTGAAGAATTATTAGAAAGAGATATGTTTGAGCTACCCAAATTATATAATGAATCGTATGTAGATGAAGATGTAAATATTAAAGAAGATGATACAGGGAAAATTATTGTTAGAGGAAGAAAAGATATAATTAAAATTTTGGACAAACAGAAGATTGAGAATAAACAGATTAGGGAAAGTTTAGAAAATATTTTAGAGGAGAATCTAGAATTGATCAATGAGAAGATAGTATTTGCAAAGGATTATGAACATAAAATAATAGTAGAAGATGATTCGCCTTTAACATGTAAAAATTATCCCATACCATATTATTTTCAAGAACGTGTAAATAAAGAAATTCAACTTTTGGAAGAAGCAGGAATCATTGAACGTTCAAATACGTATTTTATTAATCCAGTAGTGTTGTCAAGAAGAAAGATGACTCAATACGGATCTGCATTGACGCTAGGGCCCTAAACAAACGCATTTTACCTGAGTTCGAAGCTCCACAAAACATTGACGTGTTAATAACCAAGTGCGGAAATAAGAAAATTTACAGTAAGTTAGATTTAAAGAATGCATTTTGGTTAATTCGACTAGATGAAGATTCTCGTAAGTATTGTGGTTTTAATATCAACGGGACTGTATTTAATTTTACAGTTTGCCCGTTCGGAATAAAGACTAGCCCTGCCGGATTAATCCGATTTCTACATAAAATTTTAGATAGATATGAAGATTTTGCTATACATTATTTGGATGACATTATTATTTTTTCGGATGATATCGTATCACATCTGGAACATATTGAAATAATTATTTCTACTTTAAGAATAAACGGGATGAAGTTGAATTTAGAAAAATGCGAATTTTGTAAACATGAGGTCAGTTATTTGGGATACATAATTAACGAAAAAAACATTTTATTGGATCCTAAACGTTTGGATGATATTAAAAATTTTCCAAGACCTACCAAATTAAAGCAATTAAGAGGATTCTTGGGGATGTTGAATTATTATAGAAAGTTTATACCAAAATTTAGTCAGAAAACAAATGTATTGCTAACTTTATTAAAGAAAGACAAGAAATGGAGTTGGACAGAAGAACATGAAGAATGCTTTATTAAACTTAAGGAAAATTTTGTAGAGAATTTAAAGTTGTTTCACCCGGATTTCAATTTAGAGTTCATTGTTAGAACTGATGCATCACATAGTGCAGTAGCAGCAGAATTGGTACAAATAAGAGATGGTGAGGAGATACCTATTTATTTTGCTTCAAGGACGCTGAAACCATGCGAAGTTCGATATGGGGTATCAGAAAAAGAAATGATTGGGATCATTTTCGCATTATCTAAATTAAGATACTTTTTGATAGGGAAGAGGTTCCGTTTAGAGACAGATCACAAGGCTCTGATCAATATTATGAATTCTAAACTAAATAATAACAGGATATACAGGTGGGCATTGTTAATTCAACAATATGATATGGATATTCATTATAGACCAGGAAAAGAAATGGTGGTGGCCGATATTTTGAGTCGTAAAGATGGAGGAATTAAAAAGAACGAGGTTAGTATAAATCTAGTACAATTAAGGAGACAAGGAATATTTTCCTTACGAAAATTAAAGGAAATTCAGGGAACAGAGGAGTTTGTTGAATTGAGGGAAAAGTTAAGTAACGAACCAAATTACAAGGGTATGAATTTAAAAGATGGAATAATTGTTAAGAAAATTGGTGATTTAGAAGTTTATGTGACAAATGAAATTCATACTAAAGAAATTGTTGAATATTTACATAACAGGTATACACATATTGGATCAAGAAAATGTTGGTTGATGTTTAGAGAGGCTTATTACTGCAAAAATGATGAAAAGATCATCAAAAATACATTAAGACATTGCCAGGTATGCATTTTGGCTAAAGATAAAAACTTTACCAACTAAAACATTAGTCAAAGTATCGTAGCAAATGATAAATTAGAATTGATAACGATTGATTTTATTTCTAATTTAATTCCTAGCACGAACGGATATAAGAACATATTGGTGATTTGTGACATTTTTTCAAAATATGTCAAGCTTATTCCTACACAAAAGTGTAATACAGAGACAGTTTTACAGGCAGTGTATGAATATTTTATAGCATTTGGAAATCCATTAGCGGTCTTAGCAGATCATGCTACATATTTTGATAATGTCAGGTATAGGGAATTCTTACAGGATAGGAATATTAAGAGTTATTATATTTCTACTAGACATCCACAATCTAATCCAACAGAGAGATACATAAAGGAAGTGTTAAAATATTTGAGAATTTTATTAGTTAACAAACATAACAGATGGGCAAAACAATTATCTCAAATAGAATTTGTCATGAATAACTCCCCTAGTAGTGTTCATAATCTTTGTCCTATCACTGTTTTTACAAGTCAATTACCACAAAGACCTTGGTTATCAGATGAACAAGTAGATTTATACGAAAAATATTTATTAGTTAGAGAAAGATTAAATGAAAGAAAAATTAAATGGGAAGAGAAGAAAATGAGAAATCAAAAGAAATTCAAAACATATGAAATAGGTGATAAAGTTATCGTAAAGGCATTGAGAGTAACAGATCGTAAAAATAAGATTATAAGTAAATTGAGTAGGCCATACGTAGGACCATACGTCATATATAGAAGACTGGGCATGAATACGTATGAATTAATTGAAGAGGAGACAAATTTAATTAAAGGTAGATACCATATCTCCATGTTACATGATTATGTAGAATCAGTATGATAAATCATCCAAATAATAGGTAAGACACAGTATTTGGAGGTTGTACTGTGAAATGAGTGACGACATTTCCTTTCTGAGTTCGGCTAAATCATCCACAAAAACATTAAATCATTCATAACATTTCAGGCAGGACATAGTATTAGAATAGATTGTACTATGAAGGTGATTGACCACACTTCCTTATCCGAGTCACATTAAATCATTCACAACATATTAATCAGAACAAGAGGTTCATATAGAAGAGATCAACTCTTGACGGTTTTTGCAATACCGATTTATTTCAGCAATCTTGGATCTTTTCAATTCCCAAAAATCTATTTTTTCAAATAGACTTTCCTATTGTATAATAATAAATCCCATTAAATATAATGATTTCATTTTTTTTTTATATTTGTTAATAACATATTTAGTTAGAATGGAAAAGTCTTAGTGGAAATCATATTAGTTTATAGTACTCATTTAGAAATTATAATTTGTTTGATAAAATATAGAATTAGTAGATGTCCTTATATTTTAATT
Source organism: Amphimallon solstitiale (assembly GCA_963170755.1). Taxonomy (NCBI): domain Eukaryota; kingdom Metazoa; phylum Arthropoda; class Insecta; order Coleoptera; family Scarabaeidae; genus Amphimallon; species Amphimallon solstitiale. The sequence continues at coordinate 2,176,831 of OY720680.1, read as the reverse complement.
ATGTAATTTAATTGTCATGTATCGTGTGCAATGTAGTGATGTATCATATGTGATATGCAAAAGTATAAAATAGAAACAGTACAAGATGAATATAAATAGGAAAATTTAAATGTTTTTAAGTTATGTACAACTGTAACAAGTGTTGAAAGTAAAGAAATATTAAGTTAGTAGTTATGTTCTTAAATGTAAAATGAATAGGAAATTACCAATATCATGTATACGAATAGAGTATAAAATAAAAGAAATTGAAATCTTAAGAATACAGTACAAGTATAAAGTATATGGATTTGTTCAAAAATAAGTACAGGTGTTTAGTAAAAATAGAATATGTATTATAATTGAAAATATAAAGTTTTATAGAGAATGGAGTGATTTTAGTTGGAATTTAATAGTAATATAAAAAAATATATAAATGTCGAAATAGACAATAAAGATTATAAAATATGTATTATGAAGTATAAAATATCTTGTAGAGGTATAAGAGTACCTACAAGATTAATTAAAGAATTTATGAACCAGTATATGGTATCTAGCACTAAATGTAGTGTTTATTGGATGAATAAAAGTATGATTAATAAAGATAATTGTGGAATGTATATGAAAGAGTTTGTTAAAACTATTGAAATGGATTAAAGATTATAATATGATTAATAAACACCAATATATAAAAGAACAAGTATTAAAGTGAATACAAGATAGTAAATTCAGTGTACTGTTTATAAATGTTTAGATATGCATACAGGTGAAATCATTTAAGAATTACTATAACTATGAAATATGGAAATAAAAATCTTTTACAGACAAAAGTTAAACAATAAACAAACTTAAAACAAAATTAATTGGGAAAGTTGTAAAAAAAAAAATATATCTTAAACATGTATGATACATTATAGTTGTCAGTTTTACAAAAAGAGTTATTAATACATAGCATATATAAAATAGAATGTAAAATAGTGTATAACAGTTAGAAGCATAGATTTATGTGTTTATGGGTTAAATAATGAAAGTGTTGATTAGAGAAAAATAAATGAATAAAATGACGTGTATACAGAGTATTGATAGAATTTATGGTGAGGTTGTGTTGAATTAAATTAGTTATGATACTTAAAGTTATTGTTGAACAAATATAAATTTTCAACAAAGTTAAAATTTACATTTGTTAAAGGGGCAAATGTTATGGTTTTAATATCCATACAATATATTGATTTGTAATTGTGTTATTACATATAATTTTTCAATTTTTAAAAGTATATTTTTATCAATGAATAAAGAATTAATTATTTGAATGATCATTTCATGTTCATAAGTTGACGAGATTTTCATGTTGACCTGGTTGTCGTAGAGGAAAAATAAGGTTTTCTTTCTTCTATGTTTGTATTTTTAGAATCTGTTAAAGAGAAATTAAAAAAAACATTATTATTATTGTCAAATATGATGTATTATATTTTATGTACAAAATTGTTTAATTAACGATGATATGACGAGTATTGTAAACGTAAATAATTGATTTAGAGTATATACTAATTTGAATTAAATTTCCCGCCATAATTTGAACAGGTGTTAATGAAAGAAAAATTTTGACAGTTCCTGAAATGAGAATTTATAAATTGAAGGACATTTGTATGAAATGCTTTGAAATTAGGTTTTTTAAAATGTAAAAAGAATAATTAATATACGTAGTAATAAATTATAGGGATGTAAATATTCGAAAGTAAATAGTAAAGAGATATTTTGAATTATAAAGGTAGGTGTAGATTTCTGATTGGAGAATTTAAAAAAATTGTAAAAGGGTTGCTTAGGAATTTGATTATTGAAAAAAAAACAACGGGGAGATGAAAAATAATTTTCATACGACGCGGTCATTTTTTTATCTTTGAATAAAATATTTCATTGATAATTTCTCAAATACAGCGAATTTTGTGCTTAAAAGCGTTAAAAGTTATTAATTTAACAAAGTCAAAGTGAATAACACAGTTAAAAGTGAAAGAAGCATACATAATTTATGTGATATTTATAAAACATAGGTAGCAAAATTGATAGATAAAGGAAAGGAATATTTAAAAAGGTTGAATCATAATTTATCACGACTACTTACATAAATAGAAGATTATCCATAGATGAATTCCAAAGTGTATTTTCAAGATTATCCATAGACGAAGTTCCTAGTACTTCCAAAGGAGACCGAACGTGTAGGAATCATTTCTTCTAGAGTTGCAGTATTTTATCGTGTATAGGCTTACGAAGAGAATTTTTCTGAGACCGAACGTGTATTTCCAAATTAGACCGAACGTGTATTTCCAAAGGAGACCGAACGTGTAGGAATCATTTCTTCTAGAGTTGCAGTATTTTATCGTGTATAGGCTTACGAAGAGAATTTTTCTGAGACCGAACGTGTATTTCCAAATTAGACCGAACAAGTAGGAATCATTTCTTCTAGAGTAGCAGTATTATGTTGTGCAGAGAACTTCGAAGAGAATTTTTCTGAGTCAGAACGTGTATATCCAAAGGAGTCCAAAATAAAGGAGTACAAGAAGGACGTCGAAGATCGGAGGATATTATCAAGATATCAAGTCCAGGTCATACTATAGTAGCAACATCACCTACAAGTAAATATACCTTAACATTTGAAGTAATATAAATTATATTGGTACTATTCGATTTAAAAATAACATATTTTATATTAATATTTAGGAAAGTTATTCACTTTTACACCAGAATGTATTGAATTAAGAATAAGAAAGGCAATACCTTATTTGTAGTAATATTACAAGTTGCATTCCATAGAAATCTCATCAACAATTGAATGTTTACAACCATAAATAAAATACATTATTAGTCAATCGAAGAAAACATACGAGTTGTCGTTCAACAAAACTTACTCGCTACAGTTATGTCATTATCTCTCATGGTTTATTTTGATATTTTCTAACCAACGTCAATGCATCGTTGTTAAACAATTTTTCAATAATATTTATTTTTTTCTTGTGTATCTGATCAACACATCATTATACCATTACTAGCTTGAGCAGTTTGTTTTCTTTCATTTGTAGCATTATTTATGTGTTTTTTCAATCAAAGCAACTGATCTACAAGAGTTGTGTAACACTAAAATCATAAAAATATTGAATTAATGTAACCTGAAAAAGACCCATCAAAATTTGGAATACTTACGTGTTTAGTCGTAGTTCTACAATGTACAAGCGAATAATCAGTCACAATGGACCATAAACACCCCTGATGACATATAAAAAAGTATTTTATAAAGAACACGTGAAATTCAATCGATAATAAACGAATCATAAGTTAGGTTATATTTCTTGACATGTAATATGAAATATCCCTCCCATTTTTATCATGTATTGGTATAAGGTTCAAAGAATATAGTCCTACCAGTTCAATTAATTTAACAAGGAGAAATAAAATTTAATATTTATTAAATTTGAGTATTAGCCGAGGCATTTTAAAAAAATAATAGTAGTAGTAAAAAAATTATGTGTTAAAAATAACACTCTTCCAATACACATACGAGTACATTTAGTGCCCGAACTTGGAATATTATTAGAGGATAGTTTGTTGAAAATAACAATCATCCAACCCTTATACAGGTACAGTATATATTGAACTAGTCTCGTATATGATCCGAGACCATTCAAATACACATAATTAGTACGAGTTTCAACACTAAATTTTTTACTTTTAAGTTTGTTATTAGGGACGAACCCTGGTACATGTTGAAATGTTGGAGTTGCCATTGATTTACTTATACAAAGGAGAGAAACAACAATGCACACAGAATCCATCCCACTTAAGCAAATTAGCAAACAATTATATCTTGGTCATGTAGTTTATTTGAAAAGTTAAGATTAAAGAAATTAGCATAAAAACCTAACTATATTAGTAAGAACAAATTTACATACACAGAAACGCACTATACAGTCTTATACTTATATGACATATATTATTTTCAATCTTTCATTATCATTACACATTGAGTTTTGACAAAGCATCATGTCTAGCACACACAACACATGCATTTAGAACATACCAATATGGCCGATATAAAAATGCCAATTATGACTAAATCAAAACATAATCATAAATTGTACATACTAGGAGTGACACTCCAAAGCTCGTTGATTGTATATCTCGTGTTTTTAAAAGCACAAATAGAATTATTGACCTAGAAATATTCAATAGCATCATTTAATGTAAAGCATGGACGTTCATTCTTTGAACGCCCATTATTAAGTCAAATACAATGTAACTCGGTGAGGAAACCAATTTTAATGTGAAAACATAAATTAACTACAGCCTTTTATATATTTAGAACAGATTTGAATTAGGGCATGAATATCAATAGGGTTGTAATTTAAGTACAAACAGCATTTGAAGTATCCCTAAGAGACCTAGATCACATGTCATATTAAAGCTAGAATTTCGTGACTAAATTTAATAATTTCCTGGTATATGAAGCTAAATACTCCAACTGCACATATCACAGCACAGTTAGGATTAGGAATTGTCATGAATTGCGCCCTTACTAATGCTTAATTATCGAAAGCATCATTTCTAATTTAGACCAAGTAGCCATCATGAATAAACGTCAAACATCAATTTGTAAAATTTAGTAAAATACCATACATATAAACATGTTGGGCCAATTACAGACACGAAGGACATGCATAATTAAGTGCCCTACCAAACTAAAGCCATTAGCAAGAATTTACTAATAAAATCAATATTTAATTTGACATGTAAAAAACTGAATAAGTGTCGCTACAAAAATACCAAGAAGGGATATATAAAAATATTCCTGGGAACTGTTAAATGTGAATGATTTGATAAAATTTTAATAACCCATTGAGCAAGATAGTTCATTACTAAAATAGAATAGGAAACTGACTTTGAATTGAAATTTAAAATACGCATTAAGCAATTTATTCTTAAATGCACAGATTTTAATCAAATAAAAAACAGAAATAAATTTGAATGTATTTAGTAATTAAGTTAGTATGTAAACCAGCTCCACATAAAGGCCAAATATCCTTATTTTTGGATAAAATCCAAAAATAATAACATTTAAATATTTTTTTGCACATGACTGTACAAATGTATCAAAAAGCGACGCTAAAAATGCCATTCTCATTAAAATTCCTAAAAGCAATATGCAGAGATTTACACGTACTGAAAATATATTATTTAATTTTTATAAATGTAAAAACTACAGAATAACATCCTTTAGCATTGTAAACTAATCAAACATTATTATAAACAATTAAAATTTAATCTCCAACGACTTCGGGTTCGAGGCTTTAAACAATCGCCAACCCTGACCTATATATAAGATATACATACTCCAGACGAGGTCATTCATTTTTTTGTCATTGATTGATTCATAACCCGACGAGTACGTTGTGAGTCATCGTCAAGGTTGACACCATTGAAAATAAATCCAGCAATAGTTCTGAATTACCAATACGAACGAGCGAAGATAGGCGCCACTGAAGCTGAAAAGAGAAGAGAATATAAACAAAGATTCTAACCTCCAATAAATCGAGACAGACACATCAATCAAATTACAATAAAGGGGAAGAAAAATACACTTACTGATACTGAAGGTTACGAACCAAGACCGGCAGAAGGAGCATCCCCGAGCTGAAGATCCCGCTTGCTGTTGAATTCCAACACCGCTACCGAAATTCATCCCGTCGGAGGTTCCATAATATCCGAAGAACAACCAGCTACAAGGCCCGTTCCCGTTCACCATACGGACCCCGCCATAAAGCAAACGAACATTTTTCATATGTTAAACTGAAGGTATTGTGAAAGTTTTTACAAGTATTTACGACATCCAAAGAGGTGTAACGTCAAAGCCATAGTATTTATATAGAACTAATGTATATAATTGTAGTTTTTTTATTGAGATTAAAGTCAATATCAATTCGTTCAAAGTCAGATTAGTATTAAAAGTCACAAGATTCAATTTATTAAGAAGTAAATAGTTTGGTGTTCGCATTCACATAATATTTAAGGCATTTTTAAATTACAACGTCAGTCACGTTTTATGTAGGTAATCCTAACCTATCTAGATATACAAGCAACTAAATAAGGCTAAATAACATGCAAAATATTAACAGTAACTTACGTACCGTAAAATTGTGGTTCTCCAGTTACAATCAGTTTAGAAAACTTAATTAGAAAATTTTGGGACGTCATTTCTGTCCACGTACATTGCATATTTTACACTCAACCGCTGTACTATTATTAGGTGGATATTTGTACAATTTATAGTGGAACTGTGTGCCATTATTCTTGTTGTTAGATGATTTTCATAAAAATGTTTTATTTTCTCTCCTAATAAAGATACCCCAACTGCAACATATTTACTAGATTTGTAACCTGTTTTGTTTAAAATATAGAGAATTGTTTTATATACCTGCGTTTATATTTGTTATTTTGTTACGTAACGCCCACCATCAATCTCGTGGATTTTCGTCCACTATTTGCACGACGAGGAAGCGCATTTTATTTTGCCCACAGGTGTTTCATCATCTTCGAGGATCTGCCGACAGCTGCCACGGAAATAAGTAAGCGTACAGGTAATGTGAGTGACTCTTGTAGCGTAGTTTTGTAGGACATGAACCCCCCCCCAACGACCCTGAGATAGAAAATTTATGAACCGTTCACAAGATTAACTGTATTCGAGTATCATTTACTAAATGCCGGAAGCAAACCCCCTCTCTTTTTCTTTAAAATTAGATTATTGGCGTAAATCATAAGAGGTAGGAAGGAGAGTTTCAAGCGCGAAACTCAGGACATTTTAAATTTAATACAACAATGTTAGGTACATTTCTTTGAGTTATTTAATTTAGACTTTCACTCGCTTACTAGTTAGTATTTGTAAAACTTAACTTAGATAACATTTCTCTCGAGAATTTTTGACAGTTTCTTTTCCAATTTTATTCTAATTAGTCTCATAGCTCTTTAAGAACTTTACTGCTAGGGGTTTATAAGCACCCTGTCCCCCTATAGCAATATGTATATTTCATTGAAATAAAGGAAATATTTTCACATATTGCGTAATTGATTAATTAAGGATAGTATCTTTCCAGACATTTTGTTTTTGTTTCGGGATCCTTTGTCCAGACGAATTTTCATAAAATATTTCTGAATAAACTCCAGTACGCCCGAACATCTTTTGGGGTACACCAAATTTAAATTATAGTAACATGCAAATGTGATTTTAATTGCTCTCATCAAGCTTTCTGTTATTGTTGTTATTCTTTTTCTATGTGTAATGTGTCTGTATCTGCAATGTAGAAAAAAATATATTCATAGCTTGTTAGTTTGGATATTATTATTATTATACCTTTTAAATAGACTATACATGGCGCTGTTGTGGGTACGTCATCAGTTTTGAAATTTTCGCTCTGGAAAACATTAAATACATTAATAATAATTACTACTCAAAATAATATTTTTCTTTACCTTCCCAGATCCCGTAAGCAAAATATTCAAATCATCACCTAAGAATGTGGCTACTGTTTTCAACGACATCATCATCTTCATTCTTAGGCCTTCAATTAAATGTTGAATATATTTTTTCTTAATGGCAAATTCAAGAATTTTGTCAATTTTCGACAAAAACATGCTCTCTAACTCGTCTGCGCTCTTGCCTATTAATTTTTTTGAAGTGCCAGAAAGTATCTTCCTGCAAAAATAGTACAGGCTATTCATTCTTAATGCTGTTAACACTATCGGATATATTTATAAAATGCCTCTGCAGAGCATAAGTGTTCTCCAATAATTGAATTGTGTCTATTGCAAATTCCACAGCATTGTTTAATAAACTTTTTTTTTTCTTGGAACATATCCACATCATCTTTTGATAGATGCGTTTCGCAGTCAGAATACCCTAAGGAATAGTAAATAGATCTTAATGTAAAAAAATTAAATACACACTTACCAGATGTACAGTTTATTTGCAGCTTGAACTGTTTCGGCGGTCTATTTAGGTAAGCATTTCTGACATACAGTTTTTGAAATAAAGTGTGAGAACCGTCACCAATAGCCACATCCTCAAAACATGAGAAGGTATTTCGATATAACTTTCACTGCGATCACATTGAATAAAGGACGGCACATGTGGTATGATTTCTCTGACTGCAACCACTATTACCTTTGCAACACTATCTAGTGAACATTCAATACGGTTGCCTTTTTCACAATCTCTAATTACTTTCTTAGATAACCTTTGCCAAGGGACTTCAAATTCATCTCAATATTCTCTATCTATAATACTCGTATTAACTGGATTTGATGCTTCAAAAGTATCTATCTGATAAAGTTTTATCCTGTACTCTAACCTTCGATGATTTAGATCTGCTTTTTGATTCCAAGTTTCATTTCACAGTAGTAGCTCCTTACTTAGTAACCCCAACGTATCGTCGTCGTCTATTACCGTTCCATCACTCTCTAGCACTTATTTGCACACATCAATCTGAATCTTCTCGGATGCTAAACAAAGAAAAGAAAAGTCTAAAGAATTGCAATGCTGACAGGCAATCGTACTACGAACCTTTTAATACAAGTTTTTCGTACCTATAATGCCTCTGAATCTGTCTCTTCGATGGTAACAAAAAAAATTCTTCTCTCTTCGACAGTCTCATATTTTAAAGAAATTTCATATTAGTTGAGGAACATTACTATTAAAATACATACATATATACTTACTACATACATAAATATCGTTAGCAACAAAATCAAGCCAATAAAAAGTATGTTACCGTTCTAATTTACAAAAAAGAAAAATCAAACGACTTGATTTTATATTTTAGCAATACTAATACATATATACCTTTTATTAAGGGTGTTGTATACCAAACTAAAAATTTCGACGTCTTCGCGGCGGGTTAAGGGGGGTTCTACTCAGAGGTGGAGCTTGCCAATACCCCACTACCATGTACTGTTTTGCTAAATGCTATAGTAAAAATCTAAATTGTACAGTTCCCGGTTTATAAGTACCGCCCTTATGGGAGCGATGCATTCAAAATAACATACGTACGATGCGTTAAGTGCTATTTGTCTCTGTTCAGGCTACACATACTCTACGTAACGTAGGTGCTAGTAATATTTTGTATGATTTATTTAGTCTGCGAGTCTAGGCGCTCCAGGAATGTAAATTGTAAGTTTTTTTAGTCAGACATATTGCTGTGACTCTTTCAAATTTACATATAAATAAAATAAATTTAGTTTACTTAATTAAGTCGTAACTGGGAGTCAAGCACGCATCCTAGTGCTAGGCCTTATGCTAGACTATGATACGGTGAGCTTTCTGCTGAAAGGTAGGTTAAGCAAAACATTCTACATGTAACTAGCTCAGTTTGAAAATAAATAGTTCTCTCAGGGGCAGAAAATATGACTTGATTCTCCTTCTCTTTAATCATCTCCAGGTCAGGTAAAGAAATAAAATACAAAATATATCTTAATATCTAATTTATTAAAATAAAATAATTCTAAATAAATTCAAAAGTTTTAATCTACAAATATTTACACATCCAAGATCAATATTCGGTCATAATTCAGATTTATACATCATAAACAATAAAATATTACGAGAAATAAAGAATAAATAAAATCATCATGTCGTGCTAGCTTATATCTAAAATGTGAACGTGATTATTATTATTAATATTTGTCATAGATACATGTAAACAATCAAAAATTAAAATAAATTAACCATGATGAATTGTACTGGAATATAAATAAAAATAAAATTTGTGCGGTCTACTACTTGTTAACAAAATATAGACATTAAGGAAGTGGCTTTGCCCTAATTAGTCCTGTCCGGCGCCTTTTCTCGCTCCCAACACAGTACCATCAGTAACAAATTCACACAGAAGAGTATCCCAAAGTTCCACCCTACGAGCATGTCATTTTCAGCTCGTCGGACGCAACCCGAACATACATCATCATGTGCACACCCCTTAAGGAATATATATATATTTAATTAAATAAATAAAGTGAAAATAAAACAATGTCTCTGCGTATTCAATAAATTAACTCAGCCCTGATTAGTTCTGCCTGGTGCCTTTTCTCGCTCCCAAACGCAGTACCACCAAGACCAATTCGTGTATATCAAATTCACCAGGACTCCATGCTATGAATTAAATAATGACATAATTCATTTCACACATCCCTGATGTATTATTCAACACGTTAATATTGAACACCCAAATACAACAAAATATACTTAATTCTCATATCAAAAAGAAATAATATATATACATTAAAAGAAAATAAACTTTACCTTTTTCACGAAATTCCAATACAAAAACACCACTACAAATAAAGAATTTGGAGACGCCACTATACACACATTTATAACAAATATTGTTAATCACCTTAATTCTTCATACATCGTATTAAACTCTTCCATAATTTTCAATAAAAGATTTTATTCACTTAATATATATAACCTATATACACATAAACAAAATTATTAGTTTCAAATATCCTTTGTAGGATGAATAAATTTAAAAGAAAAATAAATTATACGGAAAAGAAAATGATTATGTTATTCAAAGTTATCATTACAAATGCTAGAAAGTTTTGTCATAACGTACGGCATAGTACCCTACATGCAAAACAAAACCCTCTAGAAAGAAGAAAATAAAATGAAATTAAATAAATTCAAACACCGAGTTCATAAAATAAAGGTATTTCATACATAGGTAGTTATTCGAATACATCTAAACATTTTAATGTAATGCGCGCAGCATGTTTAAAATAAAATTATTATAAGTGTAGAATCTTGTAAAAATGTTATAAGTATTGAAAATCTCAAAAATTATTCTAAGTCCGGATTTTAAAATAATCCTATTAAAGAAGAGGGAGGAAGTGGTTTTCACCTACTTTTAGACTTGCTAATATTGCGGTTTTCACCAGCAATTGCCGAAATTTTTATCTGTCCGCGCTTTTATTCGTAAATTTCCTTACAAAAACGTACGGCAACTTTCGTTAAGCACGAATCCACCTCCAAAAATTGTGTATCGACGGTGCTGCCCTTATCGGACACTTGGAGAAACAGTGTATTAATAATTCTTGCGAAAGGTAAACAAACATGTGACTATAAATCCGTCTATATATTATGACTCAGCCGAGCACCTGATAAACAATACTTTTTACGCCGGTTGGTCCTTGCCAATGCCAGACGTGTTTGTGCGAGAAAACACCTGCTCGATCCTTTTTACGTAGCATTTAATACGTCTTAAAATTATAACCTTATAAAAGTTTATTAAGATTCTTTTATGTTTTACTTAAATAAAAATAAAGTTTTCATAAATTATTAATACAGTAAATATTTATACACATCATGGTGAAAATGAATAAAGTGAAAATTAATTTAAATAAAACTTGGAATGATACGTCTGCATCTGTTATTTGTATAAAGTTAAAATTGATATTAATGTGAGCAATAGTGAAATACAGATATAATACATAGGATGCTATCTATCAAACATTGGTCTGGTAAGTAAATAATATTATTTACAACTCTTAAATACAACTTAAAGTTCATTGCCACATCCTTATTATGTTATAAATTTCTTGATTGTTGTTTACTTCATTCTTGAACCATCTCTTCGTATTATTGGGAAGTTTTATTCGTATTTTCTTTGTCTTCCTTACATTCGGAAATAAAGGGAAAACATCCATGATCGTCGGTATGCGTTGGTTAAATTTATCATGAACCCCTTTTACCTTTCCAATTTCTAACGATGATGTATTGTTGACAGGTGGATTATCATACGCGTTCACCCAGCTTATCGTTCCTGGTGATTGACATTTGAACTCAAAGTTATTGTATACTGCTACCCTCTTCGGCCTCGACGGAGGCCCCTTAACACTGCTTGACAGGCCGGATCATGCCTTCCGCAGCCATCCTACACGCTGTTTCGTTCGATACGCGAACTACGGACCCATCTAACAGCATGACCCGCTGCCTCCGTCGAGCCTTGCGACAGGGTACCCCGAGCGTCAAACTATCCCGGCCCAAGATAGAAAAGGCCCGACGCACCGAGGCACAGAAGTCGGGCGAATCCCTCACGTCCGGGAATACATTCCTCTGCTCTTCTGGCCTATAACAGATTCCATTCTCTACATAACCTGGTTACCAATTACATGTACTCCAAGTTATCCCTATTGATTGCTTACTTGTGTAAAATTTATTTATTCAGTTACTTAATTTATACAGATCACGTTTACATTACCTAATTTATTATTGTTCATGAGGAATTTGTAAACTTAAATAAATAAATACCAATGTACATATAGATATAAATATAAATAAATATAAATCAAGAAAAATTCTTACCTTTATTAAGCACTTATGTATATAATATGAACGCACACAATAAGAAATCCTTACTTAACTAAACATAAAATTGCAAGTGATCTAAAATTCATTTATTTACATATTATTATTTATTCAAGATCACTGCATAAATATCCCTATGGGAATATCTGTAATTTATAAGCGAGAATCGCTAATGTCAATGGTATAAATTCAAGATTTCCCATAAATACCAATTAATATACTTATAGATAGCTTATCATATATTTTACATTAAACATAAATATCTGTGAATAAATTTAATTTATTCCTACATTATCTTCGAGATCGTAATCATATAATTTTGAGACATGAAGTCTGCCTTTGACACGCTCATTATCCACTTCTGTTACCTCATAAGTCGTGTCATTTATCGCTCTACCTACACGATAAGGTCCATCAAAAGGAAGGTCTAATTTAGCACATTTATTATGGTCTCTCCGACCTAATCGATAATTTCTTATTACTATCATATCCTCCCTATTAAAGACTTTACGATTTTTAATCTTCGCATTCTCTTCTCCGGTATATTTTCGAGCTCTTGCACGTTGTCGCTCTCGTCCACGGTCTATTACCTCTTCTAAATTTTCCACAGGAGGAGTTTCTTGTCTCCATGGACGTGGTGGATATCTACCGAACATCAGTAGATATGGGCTAAGATTAGTGGTCACACTGGGTAAAAAGTTCATTGTATTTTCAACTTCCGTCAAATGCCTCACCCAGCCCACATGATTCTCATGAGTTCGCATTCTCAAGTGTTTTATAACTTCTTGTATGTATCTCTCACAAGGGTTCCCTTCAGGATGTCTCACTGAAGAAAAATTTACTTGCACATTCATATAATTTAATTCTTGAATAAAGCGATCATTATTGAAATAACTAGCATTATCTACTAAAAGCCTTTGAAATTGACCTATTTCTTCTATAAATTGATTAATGCAAATTACCGCTATGTCGGTATTATATTTTCTGGTAGGATAAAGTTTCACATATTTCGTAAAAATATCTACCATCACAAATACATTCCTATATCCTAAATGTCCAGGTATTAAATTACCTAGGAAATCTGCCGCAACTAAATCTAACTTATTTTCTACCCTAATACTATGTACAACATTTTTATTTACACGATTTTTATATTTACCTAATAAACATAGTTCACATTGTTTATTCCATCTTTCAACTAGACGTTTGTCTTGTTTAGCATAAAATTGCTCCCTAAAAACTAAGAATGTCTTTCTATTTCCAGGATGTCCCAACCTCCTATGAATATCTAACATAACATTCTTTGCCAATTCACTTCCCAATACTAACAAATCATTGTCCCCTATTCTTTTATATAAAATATTATTTACTACTCTAAATCCTCTGTAATTGGGTTCTTGAAGTGCCTTTCTTTTTATGTCTTGCACATCACCTTCTCCTTGACTACGTTCTACGTTTTCCCTACTATATAACTCAGGAGCTACTTCAAAATTATAAGCATTGATCTGATATGATCCTGATTGCTTACTATGACCAAAAGCTCTGCTAAATGCATCAGCAACAATATTATCTTTTCCTTTTCTATGTCTAATTTTGAAATTATATTCACTTAAAAATAAAGACCATCTATATAGTCGTGCATTAGAAAACCTAGTTTTCATTAAGAAAATCAAAGATAAATGATCAGTTTCTATTATAAAGAAATTTCCCATCAAATAGTACTTGAGCTTAGAGACCCCATGTACCACTGACAATAGTTCTTTCTCTGAAACCGTATAATGACTCTCGTACCCCTTTAATATCCTTGAAATAAAGCAGATTGGTATCTCTTTACCATCTCTGACTTGGAAAAGTTCAGCGGCAATGGCATGATCTGAAGCATCACACCGTAAAATAAATTCTTCCTCAAATCGAGGCAGATTTAAAACTAACGCCCTATAAAATTCCTGCTTGATTCCCTCAAAAGCTTCTATTCTTTCAGGAGTCCATTTAAATTTTACACCCTTCTTTATCATTTTAAAAAGAGTTACAGTCTTATCTGATATCTTAGGAATAAAGTGCTTATAATAATTCACTATACCTAAAAATCCCCTTAACATCTTTATATTTTTAGGTCTTGGGTAATTTCTTACTGCTTCCAACTTCTTTTCCTCTATTGATACAGTTTTACCATCTATCATATACCCTAAATAACTAACCCTATTCTTAACAAATTCACATTTCTCTAAATTAATTTTTAGACCATTACTTTCTAATGTACTTAAAATAATTTTAACAGCTTTTAAATGACTCTCTAAATCTACATTAAATATTAAAATATCATCTACATAATGCGATACATATTCCTCATATGGATCCAGTATTTGTTGCATGGCCCTTACTAGTGCAGCTGTGGCCGTTGATAAACCGAAAGGTACAACCTTGAAGGAATATACTAGAGAATTCATTAAAAACGAGCAATATTTTCTAGAATCCTTGTGTAAAGGTACCAACCAGAAAGAGCTCTTTAAATCCAATTTTGTAAACCACTTAGCATTCGTACATTTTGCCAATAAAGTTTCTATGCTCTGAGGGGCTTCAAACTGTGCTTTGGTGCGACTATTGAGCATTCTAGCGTCAAGGCATAAACGTAGTTTCATCTCTTTTCGGTCATCTTCACTTTTTTTAACTACTACCACAATGGGATTAATGAAACTAGACTCTGATCGTTCTATTACACCATCCCTTAACATGTTCTTTATTTCTATTTTTACCTGTTGTTGATACTTATATGGAATTGGATAATTTCTTACTTTAAACGGCTGACTCTCGTCAACTTCTAATTTATGTTCATAACCTTTCGCTAGACCTGGGCTATTATCAAATAATTTTGTATGTACTGCAAGAAGATTTTTTACCTCACTTACATATAGCTCATTACAATTCAAGTTAATGTCACCCATATTTATTTCCCGGTGTGAACATTTATTTATTATGTCACCCATATATTTCGTGGCGTCTTTCTTTTGAAGACCCTCCACATGGTGTGTACATTTATTATTTATGTCACCCGTGGCAAATGTGGCCTCTCCTTTTTGAAGAGTATCCACCTGGCGTGCATTCCTTTCCTCGTTTTTTAAACTAATATTTTCAGGATGTAAATCGAAATCCTCATCATACATTTTACTACTTAAATTATTAACTACAATTTCATCTTCCTGCAGATCTTTATTCCATGATATAATTGCCCTTTTTATGTGAAAAGTTTTATCTTCCATGTTTAATTTTGTACTATATTGAGTCAAAAAATCCATTCCAAGTATACAATTATAATTTAAATTAGGTACAATAACAAATTCAGTTAAAAATTCTAAATTACCTATTCTTACATTTACGTAAAATATCTTATCTATAGCTATTACTAATTTTTTTGTGGCAGTAAATAAATTTATTTTTTTAATGGACCTATAATGACCTGAATTTTCTAGTTGCCTATCTACTAAACTACTATCTAAAAGAGACAATTGCGCACCTGTATCAATTAATGCATCTACCTCTATTTGGCCTATGTTTATTTTTACTACGGGTAGCTCTGTGGTTATTTTTTTAATATTCTCAAAGTCGGTCACCCTTTGAGAATCCTCTTCCTTTCTGATTGGTTCTACTAAAAATCCAGAGATGTAGCACCTCCTACTGAGTTGTGTAACCATCCGTTTTCTACCGGAGTTGCACTTCTTATTTCCTTCTTTATCGCTCCTTTTGATACATCTTTCGTTACAGCTTCTGTTTTATTTTCTTTATTTTCTATAATTATGTTATTAAATCCTCGGGTATCTTCTGTTTCATTTTTTCCATATTTTCTTGTTGCATGACCCTCCTGTCTCCAATTATTATTATTATTATTATTACTACTGCTATTATTACCCATGTTCTTGTTGTTACCATTCTCCACCCTTCCTCCCTGGTAATTATTATTCTGATACCGATTACCATTATACCTTTGTTGGTGATTGTGGTTATTACCATTATATCTTTGCTGAGCATTATAATAGTTACCATTGTTACCTGCTTTGTACCCATTTCTATTCTGAAATACACTCCTATCTTCCACGTCGTCCAGACGCTTTACCAATTCCAAGAGTTGCTCAACGGTGTCTATACCCTGTAAAGCAACTGCTTGTACTACCTCATGCTCGAAATGATTAGCTAACTGGGTAACAATGTCACACTCCTGGATCACAGGTTGTATATGTTTCAAGAAAGAATATTTCCGAATAACATAATTCTCTCTAGATGTAATGGAACGATATTTTCCAAAAGTAAGGTCATGTCTAATGCGTCTTTGCTGAGTTTGTCCCCAGTACTGCCTAATAAACATGTTTTCTAATTCTTCGTACGACTGTACCTCATCAATTACCATATCGTACCATAATAACGCATAATCTCTAAGACACCCTCTCATGAAATGTAATTTCGACATATCATCATGAATACCACGAATATATGTCTTAATGGTTTTAAGAAATGCCATAGGGTTGTCTTTATTATACCCAGAAAATTTTGGTATATTTTCTGTGCCAAGTGATACCTGTTGCGACACCACACAAGGTGTAATTGTACCCTGTTCAACTCTTGTTTTCAAATTCTTAATCGTGTCTTGACAATTTAATGTCATATCCTGTAGCTTTAAAAGTGAATCTGTGCATGCTCCATATTTGACTCTACAGTCCTCGAATTTATTTGTTAGATTTTGAACATCTTTCTGAACTGACATGGCACTACTGTCCACCTTCAGTTCCAAGAATTGTATTTTCTCATCTTGTCCTCCAATCCTTTCTTCTATCTGTCTAAAATTTTCTCTCGCTACACCGGCCCTCTGATTCATTTCGTCTATTAAAAAATTACTGCTATCCTTGCACTTCTTTTCATTTGCTTCAATTTTTTCATTGATCTGTGCCGTGCTTTGTTTCACATCTTCTTTTATTTTATTATTCATTGCAGACATTTCTATTCTACAAGCTTTAATTCTTTCATCAATCTTCTCATTCATCGACTTTACTACAGCTTGTATCTCTAATTTATTCTCATCCAATTTCTTGTTTATATCTTCTTTATTTTCTTGAAACTTCTTGTTCATTTCAGTTTTATTCTCATCTAACTTTCTATTTATATCTTCTTTCATTTCTATCTTGTCACTTTCCAATTTACAGAAAAGTTTTTCAAATAGAAAATCAAATCTATCTCCGCCTGGCACTTCTTTTGTTTCAATTTTTACATTTTCAGTCACATTTTCATCCTCATCAAGAGGTAGCGTCTTTTCTGAATCTGTCACAGAGGAAATGCCTTGTGGTTCCCTGTACGTTTCAAATAAATATTTGGTATCCGTACTACTTTCAGGATTTTCACCCTCGCCTTTATACTCAGACATATTTACTTTATCTGTCCTGGCACTTAAAGAGACTTATTTGTGGAGAAAAATAAATCAAAACTTGACAAAATTTTATTTGTGAATTATATTTATTAATTATTCAAATGCACCTAAAGGTGAAAATACCTCCCTTTAATTATACAGCTATTTGAATATTAAATAATCAATTAATTTTTATCTAAACAGTTTAAAAATGTAGACGTTTTGCCCCACGTTGGGCGCCATATATATGCTGTGACTCTTTCAAATTTACATATAAATAAAATAAATTTAGTTTACTTAATTAAGTCGTAACTGGGAGTCAAGCACGCATCCTAGTGCTAGGCCTTATGCTAGACTATGATACGGTGAGCTTTCTGCTGAAAGGTAGGTTAAGCAAAACATTCTACATGTAACTAGCTCAGTTTGAAAATAAATAGTTCTCTCAGGGGCAGAAAATATGACTTGATTCTCCTTCTCTTTAATCATCTCCAGGTCAGGTAAAGAAATAAAATACAAAATAAATCTTAATATCTAATTTATTAAAATAAAATAATTCTAAATAAATTCAAAAGTTTTAATCTACAAATATTTACACATCCAAGATCAATATTCGGTCATAATTCAGATTTATACATCATAAACAATAAAATATTACGAGAAATAAAGAATAAATAAAATCATCATGTCGTGCTAGCTTATATCTAAAATGTGAACGTGATTATTATTATTAATATTTGTCATAGATACATGTAAACAATCAAAAATTAAAATAAATTAACCATGATGAATTGTACTGGAATATAAATAAAAATAAAATTTGTGCGGTCTACTACTTGTTAACAAAATATAGACATTAAGGAAGTGGCTTTGCCCTAATTAGTCCTGTCCGGCGCCTTTTCTCGCTCCCAACACAGTACCATCAGTAACAAATTCACACAGAAGAGTATCCCAAAGTTCCACCCTACGAGCATGTCATTTTCAGCTCGTCGGACGCAACCCGAACATACATCATCATGTGCACACCCCTTAAGGAATATATATATATTTAATTAAATAAATAAAGTGAAAATAAAACAATGTCTCTGCGTATTCAATAAATTAACTCAGCCCTGATTAGTTCTGCCTGGTGCCTTTTCTCGCTCCCAAACGCAGTACCACCAAGACCAATTCGTGTATATCAAATTCACCAGGACTCCATGCTATGAATTAAATAATGACATAATTCATTTCACACATCCCTGATGTATTATTCAACACGTTAATATTGAACACCCAAATACAACAAAATATACTTAATTCTCATATCAAAAAGAAATAATATATATACATTAAAAGAAAATAAACTTTACCTTTTTCACGAAATTCCAATACAAAAACACCACTACAAATAAAGAATTTGGAGACGCCACTATACACACATTTATAACAAATATTGTTAATCACCTTAATTCTTCATACATCGTATTAAACTCTTCCATAATTTTCAATAAAAGATTTTATTCACTTAATATATATAACCTATATACACATAAACAAAATTATTAGTTTCAAATATCCTTTGTAGGATGAATAAATTTAAAAGAAAAATAAATTATACGGAAAAGAAAATGATTATGTTATTCAAAGTTATCATTACAAATGCTAGAAAGTTTTGTCATAACGTACGGCATAGTACCCTACATGCAAAACAAAACCCTCTAGAAAGAAGAAAATAAAATGAAATTAAATAAATTCAAACACCGAGTTCATAAAATAAAGGTATTTCATACATAGGTAGTTATTCGAATACATCTAAACATTTTAATGTAATGCGCGCAGCATGTTTAAAATAAAATTATTATAAGTGTAGAATCTTGTAAAAATGTTATAAGTATTGAAAATCTCAAAAATTATTCTAAGTCCGGATTTTAAAATAATCCTATTAAAGAAGAGGGAGGAAGTGGTTTTCACCTACTTTTAGACTTGCTAATATTGCGGTTTTCACCAGCAATTGCCGAAATTTTTATCTGTCCGCGCTTTTATTCGTAAATTTCCTTACAAAAACGTACGGCAACTTTCGTTAAGCACGAATCCACCTCCAAAAATTGTGTATCGACGGTGCTGCCCTTATCGGACACTTGGAGAAACAGTGTATTAATAATTCTTGCGAAAGGTAAACAAACATGTGACTATAAATCCGTCTATATATTATGACTCAGCCGAGCACCTGATAAACAATACTTTTTACGCCGGTTGGTCCTTGCCAATGCCAGACGTGTTTGTGCGAGAAAACACCTGCTCGATCCTTTTTACGTAGCATTTAATACGTCTTAAAATTATAACCTTATAAAAGTTTATTAAGATTCTTTTATGTTTTACTTAAATAAAAATAAAGTTTTCATAAATTATTAATACAGTAAATATTTATACACATCATGGTGAAAATGAATAAAGTGAAAATTAATTTAAATAAAACTTGGAATGATACGTCTGCATCTGTTATTTGTATAAAGTTAAAATTGATATTAATGTGAGCAATAGTGAAATACAGATATAATACATAGGATGCTATCTATCAAACATTGGTCTGGTAAGTAAATAATATTATTTACAACTCTTAAATACAACTTAAAGTTCATTGCCACATCCTTATTATGTTATAAATTTCTTGATTGTTGTTTACTTCATTCTTGAACCATCTCTTCGTATTATTGGGAAGTTTTATTCGTATTTTCTTTGTCTTCCTTACATTCGGAAATAAAGGGAAAACATCCATGATCGTCGGTATGCGTTGGTTAAATTTATCATGAACCCCTTTTACCTTTCCAATTTCTAACGATGATGTATTGTTGACAGGTGGATTATCATACGCGTTCACCCAGCTTATCGTTCCTGGTGATTGACATTTGAACTCAAAGTTATTGTATACTGCTACCCTCTTCGGCCTCGACGGAGGCCCCTTAACACTGCTTGACAGGCCGGATCATGCCTTCCGCAGCCATCCTACACGCTGTTTCGTTCGATACGCGAACTACGGACCCATCTAACAGCATGACCCGCTGCCTCCGTCGAGCCTTGCGACAGGGTACCCCGAGCGTCAAACTATCCCGGCCCAAGATAGAAAAGGCCCGACGCACCGAGGCACAGAAGTCGGGCGAATCCCTCACGTCCGGGAATACATTCCTCTGCTCTTCTGGCCTATAACAGATTCCATTCTCTACATAACCTGGTTACCAATTACATGTACTCCAAGTTATCCCTATTGATTGCTTACTTGTGTAAAATTTATTTATTCAGTTACTTAATTTATACAGATCACGTTTACATTACCTAATTTATTATTGTTCATGAGGAATTTGTAAACTTAAATAAATAAATACCAATGTACATATAGATATAAATATAAATAAATATAAATCAAGAAAAATTCTTACCTTTATTAAGCACTTATGTATATAATATGAACGCACACAATAAGAAATCCTTACTTAACTAAACATAAAATTGCAAGTGATCTAAAATTCATTTATTTACATATTATTATTTATTCAAGATCACTGCAATATGTTCAATAAGTCAAAAGTTAATATGTAAGATGGAATTATGATTAAAAGAAATATTACTTAGTGTCTATGAATACTATATAATAATAATAATACTTTGTTCAACGGTACTATGTCATCGTCTTGATTATCTTTTCCATTGGGCGTATTGAAAATCACAGGATAATTATTTATATCTATAGGTACTATTATTATACAGGGTGGCCGCCAAGGTATCCGAGAAACCTCGCACGTGAATTCAATGACTAATTTTAAGCAAAAATGTTTCTATTCACTTTTCCCGAATTCCTAACGGTTCTTGAAATATCGGAGTTCGAAGCTGTAATAAATTACTAGAGGGTTTAGAAAAAAATGTGATTTATTTTATGGAAAGCCTAAGGAGCATTATTAAAGTTGCTCAATGTGGCCACCGCATTGTACAATGCATAACTAAATCTTCCGTCAGAGTCCTCGTTCCCACTTGTAGTTCTCCATATTGTTTTTCGCCTCATAAAACTTTTCTAAGGAAAATAATATTTATTCAATTTAATTTGGTATTTATTTTTATTAGTAAGTAATTGGGGAAAGAAGCGAAATGAGGTAAAATGCCCATTGACAATTATTCTCAATTAGTCGACCAGATGTGAGAGGAATGCAGTCTTCAAATTTCTATGTTATGTAAGAGTATGATGTTTGAAGTATTATTTTGTTGACGGCGCTAATATCGTGTTGATTTTCTTTTCCATTGGGCGTATTACAAATCGTTCTATAAAACAATTTATTATGTTATGATGTACCCTATGTTATAATTTACCTTTCATAATGTTACTTAATGCTAAAGTAAATAATAATGAATTGTACCTATATACACAGTATATGCATTTATATTTAAATTATGTGTCACTTGATTTAAATACTCGTGATATACGACATTTATTTCTATCTATATTATTACATACGCAATACATACACGAATATGTTTCTCCATTTACATTTCTCCAAAAGTTCAAAGCAAACTTTTTAATTGCATCTCTTATATATATTACAGAACATAAAAATACATACAAAAATTAAAAAGTGACGTATTAATAATTTAAATTCATTCTGTGAAAAACGAAGAATAACTATTTATGATATGTAGTGCAAAATGTCGTTCATAAACGTCGTCATTGTATTTATCACCAGAGCTATCAAAAGCTGTAGAGGGGCCTGGGTAAGGGAGATGGCGGCGAAGAAATAGAAGTATTTACAAGGGTAGGAGTCCTGGTTATAGCTTTTGAAAAGAATGTCGTTAATGTAGTCTGCTTTGTAACTTGTAAAACTTCATTTATTGGCCGTTCAACTTTCGTGAACCGTTCAACATTTGAATCCATACCTTCTAGTTTTATTGGTTTCATTCACTTTCCTCTACTGGTTCCTCTTCCGGGAGCCGTTGTACTTCCAACTCTATTAATTCTTCAATATCCTCCGCTTCAGCTTTTAAATTAAGTATGTTAGCAAGTTCCACTACTTTATGTATGACATTAGTGTACTCGTCTTCGTCAAAATCTAAATTATTCCTGAACACTTTCTGACATTTTACATTTTTCCATAGACCCTGCACACATCTTTCTGTCACTTCTTCCCACGCGGTTTCAATGTTCTTTATGTATTCTAAAATATTATATGACTTTCAGAAGTCACGAGTTATTTCATTACTTTCTGTTGCTGTTATGGCTTTGGAAAACGTTGTGCACAAATAGTATTATTTAAACGTAGCTATTGTACCCTGATCCATTGGTTGTAGGATAGCGTTTGTGTTTTTAGGCAGATACACCACCTTTACATCTGGGTGTAAATCATCAAGATGTTGGGGATGACCTGGTACATTGTTAAGCAGAAGGATAATTTTAAATGGCAAGTTCTTTTTCAAACAATATTAACCGACGGTATGAAGCAGTTGAGGAACCATTCCTCAAATAATGCTTGCGTCATCCATGATTTGTTGTTTGCACGATAGTAAACATGCTTTAATGCACATGGGTTCTCAAAGCAATAGATAAGAAAAAGTTGTAACTTCAATCCAGCGACATTACTCCTAACAACAATGTAATTGTATCTTTAAATGCCTTAAAACCGGCATTGTCTCCGTTTCTACGTGTATATAGAAGCTCTCGGAATTTTTGTTTTGTATCTGGTCATCAACCAAATCGCGAGGAGCTTTTCCATCTCATGAATCAAACCTTTCCGCTACATAGTTATTACGGCTTTAAAACCTGTCGATGATTATAATGCATCTTTTACGCATCAACAAAACGTATCCGAGTATTCCCCACGTTAAACAGTTGTTTGTTGCGGGGAATACCCGACGCAGAAGCTCGAGCGTCGAAGTCGTATGCCCGAGCGGTCGTTAAACGGTTTTTAGACAGGTACGTTACAAGTATAAAAGTATTTAGAACTTAATTTTCAATACCTTTTGTATAAAAAAAAAATGTCAAAATTCGGAACGGTAGTAATACTTTTACTCTTATCGAATAGCGATTTTTGCAAATATTTCGCAAATTATGCATTCTATATATATTTGTCAAGAGTACAAAAGCATTTAGAGTTGGATTTGAAATATTTTTTGTATAAATGAAAATTCAAAATTCGGACCGGAAGTAATACTTTTACTCTTAGCGAGTAGCATTTTTTTGCAAATATCTCATTAAGTATGTATCCTGTAGAGCAGGGGTCTCCAAACTTTCCAGCCTTAGGGCCATACTGATTACTCCAGTAAGTTCCGAGGGCTAAAACCATATTATCATTGTTGCCGGTGGTAAAAAGTGAAATAATCCACTGATGAAAAAAAGTCCGAAAAAGTACGCAACGTTTAAAAAGGCTGCAAAACGGCAACACTGCATATTATTAATTTTCCTGTCATTATCTGTAATTTCTAGATTAGTCGTAGAGTACGAGCCATGAGGAGTAACGTGACACGACATCTGGTGGACACAAGCGGAAATAGGTAGTACCTTCTATCGCTAACAGATGGCGCTAATAGCACGTACAGAATAATCTCGTTGGTTCGAGAAAGTTCTGGTGTCTTCCACTCACTTCTAGATGGCAGTAATTGGAATATATAAGAAGGCTAGTGGCGCAACCACAAGTCAGTTCCTATGACACTGTTGTGAAATAAAATAGTGCGTACCTCCTTAAAACGTGTTTGTGCGTGTTTAAGTTTAAGACATCTTTGTAACAGTATTTTGATTTGAATTGTTGCTTTTGTGTGTGATTTAGTAGTATGGAAAAGAAGCGAAAAATTGATAGTGAATGCAGAAAATTCAAAGATCAGTGGAACATTCAGTATTTCGTAATTGAGTCCAGTAAGAAGGCGCTATGTTTGATTTGCAATGAAAGCATAGCCGTTCTCAAAGAATATAACATTAAACGTCATTATGAAACAAAACATTTTCAAAATTACTCAAAATATACAGGAAGTTTGCGGACAGAAAAATTCGAAGCTATGAAGCGCGGATTGAAATCGCAGCAATCTTCACTTACAAAACTCAAAACTGAACAAGAGGCTGCAACGCGTGCCAGCTTTCGTGTGGCTCTTGAAATTGCAAAACGTGGAAAACCATTCACCGATGGAGAAATGATCAAAGAATGCATAATTGCAGTAGCCGAAGAAATGTGCCCTGAAAAGGTAAATTTATTAAAAAGTGTCAGTATGTCAGCAAACACTGTGGCTCGAAGGGTAGAAAACATCGCTGAAAATATATCCTCTCAACTGTTCGACAAAAATGGACATGTTGAGTGGTTTTCTTTGGCCTTGGATGAGTCAACGGATGTGTCAGATACTGCTCAGGTGTTGATTTATATTCGAGGAGTTGATAAAAGCTATGAAGTGCATGAAGAACTTCTTGATATGAATAGTATTCATGGCACAACTACTGGTACAGATATTTTTAAAGGAGTTGAAATGGCCATTAATCAAAAGAACCTTCGATGGAAAAACTTGAAATGTATTACAACTGATGGAGGCAAAAATATGAGTGGGAAAGATAAAGGAGTGGTCGCTCTTGTGTCAAAGGCTGTAGAAAATGACGGTGGTTTAAAACCATTAGTCTTACATTGTATCATTCATCAACAGTCTTTGTGCGGAAAATGTTTGGATATGTCTGAAGTTCTGAAACCAGTCATATCAACTGTTAATTTTATCAGATCTTTTGGGCTGAATCACCGACAATTCCGACAATTTATTGAAGAGATTGGAGAAAATGACTTACCTTATCATACTGCCGTACGTTGGCTTAGTTGTGGGAAAGTCCTTCAGCACTTTTTTGAACTTCGAGCAGTGATCGAAATTTTTTTGAATGA
Organism: Amphimallon solstitiale; assembly: GCA_963170755.1. Taxonomy (NCBI): domain Eukaryota; kingdom Metazoa; phylum Arthropoda; class Insecta; order Coleoptera; family Scarabaeidae; genus Amphimallon; species Amphimallon solstitiale. The sequence goes on along the minus strand of OY720680.1, from coordinate 2,151,204 downwards.
AAAGCATCGCCCTCTTACTGAATTACAAAACAACGCATGGCTGTGGAAGTTAGCATTCTATGTTGATTTGACAAAACATGTGAACGAACTGAATTTGAGATTGCAAGGAGAAAACCAGCATCTTCCTGATTTATACACTAATATCAAATCATTCCGGAAGAAATTGATACTGTTTCAATCACAACTACGAAGTAAATGTTTTTCACATTTTAAAACATGTGAAATATTCAGCCACACTACTGAGACTGAGTTTCCTATCGATTTTGCAATCGAAACTTTGAGTGCTTTGAAAATAAATTTTGATACTCGTTCCTCGGACTTTGATGCCATTGCGAATCAAATTAAGGCTGGACGCCCGCTTCAAGCTGAGTTCGATTTGAAATAGGCGTACCACTGTTTTCTTCGTGCAAATGTAATAAAAGACAAATGTTTAAGGGTCCGCGTGCTCTGTCTTATGCTGAGGAAAAAGATAGAGAAAAGAACTTGTCACCTAATCTAATCTGCCTGTAATTTATGGCTGCGTTGTGGTCTCAGATAATCGCCGGTTGGCCGACACGTTTGCAGTCGGGAAGCAACCCCCCCTAAATTAGATAATCTATATTTTCTCAAACACACAAAAAAGGTGAAGCTGAATATGTAAAATCACCTGCCGGATTCAAATTTTGAGTTGGAAAATAAAATCGAAATCGCAAAAAGGTCGAAAAATCGTTTTTTTGTGTAAATTTTAAAATTTTCATTTTCTTCAATTTTTAATACTTATCTCGTGATATCTTAGCAATGCAGAGAGCTAGGGATCTGTTTTTTTTAAAGGTTATACCCTAAAGTATTTGGATGATACTAGTGTTTTCGATTTTTCTTTATGGTGTGTAAATTTTATAAAAAAAAAAAAAGTTTTAGTAGACGACCAATTTGTGTAACGTATATTTCAGCTATCGAGTAACTAATCTTATTTTTCAGAATTTACCCATATATATGTGAAACAAAATAAAGCCAACATTCCAAAATTATTTTTTGTGCAAGAAATAAATTTCTAGATCGTTTCAGAAGCAAATTATTGCGAGTCAAATATAATAATTATACTCCCAGCCCGCAAGCCGTGTGAGTCCTAACATGCGCTTCTAGCAGGTATAGCGTTAGGGACGGGAAGAGATATTGCTTTTACTTTCTGATACGTAGTATAAGGAAGTATTGTGACGCTGACATTGTATATGTACACTATATTGTAAAGAAAATATCAACGGTTTCGATAAAATAATGTCCGAGTAACGATTACTTTCTTAACAAACACCGATCTCAGAAGTATTTTGCAAACTGCGTAGAAACTGCCCGAAATGGTAGGCGGAGCTACCTCTCGACACAATATGCGAGCGTACCACATACTCTATTTGATTTCAGTGAATTTCGCCCAAATTTCAAAATTTTGTTTTCCGTTTCGTGACCTTATTTTTAAAAATTAAGAAAAAATAAAATTTATGTATTGCTGTTGAGTGTTACATAATGTTAAATAAAGGCTTGTTTTTTGAAATTTCTTACATTTTTATTTTTATTTAGGGCCCTTTGGACAATTTCGAAGAAATTACGATTTATCCATTGAAAGGCGTTGTTTTCTTAAATTAGCGTGTAAATTCGGTAAGGTTTTCATGAAAAATACGATTAGGAAATGGGAAAAACGATTTCGAGGCCGGGCGTACAGCCTTAAGATTTTTCAGAATCCTTTTGATACTGACATTGAAACCCTAGCCCCGGAACTTCAAATGGAAATAATTGATCTACAGTGCAGTGATATAATTAAGAACAAATATCAAAACTCATCTTTGTTGGAATTTTATAAGAGTCTTCCACCGACACAATTTGATAATTTGCATAAATTTGCTCGTGGGCTGTTTTCTGTTTTTGGTGCTACTTATTTGTGTGAGAAGACCTTCTCCAAAATGAAGTACACAAAAAATGTTTACAGATCTAAATTAACTGATGAGCATCTTAAATCTCTTTTAATAATTGGTACAAGTAAAATTAGTCCACAACTACAAACTATTGTCAGTGGAAAATCTCAATTACACAAATCTCATTAGTATTTCATATGTCATTATGCTTGTTATAAGTTATGTTTTTATTTAAAATGTATAAAATGTTAGTTGGATTCATTTCAATAATTTGTTAGTTATTATATACTGAAGTAAAATTTTCTGCATATTATACATGTCTTTACTCATTACAATTCTGTGTTTCTTTATCCAACTTATCACAAAAACAATAACAATAAGCCTACAACAATGTTATGAGTAGTTAGCCCATGACCATATCAATGTAGATGTCATATTAATAATTATTCAACATAAAATTAGAATACTTCAGTAAACTAAATTTAATTTGCTATAAAAAATATGTTCTCTAAAAGGAGTTTTCAAGTATGCTAGCTCTCCGCGGGCCGGACAAAATCTGTCCGCGGGCCGGATGTGGCCCTCAGGCCGTAGTTTGGAGACCCCTGCTGTAGAGATTCATTAAGAGACTGGAAGTACTTAGAATAGGATTTTGATTAATTTTTGTATAAAATAATGTTTAAAATTGTATGATTTAAAACGCCCATACGTACAAGAAAGTTGTGTCGTGGCCACACCTCATTTTTTCCTATTATCTTGGCTAATTTCGACTTTTTTTTAAAATACGTTGGAACAACCCTAGAAAAACCTGATACGACTGTCAGAATTTAGATTTTCGGAAAGAGGGGGCTAACTTCTCACTTTTGGATTTTGTTTTTTTTTTGCAATATCCTTCGATATACCTATAAGAGATACGGTTTTGAGGCATTAGAAAAATGTTTAGAACAAATCTACAACTACATGAAACAACCGTCAGAATTCAATTTTCGCAAAAAGGGGGGCTGTAAGATATCGTTTTTTCCTATTAACTCAGCCAATTATGACTTTTTATTTGAAATACTTTGGAACAATCTAAAACAAACCTAGAACAACCGTCAGAATTTCGATTTTCGAAAAAGAGAGGGGCTAACTTCTCACTTTTGGATATAGTTTTTTTGCAATATCTTTTGATATATGAGATACGGTTTTGATCTATTAGAAGAGCGTTTCGAACAAATCTAGAACAACCTGAAACAGAATTTCAATTTTCGCAAAAAGAGGGGCTGTAAGAAAATCGCTTTTCCTTTTAACTCAGCCAATTACGATTTTTTTTTTGAAATACTTTGGAACAATTTAAAATAAACCTGGAACGACCGTCAGAATTTTGATTTTCGAAAAAAGGGGCGCTAGCAAAAATTTGTTTTTGCCATTTTCTCGGCCTATTATAATTTATTTTTTGAAATACTTTTGAACAATTGAGAATAAACCTAGAACAACCTGGAACAACCGTCAGAATTCCGATTTTCGAAAAAAGGGGTCTAACTTCACACATCCAAAAGTGAAACTAAAACGACATGTGCGTGTATCATTAAGAATTTTTCAAATTTCCGGAATATGTCGCAGAGTGAGTAATTAAGAATTTTTTGGATTACGGAATACTCACCCACGCAAGTATACCAGCACTTCGTATCTATACAAGAAATTATTTTGAAGCGTACGGCTTCCTGAGAAGACCCAAAGTAGATAGAAAGGCATCCATGTCTCGCTAATTCTTGGACCGAAAATATTCATTATATATATGAATGACCCCGCCCTGTAGTGCCCCAGACACGGAATTGTGTCTATATGCGGATGATACCACGTTGTTAGTAAGGGGGAAAGAACTCCAAGAACTAACAGCAAAATCTGCAGCTGACATCCAAAAAGCAGAGGGCTGGTTTGCGGCAAATCACCTGAAAATAAACCCGAATAAAAAACAAAACATGAAATTTTCCACGAAAACAACAGAAGATCGGGAAAAGCCAAATTTTTGGGTCTGATAGTGGACTCCAATCTGAGGTGGGGACACTGGTAGACTGACGTTTGTGGTATTCACCATAAGAAGACTGAGACATGTATGCACATACGAATCTGCAAAGGTGGCGTACTGTTCGTATTTTCATTCTCTTCTAAGTTATGGAACTCTCTTTTCGAGACAGACGGCTGATGCAAATAGAATATTTCTACTGCAAAAAAGGCTACCAACAAACACACATTTTATCCAAATGGAAACAAACATGAGTACAACACACTAAGTAGAAAGCATCTAAGAACCCCTTATCATTGACTTTCACTGTTGCAGTCGGGTGTCGATTATTGGGGTCCCAAGCTATATAACCACTTGAAGAAGAACTTAAAGACCTACCACCTGACGAGTTCAAGAAAAGGGTCAAAGGGCTGCTGATGGAGAGGAAGTACTACGGCGTCGAAGATTTTCTGGAAATTAACGCGAGCTGCTGAAGTATATAACATTCTATCATTTATTATTATTTGTTTATTTGTGTATATCGTTGTTTGTCATATTGTTGATACAATGATCTTGTTATACATATATACACTTTAATTTAAATTAATGTGATATTTTATGTCAAATGTGATAATTACCACAAGATTACTCAGATATGACGATAATCTGTAATTAATATAATGTTAATAATTATAGATGAGTAAATATACATTATTATTATTATACTATTATTATATTATTATTATATTAAAACAACGGTAATATATTTTCGAATTAAAAATGACTTTGTTTTGTTGGAGTTTGCAGAACGAAAGGAATGTCATTATATTATTATATTATAATGTACTATTTTTCGTGAGTGAAAGGAACAACATTCTATTGGTGGTATAGTATGTTAAAAAACAATTTTGCAGTTACTTCGGTTTTGCTTACTCCAGAAATTATTGAACAACCAAATGAACACATATTCCATGGAAACAACGTTCGAGAAGTCCGGGCGAAGGCGGTAAATAAGGGAGATTCACTTTGCTCTTGATCGCGGATTGCGTGAATTCCTTGAAGCGAAGTTGAGACAGTGTGTATTTGCAAGTGGCACCATCGTACAATGCCATGAAGATGACCTGTCCCGCGGCTTCAACGCACAGTATTCTTCGTCTCCGAAATTTTTCTTCGCAAATGAAGCAAACGCTTATTTCCAAAGAGCCAGAAAAGATAAGTCCTAACGTAGAAACGGTCATCTCTCTACTGCCCTTCAGACAAATTGAGGCATTCTCTGCAACTTTACATTTGCATCAAACGCTAAAAAAATTTTTCGCGCCGAAAAATAGTGAAAACCCATTTTTGAAAATTTTGGCGCCCTCTGCCTTTTCCGCTTTTGGCTGTAGCGCAGCGAGTACATTAGATAATTTGTAGATATTGTTTTTTTTTGTTAAAAAAATTTTATGTTCGACCAACCATTTACGCCGAGAATCCATTCAAAAACTTTTTGAGATTACCAAAAACCCACAAGGAGTTCCAACTTTTTGGTTTTAGAGTCGTCGCATGCCCCACTAACGATTTATCAAATAAAATAGTCTCCCATATTTTCTTCCAAAAAAAAAAATAGAATGACTACTATAATATCATGTATTGAATCGAATTTCATTGTTTTATTATTATATATAAATTATTTAAAATTTAATGTTTATTCATTATTATTATGTAACTACATCTGTAAAATAATAAGTCCTATTTCTGTCTGTTCTTTATTTACCATAACAGGAAAAGTAATCTAGTTAAATTTTTAAAATAAAAGATATCCTTTTGGAGCAATTTCTGGTTTACTTCAAATCTTTTTATAACTGTCCGAACACTGAATCGTTTGAGAGTAATTTTTTACTAGGTCGTAAATTAACTCTTTTGAACGTCTACCAGTCTGCTACAATATCTGACGATCTGTACAGATGAAGTACGCACCATCTATATCCATCTCATTTTCGATATTAGTTTTACATTATTTTTAACTCACTTATACATGTCAGTAGTATTTTATCTTGATAAATGTAAAATAGTGGAAGAACTAAAAAAGCTAGTATTATTTATGAATCATATGTAATACTTTTGTTTAAGTTTGTATTTATGTAAAAGTTATCAAAGCCTACCAGAAAATGTGTACAATTTTATGAAATGTAATACAAAATAATATAAGTAAATTTAACAAAAAGAAAATATACATTAATTTTATAAAGTTAAATCAAGGTTACTAGATAATGTTTTCAATTTTATGAAATGTAAAATAATATAAAAAATGTTTAATCAAATACCTACTAAAAACCGTAACAACGATTTCTGTATTCCGAATATCGCTCGTAAAGTGAATCCCCACCTAAACAAAGTAACTCCGCCCTGTCTTGGATTGCAAGGATATATCAAATATTTCACTGCAGGTGGCGTACTAAAGCAGTGCCAAAAATCCATTTCTTTCTTATCAAATTACACATTTATCTTAATAAATACGAAAAAATTTTGCTAGAAATTAATGTTCACAATAATATGTTATACGTCGATACGCATTTTATTTTTCGATTGTCTATTTATATTTAATTTTTTATAACAATTAATAAAAAATTGAAAAAACAAAATGCCAAAGGACGTGTAGATAAACATTATAAGAATATTTCATCTAAATCATTTTTGCATAAAGTTTAAAGGTAGCCTGTAATCTGTAAATATTTGAAAATGTACCTATACAACACCCTTAAATGCCAAAAAACGTTGATTACACTATAACTTGAATTGCGCCCGACAACGACCACAGCCGTGCAAGTTGCTTCAAGAAACTAATTTGAGCACGGCCCAAATCGTATTCTTCCTCGTATTATTTACGACAAACCAATAAAATTTGAAAAGTATCGCGCCAATATTTACTAACCAAGAACTTGATATACATATGTGACCTCATCTTATAAAGCAAAAAATGTCTAACGTCGAATAAAAAAAGTACCTGGCTTGTTTAGGAATCGATGATATACATAGGTATATAGATGCATGAAAGACCCAATCCCCCCCCCCCCATTGTTGATTCATATTTGCTTTGTACAAGTACTAAATAACAGGTAGTCTTAATATTTTGGTCTGTATTGTTGCAAGTATATTGACATTGCATTAGCATTTGTATAATTCCGGCAATTAATTTGTAACTTTACTATTTTATAACATATCTATAGTAAGTGATAGTAATTTTACTCCGAATTTCATGCCAAGTTACAGATTGGTTTGTATTGTTACAAATATACTGGTATATTGCCGAGAATGTCGTTGTAATTTTACAAAATTTTTCTTTTTACATCGATTTTGAAGTAATTTTACACAATTTTTCATGTAGATATTGCTATAGGGGGGGGTGTGAGCGATATAAGACCCTTAGCATTTAAAGTTCTTAAAGAGCAATGAGACTAATTAGAATAAAATTTAAATAAAAAGAAACTATCAAAATTCACGAGAGAAATGATATCTAAGTTAAGTTTTACAAATACTAACTGGTAAGCAAGTGAAAGTCTAAATTTAATAACTCAAATAAATGTACCTAACACTGTTGTATTAAATTTAAAATGTCCTAAATTTCGCGCTTGAAACTCTCCTTCCTATCTCCTATGATTTACGCCAATGCTCTAATTTTAAAGAAAAAGAGAGGGGGTTAGTTTCCGGCCTTTAGTAAATTATACTCGAATACAGTTAAACTTGTGAACGGTTTATAAGTTTCCTATCTGAGGGTCGTTAGGGGGGTTCATGTCTTATAAAACAACGCTACAAGAGTCACTCACATTACCTGTACGCTTACTTATAATCCTGGGCAGCTGTCTGCAAATCCTCGAGGTTGATGAAACACCTGTTGGCAAAATAAAATGCGCTTCCTCGTCGTGCATAACAAGGACGAATAGCCACGAGATTGATGGTGTGCGTTACGTAACAAAATAACCAAAATAAACACAGGTATGCAAACAAATCTCTATATTTTAAACAAAACAGGTTACAGATCTTGTAATAAATTTTTTAATTAGAGTGTCTTTATTAGGAGAGAAAACAAACATTTAAATGAAAATCAACAAACAACGAGAATAATGGTACACAGTTCCACTATAAGTTGCAACAAATATCCACCTAATTATTGTACAGCGGTTGAGTGCTAACATGTGAAATGTATGTGGACAGAAAAGGCGTCCCAAACTTATTTAATTAAATAATCTAAACTGATTGTACTTGGAGAACCAACCTTTTACTGTACGTAAGTTACTGTTAATATTTTGCATGTTATTTAGCCTTATTTAGTTGTTTGAATACCTAGTTAGGTTAGGTTTACCTACGTAAAACGTGACTGACGTTGTAATTTAAAAAATGCCGTAAATATTATGTGAGTGCGGACACCAAACTATTTACTTCTTGATAAATTGAATCTTGTGACTTTTAAAACTAAACTGACTTTGAACGAATTGATTTTTGACTTTAATCTCAATAAAAAAACTACAATGGTATACATTAGTTCTATATGCCTACTATGACTGTGACGTTACACCTCTTTGGATGTCTTAAATACTTGTAAAACTTTCACAATACCTTCAGTTTAACATATAAAAAATGTTTACTAGCTTTGCGCCTGGGTCTGTACGCTGAACTGGAACGGGACTTGTAGCTGATTGTTCTTCGGATATTCTGGGACTCCGCCGGGATGAACTTCGGTAGCGGCCCTTGGAATTTAACAGCAAGCGGGATCTTCGGCTCGGGGGTGTTCCTTGTACTGGCCTTTGTTCGTACTCTTCAGTATCAGTAAGTGTATTTTTCTTCCCCTTTATTGTGATTTGATTGTAGTGTCCGCCTCGATTTATTGGAGGTTAGAATCTTTGTTTATATTCTCTTCTCTTTTCAGCTTCGGTGGCGCCTATCTTCGCTCGTTCGTATTGGTAATACAGAACTATTGCTGTCTTTATTTTCAATGGTGTCAACCTTGTCGATGACCCACTGACCTACTAACTGTCTAACAACGTACTCGTCGGGTTATGAATCAATCAATGACAAAAAATGAATGACCTCGTCTGGAGTATGTATACCTTATATATAGGTCAGTGATGGCGATTGTTTAAAGCCTCGGACCCAAAGTGTTTATGGATTAAATTTTGATGTATTATGATAAAATTCGATTAATTTTTTATACTAAAGGATGTTATTCTGTAGTTTTTACATTTATAAAAATTTAATCATATATTTTCAGTACGTGAAATTCTCTGAATATTGCTTTTAGGAATTTTAATCAGAATGGCATTTTTAGCGTCGCTTTTTGATACATTTGTACAGTCATGTGCAAAAAAATATTTAAATGTTATAATTTTTGGATTTTATCCAAAAATAAGGATATTTGGACTTTATGTGGAGCTGGTTTACATAATAACTTAATTACTAAATACATTCACATTTATTTCTGTTTTTTATTTGATTAAAATCTGTGCATTTAAGAATACATTGCTTAATGCGTATTTTAAATTTTAATTCAAAGTCAGTTTCCTTTTATAATTTAATATTAATTTATCTTGCTCAATTGGTTATCGATAATTTTATCAAATCATTCACATATAACAGTGCCAAGGGTTAATTTTAAATATCCCTTTTTGGTATAATTGTAGCAACACTTATTCAGTATTTTACATGTCAAATTAAATATTGATTTTATTAGTAAATTCTTGCTAATGGCTTTAGTTTGGTAGGGCACTTAATTATGTATGTCCTTCGTGTCAGTAATTGACCTAACATGTTTATAATTAAGGTGTATTACTAAACTTTACAAATTGAGTTTGACATTTGTTCATGATGGCTACTTGGTCTAAATTTGAAATGATGCTTTCGATAATTATGCAATAGTAAGGACGCAATTCATGACAATTCCTAATCATAACTGTGCTGTGATATGTGCAGTTTGAGTGTTTAATTTCATATACCAGGCAATTACTAAATTTAGTCACGAAATTCTAGCTTTAATATGACATGTGATCTAGGTCTCTTAGTGATGCTTCAAATGCTGTTTGTACTTAAATTAAAGTCCTATTGATATTCATGCCCTAATTAAAATCTGTTCTAAATATAGAAAAGGCTGTAATTAATTTGTGTTTTCACATTAAAATTGGTTTCCTCACAGAGTTAAATTGCAATTGACTTGATAATGGGCGTTCGAAAGATGAACGTCCCTGCTTTACATTAAATGATGCTATTGAACATTTCTAGGTCACTAATTCTATTTGTGCTTTTAAAATCATGAGATATGCATTCAACGAGCTTTGGAGTGTCACTCCTAGTATGTACAAATTATGATTATGTTTTGATTTAGTCCTAATTTGCATTTTTATATCGGCCATATTTGTATGTTCTAAATGCATGTGTTGTTTGTGCTAGACATGATGCTTTGTCAAAACTCAATGTGTAATGATAATGAAAGATTGAAAATAATATATGTCATATATGTATAAGACTGTATAGTGCGTTTCTGTGTATTTAAATTTGTTCTCGCTAATATAGTTAGGTTTTTTTATGCTAATTTCTTTAATCTTAACTTTTCAAATAAACTACATGACCAAGATATAATTGTTTGCTAAATTGCTTAAGTGGGATGAATTCTGTGTGCATTGTTGTTTCTCTCCTTTGTATAAGTAAAGCAATGGCAACTCCAACATTTCAACAAGTACCAGGGTTCGTCCCTAATAACAAACTTAAATAATTATTGAGTGGTATTGAGGAGGCTCAAGACCACCTCAATATACACCCATTTTTTACAGTGTACATCTAATTACTTTATTAACTTTGAGGAAGCTTTCTCTTTTCGTCCGGTACCTGAGGATGACGTAGAGACTATTATTTATAAAATTAAGTGTTCTGCGTGTAGTCATGATAGTATAAATATATACACGTTGGACAACCCAGGTTCTCGGCATGATTTAAATATCGTATATGAAATGGTATAGGAAATAGTCGTGCGGTGTTGCCGTCGGAGTTCTTAATTCACCCGTCCCGTGTTTAATATTTCTAATTTATAATATCAGTACGGATCGAGACGCTGTGGAGTATGTTGTTGCCGATTAAGTAAATATTACGTAAATGCTAATCAATAATAGTGCATGAAGGGATATTTCTCATATTAATAAAATATTGGTGTTGATATTTAGAATGTGTAATACTGACACTGAGTGTTTATGTACATTTTTCTGTCAATTTGTTATTACTTCAATAATTGACAGATAAATGTACATTAAAAATGATCGTGTCAGACTGGCTATTACACGTAACAATTTAAAATATTGATTTTCACATTTCTTTGTGATGCCTACTTATACAACAGAGGAGCAAATAAGTATCATTAAATGGTATTATTCTTCTCCAAGTGCAGAAGCAGTCGTTGGGCGTTTTGTGTTTTCGTATTCTGATCGACCAGTTCCAAACCGTCAAACAGTTTTAAATATCGTCCATCGTTTCGAAAAGTCCGGTTATATTACTGGCTGTTCTAAATGCAAATAGCGATTGGCAGGAACGTCCTTTTTCTGACGAAAGAACGGAGCGGGATGTGCAAGTATGTGCATTTGTTGAAGCAAATGAACCGTGTTCGAGCCGTCAAATATCCGAAAACGTGAACATTCCAAGAACTACAGTTAGGAATATTTTGAAGCGACATAAATATAAGTGCTTTAAGACACAAAAGAGTCAGGAAATTTTCCAGCATGATCAAGTTAATCGCCTTGACTTTTGTGAGGCTATGAGGGAAAAATGCGACGAGGATGATAATTTTGTCACGTCTTGTTCACGGACGAATCCTCCTTTTCGCTTTATGGTCGCCACAATCCGTCCAACGTCCGATATTGGTCTCGGGAAAATAAACATATCAATATAACAGCAAAAACGCGGTACCCACAGAAGCTAAATGTCTGGGCAGGAATTCTGGGTAACCATATTATAGGACCATTTTTCATAAATCGCACTTTAAACGCCCAGACATACTTGCAATTACTGCATCATGATATATTATACCTGCTGTACGCAATGTGACTGGTAATCTTAAGGAAATTTGGTTCCAATAAGATGGGTGTCCGGCCAATAACGCCAGAATAGTATTGGAATTTCTTAATTTAAATTTTCCTCATCGCCTCATTTGCACCAGGGGCAATATACGCTGGCCACCTAGATCTCCTGACTTAACACCCAACGATTCTTTTTCTGTGGGGAATTTTAAAACAAATGATCTACGGACATCAACACGAAAGGCCTAAAACATTACCAGACTTACGAATGCGAATTACACAAATATGCAACAGCATTCCACCCCAAACTGTAAATAATGTACGTCGAGAATTTTATGATAGGCTAGGTTACTGTGAAGCGGAAAATGGAGGGATTTTTGAGCGCTTCATTAAATAATATTAGAATTTTTTATTAATTTTTCACATTATTTAGAATCAATTTCTTTTGTTTACTGTTTAGAATTTAGCTTGTATTTATTTTCTTTAGAATACATTTTATTATATGACAAAACGCTCTTTAAATTTTTAAATATGAAAACACTTTGTCAGTATTACATATTGTAAATATCTACACCAATATTTTATTAATATGAAATATCGCTTCATGCATTATTATTGATTAGCATTTACGTAATATTTACTTAATCGACAACAACATACTCCACAGCGTATTAAAGCAGTATTAAACACGGGACGGGTGAATATAAAAACTGCGATGGCAACACCGCACGACTATTTCCTATACCATATTTAGATCATGCCGAGAACCTGGGTTGTCCAACGTGTATATTACCTTTCATACTTCCTTTTGCATTACTTAGAATGTTTAACTTTCTTATTGGAAAAAGACTTGCGTTTTCCCATTCGCCGTCGGATTTGAAAATTTGAGACCCATCTGTTTGCTTCCTACCATGTCTAAGATATTCGAAACGATTATTGCATGGCAGATGAGTACGCAGTCGTCTGAAATGATATACTTATATAAAGATCAGCCTGGGTTTGGAAGTGGATATTCTTATGGAACAGCTTTACTCTCAATTACAGATAAGTGATAACATATTTCGGACTATTGATAACAACAAAATTATAGTTCTCATCTCGGTGCTGCTGTGGAATTAATAAATACAAAACTCAAGCACCTTACACACATCATTAACATGGACTTTCAACTTACGGAAGCAAATCTGCGGTTATTGAATTTGGTGGGGTCTTGGCTACTTCGGATTATTTGCCGTTTTGAAAATTCTCTATGGTGACATCGTGCTAAATGTAGGAATCTTGGCATGACTTGGTTTCTAGACTGCGCCTTAAGCCACATATTTCTGTACTGGTAGCAGTAGTTTACTGCAGTAAAAAAATCGATTTTTGTAAATATTTCATCAGCCACTAAGTTTAAACAAATTTATAAAGAAATCAAATGTACTCAAAACTAAATTTGAGAAGAATTTTATTAAAAAGTTTTTCGAAATTTCTACCGGAAGTATATTTTTTACTTTTATCGAAAATCACTTTTTTGCGAATATCTCGCAAGTCATGTTTTTTGGACATGTACGTTAGGAGAATAATAGTATTTAGAATTTACTTTTCAATACCTTTTGTATAAAAAAAATCAAAATTCGTATAGGAAGTAGCACTTTTATTCTTATCGAGTAGCCGTTTTTCTGCAAATATATCGTAAATTAAGCATTATATATACAGCACGTGTCAATTTTCATTAGCCATAGGCGATTAATTCATGCAATACGTGACAACATGGCACCCACCTTTCCTCTTCAATGCGAGCGCGAGACCGATACAAGCTCAAGCACAGTATATAGCTATGTAATAGAAACAGTAGTTTCTCTCGAGAGAAATAATTGTCCTCCTACCGACGACCTTGAACCGACGCGTGCGTGAAAATTTCTGAATGCGCAGTAGTCAGCCACAGCTGTTGAGTTGGCGGGATTATTTGATGCGACTGCTGGGCATGCGATTTGTGAATGGCCGTTAATATAAGTTATGCTGTACACCAATTATACAAAATGTTTGACAAACAATTTATTATGAACACTAATTTTACAAATTAATGGGTAGTTGTACACAAATTAAACAAGGCATTTGTAAAACTAAATTATACATTCTTTTGGCATTTATAATTAACGTCAAATAAATTTATTAACACATTATTAATTTAGAATTTGTGTTTAAAATGTGTGTCAAAAATTTTTGTTTGATTATTGTGCATTTCCTTGAAACATTTCCATATAATTTAATGGATGCTGACGTACTTCCAACATTTTTGACAAACAAATTGTTTTTTATAATTAGTGTGCACGCAGCATAACGTTTTATCAATAATTGTAGTGTTTCGTTTCGCGAATACTTGGAACAAAAATGCCCCATTATTGTTGTGCACCTCGGTGCAAGAATAGTTCGAACAATTCTAAATTAAGCTTTTTCAGGTTTCCGAAAGAACCAATGCGGTAAGATCCCCAGGCGCATTAAAATGGCCTCAACTGTTAAAATGTGCATATTGTGTATTGTAGTTGTGAATAATTACTCAAACTTCATGACAAATTCACCACCACCAACGCAAAATTTAATTTTCTAAGATTTTTTTTTTTTTTTTGTCAGGGGAAATGCATTATGCACACCAAGTCCTTAGCTCGATCGCAGATTGGCATGTGGGACTCTCACCCACTAAAACCCCTCAATGCCCTCAAACAGTATCTGGAACTATTGTTGATATATCATCAGATACTGCCGGCAGCCCTATAACCCGAAACTTTCTTTCACAACTCTTTAATTAGCACGATTTTGTCTTTGTATTTCATCAGTTTCCTTCCTTGACATTAACTCCCTTATCATATTATGCAACATTGTCCATTTTTGCGACGACTCGAGCATAGTTGGTACTAGTGTATCTGGTGTTACCATATACCCCAATGTTCTTTGGGAGCTCTCTCTGATATTGTGCCACTTAAGGCATGCAAAAAGAGTGTGGTCCACTGTATCGATGTCTCCACAGTACATACATATATCAGAATCATCTTTTTTTTATACGTTTTGCGAAAGCGCGAAAAGAGCCATAGCCTGTTAGTGCCTGTGTTAGAAAATAATCAACCTGACGGTGCCTACATGCAAGCCAGCCTTCTATATGCCCTATCAGGCATTTTGTCCATTGCGCTTTCACAGACTCCATATCCCACCTTCTCTGCCATTCCGTTATGGTATTATTCTTGGCATCTAACACAATTTGTCTTCTGTCCTCATGCCTATTCTCATAAATATATGCCCTTTCCTTGACCATCAAATCGATTGGCACAATTCCAGTGATCACTTGCAGCGCCACCAGAGATACTGTCCTGTAGGTAGATTGATTACCGACAATGGGAAAATATAACTGAACAAAATGCCTTCACTTATTTTATAGGTTATTTGGGACACAAATGTTTTGAAAAGCATAGTTTTCCAACAATTATACGTTTAAAACACAAGAAATGAATGAATTCAAATTTTACACTTATTTTAAGGCATGTCCTAACTTTCTGAAACAGCTTTACTAATTTGGCAACGCCCGACCATAATTTCAGTATACCTATATATAAATACCGCATTAGGAAAAAGCCTTCTGTGAATTTTTTCTTCATTTTCCTTCGAACCAAATGTTAGCTTTAAATTAAAACAGAAGTTGGAGGAAATATCATATAAACATCCCTGCGAAAATTTTCCTACTGAATTTTTGATAAAGCTATTTATTCGTGTAAGAATTTTTTATACTTTGAAATTTTGCAATAGAAATTTCAAAATTAGTGGCAATTCAAATAAAATAACAATTTTACAACACCATTGATGAATTGTGTCAAGAAATGTAAGTAACCTGTAGGTTAGAGGAGCCTTTTTTTGTGTTGTACGTATAATGTATTACATTTTAAATGCGTGTGTAATATGTACTTAATAAAAAGCAGTGTTTTAACATCGTTTTTTGTATTATTGATATAGCTTTTTCATAATTTTAAAAATAGATTAACATAATTATCTCATAAACGATTTGGTTCTGCGTCACTGGCTTATTCCTGAATAGAAAAATTTACTACGGCTCTGGTTGCGCGTGCGTGAATGCGCAGTACTATTTTGGGACACAAACATCAAAGGTGCCGACGGCGAGAGAAACTACTGTGTCTATACAGCTCTATACTGTGGCTCAAGTTAGCAGTAGCTGTTGGACTATTGACTAGGGTGTTTGTACTGCGCTCAGAAATAATATTTACGCATTGCAAGGATTTTTCTTTTTCCTTTCAATAAATGCAGAGAATTATTAAGCTGCGTTCACGCTGCATGTCACAAACAAAAGCGTAATTCTAATAAAATTAAAAATAAGGTAAATGAAAAAGGATTCTGAAAATAATAATAAACTACTAGATCGCGGCGGCTATTTGATGATGACGGCTTTTATTGCAGACTAGATCGCAATGTGTTCGCAGCTAAACATTTAATGTAGAAGTGGGAAGATCGGAGGAAGTCGTTGTGATGTCGATTGTTGTCGGGATTGGTGACGGATAGTAGGGGTGACACACGTTGCCACACATTATTTGTATACGTATAAATCGCAGGTAAACATTGAATCCATATACCTAATGAAAGTTGACACATACGGTGTAGGGTGAGTCATCTCCGCGGGGAAGGCAAATTGTGACTTTATTAGAAAAGATATTTCGATGCGATTTTCTTCCAGTGCTAGCCACTTATTAGAAGCACAATTTAAAATTATTTTGTACTATACATAGTGTTCCATAACTTGGTGGCTGACCACAGTTATTGTTTTTTAAATGGAACTACTAAATTTCTCACCAAAAACATTCAAAACGTTATTGTTTTCATACTAAGCATTGCTGAGTTATTGTGGTTTCTTGAAATAATTTTGCCAACTTTTTGTTTTTTATTTGAATACGGTATATTAAGCCTTGATATTTGCCACAAAATTGACAATTGATTGGATGAAATTTAATAGGTTGCTTTTCAGTTGTCAAGCCTGGTTTTATATCAGGTCCAAATACCCCGATAAATATGCATCGTTCAAGCTAACGGTCCCTTTCGAAAAATTAGAAGCAATTAAAAATCCGGAGCTGTGGCCAACCGGTACAAAAATTAACCGTTTTTTCTTCCATGTGGGACGACCGACAATGAAAACGTAAATAAAACACTGGTACACAAACAAGATAATGTAAGAATAATACAAAACAGTGCGGTAGACAAAACAGTGTATTTCTCACTGTTGCATCAAAATATACAAAGTATGCGAAACAAAATTGATGACTTGTTGATATTTATAGAAAGTCTGAATGCACACTCATGTTATAGCATTAACTGAACACTGGCTAAAGTTTAATGAATATCCAATTGTGGACGGTTATTGCATGGCTTCTTGCTTTGTTAGAACATCTGGTCCGCATGGTGGTTCTTGTATATTAGTTCGGTCTGGCTATGAATATATTGAACTTGAGTCTCTGAAAAGCAGAAGCAAGGAATTAGTAGTGGAATGCACTGCTATTAGAATGACTGATCTAAAAATTATAATTATTAACATTTATCGACCTCCCTCTGGCAGCATGGAGGAATTTATGCAAATATTGGATGATATTCTACAGGAAGCTTGTTCTGAAATTAAATGCTCTATATTGCTGAGTGGTGATTTTAATATAGATTTGAATAGGCGAGACGCTGTCTCGGAAATTTTTTTGGACAAGCTGAGAACTTACGGTTTGAATCAAACAATACATGGTCCCACGAGAATAACCGAGAGGTCGCAGTCACTTATTGATAATATATTTACAAACCTTGTGGACTACAACAGTGATATAATTGTTTCTGCGCTGTCCGACCATCGTGCAGTAAGAGTTTCCTTCGAGACACAGGGTGATGTAAATGAGGAGAGTATAAAACTGGAGAAACAACAACTGACACACCATATGCTTGAATTAATTAAGCAGGAACTACGGGGGATGGACTGGACCCCAATTGTGAGTAAAATTGATATCAATGAGTGTTATGATTCGTTTGCAGGGATCCTGGAAAACATCATGGACAAATTCATAAAAAAAAAAAAATAAATGTTTCAAATAAGACTAATAAGAAATGGCTCACTAATGAAATTAGAAATATGAGCGCTATAAAGAGACAATTGTATGAAGGTGTATTAAGTGGGCGTGTTGACAATGGGGTTTATAAAGCCTACTGTAAAAATTTGAAAGGAGTAATCGACCAGTCCAAAAGGCAGATGTTTTCAGCGTATATTAATAATTCCACCAATAAATCTAAAGCAACATGGGAGGTCATCAATCAATTCCAGGGACGATCAAATAAGAAATCTTTCAATTTAGATGATTTCATTGATAACTATGAAAATGAAAAGGATATACTAACATCAATTAATAACTATTTTATAGATTTCCCAAGAAACGTAAAAAAAGATGACGAAAGTTTATTAAGCCACGTGAAGCATCTTCCGGAATCCTTTGTATTATACTTGACTGATCGAGAAGAGGTAATTAGTGCTATATACAAATTGAAAGATACAAGGGCGACTGCTGTGGATGGGGTTCCGGTCTCTCTGCTGAAGCACTGTGGGGAATGTCTGGCGGTTCCGATCACACATATTATAAATATCAGCTTTGGATTTGGGGGTTTTCCTGAGCGTCTGAAATCCACAATAGTAAGACCTATTTACAAAAAAGGAGATAAAACTGACTTTAACAGCTACAGACCCATTGCGCTTACAAGCAATATATCTAAAATCATAGAGTCTCTCTTATATAACAGAATGGTTCAGTTCTTGATGAAGCATAATACTTTCTGTAGCAATCAGAATGGGTTTTTAAAGACAAAGTCTACAACTCGTGCTACATTTCAGTTGATGGAAGAAATTCTGACAGGATTAAATAACAAAGAAGTAACAGCTTCTGCTTTGGTGGATTTGACCAAGGCTTTTGATAGTGTGCACCATCATATACTTTTGCAGAAGCTTGAATGCATGTGACTTTGGACCTATTGAGATCTTACCTCACTGGTAGGAGGCAGTGTGTGGCTGCCCGTGCGGCGTCTGGGAGACAGATTGTCTCGTCTTATCGTTCTATCATGTATGGAGTCCCGCAGGGTTCCATCCTTGGACCACTTCTGTTTTTACTATATGTGAACGATCTACCTGAAATCATGGAGGGCCTGACGGTACTATATGCGGATGACACCTCGTGTATTGTGCGCGCACAAACTTGTGAGAGGGTCAAACTCAGTATGGAACAAAACTTCCGGTTAATGGATGAGTGGTTTGAGATGAATAACCTAAAACTTAACTCTGGAAAAACGAATATTCTAACTTTTAATGTACATCTGGAAGATCTGGTCATTGAGCACAAGGATGAGTCACTTCCATGTGTCGATAGTGCGCGTTTTTTGGGCGTGGTGGTGGACTCTCGGCTGTCTTGGACACCTCATATTGATGGTCTCGCGAAGACATTGAGCGGCTATTACTACAGTTTGAGGGTTGTGGCTCGGAGTGTTGATGTTGAAACCTCCTTAAGTGTATACTATGCATGCGTACAGTCAAGACTACGGTATGGTGTTATCTTTTGCGGAAATTCACTGGATGTGGAAAGAATCTTTAAACTACAAAAGGCCTGTGTGAGAGCTGTTTTCCAATTAAGATCTAGAGACTCATGTAAATTAGTGTTCAAGGACTATAATATACTTACTCTCCCTTCGCTGTACATATTGGAGTGTGTTACTTTTGTTAAAAATCATTACGAAGAACTCTTTAAGAAATACGAACTTGAACATGGTCACAGTACTCGGGGTAAGGCCTCTTTGCATTTGCTTCCTCCACACACTCGCTTGGCGGGGATACAGAAACAAACCATCTGGCAATGCATTAAATTATACAACTGCTTACCACAAACTCTGAAAGTCTTACCGCCACAAAAATTTAAAGCGACATTAAAGAAATTTTTGACGAGTAAGGCCTTTTACTCAACTAATGATTTTTTTAACTCTAATTATGTATCATAATTTTATTTATTTATTGTTTGTTTGTTTGACTCTAAATGTTTTTTAAACTTTGTGCATCTACTATGTTTATATTGTAATTGACGTGTTCTATGCTCAAAAATATGGAATAAACTATATATTATTATTATTATTATTATTATTATTATTATTATAATGAGTTTTTCTATAATTGAGCTTAGAGATACGATTTTTGTATGTATTGGGGTAATGATAAAGAAATCTTATTGACAATACACTCTATACCAGCAATACATTTACAAGAGTATGTAGAATGTGGTACAATAAACAAGTTTTAAAACCAAACAAGTTACTAACTTGATTTTAGTAGATTGCTACCCCTCAAGAATTGACACCATTAAATTCAAAAGGGCACAGGAAGAATGGCATCGGCGGAAACTAAATTATATTCATCCGTGTTTGGTACAATTAGCAATATACAAAGTCTCCAGGTTTGACTAAGGTAAAATAATAGCAACGCCGCAAAATATAGCCCAACGTTTCGGAAGGTTTCTGCTTTTACCTTCAGGAATGTCTTACCTTTCGCATTCCTAGGTACAGATGTCAAAGATAGAGAAGGGCTCTGCCTCTTGCACAGTCGCTATAGCCATGGGCTTACCGTAGCTGGATGAATTTCGGACGCCACCCCTATTATGTAATATGCCCCACCCCAATGGATCTTTAATCCAGGGAAAAAATCAGATAAAATACCCAAGGTTGCAAAGTCAAGACAAGCCACAAAATTCCAGAATAACAATCAGTACATACAATTGTTGATTTTCTTTTTCCAGAAACAGTCAGGTTAAGCATGAGCAAATTTAATGATTGTAAAAAAAGGCAAAAGATTAACAGGCAAAAATATAAAATTGAATAAAACTAGTCGCGAATGAATGTAAAATAAGTGAAAAATAAATGTGACATAAATGTAAAATACGTGAAAATGAGTCACCGAATTTCTCGGACACCTTGTATAGATTCCAATATATTATTAAAAGTAAGTTAACACTAGGTAATAATTAAATAAAATATTCGAGATCTCAACTTAATATCGATGATACATCTACATAAGACAGGATCACTCTATATACATGAAAGATAAGTATTACACAAGGACGAAATCAATGCAAAATTTATTAATTTTAAGATTTCAGATGAGATTACTAAATAAAATTGGCTGAGGGCCCAGAAATTCAAATAAAAATCCGACAAATAATTCAAAAAAAAACAATAAGTGCTCGTAACTGTCAATTAATTACAGTTACTGGCAAAATTACAATTAAAACTTACAGTTTATTACATATACCTCATTTAGAAAGGCGTTCTCATGCTTAATTAACTAATGAAATTACCCTAAAGGCTCAAGCTACAATCAAGCCCTCTGGCACCAAAGTGCACGGGTAGATTTAACTAAAACTACCAAAATATATTGAACAAAAACTTATGAATTAAATTCCATAAATATTGAGGTCAGAATTAAGATTTAAAAATACAAAAGTTACACAATTAGATACATAAAACATAATTTAAGGCACATAGCTATTCAGATACGATGTGACATGGATCCTCACAGTAGCTCTGGTAGAGTCCGAGCCAGGCCTGATGGGACTTGAGATCCGCAAGGCGTGGTTTAAACTCTGTACTATCCGTGCTAAAAATATCGACACCAAAACGATCGAGTATATTTCCCGCTACAAAGAGTAAACGACAAATGATAAAGTAGTAGAGTAATGTTTTCACGCCCGACTGCGTACAGCGCTTCCCATAGATATCTCTCTCATTTTATACTGCTTGCTCTCTCTAATACCGAAAATCGTTTTCTACGCAGGTACCATCAGGTTTGGATCAGACTCTACTCCACTTAACGACAGACTTCCAAAATCAATTAATTAAGTATTTTAGTTAAGTCAACGGAACTTCTGGCCTCGGAAGCAAGGATGATAAGTTTAAGACGCGGACACGAACGGTTGATGACTCATCGCCCATGGACGCACTATTGAAATGTATTTTTAAAGAGATTCTAATTTTATTTATATAATTGGATAACAAGTGGCTGGTGATCTATAAAATACAAAACACCTTATTATTTGTTCATTTTCTCTTCTGTAAGACTTGTTCTCTTTGAATTAAGTACATGCTTGTAGATAGAAAACGTCTTTTCTTCTAATGTTATTAAATCTGGATTTCTATTAAAAACTGCGTCTAACTTTTGCCGAAGGCCACATCCGAAGTCACTTGGAATTATTAATAGCCACATCTGTTGTGGTTAATCCATTTTTTAATTTGAGATTCGATTTTCAAAATATGTGATTAGTTTAGGCAAACTTCCAAAGTGTTCCTGAAGGAATAACAACTGATTCTTTAAATTTGGGATTTGTGTTAGTTCCTTGCACTCAGAACTACTTCGATCATCGTCATTTAAACATGTAACGAAATTTTGTAAACTATCGAAATTCTCTGCATAAAAACTATTTCTGTGTATGTTTTAGCAAAGCTAAGTGACGAACGTGCGATATTTTGGCATTCTGTAATGATATTTTACAGACTTTGTAATACATTTCGGAATCACTGACAATTCATTTTCATATCAGAAAAAGTAACATAATCAACGTTCTAGATCTAAATAAATGATAACTAAAAATGTACGCGTATGTTATTGAAACTAAAACGAAATCCAGTGCACACTTACGTCTAGATAATTGGGAGAAGTCTGTTTGTTTCGTTTATTCATTCAATTACATATTATAAAATACATTGAAAACGTCAAGTACATGAAAACATATACACACATATACAACAGTTTAAAAGTTTAAAATTTACTCACAAAGAAGTCGGTGATATTGTAGTATTCCTTGTCTATTATTAGTTTCTTTAGTTTTCGCTTGAAGTTCTCGCTGGGCATCTTCATCAAATTTGCCGGCAGGCGATTATATATTTTTAATGGTTGTGAGATGACGCTTTTATTGATTAATGTCTTTCTTGTTTGAGGAAGGAGCAAATAAGAATTGTTTATTCCTCTTGTATTATAAAAGTGCGAAAGTTCCTGTTCTTGAAAAAAGGCATAGTTTTCCCTCACAAACACCGCGCACTCGTATATATACATCCCAAACAGAGTGCCCCTGAAGACTCCTCGACATGATTCATTATGTTTCAGGTCGAACGCACTCCGATCGCAAGCTTTTTGCAACATAAACAACCGCTGCACCTCAGCAGAGGATCCCCAAAACACAATGCCATATCTCAGCCGATAATGGACATATGCGAAGTAGGCAGTACGGCTAGCGGTATTATTTACCGATGCCGATATCACTCGCAGCGCATAATTAAATGACGATATTTTCCCTGCTAGGTAATAGATGTGTTTCTTCCAGTTCAGCTGCGAATCAATGTATAGATCGAGGAATGTCTCCCCTTCTGTAGTTGTAAGATCAGTATCATTGTAACTACTTTTCCTTTCATCTCTTTTAAAATATGAGAATTCAATACATTTTGTTTTATTTATATTTAGTTGTAGGTTATTTTGGGAAAACCACTCGCTAAAATCTCCCAATGTTGAAGCCACTTCGCCACTGATTTCATCTTTTGATGTCCTGATAATAACAGATGTGTCATCGGCGAACATGGTCGTTGCATACGGGGTCACGCTCGGGATGTCATTCACGTATATCAAGAACTGAAGCGGGCCTAGTAATGACCCCTGTGGTACTCCTCTCTCGATTTCCAACCAATCGGATGTTCGTTTGTTTTTATCGTTAGATACTACTGCTTGCTTTCTGTTTCGCAGGTAGTTTTCTATTAAATCGAGAGCTTTCCCCCTTAGACCGTATATTTCCAATTTCATGAGTAGTTTCCTATAATCTACGCTATCAAAAGCTTCTGTGAGGTCCATAAAGACGCCCATCGTGGTTGCGTTATTATTTACACCATATAAAATCTCCGTCATTGCTTGGTATATTGCTCGAGTCGTATTTCGTCCCTTGATATATCCGTTCTGATTATTGCAGAGTAAATTACATTTTTCCAAAAAGTCATATAATCGGACGTATATAATTTTTTCAAACACTTTTGAAAAGTGTGTCAACAAAGATACAAGTCTATAATTACTGAGTTCTGATTTCTGTCCTTTTTTGTATATTCATTTGATGACTGACTTTTTTAAATCATTGGGAAAAATGCATTATGTAAACACATGTTTATTAGTGGTTCTAGAATTACTGCGAATTCAGGAGCACAATGTTTAATTAATTTCATTGGTATTTTATCATTTCCCACTGCATTAATATTGTAGTAGTAACTAGAATAAGATTTTATTATGGCTATAGTACGAAAGAAAATGAACAACAGCTACGTTCTTCATTTTTTCTCCCCCCAGCAGTGGAGGTGCAGTAGTAACTAGGGCAAGATTTTATTATGCATTCCTCTTCACGGATATTGCCACAGTGATGCCTAGATAACTGGTGCACCTATCGTGCAATAGTATGTGAACATAATATGTAAGTAGATTAGTTTAGAATAACATAGAGGATAAGTAGGTTAAGGTGATATGTATATATAGTGAGTAAGAATAGAGTCAGGGGAGATATGTACCGCACGTATTGGTAATAGCACCTGTGAATAAACGCACCTAAAATGTTACCTGTTTAATTGTGTTTGTTTTACCGTATCCGATACTGTTTCATGGTAAAATACCAAGTTATTTCAATATCCCTCAATCCACAGATTATGTTGCATATTTCCTCCGAGGTCGTAGATAATAGCATCAGTGTTTTTGTGTTGTTGTACAAATTCGCCGTGTCCAGTGGCTCGTCCTGCATGTTCTGGCACATGGCAATCAATTTGGCGTTAATTATTGATAAAGGATCTTCATTAGCATCGTCTGTCCGTTCCAATTTAATATCTCCAATGTTTGTGTCTTCTCTTTTTTCACTCAATGTGATTTTTTTAACTAAGTTCCAAGTTGCTTCGGTTTTGTTGCTGGAATTGCATATGTAACTTGTATTGTTGTTCTTTTTTTCAGTTTTTATTTCTTTATTTAAGTTTTTGCAAAACCTTGCATACTCATCTTTTGCAATCCTGCCATTGAGGACGTCCTCATGCATTTGTCGTTTTAAAACAGTCTTTTTTTTAATTTCCGGGGATATGTAGCTCCTTTGTTTATTATGTTGTCTCTCTGATCTAATTTTAGAGAGTTCCTGGTATTTCCATGTTATTTTATGTATAAAGTTTTCAAACGTAGAATTTGGGTCATTTTCAACAATGCAAGTGCCCCAGTCAACCTCATATAGCCACCGGCGGAAATCCATCATGCATCCATACGAAATCGTCCTAAAATCCGCTTTTCCATCAAAAATATCCTTTGCACACACAGCCCCTCACGCTCCTATCTACGCCGATGAAAAAAGGATTTTACTCATAAATTCCTTATTTTATGGGCATTTTTTGCTCTCATTCTCGGGCACTTCGCGGGCGTAAACAGATGTTGCAGTTCACCATGTGAATTAGTGCTATTCAGTAAGCGCGTGTTGTTTACATTAGTTCTTTGCTCCGTTGTAACTTCGTCGTAGTTTAAACCGGTCATGTCCGCGCCCTAATGATAAGCGTTGCTTCGATAATTACTATGCGGTTTCCATTCTAATACGCCATCAATCAAAATGGCGTAGTGGTCATGCCTTATTCAACACAAATTTGCGGAAATATCGCATGTAGCTAGCCGCTAAACGGGATAAGAAAACAACAAACGTTAAAGATGGTCTAGTTAGAAATTACAGAAGACTTACCAGACGAACCGCAATTCCCTTCATACAAGGAAATTATCCAACAATACGTCGAAAGAAATAAACTGCTCGGTAGCATTTAATTCTAGTGCTTTAAAATCCGTTATTTGAGATACGTTCTGCGAACTAAAGAGATCGATAATCTTCAATTAAAAGAGGACGATGATCCCCATAGATTACTCTCAAAGCCTCGCGGCCAAACAGAAACAACAAAAATTCCACAACATGGATTACATTGAAAGCAAAATTTTAATTCCAAAACAAATAATCGTTATGCACCTACACACCGCTAAAAGTTATACATCCGCTTGGGTGGCCAACAATGAGTCCCGTCTTTCTTATATAGATGATACCACGATACTCAAATTAGAAATGAATTGAATATAATTCCATTAATTCGCATTTATTTAAAGATATACAAAATGCAACCAACGAATAACTAATTGATAAATAAGAATAGTTCTAGTAAAAATATACAACGTGAAAATGACAAAACCAGAACCAAATAAAACAATCATTCTAAGAATACAAGATGTAGAAACAGGAACGGTTACGTGAATGGGTGAGTAATTACTGGAACAGAAATTATAAAATGAAAACTAAATATAAACATTAAAATAGTTAAAAATTAAAAGTGTTCAAATTCAATATTAAAAATTTTTCAACATGCTTCCGAAATAACAGATCGACATTATAAGGCATTGAGTACTTATGTTCCTAAAAAATATTTGTAGAATATGTTCCCTAGTAACATCTTTTGTGTTTACAAATGTAGTGTATATTTGCTCTTTTACGGATCCCTATAAAAAGAAAATAATTTTGTTATCTCTGAAGACCCAGCAGGCCAGTCAATAGGGCTACCACGGGTTATTCACTTCGCTGGAAACATTTCATTAAAATATTTCCTGTCTGTAACATAGAATGTGGGGTTTCGCAGTCTTGTTGTATCTACATCTCTTCGTAAATTTAGCGGAACATCTCTCAAAAATGTTACTAAACTGCTTAATAGAAATTACTCATAAGCTTTTCCGTTAATATTATTACCTTCACATTTATTTGAAGGTGTCATTCAATCGTCAGGAATGCCTCCCCATACATGTAAGGTTCATCTATTCTGATGAACTATTTAAAAGTGAAGTAAGGGTTTTTATGTGAACAGTATTGAACATTTTCTTTGTAAACTATTCCGTTACTATGGAAATCAGCTGTATCCTCAAATAACACACTATCAAAATGCAGAACATTCTTCTAGCTTTAAAATGATGGGTGCGTAAGTAAATATTTAAATGTATTCATTATGGATGATATTTATTTCATTTGAAGCCCTTGCAACGACGAGTTGGCTAATATCCAGCAAACGAGTTCTGTTATGAATACTTACGTGTGGATTATCTGTTGTTGCCATAGGAATTCATAATTCATTTTCATCATTAACCACAGATTAGGTTTCTTTAGTTTTGAATTAGCAATACTACCAGTAGCAATGAAAGCATCCGTTACTCTTCTTAAGACATCTGTTTTGGGACATCTTCTGTCAGGGTAACGCTGCTGGTAAACTTCTTGGGCTAATAAATAATTTCTTTGACATTCCTTCAGTATAAAAAGACCGCATTAGAATAAAAAACATAAAGTTAGAAAAAATAATATCAAAAAACGACAATACCTCAATAATGGTCACTTTTAAAATAATAAATGTGTTTGTATTGGGACCTTTTATTATGAACAACGCTACCAAAAATTGTGTCCATGTAGTAGGTAGTTTTCGAGCAATATAATTTTATAAAAAAAATGGTAATAAGTCTAAAACTTTAAATTTTAGGCCTATATTCTCTTACAACTGTTTGACTAAGAATTATTCGGGGAATACAAAATTGTAATAATATATAAGATGTTCCACTTAAACAACTGTAACTATGGTCAGCCACCAAGTTATGGAACACTCTGTATAACACAAAATAATTTTAAAACGTGCTTCTACTCAGTGGCTATCATAGGAAAAGACCGCTACGAAATATCTTTTCTCATAAAGTCACAATCTGCCTTCCCCACGGAGATTACTCACCCTGTATAGCTAACAACACTTTGCAGTTTCTAATTTTTTAAACTACACAAACTGATATATTTTAAATATTATATTTTAATATTTAGAAATTTGTTTGTATAAGTGAAAATATGCCAATAAATTGTTGATTGATTTAATGTTAATGCTTTGATATTTTTCATTAAGTTTTGTGATTTACAATTGATTTTCTCTGGTAATAAAACGCAAAATTCAGAGGAAAAGTCGTTATTTTTTTTTATATTTAACTAGTAATTAATCTTAACATGGAAACTTTACAATTAACAAACAATTAACAAGCGACGATTGTCTATCTCTTCATCACATCAAGAGGTGTGATGGCTATCTCGTTATGAATATTGTTCTCGAAGACCTCTACGGATGCGGGACGATTGTTGCAAACAATAGATTTGAGGGAGCCCCACAGAAAAATATCACAGCCCCTCCCCCCCATTTTACGATCCTCTATCGAAAAGGGAGTCCATGGAATGGCTGCGACCTGGTAAAGCTCGTCCCAGAAAGGAGAAAGTCGTTCAATCAACGAAACAGGTGATGGCCACAATATAGTGGGATTGTGAGGGCATTTGACTAGTTGACCTTAAAGAGCGCAATACAAGTGTGAACGGCACATATTATGCGTCTTTATTGCATTAAGAGTGTCCATCAGTAAAATAAAAATATATTTTTCTAATTATACAACCAACCACACAAAATGCACTCAGGTAAAATTAACAGCTGTCAATCAAGAGATTAGTGTACCACACGCTGGGATTTTACTTGACCCATGAATCTACGGTTATTTTACCAGCCACTTTATAGAGGGTTCCCCTGAAGCCTGTGTTTAATATCTTAGAGAATGCTAAAATGTACTTAGATAAAATTTGGGCAGGAAGAGCGAGGAAAAGCTACAATAAATATCAACTTGTATTTTCTTTATTCAATAAAGTTTTAATTAAATACATAATAAAAAATTACATCAAAATTAAAGAAAGACACAATAGAATAATTATTATTAGATACAAACAATTTCAATAAAATATATTATAAAAAAAAATCTAAAATACACACTATTCATCCAATTATAATAGTAAAACTATGCTTTTTATTAGGTACAAATAAAATAAACAAAGAAGAGGTACATTATTCTGCGTATTATAGGGATACAAATCATCATTGACGATAAAATAAAATTGCATACTCACGACTATCAATTATAAACCTCTACATTTAATGTCTCTTAAAGCCATATTTCGATTGTATCTTGAATCTAATAATTCATATAAATATGCAGAAAAATAAAACATTTCCAATTTACTGACTATTTGATCTTTCCAAAATTGTTTATTTCTTACAATAACTTCGCAATGGCAGTTCTTAAAAGTATAAATAAAAAAATAGCAACATTTTCGATTTGTTATTTCCAAGAGACCTTGAATTTGGTACATATAACTATGACTTTCTTTTAGCGTAACTTTATTATTTTCAATGTAAGAGTAGTCAATTATGTTGTTTTTTACTGAATTTTCTACATCCATATTTCGGGCAGCGTATGGGCATTTTATTTCCAAAATAGCATCTTGATCGATAAGACCATCTGGAGAGGCAGCCAAAAAATTATATTGTGGATGAATAAACATGCCACATTCTTTCACGTGTAAATTGTACATATTTTCAAAAATTCCTCGAGCTGTTGCTTCATGGACAATGCCATGCTGTAATGGTGCGCTGCCTTTAATATTTGTATTATAAATTAATTGCTTCACGGTCGATGCAGTCGAAGTGGTTGGTCGAAGCTTGCAAATTTTTCCAAAATTGCTGGAAGTTAATCGATACATACGTTCTTGCAGCCATTTTGGATTTAAAGATTGTCCCCGAGTATTTTCTTCAATTGTTTCACAATTGGCATTTTCAATATTAATCAAAAACTCTTTTTTAATGCTTTGAAATTCATCAACACTTAAATCGTCAACAGTGGGTGTGCCGTAATCGGCATCAGCTTGGTAAATAATTTTCTTTTTCGTAAACTGCTTTTTTTAGTACGCTTACTTTTCAAACAAACATTTTCCGTGAAGCTTCCAATTTTACCAATTTTGTTTTGAACAATTATGCAAGCAACACCAGAAGAAGCATTGTAATTCGTCCTGTAAGACCGTTTAGACCATGCTCCGTCAACAATTACAGAAATGTAAGGGACACCATCAATATCCACGTCGCCCGCTTCTACAGCCAACGCTCTTTCTTGTTTACCTGCCTCTATAATAGAGTCATCTGTACAATGATTAATAACGTCAGATAAAGATTTTTCATGTGATGAAAATGTATTAGGAGCTATGGCCGGTATATCTAGAGAGGCGCACAATTCTGTAAATTGAGAATATCCTAGACCGACTGCCAAGGAGCCACAAACGGCGGCTTTATTTACACTGACATTTGAATCAGCTTCTGTTGCAACAGTATTTGACACATTACACACTCTACATTTTGTTGTGAAAATGCTTTTTAGTCCATACCTTCTTTCAGACAAAATTTCAATATCAAAAAAGCTGCAGTCAAACCCATCGTTCTTTAGTTTTTTTAAAGTCGTTAAAAAATATTGTATGTCTACAACACGTCTGCCCTTTAGTCCACCATCTTGCTGCTTTGGATCTTCTTTGACAATGCTCATTCCGGGAGATTATTTGTGGCTTCCACCTGTAGCTGTCCGTTTACTTCACCGCAAACAATGGGCTCAATGTCTGGTACTACTTCAGCTGATCTAGGAAGCATAAAAATAATGTATTGAAACAAATAAAAAAGTTATTTAAAGTATAAACCGATGGAAATAGGTTGCAAGTGACTAATTTTTTTACAAAATATTGTAACGAAACAAGCCCACAAAAAGAGGCAGACCTCCGGGCGAAAGCAGTGATAATGAACAAGAATGTTTGTAAAATCCACAATTCTTTTCTGATAATTTTTTAATATATTACTATAATTAATTTGTAAAATTGAAGATTAACAACTTGAAATAAAACAGACATAAGTTGTCTTTTTTTACAGAAGTAAAATATTTTGAGCATATGTAGTTATTATACAATATAGCAATGTGAGTGTACTTTAGACGTTAATGATCTAATTATTGACGATTAGAGTTAATTTAGTATGTAGTATAATGTGATATGTTTTTTCTGCAATGGAAATAGCACAAACAACATATCAAATTAATATTTATTTTTGTACTGTAAATTGAAAAAGTTTCATATTACGAGTAGTTTTATTATTTTATGTGCTCATATTTGCTTATATGGCAGAGAGTGGCATATGTCATAATATGTCTTGTAAATGTATAAAAATATGTAGATATTTTGAGTATATTTTTATTATAACTTAGAGAATTTTAGTTTTAAGTCAAAGATCAATTAATTTATTTAATTGTTACTTCTAATTAAATTTATAAGAAAAAGAAAGTGTACAATATATAATAAATGGACTACATATACTGATTTTAAAAATTTATACTGATTTAAATTTTGTACTCAATGTTATACGAATTATAAGAAGAAACACTAAATATAAAGATAAATATCTACATTTTATTACTTGCTTGTAACATTTGTAACTTTCTTTTTGTTGTACTTGTATATGTTCTAAGTTGAAGAATCATTAATAATTTATTATAAATTGGGTAAAGTGATGAGTTAATGTGTGTTAAGCTTAATACTTTGAAACAAGTTAATTGTAAAATATGACATTAATTTAAATTGAAATCAGGTTTGAAGAATTTTAAATATGAAGAATTATTGAAAGAACTTGCTTCCTAAAATATACACTTTATACAACCATTGTTTAAGTCTTCAGTATTAAGAAATAATTACAGAGAATAAAAGTACGAAGAGTTTGATTTTTTATTTTCGCTATTCATTAAATGAAATGGTGAGTTCAAGATGCAGTTTTATTTCATTATGCTCACAGAATACATTGTTTTATTTTAGCAAAAAGTACTTAATTTACATTCAGAAAATTTGGTAAATTTTGATGTAACTATAACCTCGAAGTAAACTTCAGAAATCGTAAATTTTATTCGTCGATCACAATACTAACATTGACGTACTACAACTATTGCATCATGGATTTTCATGACGAAAGTGGATTCTTTGGTGCTTTCTATCATACATCATTTTATACTAATTACAAAAATAAGACAAATATTGTCAGTCAGATAGATAAAATAAAACCATTATATTCACCTCTTATTACGCAATTCTTTCATTCTTCTTTTTATGCTTTTCCGGCGAATAATACCAGGAATCTTATTCTTACCATGGATACCCATTTTTAGAACGTTACTTCAACTCAACTTATAATCACTATGGACGCACACAAACTAAGTTGAAATAAAAACAAACAAAGCATATTTCTATTGTACCTCTAACTCTAATGAACAACTGTTGGTCCGACCAATTAGGGAGAAATTCCAAAAACAATTTCGGAAATTACAACAGTTGCGTTTCATATTCCGAATAATATGCTATTTTTCTTTAATCAGTGAACAATTACCATCTAATAATAAAATAATTTTTGTTTGACTGTACAACTAGTAAATTAATCACGTACATACTAGGCCCGGAATGCAGTTTTTTTACATTAAATAAATTTATTATTACAAATACTTATAAAGTACTTAACAATAATCTATTAAATTGTACCCTTTTTAAATATACAAGTTGAAAATAATAAAAACAATTTACAAGCAACAAATGACGTCAGATTCGTTGGGGTTCATTAAATATCATTTACTTAAATTTAATAATACGTTGCCTAAGTAGGTAACTATTTGTAGGTAAAATCCACAGACAAATTGGCGTGTCGGTACCTGCTTGATGGATTAACGAGTCCGACCTCTCTCCAGGGGGGCAAGAGAAATTATGAGAGCTCATAAATCACGTCTCGAAGAAAACTTTTTCGATGCAAAAGTTATGTTGGTTGCATATTATTTTTTTTTAAACCGAGAATTAGACTTTTATTAAAACATTTATTAAAATAATAAATCTGGTCCGCCCCTGCTAACAGCATGCTCGTCATTTTGGTGTAAGTCTGAAGAATATCAAATGTAAAGTCTTGGAGAAGAACGTGTTTACAATTTGTCAATTATTCAACCATAAAAAGTGTTTGGAACAAAATTAGGAAATAATTAATTTAGTTTGACCTAGAAAACAACTTTGTTATCCTATAGAAATATGGATCTCCCTGTAGAATTGAAAATTGAAGATGTTATTTACGGGTAAAGAATTGGTGCTTTCGCGTATACATTTTCGGTACTGATAGAGACCCTTAAGGGACAGTATTCGTGCAAAACGTCGTGGAAAATTGACAAAAGGTGTGCGATTATTACATGACAATGGTCCCTTCCATACTGCCGCCATTTTACAAGCTGCCATCCTCGAATATGGCTTTCAAGAATTGGAACATCAACCGTATAGTCTGGATATGGCTCCTTGTGATTCTTTTTTGTTTTCTAATTTAAAAAAGGACTTCATAATCGACGAAGGAGATACATGTTGAAACTCTATTATATACAGGGTTTTCAAACTTAAGTCGGCACTATCGCTATCTTCGTTATTATTGGAGCTACGAAGTCGCATAAATAGGCAAACTAGTAGTATTTTTTCGCTCATTACGATGGTGAAAACGGAATAAAAATTGAACATCGCTTTCGCGAGTTATGTCAAAAAGTTAAATTTTTTCAAGTGGAACACCCAGTATACAATATTCTCAATCGATAGGAAATTGAATTATGAACAAATGGTGTCCTATGACCTTTAGCCTAATGTCAAAAATGACAAAGCTATTGATGATTTTTCAAATTCGTCAAGGTGGCTGATATTTCATAAACAAAATTCGTTTGTTTCATAAATGTCATCAGAATTATGATGTCAAATTGAAGTTTTGCTAGTGAACACTATACGTTTGTGTTTTTTGAGGAAACAATGCCTTTCACGCATTCAGAAAAATGTGATATGGTGGAATGTTATATCGTTTGTCAAAAAAATAGCCACCGAGCGCGTGAACGTTATAGTGCGTTGTTTCCTATGCGTAATTTGCCAGATAGAAGGTACTTTTTGCTTTTGTATCGTAAATTTAGATCTAATGAAAATGTGTTCAAGAAAACTAGAACCAAGAAACAATTTATAATAAGTGAAGCAACGGAAATTAATGTGTTAGCTTACTTTGAATCTCATCCTAATAATTCAATTAACGATTTCATGCAAGAAAGTGAACTATGTTTGGGAATTATTCATAATATTCTCAAAAAGTATAATTTTGTGCCGTACACGTATCGACCTACACAGACGTTGGTACCAGGAGATCAAGAAAGGCGCGTCCAGTTTTGTCAGTGGTTCATTAATAAAATGAGAACCAATGATAATTTTTGGCGCTTAGTTCTTTGGAGTGACGAATCAACTTTCTCCAATAGGGGCATGTTCAACAGAAAGAACAGTCACTACTGGAGTCGCGAAAATCCGATGCTATTCCGTCCTTGTAACCCGCAGAGATGTTTTAGTATTAATGTTTGGTGCGGTCTAATGGGCTCAACAATTGTAGGCCCTATATTTTATCAGGGCGCATTAACTGGTGAGCGGTATGCCGAAATGTTAACCGCCACACTTCGCGACTTCTTGGATGATCTGACTTTAATTAATAGACAGCAGATTTACTTCCAACAAGACGGAGCTCCTCCCCATAACGTTCGCCAGGTAGATATCCTATTACACGAATTTTTTATTGACAGATATTTATCAACCAACGTATGCCTCCTCGATCACCAGACATTACGCCGATGGATTTTTTCTTTTGGGGATATGTGAAGAGTGTGGTGTACAACAGGCAGTATGATAATCTTGACGATCTTCAGCAGAGTATCGTTCATGCTATCAATAATATTGATGGTAGAATCATTGCCAGAGCCACTAGGAGCGTTTACAAGCGGGCTCAAAAATTCTTGGAGTACGAGGGAGGTGTTTTTGAGCATCTAGTTTAAGTTTTGTTGTATTTTTTAAATATTTAAAGGATTTATTATTATTACTATTATGATTACCTAAAATAAACAATACTTCATTGATATTCCCCTTGCTTTT
The DNA here is from genome assembly GCA_963170755.1 of Amphimallon solstitiale. Classification (NCBI taxonomy): domain Eukaryota; kingdom Metazoa; phylum Arthropoda; class Insecta; order Coleoptera; family Scarabaeidae; genus Amphimallon; species Amphimallon solstitiale. The sequence goes on along the minus strand of OY720680.1, from coordinate 2,116,328 downwards.
TATTTCATTGCTAATACAAAGTTACAGCTAAGACAGCCACGAATTTGAAAAGTCATCAATAGCTTTGTCATTTTTGACATTAGGATAAAAGGTCATCAAGTGCTAGGTCTATTGCTACTTGATAGTGTGGGACTCCCAGTCGACGTGTGCAGTGACTGGTATACCCACTAAAAACCACCCTGTGGCGTTTCTCCTTAGACATCCATGGAACCGTCTTCTTAGACTTCAACATCATGAATGCCCTGAGTTAGCTATTTAGCTATCTGCCCCTCACTCCCTTTAGCTTCTAACCTGATCTCATTCTTTCCTCCTCTTCCTTAGTTTTTATAATTGTCTTAATCATCCTATGCAAAATGCCCCAGTTCTCTCTAGATTGTAACATTTCATCGACTAAGTTATCCACAGTTGTTTCCGTTCCTAAAGCGACCCTCGTGCGCTCCCTTATCGCATTCCAGCGACCACATATAAAGATTGTATGTTCGACCGTATCGGTGTTTCCACAGTATATGCATGCGTCATCCTCCAACTTTCCCATCCTTCTCAGATATTCTCTAAATACCCCATGTCCCGTCAGAGCTTGTGTGAGATAGAAATCCACGTCTTTATGTTCACATTTATTCCATTTTCCTATGTCTGGTATCAACCTCTTGGTCCATTGTCCTTTGGTTTTATTCTTATTCCATCTCTCCTGCCACATCTTATGTGTACGTTCCTTGGCTTCTCTGTATGTCATATCTTGGTTATTGCCACATTTACGCAGCCTCTCCTGCACCAGTAGGTCTAACGGTGGAACCCCTGCTATAACCTGCAGAGCCGCCGTGGAGGCGGTCCTGTATGCCATAGCCGCTCTAATCAGGACCTTCCTTTGCGCCTTTTCCATCAGGAGAAAATTTCTTTCAACCTTCATTGCCTTTCCCCATATTTGTGCCCCATAGAGTAGTATCGAATGCACTACGGCCACCAACAGTCTCCTTTTATATATATTGGGTCCTCCGACATTGGGCAATATGCGCTGTAGTTTTCCTATTCTTTCTTCAGCTTTTCCCGTCACCCTAACTAGGTGCTCTCTAAAGGTAACTTTTGTATCAAAATATACACCCAAATATCTGATGGTTTTCTTCGGTACTATGTCACACCATTTGTTCAGAATTCAATTTCCTATCGATTGAGGATATTTTATACTGGGTGTTCCACTTGAAAAAATTTAACTTTTTGACATAAGTCGCGAACGCGATGTTCAATTTTTATTCCGTTTTCACCGTCGTAATGAGGGAAAAAAATCCTACTAGTTTGCCTATTTAGCCGACTTCGTAGCTCCAATAATAACGAAGATAGCAATAGTGCCGACTTAAGTTTGAAAACCCGTATATACAGGGTTATGATAAAGTAACGCACAAAATTCATAAAACGTACAATGTTCATTTTTGAAAAAAATGCAAAAACACGTCAAACAGTTTATTTTATTCCGCGTCTTTTAACATAAGTCAAAAAATAAAACATCAAATTTGTCAAAGTTATGACGTCATCAATATTTTTTTTAAATATGAAGCTTGGTTTTTTTTACTTTATTTGATAAAGCTTGTTTTTCTGCATTATAAAGAAATAATTGAAGTAGAGGTCACATAAGAAAAAACTAAAAAAAAAAACGAATTAGACATGAAATGACTCGTATAACTCCGCAGATGATCGAAGACTCTGTAAATCAGGTCTACCATCGTCTTGGCCTATGTCAGATAGTGAACGGGACACAGTTTGAACAATTCCTGTAAGAAATCGTTTTGGTTTAATGGACTGTTTAGTTAATTTAAATGTTATTACTATAATAAAGTTTATTTTGTTTTTTATTAATTCTCTCAGTTTTTTCTTATGTGACCCCTACTTCAATTATTTCTTTATAATGCAGAAAAACAAGCTTTATCAAATAAAGTAAAAAAAAAACAAGCTTCATATTTAAAAAAAATATTGATGACGTCATAACTTTGACAAATTTTTCGTATTATTTTTTTGACTTATGTTAAAAGACGCGGAATAAAATAAACTGTTTGACGTGTTTTTGCATTTTTTTCAAAAATGAACATTGTACGTTTTATGAATTTTGTGCGTTACTTTATCATAACCCTGTATAATAAAACACATATTATAATGTTTATTATAATAATGTTTAACACACAATAGTGTGTTAAACATTATAATAATTTTGAAACTATACACTTGTGTTTTATTATATATATTAAAAAAGGACCTCAGGGAACGTAGTTTTAAGGACGACAGTGAGTTGCAGGCAGCTGTTATAGAACATTTTGACGGAAAAACCACATTATTTTTAGAAGGTTATCAAATTATTAATTAATCGTTGTAATGAATGTATAGAAGTAAGGGGAGATTACATTGAAAAATAAAAATTCTTATATTGTTCCAAGTTTCTTTTTTGTATATCAGGCCGAGAATTTATGGCGCCTACCTCGTATGTATATATACCATAGTCGTTAAATTTTAATTTCGGTTTGCACTTCTATCATAGTAGTCCACAGACTAGAGAAATTCATTATAATTAGTTTATTGTCTTCTAAGTTTTATGATTTTCTTCTTTTTAGGCTGTGGTAAATAGTCCTTAATGTTTTCCAAATCTATTTAGAAAATTGTTGACTTTTTCTTTATATTCTAACTCTTTTAAAATAGTTACAATGTCACCTTTATCTACTTTTGTGAAGATCTTGGCAGTTCCTAAAATTGCCAAATTTCGTTACTTCTAATATTTGTTTTTGAAGAAAATCAAAAACAAATATTGGACCGTGATATCTTTTTCTCACACTTTTCATGTCTTAATTTCTGATTTATTTTCTGGTATTTTTCCTCCATCTCATTTATTGTTATCTAAGAAGCTCATTTCTATTTCATTATGATATTTTTTACGTTCGCACTTTGTCTTCTATAGTTTTGTGTAACAGTTAATGTCAATCTTTGTAACATTCTTGTTTCACTATTTTCTTTCTATTTACTTCTTCTTTATATCTAACATCTATTTCATGTTTTTTGAATAACGCAATAACTGACGATTCATCAAGATATTTAGGTTATGTTTTACACTGTCCTTCTAAGTAAAAGAAATTACTGCAAAATAACTTTTCTGTTGCCGCTATCTTAGGACAGAATATCGATTAAATATAAATTCTTCATAAAACTTAAAATTTTTTAAACCTTTTAAAGATTCTATACTCGCTATTTCAGACATACATGACATTTTTCCATTTTATTTATATATCTTCACTTAATTTTACATCATCGTAATTCCAATTACAGTCTGATTATAGTATATTGCTCAGCCATGTGCAAAATTATGTAACATCAAAATTTATACTAAGGTTAAATGTTTTTTATGTTAAAACGATATTGTACTTTTTACTTTTAATAATCTCTAGTATTACTTAGTTCTATTCAACATGCTTATATATATAGATGTACAACTGCTGCCGTTACAAATGTCTAAAAGTAGATAAATAAGATAAGTGTAAATTCCTTCATTTTTTGAATCAAACGATAACATTCATTATTTGAAAACCCCAGGTTATATAAAGAGCAACTGTGTTTAAATATGTACCAGTAATGAATATAAAATGATTGACTTAACAGATAAAGTTGCTGTCGTAACCGGGGCCAGCTCTGGAATTGGAGCAGGAATTGTGAAGGAATTACTTCAATTAGGATTGAAGGTAACAACCTTTTTTGAATGGAATATGTTTCTATTCACAAATTAAACACGATTTACTTTAACACTAATATTTCAATAATATAATAGCATTTAATTTAGATCAATTTGTTACAAATATCACTCATAATAAATAACACGAATATAAATTAAAAATATTAATCCGCTTCTAAAATTAGTTTAATTTGACCGATTATATCATTTTACATTTCTGAGTTACACTATTTGTGATTGGTGAATTTCATATCAAACGAGTGTGTATACAGCTTGAGCGCGCGGGGTATGATCACCCGATATCAGTCTCTGTTCGCCAGATATAGATATATAGATTTATTTTTCCAGAGTTGTTATTTCGTTATATTTACTGGAGAGAATCTCTAATTTTAATTTCTATTTCAAGGGTCGTTTTTATGTTATTTTATGGTATTCCTGTTATACTTATTTATAGTTTTTTTTTTTACCATGAAATTTCTATTTATTTATTTTTCTCTAGACATCTTAGTTTATTCTGCAGATGTTTCAGGCGGATTGTTTTTATTTCATTCTAAAACCCAGTTGTACTGCTATAACTTTGTACACAACTACATTATTATTTAATTTCATAAGGATAATCATAATTACGTTATAAGTATTACAATCTTCGCGTTATTATCGACTTAGTTATCTAAGCAATCGTCATCACTTAAAGAGAAAATTTAATTTGTTGTTTTTGTCAATCTGCAAAAAAATAATCAGATCACTATGAGTTCGAATATGAGCAGGCAATGCTAGTATGTTGTGCCGTTACTCTAATATGTATTATCGGACCACGTTTAGATGCGAGTTTACGTATACCATCGGGTGATCATACCTCGCGCGCTCTTGCTGTATAAATATACACACATATTTTAGGTATATCGACTCTTGTAAAAGGAGATGATGTATCTTTCGTATCACTAACAATTATCTTTTGAAATGTTGTATACTTACCTATCTCAAACGGCAACATTACTGCCAGTAGTATTGGAAGTATGCGTACATAGCTGATGTTTAAAAGGAAACAGACTCAAAGCAATTTAGTAATTAAATAACGAGATATTAAAATGTATATATGTTGATTGAAGGAATTTTTATATATTCCTTCTATCAGCGTATATACAACTAAAGCGTTGCGCATCTATAATCTATAAAGATACGCAACGCTCTAGTAAAATAGCGTGTCTTTCCGTTAAGTCGTCCCGCAAACCCCTTGCCGAGAAATATCATCGTTGTCTCGGGCTGTTTCGAATCTCGGATCCAAACGACTGATGCAGTCGCTTTAGATCTCGGACACAGTTTTGGCTACGCTCAGTGCTATGTAGTGGCGCATCTTTATGTATTCCTTCAACCAACGGTATATATGTGTATATAAAAATAAATAATATATACAAGGTGGCGCAAAATATATCATCCGATTTTGTTTTGCTGTAATTCCAAAAATTATTGTTTTTTTTACAATTTTTTATTGAAATCATGATATCTGATAGGTGGATAGAGAGTTGATGCAAATTTCGACTCTTTTTATGGCATTTTGTATCAGGTTCGTGAAGAATTCCGCCGTTATTAGATTGTCGAGTTCTTGGCGAATATTGTTCTTGAGGTCCTGGAGTGTCTGCGGCTTGTTTACGTAGACCGGCCCCTTTAAGTAACCCCACAGAAAGCAGTCTGCAGCCGTCAGATCGGGCGATTTGGCAGGCCAACCAAAATCCCAAAATCGAGAAAGCAGACGCGGTGTGGGCTGTGGCACTGTTTTTCTGGAACCACATATCCTACAACTCCAGCTTATCCAGTTTCGGTATCAAGAACTTGTTTAACATGATCCGGTACCGTTCGCCAATGATGGTTAATGCGTTTCCATTGTCGGCTTCAAAAAAGTATGACCGAATCACATGTTCTGAGTAAACAGCGCACCATACGGTAACTTTTTGTGGATGGAGTGGTGTCTCATGGAGAACACGAGAATTGTCGGTTGCCCAAAACCGGGTATTTTGTTTGTTTACATGCCCAGAGAGGTGGAAATGCGCCTCGTCGCTCATCAACAATTTCTCGAAAAAATCAGGCATTTCGTTATTCAGTTGCAACAACCTCTGACTGTACGCCACAAGTGTTTGGAGGCCGGCTAGCAGCAGCTGTTGAACCATCTGAATTTTGCACGGAAACATCTTCAAATCTTTGGTCAAAATTCTTTGAAGGGACCGCCGAGAAATGCCCAATTGATATTTGCTGCGAAATTGACAGTCGACTGGATGATATTTAATAAGTTACTTGTAGGGTGAAAAGCATGATTTAATGAAAATAATTTCTAAAAATAAGCACCACACTTCCAATCAAATAGGAGTAAATGCAAGCAACTGATGTTCATTACTCTAAAAAACCATGAAAGATGATTCTGGAAGAGCAAAGCGTTAGACATGCAAGATGTGCTTTGTTAAAAATATTCGCAAATATACCCCTTACTTTTGTCCAGATTACCTTGGTACATCAGATTTATGTTTGGAGAACTTTTTTCAACACTATCACTAGTAATAAATTATTTATAAACATTTTTGTTGATTTGTTATTTTTTGTATCATTCGGAGTAGTCGCACGTGTTACTTATAAAAACTGTATGTTTTATGTTTGTATTAGCTATTAGCTACAACTTTACAATAATCCTGGAGAAGATGCCTAGCATCTCGATTTATCGATAATTTTCGACTTTCGTGGGATCACCGCTTTTAAAAATTGGTAAAAAAGATGTATATTAAAGGGAGATGAATAAATTCCTGTGGAAATAGACCTGTTAATTATTTCTGCTATTGGTGGAGAAAGCTCACACGCACATACCTTGATTAAACTAGTCGATTTCTTGTTAGATAGAATTACCTGTTGTACTAAAGTGGTGTTTATATTTGGAGATAGAAGTTTTGGTGTGCTTTGGTGAACATAATCCCCATTTGTGCATGAATCTGATATGACCCCACTAAAATGATTTTGGATTCTGGTTTCAACAATTTTAGAAAAACATTCAGCAAAAGGCTTACTAATATCCCGCAAATCACTTGTAGCACCCAGATGCAGTATTTGTAAGATTGTGGTTTCTTTATATTTACCACGTATCTTATTGGTTATATTCCAGATTGTTTTCGTTTTATTTGTGGAGTAATTTACCTTTTTACAATAGAATTGTTGTTTTTCAAACCAAACTCGGTTAGATTTAGGTGTTTATATCTTTTCTTTTTAATTTTTATAATTTTGATTTAAATATTCGTTATCCACGTTAGCCTTGCATAACCAATCCATATGCTTCAAGTAATCCGTTCGAGCATTTCTTTGAGGAGAGAACACATTTTTTCATTAAGAATATCTATATTCTTTCCCACACGTCTGTCCCTTTTCCTAATGATCGCGTTACAACATAGAGAATATTGTCAAAGAGTTCACCAACGAGATCTGCATCAGTCAATGCATTCGTACCAGTTAAGGCATTTTATTAAATAAATATTTAAATTAATTTAATTACTTCTTATTATATACCCTATACGAATATGATTCATATTCAAATTTACATTTGTTCGAAGCAATTACATTTACACCTAAGCAAAATGCTCCAAAATTCAAGGATCAACATTCATAAAAATTTGTATAATTTTACATTAATTGAATTAATGATTTTATTTTTATAGGTCGTTGGATTAGCTAGACGTACGGACAAAATTGAGGAGATAGGAAAAGGGCACGAGGGAAAAATATTCGTTTTGAAAACTGACGTGACAAGAGACGAAGATATACGTAATGCATTTGACTGGACCAATAAAAATGTTGGACCAATTTATGCTCTAATAAATTGCGCGGGCATTGCTGTTATTTCATCGATTGATAAAACAGCTAACAAAGATCTTAAGCGTGTTATTGACACAAACCTTATTGGAGTTATGTTATTTACCAAAGAAGCAATTAAATCCATGAAAGCAAACGGAGACAATGGAATTATAATAAATATAAATAGTGTTGATGGACACTATGTTTCTAGACTGCCTGGGCATGCGAGTTACATCGCTTCAAAATTTGGTATTACCGGATTTACAGAATCGGTTAGAGTAGAACTGGCTACTGCTGGAAGCAAAATTAGAATAACAGTATGTGCTAAATATTTTTTATATTTCTAAATATCTATTTTCTTAAAATATTACTTGGATGGTTTTTGATATTTTAGAGTTTAAGTCCAGGTATAGTAGAGACCCCAATGGCAGAAGAATACTTAAATGAACATCCCTGCGTAAAAAGTAAAGATATTGCAAATGGCGTTAAGTACGTACTTATGCAACCTCCAAATGTAAATGTAAGTAGTATACATACTTTTGCGTGTAACGGTATTTCATTTATTGAATTCTTTTTATAAATTGAACTATACTATGTACTTGAAACTCTTATTTTGATATAACATTGAATCATGATTAGAAGGTAAGGCTATACATCATTTTAATAAACATAGCTTGCTTGTACATATTTAGGGCAATTGCTTCTTCACATTGCTAGGCTGGTAATTTTATAATATTTATTTTTGGCAAATAATTTGGAAATTGTAAATAATCGAATTTCTATATAGCAATCGATAGATATGCAGAAATATAGAGATACACTGAATTTGGAATTGCATGAAAAAGTCTGTTAAATGTACGAGGGTAGATCAGTATCACCATTTTTTTATCTGTTCCAAATAGGAAAATTTATTGGGGTTCTCAATGGTGTTTGTTTAAGCGATAATTTTATCGTTGGAGAAAAATCTCTATCCGCCGAGTCATTTCTTCAGGTTTGGAAACAGGATATAGTCACTGAGTATTAAGTAAAAAAAATATGGCTAGTGAGGAATCAAGTTGTAGCCCAATTCATGAAATTTTGAAATGGCGACTAGGTCGTGTGCACCAGTGCATTGCCTCCATGGAAGAGCACTTTATTTTTGGCTAATTGCGGTCGTTTTTCTTCAAATCGTCGTTGAGCTTGTCCAAAAAGTTGCCTTAGTATTCATCGTTGATGTTTTTATTACTTTCGACGGTAATTGATGTGGATTATGCCGCGCGGATTATAAATCCTGCCGCAATATCCTTTTTGGTCGACAGACTCAGCTGACTTTCTTCAGTACCGATTTGCCCGGAAAATACCTCTGTTTCGACAGCTTCCTGATTTTCGGTGTGTGGTGAATACACGTGTCGTCCACCATTATGAAGCGACCCAAAAATTTGTCCAGATGGCGGTTGAACAACGCCAACCACTTCTTCGAAGTTGTCACATTATCGCACTTATGACCAATTGTGAACAAACTCAACATCCATTCTACGCATAGCTTCTCGTACGCAAGTGATCGTTCAATACTGAAACCATTATGGTATGCGATATGCCTATTGTTTCTACAAACTCCGGGCCCTTTGAATCTCTGATTGGCCAACACCAATCATATCGTGTATTTTTTCAATTCTTTTGGGTCTATGACTTCAATTGGACTTTTAGAAGATTCGGTGTAACTCGTGCTTGTTCGACCACAAAGAAATTCGTTAAACCACTTTTTGACTATTGATGCTAATGGTGCATAGTCTCTATAGTATTTATCAAGCTTAGCTTTGGTTTGATTGATGGTTTTCTTCCGCAAAAAATAAAGTTTGACGAGCACATGAAATTCACTCTCTTCTATTTTCACCATATTGCACAAGGTTGTCTGTTTCAAAGGCTGTCAAATTGTCACAAACTGATAGTAGTCAAATGACAGATTATAGTTGTTCCCGATATTAAATCCATCAGCCTTTCCTTTATTTGTAAAGCTGCACATGTAAGATCTGTTCCAATGCAATTCTGGTGATAATGTATCTAACAAATATAATTTATTATTATATGGTTATATGGTTCGCCTTATTTTAAATATATCTACTTAAAACTAAACATTTGAATGTTTACTTTTATCCGACCTGTTACACTGTTTAATATTAGAAATATAATACATGCATAATATAGTGTGTATATTTGCAATAAAGACATCTTATATCATAGTACTTGCTATGTAAATGGGTTCTGTAAATAGTAGATATGGGTATGCCCTTCTATTTATATTGCTAAAAGTAGGGTAAAACTTTCATGTTGCTTAAATATTATCATAATTATAATCCACCTTTTGATACCTGTAGGTCTCGATGAGGTGATAAATATATCTCTTCTATTTCACTTTTCCTACAGACTATTTAGGGGGGGCTTTACTTGATCGTCGTATGCCACAAAATGGTCAATTTTAACGGAAAAAATCGCATAAATTAAGGCACATGAAAAGTTGCCGCTGCATGAACGAAATAACCAATATTTGTTCTAGTGACTCACGATTAAAATTTGCAATTATATTAAAAAATAGTTTGAATTTTTTTCATTTTATAGCGATATAAAGCTTACTGTGCTTAAAAAGTACTTTTTTGAATCGTGAGACCCTGGATATTTTTATTGTGGACGTGACAATGTATTTACTTTACTTTCAAAATAACACTGGTCTACAAAAATGACTTTGAAACCAATGAAAATGATCACAAGTTCCGTACTGATAAATGGCAGTTAGGCAACACACAATTCAATGTCTAAGACCAAGGATACGGAAGGTATACCTGATCAACTGTATTAAGCCGAACATCAAATAAACAGATATTGTATTCAACTTTTTTTATTACCTTAGGTAAACGAATGTTTCATTCAGATATCGGCTTTATTTTGTAAATAATATTTGGGAGAATGTATTCGATATTAATTCTAAATCTGGAATAAATATATGTTGTTATTATTATTATGAAATTTTACTTGTTACTTAATTTCTGGCGGTCATATCTATTTACTTTAGATGTTGAAGGTTTTTAATCTTAATAATATGAGTAATGTGGTAGTAAACTAAAATATTACAAAAATAATTCTGTGTTTAACAGTAAGAGTGCCTGTTTTTTTTTAAATGTAAATACCTATATTAGTTAGTCCTCGGAGTGGTGTGTTTCTTTACCTTAAAAATCATTAACATTTGAATAATGCAAGTAATTGTCATCAATTAATTAATACGCCGCTAATTCAAGAAACTTCTCACATATTTAGATATATACGGCAAAGAAACGAATTATATGTGTTTAATATATACGTTAACCACATATAAAATATTAATTGTAATTATCCAGAATCAAATTAGAATTTCTGTGTTCCAACACAGAGTGCACTGAATGTGCTTTAATTTCGTAGAAGGAAAACATAGTAGTTAATATGGTTCCTTCGTTAAATGAGAATAATTAGAAATTATCTCTCAAGCTTGCAAAGATCGTCCCCGAAACTATATATACAAATTTCGGTAGATAGGAAAACGAACACATTACAGTTGCCGAGCTGACGAGTGTTCACGTTGTAGTGGTTAAATGAAACTAATGCATATGTGTTAGTCCTCGGAGTGGTGTGTTTCTTTTCCTTAAAAATCATTAACATTTGAATAATGCAAGTAATTGTCATCAATTAATTAATACGCCGCTAATTCAAGAAACTTCTCACATATTTATATATATATATATATATATTGAACTGGTCTTGTATCTTAGCCACGACCAGTCAAATATGTAAAATATGAATATTTAGATTTTCGTTCATGTTTTAAAAGATTCACTTTTGGGCGAACCCTTGTACATTGTAGTTAAAATAATTATTATTGAATTGTTCATATGATTAAGGTCAAATGCGCATACAATGTGCGCAGACTCGCATCACACATAACAAAGATATAAAACATTTGTATCCTTCTCATTGGTTTACTTATAAAAATGTTTACTTTGGGTCGACAAATATGGCCATTGCAAAAGTATGATTTATAATAAAAATCGACTAAAATTGTCAAATTTGCAAATTAATAGAGATACTTCAATATCAGTACTTGATGTATCATAGGTTTTTGTAAACAATTGGAAGGTTAAAACAGTGTAAATTTTGTTAGCATCCTGAAATGGAACGAATGGACGTTGGCAATAAATGTCTTTATCAGGTCAAATATAACTTTAATTCAGTAAAGAAACGAACTTTTGGGTACACACATATTGAACCAAAAGCCCTTTACATATTCAAGTCCTGTACAAACAGGGCATGAGCATTATTAAGATTTCACCACATGTTTGAATATAGGTTGTCAAAAGTCACCCTTAAATAATTTTATTTTTTTATATAAATGAATTGTTGTCTGGTAAAAAGAAACGGAAAAGAAACAAAGAAACGATGTAATTAAATGTTAAGAGAACCATTGTAAACGCCGTTGCATTAGAGATACACATATTGAGTATGTTAGGCAAATCAAAAATTATAAAAAATAATATTTTTATGAGCAGAACTGTACTAGGAAAATCAAACGCGCTACTATTAAAGTTTTTAACACGCGTTTAATTGTCAAAAATCAGAATTCTAAATTTGAATATAGGAGAAATAAATTTCATAACACTTTATGGAGGCAATAAAATCGCGAAATAATAGGGTTTGCCTTTTGAAATGAACGGATGGTTGTTGACTTGATTGAATTTTGTTGGTTGCCTTGACAACCACCATACAAACAAGAGAAAGTATAAAAGGACAGTACCTTGATTTAAAAGGGATTCGTCTACAAAAACCAACCAAGTAAGGTTGTGTTTAAGGATTCGTCTACAAAAACCAACCAAGTAAGGTTGTGTTTAAGGATTCTTCTGCAATAACCAACCAGTAAGGTTGTGTTTAAATGAGTTCTTCTACAACAACCAAGCAGTAAGGTTGTTCTAAATATTCGCGAGCATCCCACTTCTGTGAAACAAAGTGCGAGCTAGTGTAACTACACACATTGAAGTCAATCCTGTGTTTTCGATATTGGAAAAACCAAGGATGCAAATAACGTACTGGAAAGAAAGAAATAATCAACAAGGATATTAACTTCAACTACCAGGGAGTTAACCAAACAACATTTCAACTATATTTGAAAAAATACGAACCTGTGTCCAGTCATCTACAACGAGTCAACACATCTGAACAAGGTGCCGCCAAGAAGATACACCAGGGGTGCCTATCAAGAGAATCAACTCGGAGGGTCAAGACGCTCCATCAACTACGAGCATCTGTGGAGCCCCCTTCAAGAACGACAGCAGCACCTGCATTCTTTCCAGCCAGCCAACTTAAAGTTAAACAAACAAGAACAGTATGTAAAGTGACAATTGTATAATTTCACGTTCATTAGAAGGAACCAAGACAAACTTGTAAATAACTGATAGTCAACTTAATTGTAATCCGAGTCTTTTTACCGGGACTAAACGTTCATTTCTAACATATCCCGTTTCAAATAGTACATAATAGCCGGATAGTTAAATAGTTAACCTATGATTCAAATACCATTCATGCATTTTAAATTAGACAACGATCTAAGTTTAAAACTTACGTGTTACATTAGTTTATTTTAAGAAACGAAGAGTCATTAACTTCCATATAGAAATCCACGTTGAATCAAATTGTTTACCATTAGTAAAGTAGACAGATTAAATATTGTTATGTGTATGCCTAATATGACTTGCGTAGAGTAATTTGTTCATGTTATTCCAAGTAAAGGTCATGCCTACAGACATTCTTGATAAGGATGTTTTAAACTGTAAATATAAAGCTACACTCAATTCAATAATAATAAAAAACCATAATCTAATAAACACCTGTGTTTTCATTTGACCCAGTTATACTATCCATCAACCTTGACCGAACAGCTGTTTTAAAAAGCATGCTCGATCGTACATTTGTTTGTTAGGTTATCTACAAGACCATCAGGAATCGGCCCCTTTCTACGTGTTTGTAAGCTGTAATACAGAAGTAAGTCGTGTACTCTTCCTCAGGTTCAACAACCGAATCCCTTTTACGACCCATTAATGAGATTTAATTATATTAGAGCTCAAATTCAGAACGTCAAAACCAACAACAAACTGATTTCTTTCAGGTTCACATAACCTAGCTATCATAGAGCGCGTACATTTTTTTGAATTTCTCTGCATCCACGTGGGTGTGACCCAGGTGCACCAACTGTGGAACTGAATTTGAACTGTTACAAATTCAGTCGCTTAATAAATAATTCAAAGATTAGTTCTAATATACAGGGAGCAGTCAAATAAAATAAAACACCATTTTAATTTTATTAACAATAAACTAGCACATAGATAAATAACAGAGTCCATGCTATTTTAAATAAAATACGTTACCCACCGTATAGTTAGGCAACCAACATAGCTAGCCCGAGGCAAGTAAATATTATAAATAAAAATTCAATTTATAAAATAATTACAAGACATTCTAAACGATACTTACCGTATCGTATGCAAGTGCTTTTCAAGGGCAATACGCTTGTTATACCCCATATCATCTGGCGCCAACAACGTGGTGGCATTTTTAAAAACCTATTGAGGAGTACATTGACTGCAGGTTTTTTTTTTTTGTGTCAGTCTGTTTCAGAGAACCAGAAGAATATTACGAAGAGGAGAATACTTATAAATAATTGAATTACTTGTAGAATAAAAATATAAACAGTAAAGTGTGTATTTTATTTAATTTATCAATATACATGTACATGTACAGGTTGATGGTGGATGAACAAATAAACACTGGGTATGATTAAAATCATTTATTCACTGTGGCATAAAAATTAGAAACAGGTCAGAATATAATTTACAATGTTATTGTGCAGGGGTCGTATCTAAACGACATATCATACATATTATTAAATTGCGCTCGTATCTGAAATAATTAATAACCTTACGAAATGAACACCATGGAGGAACAGATCCAATTGTTAGTTGACGAATATTGGACCAATAGAGAACGAGATGGAGGAAAACGCAAATTAGGAATAAGAAAATTGTGGGACGGATTAATAAATATAAAGGAAGACACAAGGGAAAACAAAGCAGCTGATGAATCAGAACATATACACTAGCGAAACCAGAGGATGATGCCAAAATAGAGAACCAGGAGTTACCTGAATCTCCTATCCTATTACTAACAGTATCTGCAGAAACAACAAAAGAAGAGGAAATAGAAGAAATAGCAACAGGAATAGAGGTCGAAGAAATCACAAAGAATATACAAATCCATGAAAAGGATGTACAAATGATATCTGCGGAAATAACTAAAGAAACTCAAATAGGCGAAAAGGACGAACAGGATACTGCTGAAGAAAAGGTAATGGAAGATTTTGAGAAGGACGTTCTAAACTGTCTCAGCATTGAACAGGACACAGCAGAAATTAAGAAAAGTTATACAATTGTACCATTACCGAAAAGAACAAAATACATGGATTCTAGCAGGAGAATCTTAAGAACACGGTTGGACGCGCTTTTATCTGAAGAAGAAGAGGACAGGAATTTACATGCATACACCTCAGGACAGATGACAGGAATACCCATAGGTGCAGAAAAATATACAAATTCATGGAAACAAGTCCGTACAATACAAATTAGCAAACAACAAAATTTAGTACACTCCATTCGTCACATAAACATGGTACGCGAAGAAGTCAACGTACTGAGGGGCATTGAGGTAACCACATGGATGGACAAGCCAAGTCACACACATCTTGTAAAATCAATCACACATACACACAATTTACAAGATTTAAACTCGCAAACACAAACCTTAATACAATTAATTTGTTATACAAGCGAAATGCACCAAAAATTTAACATAGTAAAGGGGATAGTAATAGCTGCAATCTTGTACAAAGACAATCAAGCTACACTGTTAAAATTCGCAAAAACACATACACATACATGCACACAACCAGATATGGAACACAATATACAAACAATTTACACCGATGGCATACATAGGCATCAGAAGAATATTATTGACTTCCGCCTCAAGATATTAGGCGAAAAAAGAGCCCAAAATTTAGGGGCATGGCGGTACTGACGGGCCAGTAACCGATGGTACTTTGGCAATACCACCCTAACCGGAGCCACAACAAATATCTAAAAGCCCTCACAACACAAAAACCCCCGCTACAGGAAGCAATTCGGACGAACCCAACCCGAAGACATTCAAACTACTCCAAAAACCCCAGCTATAGGAAGCTATTCGGACGAACCCAACCCGAAGACATTGAAACTCTTCAGACGAGCCCAATCTGAACACAACCCAAAAAAAAAAAAAAAAAAAAAAAAAAAAAAAAAATCTCTTAGAATGTTGAAGATACATACAGGAATTACCTACAACTCCCATGAAAGACACAGAGTCTTTATAAAATTACAAAGAAGAAGTTTGTCCGGAAATTAGGATATGAGAATAGTAACCGTAGAAAATAGGAATTATAGAATAAGTACATTCACCTAGAATTTTAATACAAATAGAATTAGTTTGATTAGTTTTCCCCATTCCTACAAATAAGTATTTAGTAGCGCATCATGAGGTAATATAAGTTGTAAAATTTCTTTAACACCTAAATCAGAAGAGAAATGTTATTCACAAGAAAAAAAATTTTTGTTAAGAGAAAATTCAACACTAGAAGGAAAAAGTTAGTAAATGCAAACGATTAGAGCACAGCGTACAAAACAAGAAATGACAGAAGTCAGAAAATATGAAATAGCCGCCTTTATGAAACAAATATGAAAACTACATGTACACAAGAATGTTCATGCCGAATAAGAAAAGAAGAAAAATTCAAGAAGTGATTATCGAGTGATTTAAAAAGACTAAATGTATAGAAGAATGGGCCTAGAAATAAAAATATACCACTTAGCAAAAGTATGCTTATATAAGAAAAATTTAAACCATAAAGAAACCCATGAAAAGATATGGTATTATGGTAAAAGGAAAAATAGGTAATGTACAACCTAAAATATGTACAATAGCACGCAAATAGTGCAAAGTGGAATGATGTATACTCCACAAATAGGAAAGAGAAAAATGACAAAATGTCGAATATAATTATTACAGTAACAATCTGTGAAATAAGAATGATAATTTATGTGTATACCTACACATTGGTATATTAGAGATAGGCCACCCTCATTACAAGAAAGATATACACTCGATACATCGCAGGCGAAGGCAGAACAAGAAAATAAAGAATTAAGGTACAAAATAAACAATTTTCTAAAGGCAAATATAAAATACACACACACACACACACAAAGTAAAGAAAAACATATGTACGCTAAACAGATACTAACTAGTTTGCACAATTTAACAAATGCATAAAAATAATTAGATGCACAAAACAGAATATAAAAATTTCATCTTAACCCTAAACATACACTATACAGGTTTAAGTCAATAAATAAAAGTTTGAAAAATTGAACAAACACAGAACAGCTTATATTACAACATATGACCCACATATAATTCTAAAACTTAGATACTAAGGCCCTAATTATAATCACAAATAGATATAACAGTTCATTAAAAAAAAAATTGTTACATAAAATAGATACGTAGTTGTTGCAAACTGTTACAATGAAAAAAATATTTTACAGACGTTTCTAACGAAAGCATATTTTTACAAATAAAAATCTACCTTCGTTAAGGGGCAGATGAACTGGTCTTGTATCTTAGCCACGACCAGTCAAATATGTAAAATATGAATATTTAGATTTTCGTTCATGTTTTAAAAGATTCACTTTTGGGCGAACCCTTGTACATTGTAGTTAAAATAATTATTATTGAATTGTTCATATGATTAAGGTCAAATGCGCATACAATGTGCGCAGACTCGCATCACACATAACAAAGATATAAAACATTTGTATCCTTCTCATTGGTTTACTTATAAAAATGTTTACTTTGGGTCGACAAATATGGCCATTGCAAAAGTATGATTTATAATAAAAATCGACTAAAATTGTCAAATTTGCAAATTAATAGGGATACTTCAATATCAGTACTTGATGTATCATAGGTTTTTGTAAACAATTGGAAGGTTAAAACAGTGTAAATTTTGTTAGCATCCTGAAGTGGAACGAATGGACGTTGGCAATAAATGTCTTTATCAGGTCAAATATAACTTTAATTCAGTAAAGAAACGAACTTTTGGGTACACACATATTGAACCAAAAGCCCTTTACATATTCAAGTCCTGTACAAACAGGGCATGAGCATTATTAAGATTTCACCACATGTTTGAATATAGGTTGTCAAAAGTCACCCTTAAATAATTTTATTTTTTTATATAAATGAATTGTTGTCTGGTAAAAAGAAACGGAAAAGAAACAAAGAAACGATGTAATTAAATGTTAAGAGAACCATTGTAAACGCCGTTGCATTAGAGATACACATATTGAGTATGTTAGGCAAATCAAAAATTATAAAAAATAATATTTTTATGAGCAGAACTGTACTAGGAAAATCAAACGCGCTACTATTGAAGTTTTTAACACGCGTTTAATTGTCAAAAATCAGAATTCTAAATTTGAATATAGGAGAAATAAATTTCATAACACTTTATGAAGGCAATAAAATCGCGAAATAATAGGGTTTGCCTTTTGAAATGAACGGATGGTTGTTGACTTGATTGAATTTTGTTGGTTGCCTTGACAACCACCATACAAACAAGAGAAAGTATAAAAGGACAGTACCTTGATTTAAAAGGGATTCGTCTACAAAAACCAACCAAGTAAGGTTGTGTTTAAGGATTCGTCTACAAAAACCAACCAAGTAAGGTTGTGTTTAAGGATTCTTCTGCAATAACCAACCAGTAAGGTTGTGTTTAAATGAGTTCTTCTACAACAACCAAGCAGTAAGGTTGTTCTAAATATTCGCGAGCATCCCACTTCTGTGAAACAAAGTGCGAGCTAGTGTAACTACACACATTGAAGTCAATCCTGTGTTTTCGATATTGGAAAAACCAAGGATGCAAATAACGTACTGGAAAGAAAGAAATAATCAACAAGGATATTAACTTCAACTACCAAGGAGTTAACCAAACAACATTTCAACTATATTTGAAAAAATACGAACCTGTGTCCAGTCATCTACAACGAGTCAACACATCTGAACAAGGTGCCGCCAAGAAGATACACCAGGGGTGCCTATCAAGAGAATCAACTCGGAGGGTCAAGACGCTCCATCAACTACGAGCATCTGTGGAGCCCCCTTCAAGAACGACAGCAGCACCTGCATTCTTTCCAGCCAGCCAACTTAAAGTTAAACAAACAAGAACAGTATGTAAAGTGACAATTGTATAATTTCACGTTCATTAGAAGGAACCAAGACAAACTTGTAAATAACTGATAGTCAACTTAATTGTAATCCGAGTCTTTTTACCGGGACTAAACGTTCATTTCTAACATATCCCGTTTCAAATAGTACATAATAGCCGGATAGTTAAATAGTTAACCTATGATTCAAATACCATTCATGCATTTTAAATTAGACAACGATCTAAGTTTAAAACTTACGTGTTACATTAGTTTATTTTAAGAAACGAAGAGTCATTAACTTCCATATAGAAATCCACGTTGAATCAAATTGTTTACCATTAGTAAAGTAGACAGATTAAATATTGTTATGTGTATGCCTAATATGACTTGCGTAGAGTAATTTGTTCATGTTATTCCAAGTAAAGGTCATGCCTACAGACATTCTTGATAAGGATGTTTTAAACTGTAAATATAAAGCTACACTCAATTCAATAATAATAAAAAACCATAATCTAATAAACACCTGTGTTTTCATTTGACCCAGTTATACTATCCATCAACCTTGACCGAACAGCTGTTTTAAAAAGCATGCTCGATCGTACATTTGTTTGTTAGGTTATCTACAAGACCATCAGGAATCGGCCCCTTTCTACGTGTTTGTAAGCTGTAATACAGAAGTAAGTCGTGTACTCTTCCTCAGGTTCAACAACCGAATCCCTTTTACGACCCATTAATGAGATTTAATTATATTAGAGCTCAAATTCAGAACGTCAAAACCAACAACAAACTGATTTCTTTCAGGTTCAGAGCGCGTACATTTTTTTGAATTTCTCTGCATCCACGTGGGTGTGACCCAGGTGCACCAACTGTGGAACTGAATTTGAACTGTTACAAATTCAGTCGCTTAATAAATAATTCAAAGATTAGTTCTAATATACAGGGAGCAGTCAAATAAAATAAAACACCATTTTAATTTTATTAACAATAAACTAGCACATAGATAAATAACAGAGTCCATGCTATTTTAAATAAAATACGTTACCCACCGTATAGTTAGGCAACCAACATAGCTAGCCCGAGGCAAGTAAATATTATAAATAAAAATTCAATTTATAAAATAATTACAAGACATTCTAAACGATACTTACCGTATCGTATGCAAGTGCTTTTCAAGGGCAATACGCTTGTTATACCCCATATCAATATATATATACCGTTTGTCTGGTTTTAAAGTTTCTATTCACCTACTCGCACACACACATGTGCATACAGAGCGACATGCGTATGTGTGGTGGGGAGCTGCATTGTAGAGGAAGTATGCTTAAACGTTCATTCCTCGCGTTAGTACAACTGAAACCGTCTCCGAAGTAGGTTACTAAAAGACCAGCAAATAATGGCGATTTATACTTTGCAAGAAAAAGTTCAAATTGTTTTCTGGTATGCAGCAAATAACTCTGCTGCTGAAGTAATAAATTTATTTACAGCAGCATATGAAAACCGTCCTGCGCCTTCTGTAACAAGTGTACGCAAGATCGTACAACACTTTCGAACACATGGTTGTATCAATTCAAATCACACAAGAATACGACGGAATGCGAATGATGAGCGAGTAGGGCAGGCAATTTTAATTTGTGCAAGTGTCGAGGAAAATTCATCATTAAGCTGCAGGCAAATTGCTGCTATATTAAATGTCAGTAAAGACATGGTTCAAAAAACTCTTAAAAAATATGGGTACAAAAGTTTTAAGTTGCAGAAGTCAAATACTCTGTACCCTGAGGATTATTTGCGACGGATGACGTTATGTGAACGTGTATTGGAAATGGCTAATAACAATGAACAATTCATTAGTAATATTCTATTCACTGATGAATCTACATTTCCATTACATGGTCGACATAATCCATCTGTTGCCCGTTGTTGGGCTAGGCAAAATCCTCATGCTACTTACAGAGCTCATACGCAATACCCGCAAAAACTGAATGTATGGGCTGGTATTTTAGGAGATTATATCATTGGACCATTCTTTATAGACGGTGCGCTAAATGGCGAAAAGTACCTCGGCCTTTTACAAAATCAAATTATACCTGCAGTACGGGCATTACCAAATATTCTAATGGAAAATATTTGGTTCCAACAGGATGGTTGTCCTGCCCACAATTATGGTCCCGTTCGGGAGTACCTTAACGGTGTTTTCCCGGGAAGACTAATTTGTGGACGGGGCACTGAACCATCTTGGCCCCCTCGCTCTCCTGATTTAACGCCGCTAGATTTCTTTCTGTGGGGATACATTAAATCAAAAATTTTTACTTTTGAAGAGAACAGGGCGAATGACTTAGAAGGTTTAAGAAACAAAATTTCTGATACCATAGAAAGTATTCGCCCTGAAATGCTTAGGAATGTTCGAAGGGGTTTTTACGACCGCTTAGGCTACTGCCTGGCACGGGAAGGACAAACGTTCGAACATCTGCTGTAAAAATTTTATTATAATTTATTTTTATTTTATTTAGAATTAATTTTTATTTTGTTTAGAATTAATTTTTATTTTCTTTATTTAAAGTAATACTATTTATTTCATTTGAAGCTTCTTTTAGTTACAATTTTGGAAGAATGATGTTTCGGTTGAAATGTTGTATAAATCATTGATTAATCTTAGTAATATTCAAGAAAGAACACGCAAAATATTTAAAGAAAACGCATGTGTACACCTCCCTGCTATATCACATGTCTCCCAAGACTAATATTCTGTTTCGTAAGTAGCTCGATCCCTACCAGAATCCCTACCCTCAGCCATCCCTCCACATATACACACGCATGTCGCATTGCGTTCACGTGTGTGTGTGTGTCCGAGTATGTACAATGATTTCTATAGACACTTTAAAACCAGACATACGGTATATATGTATTATAATAAACAGATGTTTTGGATTATTGAATATTATATTCTTCCCAATTGGCATTGATAGCGTTGATTAGCGAAATTAAATTATAAAACATCTTGTCAGAGGTAAGATTCGAACTAACTTTTATCACCAAATAAAGAAAGTCGTATTGATTTTTTCATAAATACATGGGGTTGTTATAGACAAGCAAATTTTAATATATTTCAAATATTTGTCGGTGTTCATTTATAATTGATTACGTGAGAATATTGATGCGTCTCCTTAATTAGACTTTTTTCTGTTCCTTAATATTCTCCTCGTTTTCAAAATGTATTTTATTTTTCAAGAACAATGTTCCGGCTTTATGGAATTTCAGAAATGCAGTTTTCTTCTGCAATAAATACATTATTATTACTAATTATGAAGTTGCACGACTTATTATTTCTAACCTTACATGTTAAAGCTTTTTAACAATATGAACAATGTTTGTAGAAAACTAAAATCTGACAAAAACAACTTTATGTCTTTGTAAGATACGAACTTAGAGGTTTGCCGGACTCTTCAAACTAAGTTGCATTGGTTGTAGGCAAGAAGTTAACAATTTTCAGTTTTCTAGATGGTAAAAGCACTTATTTAAATATCTGAATTTGTTGTACCTTCATGTTTTTGTTTTATTTATACTTTGTATTTTGAGCTCAGGACAGTTTTTATATTTTTTTTTGTATATGTCAGTAAGTAAAAGAACATGGGCTAAACGAGCGTATAACTCTAAGTACAGCAGTTTATCAAGAGTGGCAGCAATTGTTGGATGACGAACGAAAAAAATGTTGTATGTAGGCGTAAAAAACAAATTTTGTTTAATTTGTGCAAAATTTGGTAAATCTAAAGATCACGTATGATACAAAAATTTGTCTTCGTCGTCAACAGCCATGAAGTCGACAATTATTGCGGAAGGTTTTCGACATTCTCGTGAAATACACTGTGTAATTTATGGTAGATTAATAGGGGACGGTGATAGCAGCGTTCTTAGAAAACTACGTGAAACGGCTCCTTACGGTCCCAAAAAAATTATTGAAAAAATTGAGTGCCGAAATCATATATTACGTAATTATATAAATAAAATTACGGACTGTTTGAAGAAACCCAAATTCAATTCGGACATAAGACAATTAATAATAAACAATTTACATAGATTCAGAGCGGCCGTGACAAAAGCAATTGAACATTACAAAAGTCCGAACTTAAGAATAACGAACCAGATAGTGAAACTGCAGCGTGACATTATAAATGGATAGACATATTTTTGGTGAACACTCGAATTGTGCTTCTTACTTTTGTCAAGTATCAAAAGAAGGCGAGATCAATATGTAAATTTCAGAATTTTAATATGTATGATGACTTTATTAACGCTTTAAGTCGGCTCAGCCTAATAGTAGATCTTTAATAGGAAACGTAGATGCCAACATTTTAGAATCTTTTATTCCGTCATTGTAAAATTTGTAGGAGGTAAGAGATTGTATTATATTCAACGTAATTCTTACAGTGCACGTTGCAAGGCGGCAGCAGTTTCATTTAATTGTAAGGGCAAATATCACTCAAAGCTTCAGACCAAATATGGATGTATACGACAGTGTCTGAAAAAAAACGGTATGAGGAGAAAACATTTTATAAGAAACAAAAAACACATTCAGGAACTACAGACGATCGCGACTATGGGCCGGAGGCATATGCATATTTTATTGAAGATATAAATAATCAAACGTACCAAGAAAAAAAGATACATTTTTGAAGAATTAACAACATCAAATTTTGGCAAGATAATGAAATTGAGAAGAACCACATTTACGGCCAATACTGTGAAGGCTTTATTATACCAGGAATTTATAGGAACGAATACGACACTGCACGGTAATGAAAAAGAAGAGCAAGCTGTTAAAGCTTTTGAATGTTTGGCAGATCTAAAAGTCGAGTCTTGTGGTCTTTTTATTCAACCTGTATATAGATTTTTAGCGGCATCTTCGGACGGAATAATTTCTAATCAAAACGCGGTTATTGAAGTAAACTGTCCATTCAAGGCTCGCGAAGCGACTCCATTTGAAGCTACGGGACAAAAATAATTACATTTTTAGAAATTAGGAACAGCGAATTACATTTAAAATCTAGGCACCATTACATGTACCAAATATAGGGACAGTTAAACATAGCTCAGAAAGATGGTAATTAAGTTAGAGCGTTGATTGAAGGAATATACAAAGATGCGCAACGCTATAGTAAAATTGCGTGTCTTTCGGTTAAGTCGTCCCGCAAACCCCTTGGCGAGAAACATCATCGCTGTCTCGGGCTGTTTCGAATCTTGGACCCAAACGACTGATACAATCGCTAGAGATCTCGGATCCAGTTTTCGCTACGTTCAGTGCTATGTAGTGGCGCATCTTTATGTATTCCTTCAATCAACGGTTAGAGTAATTTTATTTTCTCACTTTATTACTTGAAATTATTGATCCTCGTATTTTGAGAAATCTAGAAATTATAGTTTGGTTCGAAAATTGTAGAAATGACTCATTCATAGTATCCCTCGCTACTGTCCAAGTCGTTCGCAATGAGTCATTTCTACAATTTTCGAACCAAACTATAGAGACGTCAAATTGCAGAATTAGTATGTACCTACTGATTGTGACACGTTTAGACAAAACTCTATTTGGCCATTCTTGTTTATTTTCTACACTGCCTATACTTTTGTAAACATTTTTTTTTGTAAAAAACATGTATTCCCAGTAGGCCTACTGGGAATACCGTGAGAAAAAAAACGCGCTTTGCACTCTACCTATAAGGTGGTGCGGAAAGGAGTGCGTTTGACGTTTTGTCTGCCATATACGGTTATTTAAAAAAATTATCGAAACTTTACTGAAAAAAAATTATAGAATGTAAGGTATGAATAAAAAAAAATGATAATATCAATAACAATTAATTGTAAGTTGTTGTTATAAATGATTAGTTCGGAGTCCGCAGAGTTCGTATCTTACCCACGGTGAAATTTTTATATTTGATTTCGCTAACTAACGATACCAGTGTCGACTGTAAAGAATATAATTTTCAATAATTTAAAACATGTGCTACTTAAAGAATATAAATTTTTACATTTTGTAAGAAACACCGGCATTGTTTTTTTTATCAGATTTTAGTTTTCTCTATTACAAAGCATCAATATGTAAAATAAATACAAATGATGGTGAGAAATAATAAGAAGTACAACTTAAAGAATTGATAATCATAAATAATAATAATAAAGTTATATATTTATTGCAGAATAAGATTTAATATCTAATTAATTTCGGAAAATGTCATTAAAATAATTACAAATTACATAAAACGGGAGTCTTAATAAAACTAAATACATACAAGCCTAAAGCATATTCAGAAAGAGCAAAAACAAATTTCGAATAAAGTAGACCGGCCCACCAATATTTTCATGCAATAAATGCAGGAGACAAATATCCCAGATTTATTTGCTTGCCAGTTGACCAGGCATTGCTTCATGTTTCTGTTCGTCTACCTGCATCGTGTAAAAGGTACAGGCATATTAAACTCCGTAAATATATTCAATATATTTCAGGCAACCCGACATACGCCGTTCGGGAATTTTTCTTAAGGAAAGCCCACCCTTAATTATTTGCTAAAAGCTGGCAAATATTCCAAATAGACAACTTGCAAATTGATATACTCGTATTTTAACTATTACATAGGTACATTAGGTATATGTATTTTAAACAACGTAAATGAATTTTTATTGTGTAGGTATAGATAAGAGTAACCAACAACTAACTTCAAAAACTCGCTCGAGTATATAATTATAAATTAGTACGCAACTATCATATAACATAACCTTTGTAAGATCGCAAATCTTCTAATGTGTATTGTGAATAAACCTGCCAATTGTAGAAACTTCAGAATTAGATTGGTATAACTAGGCGCTAGCGTTAAAAATTCGAATTGCATTACAGTATTGACACAACGTGTATATATAGCATATTAATGCGAGACGTCAAAATGCAATATACTCCAACGATGTTCTCCTGATATCAGTAGAGAACATGGGCCGCAATATTTTACAGTTGCTGCAGACCGCCACCGTTTGTAAGCGTAAAGTGTTTGTTACGTACATACGTGCTTCCGTGTTATACAGATATCACGTCATGATATTCCTACTACAAGAAAGGCTATTATAGTCAGCGATCTAGGCGTTCTTGTCGATAATAGATTATTCTTCTCAGAACACTTCAGTTCTATATGCCGTGCATCATCAAGGTCTCTGGGATTCTTAACTAGATCGTGCAGTGGCTTTCAAAATATGCTTGCCCTGAAGACACAATACAATACATTTGTTAGAAGTCAACTTGAGCATGCATAGGGTGATCATTCGTGCCGAATGTTCCGGAACAGTCCCGGATTAAAGCCCCGTGTCCCGTATTAATATATGTCCCGGAAAATGTCACGAATTACATAATTCATCATATCATGTGGATATTATAATATTCGATTAGGTATAATTTACTAGCTGTCCATCAATCTCTTCGAGCTTGAATCGCCTTTCGCGTCCGCTTACAGTTTATTACAGATTCCTGTAAAACGCTAAAAAAAAATCTTATTTTCTAAACTTTTGACACACCTTGTATAGACGCATACTTTTTGCTGTCACGATGACAGGACGAACGACAATATAATTAAGCATATTTACATCAGTTTGACTGTTCATTGTTGAAGTTTTAAGTTTGGGCTTTATTTAGCGTAAAGCTAATACTTGACACTAAAACATTCATACAGACTGACGTGGAAATATCTGTGTTAACATTTTGCTTACATACATTGCAAAAAAGTCCTCTATAATTCATATTTGTTGGGTTATTTTGCGATTCTTATGAAATATTTTATAAAAAATAATACAAAAGGGGAGATTTCATGATTAAAACCAAACTACAAATAATAATTGAATCCATCGAAATAAGATCGCGACACCAACCTGGTACACGATCATCATAAATCATAGGTGATCTATAATGTTTGTCATACAATATTGGTATAAGTAATGTAGATTACTCATTTTGTTTTTATTTTTTTTTAATTTAAGACACAATTATTCTATTGAACACTCGCTCTTATTGTTATTATAGTGTTTCATTAAACTCTTCGAATTAGAATTGCTTCTTCGCGTCCACTTCTTCTCTATAAGTTGTTCTATAAATGTGCCTCTTTGGAAATGTGATCACTGCCAGACGCAAGGGTACATGAATATTAACACTTTTTTTTAATGTAAGTAAAATGTTATTAATTGCTTTTGACTCCTTTGCCTTATTTTATATAACAATGATATTGGAATCTGTATCTGAGGTACTGTTAATGGAGAGTAATTGCAACTGTAGTTCACTTTGCTTTTGTTTATGAATAAAGATTGAATTTAAACAATATATGTCTAATAATGAATTATACATTATTTGACATTTATAATTTGTGGCAAATGAATTTATTTATTAAGAATTTGCCCATAAAATATATAATATTTCTATATAATTTACTGAACGTTGAGTTGACATTTAGAACATTTCGTTGAGTCAGGTTTTGTATAAATCGTGTGCAATTAGCGTAAGACTGTCATAGTCAAGTCAGACTGAAGTTAAGATGCTTAGGTAAATTATTGTCATTCCACTTGTCATCGTGACAGCAGTTCGTTGAAGTGTGTTCGTTCATAATAACATGCGAGAACGAAATGTCACAGTGACAGTGCTTAACCAAATTATCTTTCCAATTGTCGTATGAAATTAACAAAACATGATGAACAGAATGTGTTTTTAAATTTGCTAACATTTAAAAATAGGTACTGTCGCTCTTATATTTTTCAAACGCAATGGAATGTTATTATACCACCGCTGTTTGAGAAAGCTACAGTGTTAGCGAAACGCGTTACAGCATTTACATTTTTGTAAATAAATAGATATAGTGAAGATATAAACAAATTTGTTGTTTTATTTTACGTTGATTTCAATAGATCTTCACCAAGTAAAAGCCACATCTATCCAATTTTCCAAGCAATGGAAAATCCTGCTATGTCGTACCATTTAACAGAAAATGTGCCTCTGATCGGTTGATGACAACCAGCAGTCGCATCCCTTAAGTGCTTGTTTTTATAACAGAATTATTATTAAACAAAATAACATCCGGTTACATCTTTCTTCCAATTTCCTGTAAAACGCGAGCACTGCCATGATGGTTTTTCTAGTGTCCGTTATCATAAACTTTTGACGAATCCCTATATATACATATATGTTTGCGTTATAATTGTCATCATGAAAGCAGTTCAGATGTCATCACGAACTGAAATTGATCGATCGTTTGGACGTTTGATAGCCTGCAATTGAATTTTCGTGCGACTGCCAACGTTAATTAAATGTTAGACGGATTTTTGCCTGTCAATTGTGACGTTTCCTATAATATTTAAGTCAACCTAATGTGGATGTTAAGTTGTCATTGTCAGCTATGCCGACGTACTTTAATATTTAATACAGACATTTTGCGTAGACCCTAGTTAAATTTATCGGTGTTAGAAACGGTAATAGAAAAATGAACTTGGTGACATAGATGTGCCCGTCAATTATTCTTAATTCTGATCAGCACATATAAAAATCAGCTGGATAGTAATGCTTGCTTCATTTTTTTCTGAAGAAGTGATGTTATTGTGTATTAAAGTACTTTGCGATCTTAGAGTAACTAATAATTATTAAATTACCATATATGATGTTTCTGTATCGTATTGTCTTTATATGTAGTAATAGTTCCATTACTAAAATAGTAATTGCCCATTTTACTCTTTAAATCGTTAAATTAAATGTGATATGTATGTATTATGCATTTATGAAAAGTAAAGTGTTACAATTAACATTGATTTTCACGACAATAGGCAACAGAAATAAATTTCTTCTTCTTTATTGTGGCTTTGAGTTAGACTATTTAGTCTTTTACTCTTCATCTGAGAGCGGTGAATCTTGGAATGTTGGAGTTGAATTTGATTAGCTATTGTTTATCTTTATTTTGATTAAGAATTAAAGTAGAACCATTTTAGGTCTTTTGTGTTTGAAATTTTCATTTCCATCATATGCAAGTGCTCTTTTAAGATTTTGATTTGAGTGGTTTTCCATCTGATTTATTGGACGTAATACTTGTTTGTAAAGTAGAATTTTGTTGTTCGTGTTCAGCTGGCTTTTTCTGCCTATAAGAGGCCATAGTTGACATCTTGTTTGTTTGGTTTTGGTTATCGTTTTTGCTATGTGTGTGTTATAATTGAGCTTTATATCCAGGTATATTCCCAGGTATTTAATTTCTCTACTCCATGGTGTAGTGTTGTTGTTGATGGTTATTTCGTTGTCTGATGTTTTCCGATTCCTTTTGAAAGATTATTACTTGGGATTTGTCTTCGTTTATTGTTGTCCTCCATTGTTTGAACCATTTTATCGTGTTGTCTAGGTGCGTTTGGAGTTCCTGTACCGCGTTCGTCGGACATCTTGATGTTGAGAGCAGTGCCGAAATAAATTTCTATGACGTTCGTTCAGACAATAGACAATAGACTATATAAGAATCGGTGTTATTGGGTTTGTCAATTTTGAAGTTTTCCGGCAAGTGTAATTGTGATTTAAAATTGATTGGCCACTTTAAGGATTAACTTTAAACTTTTTCGAAAACCGTCACTGCGTCAGAGGTTAATTGATGTTTATATAAGTTCCTCCTATAAACTTCAAATCTGCGAGACCTAATTGTCAAATTGAATATCATTGTTGAAATATGTAAATGTGGCAATTGGATTTAATATTTTCTGCATTAAAGATCAATTTTATTGTGATTAACATTTTAATTTTATTGACAATTTATAGTAATATAGCGGAAAGGATGGAGATATTTTATTATGTGTTGGTAATAATAATAATACATATCTAATAGGTTTCACATTTCATCAATCAAAAACCACTCTTGAACTTTGCATTTTTTCATTTCCTTAACATTACATATTCACATCGTGTCTGCTCATAGCGCCCATGTAAATGTCTGATAGAAGATATTGAACTTGTAAATTTAGAGTCTCTAGTCGTCAAAAAGAAAAAAGAAAGAAAATATTGTTCCCTTCTTTTCGCTTCGCGTATGTTCTCAGGTGATTAGCCAAATAAATTCACTTTTCATTACCAAACTGTCCAACATTTGCCGACTTTATGGCTTTAAAGTTTCACAACACGTCGATGATAGTGACTGTTCTTCCTCGATATTTTTTCGATAGCACATCTCTTTATCGTCACATCTTTGGTGTTTTCAGTATTTAGTCCGGTCAGGTCACAGTATTTTTGAGATGACATACCAAGTCGATTGCACCACCGAGACTATTATTGCAGTGAATTCTGACGTTTCCCAGTAAGTGTTATCGCCTATTGATCGTCTTGATGGTTCATAACTCGAATTGAAGTTTCATCGCAAGTCAAACGTTAGATGGATTTTTTGTATATAAGTGTTAAAGTTTCCTGTTACTTTAAAGGATATTCTTACACTTAAACTTAATTACATATCAACATGTCAAATTATAGGATTGCGTACTGAAAAATTAAAAATACGAATCACTTCTGTTTCATTTCCTGCTTTTAAGTATACACTTTTCTTAGAAAAGATGCTAAATTAATGATCGATGAATTTAATGTAATTTAGTATATATACTCTTCAAATTCTTTAATTCTATTTGGATATTTCCAGTATTTAATGAATGAAACCTGCAAACTTTTAAGACTGTCATTTCTAAGTGTATAAACATATTCATATGTAGTTACTGACCTTGTGGGTTTCAATTCTTTCAACTTTAATTTACAGCCATACCAAAAAATCGAGAAACTACTTCTGTATCATTTCCTTCGGATCAGTTCCCGTATATATTCTCAAATAAAAGGTAAATTCATGTTTGATTAAATTAATGCCGTTTAGTATATTCTTTAGTGCTTACGTATTTGATTCCCTCGATCTAGATATTTACTTGCCTTAGATTTTTCCAGTATTTAATGACAAAACTTGCAAACGTTTAAAACTGTAATTTGTAAATGTTATACGGTATATATTCATATGTAGTTAGTGACCCTGTATTGTCAATTATTTCCACCTTAATTTACGACAGGGGTCGTTTGTTTTAGAAATTTACTTGCCTTAGATTTTTCCAGTATTTAATGACAAAACTTGCAAACGTTTAAAACTGTAGTTTGTAAATGTTATACGGTATATATTCATATGTAGTTAGTGACCCTGTATTCATAAGGCAGATTTCATTAAAAAACAACTAAAAACATACGGTATAACTATTTTCGGTACGCTATTTCTGAAAATAAGGGAGCTAATTAGAATTTAGATCCGTATAATATTTGTCCCTGTGAACAGTTGATTTCACTGCTACAGCTCACTGGTTTGACGTAATGTCAGATTATGTGTATGTATTAAAAAATCGTATGGCATATCGGCAACAACTCTAACCATAATACATAAAATTGTCGGAGTATCTATGTCATTCATAATGTTAATTTAATTTTTATGATACCGCATACGCTTCTTCTTTTTAGTTGGTTAGGTTGTATTCACTATTACCTATACTATTTACGGTATTTTAATTTCTATATGAATGAATGACAGTGGACGATAATTATGTAGTTAACTTTGCTATTGTAATGAATGAAGATTAAATTTAAAGAAATATCTCTAGAAATGGATTATACATTATGGTGGCAAATGAATTTATTTATTAAGACTTTGCCCACAAAGCGAACAATATTCCTATATAATTTGATGAACGCTGATATTTAAAATTTTTTTATTGACATTCAGGTTTTGTATCAGTTGTGTACATCTAGTCCAAGGTGAACGTCGACAGATCAAAAAAAACAAAATTAATTGAATGTTGTTTCACGTTATTAGTTCTATAAAATTGGTACTACGCTTTGTGTCAAGTTTACGATTGAAATAGTGTATAATTCAAATTTTCTGACAGACTGTCATCGTAACGATATTTCGATGACAGATACCTATGACAATGAAAAGTCAGACAGCTGATGTTTAACCACAATTGTCGTTCCACCTGTCATCGTGACAATAGTTCGTTGAACTGTATTTGTTCACACATAAACTTGCGAGAACGAAATGTCAGACTAACTTAATAAAACATGTTTTAAACTTACAGGTCATTGAGAGAATTAATTAATTTTCATATTACGCTTTAATAATATACTTTCTAAAACGCAATCGAAAATCTTGCTGGCTCCTATACAGTTGATGCTAGACACTTTCGTACCATTTAACCAAAAATGTACTTCTGATTAGTTGGTGCCAACCAGCTAGTCGCACACCTTAAATACTTGCTTTTATAACTGAATTGGTAAACGAAATGACATACATGCTTATGGGAATCTTATTTGATGTATTTATTTTATTTCGAAGTGCTTCGGACACATCTGACAAATAAAGAAAAGTCGCCCTATTATTTGTATGTAGAGAGATCGATGAGAAATGTTATTAAATGATCCCATTCGTAAAATGGTTTAAATTTATATAATTATAACTTGAACACTGATACATTTCCAACATTCTGTTGACATTTAGGTTTTGTATAATTCGTGTGCATCTAACGTAATTTGACAGGCCCAAATGGCAAAACTCAGATGGTTCTTCTTTATATAAGCTTGCTTGAAGTTCTTCGTTGTATGAAATTTACATTTCGATGACATATATAATGAATAGAGTGTCATTGTATTTATTAATATATCTTAATAAAAGATAGCAAAATCGTTATATTTATTACTGTACTTACGTGCGACAATACACTTTAAGTTTATTTTATCATATCCGTCGGCATTTTGTTCATATATTCATATAGAAAAGAAATAGGAACGATTGATAATAATAACACTAATATGTATCTGAAAGGTACCACGTTTCAATTAAAAATACACTTCCTCTCCGTAATATCTTTATTTGTCGGCCTTCTGACATTTAAACTTGACACCCGATGGATGAACGTGAATATATATATAGTCATTAATGACACGCAAACTCGTCATCGCGAGATTTTTTTACCCTGCAGAAAAGCCTTAAATGAATCGCACCTTCGTCAGCGACAGATTTGGCACGTGGACAGTGCACTCAATCGTCGCGGAAAAGTCCACTCTTTTGGTTTCCAACCCTCTTTCCGCACTCTAAACCTCGACGGCCTGAAATTTCTTCGTCAATGTGAAACTTTTACAATTCTTTCGCGCGTGCCTGTCATACCTGACATTTTTACGATTTTGATCGGTTGTCACGTGAATCGTCATGACGTAAGCCATTTTTCTGTTAAAACACCGAATGCACGCTCCTCTTCAACGGGCGATATCTCTGCACACGCTCCACTTAGAAGGAAAAACTCTCCGTCGAGGAACAATTCAAGGTCGTCGGTAACTTCACGCCAAAGGGCAGCTTTCAATTTTGCGTATCCAGAGACGAGTTCTTCCCCCCGCGTACCCAATTTTCGTCGATTTTGACCGGGTGTGGTTGCCATTGACTACTCGGCTTTTAGTATATATAACTAGCTCTAACGTCCGCTTACAGCGGGTCCTCCGCTTACAACGGGTCCTCCGCTTACAGCGGGTCCTCCACTTACAGCGGGTCCGGCAATCTCTTTTAGTTTGAATCGCTTTCTCGCGTCCGCTTACAGCTTTTTCATAGTTTCCTGTAAAAAGCAATCACTGTCATGACGCCTTTTAGAATGTCCGATCTTATTAAATTTTGACGCACCCCTGTATATACATATATTTCGTGAGGCCAATAGTATATTTTCTTCAAAATTCTTCTCGAACGGTTTTTTACACAAACCGGTACACGCTCAAGAGCGAGAAAGGTAAATTTATGTTAAACATAAGTCATGTTAATGTATCCAAAGAAACAATGAGCTCAAAGAGCACAACATTTTCATCGAGACAGTTTACAATACTATTTTGATGTGATAGTGGAAAAGTATGTCAACCTTTTCGAAGTCTACTGTCGTTAAGAAAAAAGCACAAAATGATAATAAAAGAAAGAAGCCCAATTTTTAAATTTAAGCCCTATTGAAGCGCCATTCCTGTAAAAGACGCTTTTTAAAATGTCCACTTTTATAAACTTTTGAAGCACCCATGTATATACATATATTTTGTTAAGCCAATAGGATATTTTATTTAGAATGTTTCTCGAACTGTTTTTGACATAAATCGGTACACACTCAAGAGCGAGAAAGTTAATTTAATGTTAAACATAAATCATGTTAAATTATCCAAAGACACAATGAGATCAAAAAGCGCAACATTTTTATTAAGACAGTGTACAATACTATTTTGATGTGAAAGTGTAAAGACTGTCAACCTTTTCAAAATCCACTATCGTTAATAAAGGAGCACGAAATAATAATAAAAGTAAAAAGCCCAAGCTTTAAATTTAAGCCCTTTTTTTTAAATTGAAGCCCTATTGAAGCGCCTTTCCTGTAAAAAGCGAGCACTGGCATGACGATTTTTAGAATGTCCACTTTTATAAACTTTTGAAGCACCCCTGAACATACATTAATTTTGTGAAGCCAATTGTATATTTTATTTAAAACTCTTTTCGAATTGCTTTTTACACAGACCGGTACACACTCAAGAGCGAGAAAGGTAGTTTATGTTAAAATATCCAAACACACAATAAGATGAAAAAGCGCAACATTTTTATTAAGACAGTTTACAATACTATTGTGATGCGAAAGCGTAAAAGCTTTGCAACCTTTTCGAAATCCACTATCGTTAATAAAACAGCACAAAACAATAATAAAAGTAGAAAGCCCAAGTTTTAAATGTAAGCCCTATTAAAGCGCCTCTCCTGTAAAAGGCGATCACTGGCATGACCCTTTTTAGAATGTCCACTTTTATAAACTTTTGAAACACCCCTGTACATACATAAATTTTGTGAAGCCAATTGTATATTTTATTTAAAATTCTTCTCGAATTGTTTTATACACAAACCGGTACACACTCAAGAGCGAGAAAGGAAATTTAATGTTAAACATAAGTCATTTTAAAGTATCCAAAGACACAATGACCTCAAAAAGCGCAACATTTTTATTAAGACAGTTTACAATACTATTTTGATGCGAAAGTGTAAAAGCCTTTCAACCTTTTCGAAATCCACTATCGTCAATAAAAGAGCACAAAATAGTAATAAAGTAGCCCATGTTTTAAATTGATACCCTATTGAAGCGCCTTTCCTGTAAAAGGCGATCACTGGCATGACGCTTTTGAGAATGTCCACTTTTCTAAACTTTTGAAACACCTTTGTACATACATAAATTTTGTGAAGCCAATTGTATATTTTATTTTAGTTATAGCGTCGTAGATAAGTGATTGTGAAATACCAACAGTAGTTTGCTCTTTTAATTGCAGTAATAAAAAAAATACCCACAGTTTTTATAGCAATTTATGAAGAAGGTGACCAGTCAATAATATTAGTGGTAGGTATTACAATATATAATTTATTGGAAATTGAATGAAATTTAACATGCAGACCTAATCAGGTATACTTTATGCTTGTCAGCGACGTAAGAGTTTCAGTTGCTCTGCTTATCCATAGTATTTGTTTGGATTCCTAAATGCAGTAATGATTAGCAAAATAAAATTGACGTAGTATATGCTAGTAGTAATTCTAGTTAGTAAAATACCTGTATGCAATGCCCTTTAAATTACCTAATGGATGCACACTTCCTAGGCCCTGTAGTATTTTTAGCAAACGATAACTATTAGATATTTCGCTGTGTACATAGCAGTCACCCTTTATTAAGATGTAAACAGATCAGTGTTAGTATTGTCAATCGGAATGAATTTATATTTCTATAGATGTTGTCCATATTTAACTCAACATTTCTTTTTGTAATTTCGACTTCGGATTTGTGTACAGCGACCCCAAAACCCTCCTTATACCAACCAAATTTTACCCAAATCTGAGGACGTTTTGAAGAACCTTGCCGCCGCCATAAGAGATCCGTCATTTTGATTTTCGAAATGTTGAATTTAAATTTGTGATCAACGACCCCAATAACCCCCATATGCCTATTTCAGCTATGGTTAAAATACAATAAACATATTAGTTTATCGATAATAATTTTTGTAGTGCTTAGGGGTAGATTGCAACCCCTTGAACTTGAAATATAAATGTTTCTCCACTTCTGCTATGGTTAGTAGTAGATAAGCATTTTAAATAACCCCTAATATAAGTTTTAGTGAAATAAGGTGGTGTGTAGGCGATTATTTTGGTGACTGTGATGTGAGATATTAATATGTTATATGTTATATATAGTTAAAAATTGATTAACATTTTTATTTAGCACCAAACGATTTTTTAGTGCTTACGGGTAGATTGCACCCTGTTGAACAGCGTGCAAGAGATTATTTTGGGTTTTTGATGTGAGATATAAATGTTTCTCAACTAAGCTGTGGCTATAATTCGATAAATAAAGCAGTTTAACAGTAATCATTTCTTTAGTGCCTTAGGGGTAGATTGAACCCGCTTGAATGGCATGTAAAGAGTTTATATTGGTGGTCGTACTATGACATATGAATGTTTTTTTAATTTAGCACCAAATAAATTTTTAGTGATTTTGGGCAGAGATTATTTTGGTGGTCGTGACGTGAGATATTAATGTGTCTAGTTCTGCTGTGATTAGAAATCAAGTGACTGACTGACACATTAAAATTAAGACATATTGTACGTGAGCATGTAGCATTAGTGATCAAGGAAGGCTGCGTGATACACAAATTATTGGTATTTCCTATCTCCAAAATTCGAAAATGTCAACCTGAAGAAATTCAAGCAAGGACGTGTAAACGGCAAAAGTTACTTTGAGTCCCATAACATTGCATTTATATACGTTCCTTATATTTTCTATTATTACATATGACCTGTAAAAAAAGTTATTTATTATACAAGGGAAAGAAGTATTAGATTTTAGCTCGAGATAATGACAAAATACCGAGAGCTAAAATCTAATGTTTTTTCCCGTGTATAATACACTATTTTTTTCTGTGACAGGAAAAAAGACGATTTAATAATGATAAAATAGACTCAGAAAATCAATCGATGTGACATTTGAAGTTTTAAATTGGTAGGCTGTTGTACTTATAGCAGCATTACACCTGCGTTGCTAAGGAAATCTGTAAAGTATTAAAATATTTGTCAATTTAATTTTGTGTTTGGTTGGGAACTTAGGTTGATTTTTAGTTAATTTGATTGGAAGGTGAAAAAGAAATGCAGTTCTTTCTCGGAGACGGTGCTATTGGCATACATAAGTAAATGCAACTTTTTGTATAATAAAATATATTAAAATTAAATGTCCGTGTTCTTACATATCCGGAAGAAAAGTACTAATTTTTTTCCCGGGGAAAAAATGAGTACTTTTTTCTTGGCTTATAAAGTGACATTTTGTTTATTTACAACCATACGCGTAATGTTGGCATTTCTGACTTTTTAAAAGTTGGGAAGTGTGACTTTGTTCACGTTTACTTCCCGCCCTCTTATTACTACCCTCATTTACTTCCCGCCCTCTATTACTGCCCTCATTTCTTAACCTCAATGACAATCACAAAACTGTCAACTCGATATGTCAAAACCTTATCGGAATTTTTATCACAAATAATTATTAATTGTATGGTTGTAAATAAAATTAATTGTTACATTAGAATTATTGGAAGCTTGAACCCATGCAGATCGACCGCCCTGCTATTGCTGATATGAAGATATAGTGATTTCATGTCCCTCTCCATTCGAGCTAAGATATACGGATTGCTACGGGAAGACAGTTTCCCTCAGTTCCAGTGGAATGCAGTCCTTGAAGACTTTACTACTCAACATATTTTTATAATCTATTCACCAAAAAAACCGACGTACATTTATTTAACGTTTACGCTAGAACATCACAAATCTGACAATTCAATACGTCAAAACTTTCACCGGAATTTTTATTACAAATAAATATAATAATTATGGTTGTAAATAAAATAGTATACAAACCTCGGTGAAAAGTTTCATTCCTGTCTCGAGATAAAATGAACCTCGACGCTTCGCGTCTCGGTTAACTACTTAAGCTCTCGACAGTAATGAAACACTTTCCACCTCGGTATGTAATATACTTTATTTACAACCATACGCGTAATGTTGGCATTTCTGACTTTTTAAAAGTTGGGAAGTGTGACTTTGTTCACGTTTACTTCCCGCCCTTTTATTACTGCCCTCATTTACTTCCCGCCCTCTATTACTGCCCTCGTTTCTTAACCTCAATGTCAATCACAATTTAAAACTGTCAACTCGATATGTCAAAACCTTATCGGAATTTTTATCACAAATAATTATTAATTATATGGTTGTAAATAAAATTAATTGTTACATTAGAATTATTGGAAGCTTGAATACATGTAGATAGGCCGCCCTGCTATTGCTGATATGAAGAAATAGTGGTTTCTTGTCCTTCTCCATTCGAGCCAAGATATCTGGATTGCTACGGGAGGACAGTTTCCCTCAGTCCAAGTGGAGTGCAGACCTTGAAGGCTTTACTACTCAACATTTCTTTTATAATCTATTCACCGAAAAAAAGTGGCGTATATTTATTTGACGTTTACGCTAGATCATCACAAATCTGACAACTCAATATGTCAAAACTTTTACCGGAATTTTTATCACAAATAAATATAATTATGGTTGTAAATAAAATAGTATACAAACCTCGGTGAAAAGTTTCATTCCTGTCTCGAGATAAAGTTAACCTCGACGCTTCGCGTCTCGGTTAACTACCTAATCTCTCGACAGTAATGAAACACTTTCCACCTCGGTATGTAATATACTAATACCTGTTAAGAAAGATAAAATGTCAAACTTTTCCCGTCACAGAAAAAAAGTTATAAAAATACATTCGAGTCGTCTTGGCAACAGACTCGGTAAAAGTACGAACTAAAGACGACGATTGAATACCACTACAAATTTCGATTAGCCGGAACAATTTCAAAATGATAAATTTAAAGTAATTAATCAATATTTCTGGATGTATACCTTCCCATAGTAAAATACTATTACATGAAAGCCAGTTACAAATTAAATATTATAAATAAAGGTATTAAATATTACTTTCCTACACCTATATTTTACATACCATTTGGCTGTACTGTTTTAAAATTTTAGATGACAATTATAACAAACGTTAACAAATAATTATAACAAATGTCAAAAGGTGTACAAATATTATTATTTATGACAGTCCTGAAATGTATTTTGTAGGTTATATAACATGACAGGTAAAATTTTGCAACATCTAATATTTGACGTCATTTTAATTTAGTGGCGCATGTCGGTTGCGAGAGCGACTCAACTATAGGAACAGTTTGTTGAAAAACAAAAGACTTGCATCTGCGGTCATAAAATGTATTATCAATTATATTGTAACAGTATAAGATATTGCAATTTCAACTGCCATATTTCAGACAATTTAACTTGCACCAAATTTCTGTAGCATGAATAAGGCCAGAAACTTTGATTGAAAAATCATATCCCAACTGTTTACTAAAAACTATACGTTTTAACGGGTTCTTTGTCTAAATTTCCTAAATCAAAGAGGGTTGATTGAGAAAACCGTGTTTCCATAATTTTGACTTACAAAAAGTTATGTTCTGAAGGAATCGGTTCGATCTTTGTAGTGCCAATTATAATTATTATTTTAAAATTTAACTACACGTTAACGAACACACTATTCATTCAAACCCAATTAAATCAGGAGTACTTAATATAGTATCTGCATAAGGACCTGCCAGCTTCTGTAGAATTTCTTCAATGTTTTCAATTTCACATGTAACTTTTAAATGTAGTTTTAATATGTTAATGACATATCAGAGTGAGTCTAAAATATATTCATCTAAAATTAAGTTTTAATAAGGTGCTGTTAAACGCAATTACAAATAAAAATCCAAATCTCCTAAGTTATGCGCACGTGTAAGTAATCCCAATTACTGTTTAATATTTTATCAGGTTTGGTAAAACACCGGTTAAATATCTTCATGTAATAACGTTCTTAATCAATGATTAGCGCCAACCGGTTTTTGCAAAAACGTACTATCCCGTATTTTATTTAATGAGTACGCTAATCGGCATTTTAATCGGAATTGAAAAAACCGGCCCTCAATTGAACTTAATCAACTAATACAGTGCAATAATATAAATAATTAAAAATACGTCTAAATTTGCCGTTGTAGTTGGTAGGGCGTTTTAATGTGGAAGGTTACATTCAAATATTATGTCAACTTTAAAGAAACATGCGCCAATAATTTTGAGGACATTAAATTTGAGATATTGCAAAATTTTACCTGTCAAGTATCCTACCTACACATGCCATTTCGAGACTTATAAATACACCTTTTGACATTAATCATAATAACCTTTTGAAGTTTGTCATTCAAGCAACACAAATTTGTCTGCAATTACCGTTTCCCGTAGAACGCGATCACTGTCATGACGCTTTTTAGAAAGTCCGATTCTATAAACTTTTGAACCAGTCCTGTATATACATAAATTTAGTGGTGCCAATCGTATATATTATTTAGAACACTGAAGAGCGAGAAGGATAATTTAATGTTAAACATAAATCATGTTAAAGTTACCAAGGAAGAATGTGCTCAGATCCAAGCACTTTTCGATGAACCTTTCCGCCATATTACATTTGCCATGTTGTTTTTTTGACATTTTGACTTTGGATTCGTGATCGGCGACCTGAAACACCCCCGTATCTAAAATTTCACATTCCTACGTCAATTTTCAAAAAAACTTCCGCCATTTTGTTTTTTTTTGACATTTTGACTGTGGATTCGTGATCGGCGACCTGAGGCACCCCCGTATCTAAAATTTCACATTCATACGTCAATTTTCAAAAAAACTTCCGCCATTTTGTTTTTTTTGACATTTTGACTTTGGATTCGTGATCGGCGACCTAAGACACCCCCGTATCTAAAATTTCACATTCATACGTCAATTTTCAAAAAAACTTCCGCCATTTTGTTTTTTTTTGACATTTTGACTTTGGATTCGTGATCGGCGACCTAAGACACCCCCGTATCTAAAATTTCACATTCATACGTCAATTTTCAAAAAAACTTCCGACATTTTGTTTTTTTTTGACATTTTGACTTTGGATTCGTGATCGGCGACCTAAGACACCCCCGTATCTAAAATTTCACATTCATACGTCAATTTTCAAAAAAACTCCGCCATTTTGTTTTTTTTTGACATTTTGACTTTGAATTTGTGATCGGCATCCGCACACAGCGCCGTATCTAAAATTTCACATTCATACGTCAATTTTCAAAAAATCTTCCTCCATTTTGTTTTCTTTTTGACATTTTGACTTTGGATTCGTGATCGGCTACCTAAGACACCCCCGTATCTAAAATTTCACATTCGTACGTCAATTTTAAAAATATCTTCTGCCATTTTGTTTTTTTTTTAACATTTTGACTATGGATTGGTGATCGGCGTCCCCAGACACACCCGTATCTAAAATTTCGCATTCATACGTCAATTTTCAAAAAATCTTCGGCCATTCTTTTTTTTTGACATTTTGTCTTTGGATTAGTGATCGGCGACATAAGACACCCCCGTATCTGAAATTTCACATTCGTACGTCAATTTAGAATTAGTGACAGGCGACCGTAAAAACTCCCAGTTTTACTTTTAATCAGAATAGAGAGAAATTGATTTCAGCCAACTCCGCCCACCGTGCACGTTTGCGTAATCGTTTCAATAAAATTATTTCGTAGGGGCACATAAATGTCAATCCTGCTGCTTTTCCCCTTTGAGGAAATACGCGTTCTGAAATTTACGTATTTTAATTCAAAATATTGCTCGACAACACCTGTATAGATGAAAGGTATTAAATCAAGCGGGACCGCTATGTATTGTGTGAACATGCCGAACATTCACCGGACCGTAATACATTGATCGGCATTGCACATGAGAATCTGTTATTATTCTTCGCCCGTCCGGAATACATTGATATAAGTGCATGTTGAATCGGCCATTTTTCTGAAAAAATCCACCCGCAAACGAACTTCAAACTGTTCATGCCCTTGGTTGCGTGCGACCGTCGACTCGCAATAGGAATGCAGAAGGTCCCCAGAAGTCGGTTCCTTAAATCCCCGGGTCCTGTTGGACCCTCGCGACCTTCAAAATTTCGTATTTCACGCTTAAATGTGAATATGCGGATACCACTCAGTTGCCTGTCAGTTTGACGTTTCTAGCGATTTTCAACGTATTTCACGTGAATTTTCCATCCGCCAGCGCCGTTTGTCAGATTTGTTCGCCACGCCCGAATGCCGACTTTTGCACGCTCCTCTCTTGGACGGCGGATATCTCTGCACGCGCACCGAAAAAAAGGAAAATCTCTCCGTCGAGGAACAATTTAATGTCACCCGCAAGTCCACCCGCCAAGACGGCCTTTAATTCCGCGTATCCAGGGACGAGTACTGCGCCCAAATCCACCAATTTCAAGTCGTTTTTGAGCCGTCCGATCGGTAACCATGGTGATTCGGTTAAGCCGTCTTTTCTCGAGAAATTAACACGAAACGGCCGTGCGCTTTTATAGTATATAACTAGCTCTAACGTCCGCTTACAGCGGGTCCTCCGCTCACAGCAGGTCCTCCGCTTACAGCGGGTCCTCCGCTTCCAGCGGGTCCGTCAATCTCTCTTAGTTTGAATCGCTTTTATCGCGTCCGCTTACAGCTTTTTCATAGTTTCCTGTAAAAGCAATCACTGTCATGACGCATTTTAGAATGTCCGATTTTATTAACTTTTGACGCACTCCTGTATATACATATATTTCATGAAGCCAATAGTATATTTTATTTAGAATTCTTCTCGAACGGTTTTTTACACAAACCGGTACATACTCAAGAGCGAGAAAGGTAAATTAATGTTAAACATAAGTCATGTTAAAATATCTAAAGAAACAATGAGCTTAAAGAGCACAACATTTTCATCGTTATCGTTCATCTCGTTAAGAACAAAGCACAAAATAATATGAAAAGTAAAAAGCCCAAGTTTTAATTTTAAGCCCTATTGAAGCGTCTTTCCTGTAAAAAACGCTTTTTAGAATGTCCACTTTTATAAACTTTTGAAGCACCCCCGTATATACATATATTTTGTCAAGCCAATAGGATATTTTATTTAAAATTCTTCTCGAACTGTTTTTGACATAAACCGGTACACACTCAAGAGCGAGAAAGGTAATTTAATGTTTAACATAAGTCGTGTTAAAGTATCCAAATACACATTGAGATCAAAAAGCGCAACATCTTTATTTGATGTGAAAGTGTAAAAGCCTGTCAAGCTTTTTGAAATCCACTATCGTTAATAAAGGAGCACAAAATAATAATAGAAGTAAAAAGCCCAAGTTTTAAATTGAAGCGCCTTTCCTGTAAAAAGCGATCACTGGCATGACGCTTTTTAGAATGTCCACTTTTATACACTTTGAAGCACCCCTGTATATACATATATTTTCTTAAGCCAATAGGACGTTTTATTTAAAATTCTCGAACTATTTTTAACACAAACCGGTACACACTCAAGAGCGAGAAAGGTAATTTAATTTTAAACATGTCATGTTAAGGTATCCAAAGGTATAATGAGATCAAAAAGCCCAACATGTTGATTGAGACAGTTTACAATACTATTTTGATGTGAAAGTGTAAAAGCCTGTCAACCTTTTCAAAATCCACTATCATTAATAAAGGAGCACGAAATAATAATAAAAGTGAAAAGCCCAAGTTTTAAAGTGAAGCCCTATTGAAGCGCCTTTGCTGTAAAAAGCGATCACTGGCATGACGCTTTTTCGAATGTCCACTTTTATAAACTTTTGAAACACCCCTGTACATACATAAATTTTGTAAAGCCAATAGTATATTAAAATTCTTCCCGAACTGTTTTTGACACAAACCGGTACACACTCAAGAGCGAGAAAGGTAATTTAATGTTAAAGTATTCAAAGACACAATAAGATCAAAAAGGTCAACATCTGTATCAAGACAGTTTACAATACTATTTTGATGTGAAAGTGCAAAAGTCTGTCAATCTGTTCGCAATCCACTATCGTTAATAAAGGAGCACAAAACATTAATAAAAGTAGAAAGCCCAAGTTCTAAATGTAAGCCAAAGCGCCTTTTCTGTAAAAGGCGATCACTGGAATGACTCATTTCAGAATATCCACTTTTATAAACTTTTGAAACACCCCTGTATATACATATATTATGTTAAGCGAATAGGATATTTTGTTTAAAATTCTTCTCGAACTGTTTTTCACACAAACTGCTACACACTCAGGAGCGAGAAAGGTAATTTAATGTTAAACATAAGTCATGTTAAAGTATCGAAAGAAACAATGAGCTCAAAGAGCGCAAAATTTTCATTGAGACAGTGTACAATACTATTCTGATGTTTTCGAATCTACTATCGTTAAGAAAAAATGAAGTGTTTAATTTAAGGCCTGTTCAATCACGTTTTGAAGAATCGCTAAATTGAAGACGTAATAAGCGACAACAAGCATACCCGTATCCGGAATTTCACAA
This sequence comes from Amphimallon solstitiale, assembly GCA_963170755.1. Lineage (NCBI taxonomy): Eukaryota > Metazoa > Arthropoda > Insecta > Coleoptera > Scarabaeidae > Amphimallon > Amphimallon solstitiale. Next base: position 2,071,891 of record OY720680.1, on the reverse strand, counting down.
ACATTCATCAATTTTCAAAAAACTCATGCACCAATTTGTTTTTTTTTTGACATTTGGCTATGGATTTGTGATCAGCTACCTAAGACAGCCCCGTATCTAAAAGTTCACATTTATACGTTAATTTTCAAAAAATTCTTTCGCCATTTTTTTTTGATATTTTGACTTTGGATTTGTGATCGGGGATCTAAGGCACCCCCGAATCTAAAATTTCACATGCATACGTCAATTTTCAAAAACTCTTCTGCCATTTTGTTTTTTTTGAGATTTTGACTTTGGATTTGTGATGGGTGACCTAAGACGCCCCCATATCTAAAATTTCACATTCCTACGTCAATTTTCAAAAAACTCTTTCTCCATTTTGTCTTTTTTTCACATTTTGACTACGGATTCGTGATCGGTGACATAAGGCACCGCCGTGTCTAAAATTTCGTATTTATACGTCAATTTTCAAAAAACTCGTCCGCCATTTTGTTTCCTTTGTCATTTTGACTATGGACTGGTTATCGGCGTCCGCACACACCCCCGTATCTAAAATTTCGTATTTATACGTCAATTTTCAAAAAACCCGTCCGCTATTTTGCTTTTTTGACATTTTGACTTTGGATTTGTAATCTACGCCCGCACACACCCCCGTACCTAAAATTTCACATTCATACGTCAATTTAAAAAAAAACCCGTCCGCCATTTTGTTCTTTTGACATTTTGACTTTGGATCTGTAATCGGCGTCCGCACACACCCCCGTATCTAAAATTTCACATTCATATGTCAATTTTCAAAAAACCCGTCCGCCATGTTGTTTTTTTTGGCATTTTGACTTTGGATCTGTAATCGGCGTCCGCACACACCCCCGTATCTAAAATTTCACGTTCATACGTCAATTTTCAAAAAATGTCCGCCATTTTGTTTTTTTTTGACATTTTGACTATGAATTTGTAATCGGCGTCTGCCATTTTGTTTTTTTTTTTGACATTTTGACTATGGATTTGTAATCGGCGTCCGCACACACCCCGTATCTAAAATTTCACGTTCATACGTCAATTTTCAAAAAACCGTTCGCCATTTTGTTTTTTTTCACATTTTGACTTTGGAACTGTAATCGGCGTCCGCACACACCCCCCCCCGTATCTAAAATTTCACGTTCATACGTCAATTTTCAAAAAACCTGTCCGCCATTTTGTTTTTTTTGACATTTTGACTATGGATTTGTAATCGGCGTCCGCACACACCCTCGTATCTAAAATTTCGCATTCATACGTCAATTTAAAAAAAAACCGTCCGCCATTTTGTTCTTTTGACATTTTGACTTTGGATCTGTAATCGGCGTCCGCACACACCCCCGTATCTAAAATTTCACATTCATATGTCAATTTTCAAAAAACCCGTCCGCCATGTTGTTTTTTTTGGCATTTTGACTTTGGATCTGTAATCGGCGTCCGAACACACCCCCGTATCTAAAATTTCACGTTCATACGTCAATTTTCAAAAAATGTCCGCCATTTTGTTTTTTTTTGACATTTTGACTATGAATTTGTAATCGGCGTCTGCCATTTTGTTTTTTTTTTTGACATTTTGACTATGGATTTGTAATCGGCGTCCGCACACACCCCGTATCTAAAATTTCACGTTCATACGCCAATTTTCAAAAAATGTCCGCCATTTTGTTTTTTTTGACATTTTGACTATGAATTTGTAATCGGCGTCTGCCATTTTCTTTTTTTTTGACATTTTGACTATGGATTTGTAATCGGCGTCCGCACACACCCCCGTATCTAAAATCTCACGTTCATACGTCAATTATCAAAAAACCCGTCCGCCATTTTGTTTTTTTTGACATTTTTTTCACTATGGATTTGTAATCGGCGTCCGCACACACCCCCGTATCTAAAATTTCACGTTCATACGTCAATTTTCAAAACCCCTTCGCCATTTTGTTTTTTATCACATTTTGACTTTGGAACTGTAATCGGCGTCCGCACACACCCCCCCGTATCTAAAATTTCACGTTCATACGTCAATTTTCAAAAAACCCGTCCGCCATTTTGTTTTTTTTGACATTTTGACTATGGATTTGTAATCGGCGTCCGCACACACCCTCTTATCTAAAATTTCGCATTTATACGTCAATTTAAAAAAAAATCCGTCCGCCATTTTGTTCTTTTGACATTCTGACTTTGGATCTGTAATCGGCGTCCGCACACACCCCCGTATCTAAAATTTCACGTTCATATGTCAATTTTCAAAAAACCCGTCCGCCATGTTGTTTTTTTTTGGCATTTTGACTTTGGATCTGTAATCGGCGTCCGCACACACCCCCGTATCTAAAATTTCACGTTCATACGCCAATTTTCAAAAGATGTCCGCCATTTTGTTTTTTTTTGGGCATTTTGACTTTGGATCTGTAATCGGCGTCCGCACACACCCCCGTATCTAAAATTTCACGTTCATACGCCAATTTTCAAAAGATGTCCGCCATTTTGTTTTTTTTTGACATTTTGACTATGAATTTGTAATCGGCGTCTGCACACCCCCCCATATCTAAAATTTCACGTTCATACGTCAATTTTCAAAAAACCCGTTCGCCATTTTGTTTTTTTTTTTGACATTTTGACTATGGATTTGTAATCGGCGTCCGCACACACCCCCCCGTATCTAAAATTTCACGTTCATACGTCAATTTTCAAAAAACCCGTCCGCCATTTTGTTTTTTTTGACATTTTGACTATGGATTTGTAATCGGCGTCCGCACACACCCTCTTATCTAAAATTTCACGTTCATACGTCAATTTTCAAAAAACCGTTCGCCATTTTGTTTTTTTCACATTTTGACTTTGGAACTGTAATCGGCGTCCGCACACACCCCCCCGTATCTAAAATTTCACGTTCATACGTCAATTTTCAAAAAACCCGTCCGCCATTTTGTTTTTTTTGACATGTTGACTATGGATTTGTAATCGGCGTCCGCACACACCCTCGTATCTAAAATTTCGCATTTATACGTCAATTTAAAAAAACACCCGTCCGCCATTTTGTTCTTTTGACATTTTCACTTTTGATCTGTAATCGGCGTCCACACACACCCCCGTATCTAAAATTTCACGTTCATATGTCAATTTTCAAAAAACCCGTCCGCCATGTTGTTTTTTTTGGCATTTTGACTTTGGATCTGTAATCGGCGTCCGCACACACCCCCGTATCTAAAATTACACGTTCATACGTCAATTATCAAAAAACCAAACAAACAAACAAAATGGCGGACGATTTTGTTTTTTTTGACATTTTGACTATGGATTTGTAATCGGCGTCCGCACACATCCCCGTATCTAAAATTTCACATTCGTACGTCAATTTTCAAAAAAGCTTCCGCCATTTTGTCTTTTTGTGACATTTTGACTTTGGATTCGTGATCGGCGACCTGAGACACCCCCGTATCCAAGATTTCACATTCGTACGTCAATTTTCAAAAAATCCTTCGGCCATTTTGTTTTCTTCTGACATTTGAATCAGTGATGGGCGACCGTAAAAACTCCCAAGTGCCTAATTTGCTTTTAATTAAAAGAGAGAGAAATTGATTTCAGCCAGCTCCGCCCACTGTGCACGTTTGCGTAATCGTTTAAATAGAATTATGTCATAAGGGCACATAAATGTTAAAAGCAATCTTTTTCCCTATTAAGGAAACTGTGCGTGCGCGTTCTGGAATTAACGCATTTTAATAATTCAAATATGTATATAATCATTAACCGAACAATCAACCTGTATATCTATAGAAATGCTAAGTCAAGCGGGTGCATTATGTCGAGATTGAGATGCCGAACTCGTCGGGCCGGATACATTAATCTGATATTTTTCGCCGGACCGTAGTACATTGAATCACATGCACATTGAATCTGTGACGTATTTCGGCCATTTTTCTTACCAAATCCACGTGCAAACGAATTTGAAAGTGCTCATGCCCTTGGTTGCGTGCGTCTGTCGACTCGAAATAAGCATGTAGAAGATGCCGAAAAGCCCGTTTGTTAAAACCGCGGGTCTTGTTGGACCCTCGCGACCTTCAAAATTTCGTATTTCACGCTTAAATGTGAATATGCGGATACCACTCAGTTTGCCTGTCAGTTTGACGTTTCTAACGATTTTCAACGTGTTTCACGTGAATTTTCCATCCGCCGTGCCGTTTGTCAGAATTTGTTCGCCACGCCCGAACGACGACTTTTGCACGCTCCTCTCTTGGACGACAGATATCTCTGCACACGCACCGAAAAAAAGGAAAATCTCTCCGTCGAGGAACAATTTAATGTCACCCGCAAGTCCACCCGCCAAGACGGCCTTTAATTCCGCGTATCCAGGGACGAGTACTGCGCCCAAATCCACCAATTTCAAGTCGTTTTTGAGCCGTCGGATCGGTAACCATGGTGATTCGGTTAAGCCGTCTTTTCTCGAGAAATTAACACGAAACGGCCGTGCGCTTTTATAGTATATAACTAGCTCTAACGTCCGCTTACAGCGGGTCCTCCGCTTACAGCAGGTCCTTCGCTTACAGAGGGTCCTCCGCTTCCAGCAGGTCCGTCAATCTCTTTTAGTTTGAATCACTTTTATCGCGTCCGCTTACAGCTTTTTCATAATTTCCTGTAAAAAGCAATCACTGTCATGACACCTTTTAGAATGTCCGCTTTTATTAACATTTTCATCGAGACAGTTTACAATACTATTTTGATGTCATAGTGGAAAAGCATGTCAATCTTTTCGAAGTCTACTCTCGTTAAGAAAAAAGCACAAAATAATAATAAAAGTAATAAGCCCAAGTTTTAATTTTAAGCCCTATTGAAGCACCTTTCCTGTGAAAAACGCTTTTTAGAATGTCCACTTTTATAAACTTTTGATGCACCCCCATATATACATATATTTTGTTAAGCCAATAGGATATTTTATTTAAAATTCTTATCGAACTGTTTTTTACACAAACTGGTACACACTCAAGAGCGAGAAAGGTAATTTAATGTTAAACATAAGTCATGTTGAAGTATCGAAAGAAACAATGAGTTCAGAGAGCGCAACATTTTCATTGAGACAGTGTACAATACCATTCTGATGTTTTCGAATCTACTATCGTTAAGAAAAAATGAAGTATTAAATTTAAGCCGTGTTCAATCACGTTTCGAAGAATCGCCAAATTGAAGACGTAATAAGCGACCACAAGCACCCCCGTATCCAGAATTTCACAAACATTCATCAATTTTACATTCGTACGTCAATTTTCAAAAAATGCTGTCGCCATTTTGTTTGTTTTGACTTTGGATTTGTGATCGGCGTCCGCACACACCCCCGTATCTAAAATTTCAGTCACACGTCAATTTTCAAAAAATTCTTCCGCCATTTTGTTTTTTTTTGACATTTGGTTATGGATTGGTGATCGGCGTCCGCACACACCCCCGTATCTAAAATTTCACATTCATACGTCAATTTTCAAAAAACCCGTCCGCCATTTTGTTTTTTTTTGACATTTTGACTTTGGATTCGTGATCGGCGACCTGAGACACCCCCGTATCTAAAATTTCACATTCATACGTCAATTTTCAAAAAAACCCGTCCGCCATTTTGTTTTTTTTGTTGACATTTTGACTTTGGATTTGTGATCGGCGACCGCAAACACCCCCGTATCTAAAATTTCACATTCATACGTCAATTTTCAAAAAACCCTTCCGCCATTTTGTTTTTTTTTGACATTTTAACTTTGGATTTGTGATCGGCGACCGCAACACCCCCGTATCTAAAATTTCACATTCATACGTCAATTTTAAACAAATTCGTCCGCCATTTTGTTTTTCTTTGACATTTTAATTATGGATTGGTGATCGGCGTTCGCACACACCCCCGTATCTAAAATTTCACATTCATACGTTAATTTTCAAAAAACCCGTCCGCCATTTTGTTTTTTTTTCTTGACATTTTGACTTTGGATTTGTAATCGGCGTCCGCACACACCCCCGTATCTAAAATTTCAAATTCATACGTCAATTTTCAAAAAATTCTGCCGCAATTTTGTTTTTTTGACATTTTGATTATGGATTGGTGATCGGCGTCGGCAGACACCCCCGTATCTAAAATTTCGCATTCATACGTCAATTTTCAAAAAACTCTTCGGCCATTTTGTTTTTTTTTGACATTTTGACTTTGGATTAGTGATCGGCAACCTAAGACACCCCCGTATCTAATATTTCACATTCATACGTCAATTTTCAAGAAATCCTTCGGCCAATTTGGTTTTTTTCGAAATTTGAATTAGAAACTCCCGAGTGCCCAGTTTTACTTTTAATCAGGAGAGAGAGAAATTGATTTCAGCCAGCTCCGCCCACTGTGCACGTTTGCGTAATAGTTAAAATAAAATTATTTCGTAGTAGGGCACATAAATGCCGAAAGCAATCCTCCTCTTTTTCCCCTTTAAGGAAATACGCGTTCTAGTATTATCCTATTTTAATTCAAATTTAACCCCTGTATATATAAAAATATTAAATCAAGTGGGAGACCATTATGTATTCTGGAGATGCCGAATATTCGCCGGACCGTAATACATTGATCGGCAGTGCACATGGATTTGATATTTATTTTTCGCCTGTCCGGAATACATTGATATCAGTGCACATTGAATCGGCCCTTTTTCTGACCAAATCCCTCTGCAAACGGACTTGGATTTACTCGTACCTTCGTCTAGGTACCTCTATAGACTGGGAATATGCAAGTAAACACACCCGACCACGTAAAACTCGCAAAACTCCCCTAAAACGCCCACTTTAAGAAATCCTTCGCCTTTCGTTTTCCCATTTTGACCCCGTTGCCCCTCCTCTACTAAATCCGTGAGAACGGTAAAGGGTCCTATGCGCTTTTAGTATACACGGTGGCCAGAAAAATGCGGACAAACGCCACGCAGGCCAAATCTTTGTTTAATTCTGAGTTGACAATCTTAATTGAAAAAAGTAGTACAGTGCTTTTTTTTTTTTTTTTTTTTTTTTGTAAACCATTGGTATTAATCGATTAGTTACATCAATGCATTTGAGATAATTCCATTTCTAAATTTCACCACAATGATTTTACATAGATAAATTTGACGAATTTTGCTAAATTTTAGCCGTACAACTTAATGTTTGATGGTCTCGTATGCCGTAAGGAAGGACCGTATAACTTTTTTGGATTAAGATTATCGCCTCAGAATTGAACAAAGAATCGTTCTACCTGGCGTTTGTCCGCATTTTTCTGGCCACCGTGTATATAATAGCTCTAACGTCCGCTTACAGCGGGTCCTCCGCTTCCAGCAGGTCCGTCACTCTTTTAGTTTGAATCGCTTTTATCGCGTCCGCTTACAGCTTCTTCATAGTTTCCTGTAGAAAGCAATCACTGTCATGACGTCTTTTAGAATGTCCGCTTTTATTAACTTTTGACGCACCCCTGTATATACATATATTTCGTGAAGCCAATAGTATATTTTACACACTCAAGAGCGAGAAAGGTAAATTAATGTTAAGCATAAGTCATGTTAAAGTATCCAAAGAAACAATGAGCTTAAAGAGCACAACATTTTCATCGAGACCTCGAGACAACCTTTTCAAAGTCTACTCTCGTTAAGAACAAAGTACAAAATAATAATAAAAGTAAAAAGCCCAAGTTTTATTTTTAAGCCCTATTGAAGCGCCTTTCCTGTAAAAAACGCTTTTTAGAATGTCCACTTTTATAAACTTTTGAAGCACCCCAGTATATACATTTATTTTGTTAAGCCAATAGGATATTTTATTTAAAATTCTTCTCGAACTGTTTTTGACATAAACCGGTACACACTCAAGAGCGAGAAAGGTAATTTAATGTTAAAGTATCCAAAGACACAATGAGATCAAAAAGCGCAACATTTTTATTAAGACAATGTACAATACTATTTTGATGTGAAAGTGTAAAAGCCTGTCAACCTTTTTGAAATCCACTATCGTTAATAAAGGAGCACAAAATAATAATAAAAGTAAAAAGCCCAAGTTTTAAATTGAAGCGCCTTTCCTGTAAAAAGCGACGCTTTTTAGAATGTTCACTTTTATACACTTTTAAAGCACCCCTGTATATACATATATTTTGTTAAGGCAATAGAACGTTTTATTTAAAATTCTTCTCGTACTGTTTTTAACCCAAACCGGTACACACTCAAGAGCGAGAAAGGTAATTTAATGTTAAACATAAGTCATGTTAAGGTATCCAAAGACACAATGAGATAGATTGGTAAAGTTGCACTCGACAATACCTCAAAAAACTTTGTTTTTTCAAAGCCTACTTCCTGAAATTTTTACATACCAAAAACTTATTTTTTTTTAAATGGAACACCCAGTATTTTATTGAGGCATTTTGTTCCTTTTTTTATTCTCTTTCATTTTTGTTAGCAATGTCCTATACCTATCTTTTGTAATTTTTGAGATAATCATTATAGGAGCAATTAGCGGTCAATTAAAGAAGTAAGGGCGTTGTTCTATGCACCCAAATATTCGTCCAATAAAGGCTAGAATGCGGCTGACTGCCTGATCAACTGTTAAAGAAAGTCGGTATACATTTATGTCAAATTTATAAAAGCATCGCTATTAGTTATCATCCAAATGAATTATTCTTATGACGAGTTAATAGATATATAATTGACGTTTTGGGCGAATCTGAAAGAAACTCTTTGCTAGTATCCAGACTTTATGCACAGCGATTCCTGGTAGAAGTCAACCGAAGCCAGAAACTTTCGAAAGTAGAAAGAGCCGGTTTGAGTGAACAGAAAGTATTGAATATGAAGGAAAGAGCGGAAAAGGCAATAACTGGTGAGGATAAGACGTTTATGGTACTTGCGAGTGTAATCGAACACACCTATACTTGTACTACGAAAATTAGTCGTCAGTTAGATGTAAGTCAAATTTGAGAATCCAGAATAATTAAGAGATACGTAATTCACCCGTACCATATTCATACACAGGGTTAGATGAAATTTTTAGAATCGCTTACATTTTTGTCAATTGGCAGCAGATAAATTATGATGGCTTTCTCAATTTTTTGTTGTTTACCAACGAAGCCACCTTCTATTAAACTTTTTGAAGACATCTTCAAATATGTCAGTAAACATAATCTTTACTTTACTTCGATGTTAACCAACAGTGTTAAAAATGAAATACCGAACCTGGACATTGCCGGAATTAAAAGATTGAAATGTGATGCTCTTCATTCTGTAAAATTATTACTTTTGGAATAGTTGGATTTAACATTTACTTTGTTTGACAGTTCACTAAGAAAGTCGGGCCCCATTCCTGCCTTCCATTAGTTGAATGAATATTTGGATTTGGGTGCATAGAACAACGCTCGTAGTTCTTTAATTGGCCGCTGATTGCTCCTATAGTGATTATCTCAGAAATTGCAAAAGATAGCTATAGGACACTTTTAACAAAACTGAATTCCTCCCTTCCATTGGTTGAACGAATATTTTGGTGCATAGAACAATAGCGCTCGTAGTTCTTTAATTGACCGCTATTGCTCCTATAGTGATTATTTCAGAAATTACAAAAGATAGGTATATGACTTTTAAGAAAAATGAAAGGGAATAAAAATAGGAATAAAATGCCTCAATAAAATACTGGGTGTTCCATTTAAAAAAAGGTTTTGGTATTTGAAAATTTCAGGAAGTAGGCTTTGAAAAAACAAATTTTTTTCAAAGCCTATATAAAAAAAACACTAATAAACTATAAAATTAAAAACAATAACTAAACAAAAGTAACAAATTAACTAAGAAATATATATTTTATGTTCCTGTTGGGTAAATTTATAAAACTAAGTACGTTTATTTCGATCTCAATCAGATATGGAAAGACGCTACTATGCGACTGACGTCACATCACATGTTGGCGTTGGCGTGAGTTAGTCGTCATTAGAGATGGTCTTAACGGTGATTTTTCATTCACCGTTCTAAAGCAAACGGTGATTTCAAAATCGCCGTGATTTTAAACAGCTCTTTTAATCACAGTGAAAGCAGGAGCCCTTTATTTTCCCCGTTCGCTTTATTTGAAACAGCTCACACAATCACCGCTCTCCGAGCTGTTTGCGATGAACGGTGAAAACAAACGGCTCCTGCTTTCGGCGTTCGCTTTATTGGAATTCTTTCAACGACCGTTCTCCGACCTCGGTGAAAATAAACGGTTCGCCCATGTTTCGCCGTTCGGTTATAAAATATTAATATACGCATATTAGGTATATCAGTAGGTATTTTGCATTTAATTTATGTTTTATATAAAGCACGTGAGCTTGCAAAAAGACTTGAAAATGATTTAAATTAATATATACAAAGTAACATGATGAAGTGTTTTTAATTATATAGATTATCAAGTATGCACATAAACATATGTACAAAATGTGTATGTATAATAAATGTAACTTATCAAATAGAAAATAAGAAAAAAGTAACTCCAAGCAATGAAGTATATTTTTTGTATTATTTGTTCGATTTAATGTACCTATATGCAATAATTAAATATATTTCAGTTTCTCTTCTAATATTATATTTATTAAGTATAAAGTTTACTAAGGCACTTTTTAATTATACATTTTTTTAAATATAATTTTAAACTACATTATTAATATCATAATTACTTCGTTACAGCTTCGTATATATTATGATGAAAGGGGTTCTTTTTAATAGAGGCAAATAAATATCTTTTTCACGTAAAGAAATATTTCTGTCTTCGATTCTAAAATTCACTTCAATTTAAATAATATATTCAATGACATAAATATGTTTCATACGAAATCAATCACTGTGACCAATATCTGCTCTCATCTCTAATCGTCATTATCAAAAGAAACGGTGACAGACGCCTTCCCTGTATTTTGATATATAGACATTCACAAATTCATATTACATATTAAATAAAAATAAAATCATTATAAGTAAGTATATGTTATGTGTGGTTACGTACTCTAATAAGGACTATAATATAACTACATTAACAGTGCCACATATCGTTAAAATTGAAAATATGGCATGAATATCATAACCTCACAATAATAATATGTAACTATTTCATTTTAGTGACTTGTAAACATATATCGTTTACTATGATAGCCGAGTTCTTCAAACATGATATTTTACAATTACAGCGTGGGAAAAATGGTTACAATATTTGCTATGTGAAAAACATGATGTTTGATCCTTCTGTGGAGCCTGCGATCTTGAAAATAAATGTTCATGCTAGCTAACATGGAAAACAAAAGTTATAAAGTGAAGGTATGATTTCCATTGCAATAAATAACTAAAAATAATGTAATTTATAATTTTAGATATCAATTCGTATTGGAGATGGAAGCATTGTAGAAGCAAAATATCCAAGAGGACAAGTGATTTGCCATATTATATGGCAACCTTATGATTATTTGGACATAATAAGTGTGATTGAAACAACCTGTACATGGAATCAACCCGGAGAGAAAAAAACTTCAATAACAAAATTGAAAGATATTTTTCCAATAAATGCTCGTTATTGTGCAATAAAGAAACATGTGACAGACGAATGAATTCATAAATTTAAAAGTGAACTGGCCCAATCAAATGCAGTTGGATTTTCATGGCTTTTAAAAGAACAACCTTCACATCAAACTGAAAGTGTGTCATCTATCAAGTCACTGATATATTCTCAAGAATATTTAAACACACTCAATGAAAGTGAATATATATGTATTAAATGTGCAGTAAATAAAGAAACTGTTGAAGCAGTTGTGAAACTTACCATCGGTCAAGATAATAATGAAAATTGGTTAACGATAGGAAGAAATGGACTAACCGCAAGTAAATTTGCTTTGGTGTTGAAGGCCTATGTCTGAAGAAGATACCCAACATTTCTCGTTGCAAATTTAAGTGAGACATATGATTTGACCTTTGTTCGTGCAATTCAATGGGGTAGAGAAAATGAAGAAGCAGCTATAAAATGTCTTGAAGAAGCCAGTGATTTGAAAGTGATTCGAACAGGGTTGTTGCTTGACGCTTGTGGCTATTTAGGAGCCAGTTCAGATGGCCTCGTTGGTGATAGTATTGGTATAGAAATAAAGTGTATATAAATATAGAAATATTTCGCTAACAGAAAAATAACAAAAAACCCGACCTATATTATAAAAAAAAGGAAGGTGGTGTCACTGTCATTAACAAAACACATGATGATTGGCATCAAATTCAAGGACATGCATATAACTAATAGAAATCTTTGCTACCTGTTCGTATGGACTGCGAAGAGTGTGAAATAATATATACTGAATCCCCGATGCTACATGGGTTGAAATGTAATTTTAAAAAAATAAATGTTAAAGAAAATCAAAATTGATGGATGATAAAATTAATCTAAAAACAAAAAGCTTATTTCACTTTTATTAATTTTTGGTTCAATTTATGTTTGTCAATATTTTTGCAAGTGTAGTGTTTAAATCTGTCAATTTCTAGTTTAAAAGATCTTGTATATTAACATTCACAAGTCTAAAACGCTATACATTAATATTTCTAGATTTTGGTGTCTTTAAAGTTAAATTTATTGGCAGATGTGAAGCAAGTTAAAATAGAAGTAAATTTATATGCCTTTAAAACAAAAGACAACTTCTGCACAGTTATGTTAATTATACATTATAGTGTATACTAATGTTCATAAAAGCAAGTAACATATTTATGTAGGTTTTACTTTATACAACTGCTTCACAATGTATGCTATTTATTTAAAATTAGAAAAAAAATTCTTCCGCTTTCATTATTAAGGGATATTGTAAATTTGCTACTGTCGCAACCACTTGATATATAGTATCAGCATGAGGTATCATACATGTGGCATAAAACTTAAAATCATAAAGGATTTCATTATTTGTATTGCCCGCTCCACATGTACCCTAGTACGTGCTATACTTTGAGTTTGCTTCACCTGTTCTGGAGTAAGTTGGGCTGTATCTAAGAGGTGGTATATTCACTGAAACACTTGCTGGCAAAATGTCTCTTATGAAAAATCCCTTGTCAGCCAGTATCAAATCGCCAGTTTGCAAGTGATTTAATGCACCACAATCTTTGGTGATGTTTTTATCAGAAATTGATTCTGGATACAATTCTGACACATACGTTATGCATCCATTAGGTGCGACACCTACCAATAGCTTCCACGTATTGTGATGCTTGTAATGACTAAACGTCAATCTTTGGTTTTTCATGCTGCTTCTTGAAATAGCAGTAAAAATTCTGTGCAATTCAAAATTATTCAGCAATGTGTAAATGTTGCAGAGGTACTTGGCAAACATAATTTGCCGGGATTGTACGCCTGACATTAATTGCTTAAATAAAATTTCGCGGAGGACATGTACCCATGTTAATATTATGTTTCACACTGTAGTCTGTGACAAAGACACACTGAAACGGAGAGCCAGATCTTCCTGTGGAAAATTTTGTCTAAAATAAACAAATTCGTGATATGAACCACGGTCGCATTCAGCAGACGAATCGGGAACCGTTCCAACGCCAACTGTTCACTTGACAACAGTTGAGTGTTCGCTATACAGGACCGTTCACATTTGTGTAATCACTTTCCATTTGGTACTTTGCACTGCTGCCATATGTTAGAATTATACAGATTAAACGGAATAAACAGTTATAATAAATTGATTTTCTGCATTAAGTTTCTGCGTAGTTTTTTGTGTAGGGGCCGGTTTTTCTAACCCCGATTAAAATACCGGGTTAACTTCAATATTATAATACACTTATTTCTGTGATAATTAATCATCAATCATAAGTGTCACTATTATTTAATTTTATTTAATTGGCTTACTACAGTAATTAAATAGTTATTATTTGGTGAATATAATGAAAGAGGAAAGCTGTGTGAATTAAAATGCAAATACCTCAACCGTAATAAAAGAATTGTGCAAGAAACATAAACAATGGTCGCATTCAGCAGACGAATCGGGAACCGTTCCAGCTCCAACTGTTCACTTGACCGCAGTTGAATGTTCGCTGTACTGGATCGTTTACATTTATGTGATCACCTTCCATTTGGTACTCTGCACTGCTGCCATATGTTAGAATTGTACAGATTAAACGGAATAAACAATAATAATAAATTGTTTTTCTGCGTATTTTTTTATGTAGGGGCCGGTTTTTCTAGCCCCGATTGAAAGTACCGGGTTAACTCCAATATTATAATACATTTATTTCTGCACAATACCTTTAATTTGCTTATCTTAATTTTCTTCATTATGTGTTACGTTGGTGTTGGCGCATGCGTTGGACCGCTCACCTTTATGTCATCGTCTGTCATCTGGTACTTTTCGTTGTTGCCATACGTTAAAATTATACAAATTAAACCGAATAAACAATAATAATAAATTGTTTTTCAGCATTAAGTTTTAGCATAGTTTTTAGTGTAAGGGTTGGTTTTTCCAACGCGGAATAAAATACTGGGTAAACTCCAATATTATAACACATTTATTTCTGCACAATACCTTTAATTTGCTGTATCTTACTTTTCTAGTAACTTTCTTCAAAATGATGTACAAATAGGTTGGTCTTGGAATGCATCAATGCGCTCAATAATTTAGCGTAGAATTTTTCCGCTCACAAAAATGGCGACCGCACTCAATCATTAGAGTGAGCGGTCGTCTACTGGACATGATCACTGAACAGTTGCGCAACTGTTGTGTGTGCTGAATGGAAGCAATATAACGATGAAATACAAATTGACATAAGACGCCATTATGTGGGTACCACTTGAGTCAACCTATCAGAACGAATCACATCCGTGTCACCACTCTAACTATGAAAGCACTTTAGGGATTCTGGTTCAGTAGCGCCATCTGTTACTACTTAGGATATTTTTTTTGTAACGGTGTAACTATTTCGTTTAAAATTAATCTGCAATCTATGCTCAAAACTTGTAGTAGGTACTGGTATCATATTTAATACAAAAAAAAAGACCTTGCATACATGGCGGTATCAACGCCATCGAGGTAATATTCATTAATTAAATATAACCGAAACGTTATTGGAAATTGTTCAAACACCACGTTAATTTTCTCTTATAAATAATAAAGTCTATTTGACAATGTAAATACAAAACAAATGTGCTGAGGCTATGCTATCTATATATCAAATCCACCTTTTTTGGTTTCATTCATCCATTGCCTGTAATGTAACTTGTAATGAGCAACATTGCAATAACCTATTAGTTTAAACGGGCAAATGCGCTGTTGCTACTGCATCTGTTCGATAATTCTACTGATAACTTTTCAATTACATTACATACTTAAAACTTAAGTACATTTTATGTGTGTTAAGGCAGCAATATTTGTACATCGTTTTATTGCAATGCTGGTTAGGAGTTAATTGTCTACATTGTTTGATTAGTTTCTTAAATGCAGCTGCAATTACTTGTAACTGAAGTAGTGTGCAGGTCATATTTCAGGTGCGTAAGATACCTGTACGCAATGATCGTTCAATTGCCTAACGGATTTGGTATTTTCAGCAAGCAAAAGTTATTATTAGATAATTCATTAGTACAGAAGTCAGCCTCTGTTTAGATGTGACTGGATAATAAAGTAAACCTCGGATGAATAGGTATATATGAAATAAAAATACAACATCGTATTAGGAAATAAACATATTTGAATTACGCGACCGAGATTTGAACTTGGAACCTCATACACCGAAAGTCGACTTGTAGGCACGTCACCAAACCCACTTGTTTTATAAGAAAGTATTTATTTAAGGTATTTATACATAAAACACATTGTAATATATTAATAATATAATGTTTACAGTAAAATTTGCGTTTTATTACCAAATACATAGAAAAAACATCAAACATTCGGCAGTGAACACTGTACACCATACTATAGTGAAACGGTGATTTTTGAAAAAACTATAGTTAAAAATAATACTCTCAGCCTATCAATATTTAATTATACAAAGTAGGTGTTGTATATTTAGACTGGATATGCATCTCCTGGCTGAATTTTTAATATTTTATCATTGGCTTTTCGCAGACTTAATGTTTGAAATAGAAGATTTCTCAAGTTTTATTCTTCAGACTTAAAAAGAATTTACACTGTCCTTCAATAAAAAAATAACTTTTAAAGAGTTAAAGCTTTTAACACAATATTCTAAATGTGAACGTAACAGGCAGCACATGCTTTTTGCATGTGTCATTTATTATTAAAGCGAGCTCGTCAAGCTTTGTGTAATAAAATTATTGTTATTTCTTTGACTCAAGAAAAAGTAATATATTAGCTTTGTTATTATACTCTGGAGAAAACTAAATTATAGCTCGAAAATTCGAAAATGTTAATGTGAAAAAATTCAAGCAAGGGCGAGTAAACGGCACTGTACTCTCTTAACACTGACATTTATATATGTTCCTTTCTAGAGATTCTTTATTTTAAAGAGATTTCGTTGGTTCTTGGGAAGGCAAATTTACTATAAACATACAATTCATTATAAGCTATTGCAAACTTTTGCCCCTCCCCTTCAAGTTATACAGTGAGGACGCGCGGGTTGGAATAAATTCATTTAAAATTTTTGGTTTTATTTTATGGAAAAACGCTCGGATAGGTCGATTTTTATTTTTAGCTGCGGTTTTTTTGATGGTAAATTGATGTACAAAGGTGGTCCAAAAATAAGTTACGACCATCAAAATTTTTGTTTCAAATGGAAACATAAATAACTGCAGTTATTGATATGTTCAATTGTAAATTTCTCGATAACTGTTGAGTCTGGGTATAGGACATGGTACATGAAACATACTTAGAATTCGATGTAGAATTAACAAATTAAATAAAAAACATGTTTCCATTTGAAAAAAAGATTGATGGTCGTAACTTATTTTTGGACCAACCTTTGTACATCAATTTACCATCAGAAAAACCGCAGCTAAAAATAAAAATCGACCTATCCTAGCGTTTTTTCATAAAACAAAACCAAAAATTTTAAATGAATTTATTCCAATCCGCGTCCTCACTGTATAACTGAATTGAAACCTATGCGAATAGGAAGTTTAAACTATCTAGAATTCAGAAAAATGATGACTTGTACACAGCAATGCCTTGTTACCTGTATCGATAAGCAACATACAGGTTGTAGAAAATACTTACAAAACAATAGGTATAATCCTATGCACACTTATAACCAAATATTCCACTGTTTGCTATATTATTTAAATTGTCATATTCAAAATATTTCATCTAATAACGTAGCAACATGTCTGTAAAAATTTGTATTACGTGTCAAAAAATTATGTATAGTTATTATACAAACTAAATATGAATTAGCTACTAAATCGCAAGCAACCAAATTAAATACTGTCTGTTGTGGCTCCCACAAAACAATGTCTTCTTACTCTTTAATCGCTATGTTAATAAATATTGCTTAGATAATGCCCATTTTTCATTCGTTCTTTTATAATTAGAATCAGTCTATAAGTACACGTTCTTGAAACTAAAATTATGAACAGGTAGTGGAACTTTGCCCAGTAATTTAATGCAGACCTACCTTAGAAATGTCAAAGCATTTAAAAAATAACAAATCAATTTTCTCAAATTCAACACGAGGTATAAAACATTCTCAGGCGTCTTCATTTTGCTGTAAGATCTATAATTGTGTTTCATGTAATCATGCTTTGATCAAATAACAGATATATAAAGTCGTAAAAAGGCACTTCCAACAACACATATATATTTCACTGTATTTGATATTCTATATTTTATAGTGTTTCGTTGATAGTATCTTTAACAGACTTAAGCTGCATATACATGCAGGTAACTGTTAAACGGTTCTATTGTGTCTTTCTGAATTACACATTTCCATGTTTTTGAAACTAAAATTAAGAACAGGAGTGTGAATTTTGCCCACTAATTTAACGTAGACCTACCTTAGAATTCTCCACAAATTCAACATCATGAAACATTCTTAGACGTCCGCTTCTTGCTATAAGATTTCGAAAGCCATGTAGATATACCTCATTGAAGATATGTCATCGTGTTTCATTTAATCATGTTTAAATAAATAAAGGATATATATTTTACAGTTTTTGTTGTTAGTTTGAGGTTACATTTTCAATTTTGTCTGTTGACAACAAACATGCCTCAAATACATAAAGAGAAGGTGTACGTGTGAGCTAGACACTTGTTTGGACTAATAACTATTTCTCCCCGGCAAATATTTTTAAAAAATGTTGTCTTTCATGTATTGCAATGTTCTGTTGAAATTAAAAATCGAAATGTGTATTTACCTGTAGTTTGTAATTGATTTCGCTCCTTTTTTAATATGCATACCTTTTAAAAGAAATAAATTTGATTTATAAATGAAAATTGTGTATTAAAAATATTTATTTACTTACTATTTGTTTTATTCACAATCATTTGCACACGAAAATTAAAAATAAACTACCTTACGTGCACTATCAAAACAGACTTCCATACCTACGATAAAATTTGATATTTGTAAATTTGTAACGTGGTCTTTTATAATCATTAAGAGAATAATCAACCTGTATGCAAAAATGTCAAGTCAAACTATCGCGAGACCATTATTTCGAGATGCCGACGACATTGCACGTGAACGTATCTGTACATGGACATTACACACGACTTATTGTATACATGTATTTGTGACATATTGCGACCATTTTTCTACCGTGTCCGTCTGCATGAGGAATTTAAATCACTCGTCCTATCGATATCGAACGTCGATGAAGTCGGAATAGGAATGCAAACTGCGCAGAAAAGTGTGTATTTTGCATTTCTGAATCTTGTCGTGTCCTTGAAACCTTCAAAAATCGGAATTTCACGCTTAAAGTCACACCTGCCAAATTTCTCGGTGTACCTGTCAGATTAGCGAAAAGTCACTTTTTCGTGTTCACCAATATATCTCAATAACGTAAGCCATTTTTATGTTACAAAATATTTGCACGCTCCTCTTTGACGCCGGATATCTCCGCACGCGCACCGAAAAAAAGGAAAATCTCTCCGTCGACCCGAAATTTAAAGATGCCCCTATGCCTAGGCAAAGGGACAACTTTTAATTTCGCGAATCCAGGGACGAGTACTGCGCCCCGTGCGTCCAATTTTCGTCCATTTTGAGCCGTCCGCTCGGTTACCATGGTGATTCGGTTAAGCCGTCTTTTCCCAAGAAATTAACACGAAACGGCCGTGCGCTAATAGTATGTATAATTTGCGAGTCTTTGGTCTTTGCGTTCTACGTGCATAGCTATGTTTGCAGTTACATTTTTGGACGTGGGAAAAATTACAATTGCATGTAGACACAGTAAAAGCAATGATATTAACGAAGTGCAATTTTGAGTACAATAGTTGTGAAGATTTTAAAAAAGAAGTAGAACATTGGGCCGTATGCATAAAAAGAAGTGCTAGTTGTTATTCCTTCATACTGAACCGAAAACTACAGTTTCTATGCATAAAAAAAGTGGAGCGAAAGCGTGGACTTGCAAGTGAAATCGATCGCTCAGCTGAGCAAGCTTTCACTTTTTCTGTATGCCTAAAAAGAAGAGTTGACTAACATGAAGAAGAATGTGCTCCAGAAAATATGCATCTAGTCGATAGCGTTCGTTGTATAGAAGTAAAGTATATTCGATTGTGCAAGAAGTGATGTCTTGAATATGGCGGAGATGGTTGTATTATACTGCAAGAGGTTGTATAGATTGGAGCCAAATGACCAAAAAGAAGAGTTGACTAACATGAAGAAGAATGTGCTCCAGAAAATATGCATCTAGTCGAAAGCGTTCGTTGTATAGAAATAAAGTATATTCAATTGTGCAAGGAGTGATGTCTTTGAGTATGGCGGAGATGGTTGTATTAGACTGCAAGAGGTTGTATAGATTGGAGCCAAATGACCAGTAGTTGGCAACCCACTTCCTCGGAGAAGAGGTTGTGACACGTGGTGGGGCGCTATCACCAGTCCAAAAAATGAAGATCTTCCTTCGTTTTCTTGCCGACGGCGGATTCCAGTCTGGAATTGGGTAATTGGGGAACTGCTATTGGCGCTCTCGACTGTACCCATATCCGCACTGAGAAGCTAGGCGATCATGGTGACGAATATATTAATCGAAAGGTGGTGCCAACCTTGAATATCCAGGCAACGTACAATTTTAGGAATTATGTTTTTATAGGTATTGACGGCATGTGGCCCGGTTCTGTGCATGATTCTCGTATTTGGTGAAATTCAATAGTTCGGCAATTGATGCAACGGACAACATACGCAGTTTTTCTTGGTGACAGCGGTTATGGCATACAGCCATGGATAATGACACCGTGTGCAAATCTAGAAAATGATGCGCAGAAGAATTTCAATACCTTTCTGACAAGGAAACGAGTCATTATTGATTTATGCAGTTAATTTTTTGATGCCCCGTCTTCTTTTTATCCGTTTTTTATTTGAATCGAGTTTTCATATTTTGCAATGTCATCTGAAATTCTTTCGCTGTCATCTCCTTCTCAAACTGACTTATGTATTGTACCAAGATTCTCTCTAGCGTAGCTTCCTTCTTCTTGGCCGATGGAACTTGCAACTCGCTGAGAATTTCAGAATTATCCATACGAAAACAAGCTATAGCTTAGACTTTTTCCTTTATCTTCAAAGCAATCGTTTCCACATCAATTTTTTTTTATGCATGCGGCTCATGGTGTGAGTTTCGAAAACACTCTGTAAGTAAATATTAGTTTTGTTTCGTTCATCTTTCCTATAAGTAGTTTTTTCTTATTACTTTGAATTCATGTTTATTTTTTGTATTCATATATATATTTATCAATGTTTACTATTTATATAAATATTATATTAAAAGAATATGTACTTTAATAAATTTTAGTTTTAAAATGACACTTAAAATGATTTTTCCAAACAAATCTACACGCGCACATATTTACGTGTACTTTGTACGCAATGAACGCTCTCTGCCTCGCATCACTTGTATGGTATCCCATTTATGTTTACCTGCAGTTAGCGATTGAGCGCGTACAGAAGCATTTTTTGAAATATTTATCATGTAAAATGGATGGCACCTATCAAGGATGTTCAGACTATAGCCAGCTACTAGACAACATGGGAGATATGGTTTTCTTAGCACTACGGAAAGGGCGCTACAGCTGTCTTTTTCTTTTTATGCTGGGTTTATGCAGCGTGAATTAGTCCTAACTTAGTATTAGTATTAGTCTTAAGAAAGATCGATCATTGAGTATACGTGTTAGCGTTCAGTCAGCTGATCTTATGGTCGTAAGCTTCTTAGGACCGCGTTAGGACACGACCTTGAAAATTCGTAATTTTTAACTCTTAGGACTAAGTTAGGACCTCGTTAGCCAAGATCTAACCCTTGTGAGGGAATACGTACACAGCTACGTATCATTTACGCAACGTAATTTGAAAATTTAATGTCAGTATAACGTGTATTTTTAAGGTTAAGACTAATTCTTAGGACTAATACTAATACTAAGTTAAGGAACGCTGCATAAATCCACCATTAATGTTTAAGTTTCCTTATTTAGGTTCACAGATACCTACATTTCTATATACCTGCCTACAATGCGCGCTCGGATGAAACGTGTGAATAGATGCAACATAAATATTTTATTAAAAGCTCCTCTAACACAGATGACTCGTAACTTCAATGGGCATTATCGGCATTATCCGGTTAAAGTTTTGTTAATTTATATATAAATACTGTATATTTCACTTTTTCATTGTTTCTTTCTTATTTGCGCATATAGATTATGAGATGGGTATAAAAAAATTTCTATTTTATCTTGTTACTTACTATTGGCTCACGTGTACTTTTTTGTTTGCTTGTTATTATTCTGGAAAGCCCTATAAATGTCATGGCTGTTGGACAATAAAATATTATTATTACTATTATTATTACCGCTGTGACTATATCGTCTGCAATATGTATCGATAATAATGTAATTATAATAATAATAAAGAAATTAAAACATCATATCTAACGCACTTGTAATTACTCTATTTATAATTATAATGCAATCAACAAATCAAATTTCATTAAATGTAGTGACTTATACCAGATGTGTTAAATAAAATAAAATAAATCCCAACGGTTATGATCCTATACGCATTAGAACATGGACTCTGCTTTGATATTAATACTGCCCAAATGCCTTTTCTCGCTTCTAAACAGTATTCCCAAAACAAATTCACGTCAATTGGTCAATCAGGGTTCCATTCTATGAGTTCGTCTTTTAACTCATTGAACACACCCCCAACGTACACAATAACGCATCCAGCCTCTGTTATATAAACAAAACTCAAATTTAAGTGCTTAATTGTGCTTCAAAATTCTTATGTTAATCGGATACTTTTCATAGGAAATAAAGGAAACATGTTGGCAATTGTCGGCAGCATCTAGCGAAGATATTTTGTTTATCTCGGGCCTATACATCGAAGGGTCTCAGACATCATACCTTTTAACGCTGAAATTGCGGATAATTAATAAGTTATGAATATTTACTTGCTATACAAGGCTTATTCTAATATTAACTTCAAGAATAAAAATTTATCATAACTTTCTTACATTGTTTTAATTAAATTAATAGAAATTTGCTGAAATCTTAACCTAATAAATATTTATATATAATGTGTACTGTTGGATTTTAGTCCATGACTATTATAAAATAAATAAAATAGTATTTAATTAACTTGAATCTAGAAGTGATCTTGAGAAAACTTAAATACAACTTTATTCTAAACTCAAGATCACTGCAATATGTTATTAAAGTTTTGGTGGTCGTACAATCGTAGATATACTAGTTAGTGTAAAATAATTTTTAATATATATTCTAGAAATACAAAATCTAATTGTTTTCTTAAGAGAGACGTTTACCTATCGAAAACTAAGGCATCGCCGTTTCGCGTTTTTTAAACTTATTTTGTAATTTTAGAATCTCAAATTTGGGTTAGTGATGCAAAAGGCATGCATTTATAATGTCAAGGTCAGTTTTTGTACTAACTTATTTTCTTAAAAAAGTGATGTGTTTTAGAAATAACCACAAAAATGCATGAATTTGATTAATGTCTACTAACTAAGGCTGATACATAAAAGGAAAAAAACGACCTCTACGCGCCAGCTGCACATTTGATGTACGATATAAAGAGAAAATCAAATTTATGTAATTATTTTTAAAGATAAAAAACATTAAACAGTAAACATTGTCACACACGTTATACATGAGGTTTTTCGCGTCGTCTATCCCCACTTTACGGTATCTCTACCGGTTCTAGCGAAGACGAAAATCTATCGGAATCGATTGGCTATTGCAGACTTAAATGCGAGTGACAGTTTAATTACAAACTGTCACTGGCATTTAAATGTAATATATACCTATAATATTCGAGTGTATAATAATATAACAGTTATGGGCAAGCGAAAATTGGCTTATTATAAAACATCAACATCAACTATTCCGGAAATACTCATTCTTTATACATTATGTTTCCCATCTATAGTATTCTTTTATTTATGAATAAAACCGAAGCGCTGTAATGGAAACCGAACATCGTGTAGCTCCACTTACTCACACTCCCTTGCGTCTACTGGTCCCGCGAGTAATATAAGTTGCATAAGTTTCTATTTGTTGGTAAACGCCCGTCTTAAGCAATAATTATTACTTACATACTAACAGTGATCTATCTGAAGTGAGGTAAACTGGTAAAACATAATTTTCTAGGACAGTGCATTTTTGTTTTGAACTGTAGCATTATATCCTTTTTTTCATCTTAAATACAGCCGTTCAATTTACTTGTCCTTATACATAATTCATTTCTTGAACCCAGACAACAAACACTTTCCATTGCAAAATAGTACGTATACCGTGTGGCCGCCGTTCATAGCGCGATGCATGTATTAGTAACTACTGGTCGACTATAAATGGGCGTGCCAACTTGAATTGCCACACCGACAGCGGGCGTATAAGTTATACGTATAAATGTATTCGTAGGCAAATCAAGTGAAGAGCAGTGTAATAGGTATTGCGTTCCCGTTGTAAGTAATTATTTGTAGTTGTTTGAAGCATCAGATAATCACTGATAATATGTCAGTGAAGTAACTCATCACAGCTTCATAAACAACATAAAAGAGCAAAAATAAATAATAAATAACTCCTAGACTTTAAAATAAAAAAAAACTTCGTAACTAAAATAATATTTTTCAACAAATATTATAATCTAAAAACTCAACTATAATAAAATACTGAAACATAAAATATTTACTTCTTAAAACAGAATTGTAATTCAACATTGCAATTAACCTGTAATTAGCTAAAAAAATGTTATTCTTAAGCAATAATAAAACTCGAACTGACGCCCATATGATGTGGAAGCGACTGCCCGACTACACCGTATAATCTGGATTTTTTGGACAAATACGAGTGCATCATAGGCATAATATGCGAAATACTAGCTCTGTTGTAATCCAGTATAACACTGCGTCTACTTGTTTACCGTTCTAATACACAGACATCTCTATCTGTTTCGCTTACTCTACAGGTATCGCGATAATGCAGACGCACGCGGTCTTATGGTATGTCAATCATTGTATGTGTCCCTGTGACACATTTGAAACTTACTGACATTTTCAATTGAAATTAAGTTCTTTTTGAAGTGTAAACTTCTTTAGGCGCGTTGCGCTGATTGTAGGCAGTGAACAAGACTGACCTGCAACGCTCGGATATCTCGGATATGTAACGCTCTTCGGGTAAAGTCGGCTAAGGGAACAAGATAAATAAATATATCGTGTAGAAGTATTTAATTGCAATTAAATTGAAATTTAAATGAATAAATAAATTCATGTCCTAGAGCAGATGTGAACAAGAGCCGCCTGGGTGAGAGGCCAGCACTTAACCATTAGACCAAGGGCGGGAGTCGAAAGCCAGTATTTATATCGTCTATTTATATATATATATGCGTCCGAAAATCTCTTTAATAATGCTTGCGGCCGAGGCAAGACAATCTCGAGTACGTTAAAGTTTTTCGCGGACAAGATATACACACAATTTTTTGGGCAACCGTTAAATTTTTCAATCGATTTAATTTAAATTGAGACACAATTTAATTTAATTTAGTTCTGAAGGTGCTAAATTAAAGTGGTTTACTTGCTCTACATGCGTTACCATGGAAATGAGACGAATATAATAAACTACAAATACTTGATAGTTGTCAAAATAAGTCTTAGAATCTGTGATTACACATGTGTCAAAATGTGTATTTACTTTAACGGCCGCTGCCATAGCAACGACCACGAAATTGTATTTCGCGAACTGTGTTTCGTTCGCGAATTGGTAACTTCGCGGACGATTATTTAAATGTAATATAGAACGAAAAAAAAGTTGTATTTCGTATTATTAACCTCGCCTTGATGAAGTTTACACTTCTGCTATGTGGTTTAAGCACACCCATTTTCTTGTTTATGATATTTTTTGAAACATATCTAAATGTTGATTCAAGAGAATCTCCAAATATATTCTATTTTATTTTAGGTCTTTTTATTTAGAATAATTTCGTCTATCAAAAAATTTAATGTTTTCTAAACATGTTTTCAAAATCAATAATCGACATAACAACCACAAGTTTTGTGATTGCATGTTACTTGCATTTCATTCTTAATTAGCTGTCTTTTTCGAAAGCTCTCTATACAGTGACAATATTGATAATTGTATATTCACCCGTCTTGGCAGGTATTGTATCATTTTTAAGACAAGTTTTCAATAACACCTGGTAATCGACACTACCAACATAAAAAACTAAGTCACTTGCATTCACTTGAGAGGGATCTGTCTGTGTATATTTCACAAAACTCCGGTTATAAGTTTTAGATCTCACAATTCTTAACGTGTAATATACATTTCATTTATTTTCTGTTTCAGATAACCGAATTAACAATAAGACCAGCTGGAGAGACATTTTAAAGATGATATTATAATATTAAAAATCTGTGTGCTTCTAATAAAAAGCCATTATATTGTGTTTGTATTTTAGTTTTCTGTACATGTGTAAATCAATGAATTGTATACAAGAAGTAACTGGAACGGCATCTCAATGCTTAATAAGTGAGGCAGGGCTAAAACTATGCAACCTGCCGCACTTAGGGGTACCTATCTCTTTCTAACACATTACATGGCTATATTAAATATTCTAAATAGAGGAAAACCCGCTTATAAATAATTATCTATAAATCTATAGAAGGAAACCTGCCTTTAAATAATTATCTATAAATGTATCCAAGGAAACCAGTAGGTGAAAGATTTCAAACACATGAAATTTAATAGAAAAATTTATTATAGAAATTTATACATTGAGTTAAAGACATTTACACGTTCTTAAATAGTATAAGTTTTGTAAATTTTTGTCTAACACTTGCTTCTTCAGTATGAGTAAGTTTTTTGCATGAGAGTGTGATCTATAAGTAACATACAAATGAACAATTTTTTTAATTAGTTGCAATTCATGCAAATCTTTAGCTAAAAATTCTTCTACTGAAGGATTTCAATAATCTCAATGTTGCTCCTGGTCTTTCTTGATAATCAGATTCTGTTAAATGAGCACTACACAGTTTACTTGTTTTAGTAGGCTGCCAGCTTTCTCTTCGCACAGCATTTATCCATTTCTCTAATATGTCTAGCCTTTTAAAGGGAAACTACATCAAAAAATATATGATTAATAATACATTTATTTGTGCAAAAAATATTACAAAACTTGTCTTGACATCTAATCTGGTAGTTTCAAAATTACCTGTGAAATTGTATTGGTTTTCGTTTGTCATGCTCATTTTTACAGCCATAAGCACTACAAAACATAACCATTATTGCACCAGTTATCGGCTGTTTCAATTTATAAAAATAAAAAAAACTTGCGTCTAATATAAATAATTGTAATATAAATTACAAAATATAAACGTGGATCTCACAGATATACTATGATTATAAACCGATATATTAACGGGACATGAATTTTTCAACTATCAAACCATATAAAAGCTAAAGCGTGACTGAAATAGATACCCCTAACATTATAGTTGTCTTTGTCCCACACTCGTGCCTCAACGCCTGCCGTGTAAAGGAATAGCTCGATGCCGTTCCAGTTATTGTAAATATAGAGTTCAATGGTGTAAATACATATCTTCATTAAGCTTCGTTCGTAGAGGAATTACAAACTAGTCAGCGGCGATTAGATTGGTGTGGAGAAATATGAAACTAGTCTTTGACTGATTTTACAACATCTGATTGGCTCTGATTAGTCAGTGATTTCTCTACGAACAAAGCTATATTCTTCCCTGGTTTTTGTTTATTACTCTAAGGGCCGGTTTTTACAGCACCAATTAAGACTTACGTGGTCTGAACATGTAACAACTCTTCTTTTGAGGTTGAGTACTGCTGTATATGCAATAAGGAGGATCAAATAACTGGTAACTCATGAAGCTGCGAAATTGGCCTACTACTCGAACTTCCACAGCATAGCATCGTATGCGATAGTGATATGGGGTACACCGTCGGGGCTGGGGCGTGTCCTTTTGCTGCAGAAGCGTGCTATGCGGGCTCTGCGCGGGTTGCGGCCGTGTGACAGCTGCAGGGGTGTTTTTGCTGAGGAGGGGGTTATGACTATTATTAACGTATATATAATGGCTTGTGTAAAGTATATACATACAAATAAAACCCAGTTTATGAGAAATTCCGATAATCACAGCTACCATAATAGAAGTAAGGATGAATTAGTGACAGCGCGCCACCGATTGAAGCAGACGCAGCAATCGTTCAGTTATTGGGGTGTGAAGCTTTACAACAAAATACCAGACTTTGTTAAGGAGTTAAGTGTGAACAAGTTTAGAAAAACAATTAGGCTTTTTTTATTGACTAATGTTTTTTACGACATTGAGGAATATCTGTCACACGACTTCAGAGGAATATCTGGAGGCTTTGTCGAATGTTATTAATTGGACTTATTACCATTTAAAACTAGAAATATTCTCACTCTGTTTTTGATCCTTCGTAGATACAATGATTTTATTGCTCTGTTTTTTTTAGTAAATGTATTTTGATGTTGTTTTATGAAATTTTATATTATCTATGTTTGCTCACTTATATATACAACTGATTTCATTTATTTATGTATTATATGTTATATTGCTTGTGATTATTTATTTAGAAATTCTTTAAAAGAATTTGTTACTTATCTGACATGTCATGTAAGTTTTTTTGATGACGAATAAAATACAATACAATACAATACAAAATACTCGTTTTACTAAGTATATTTTGTTTTAATAATATTTGCGCCATTTTCTACATTTGAATTAGTTCTCTAAGCGTGTTGCCCTTATTTTATTTAAAGATTTATATTCTGTACAATTAGACATTTAATTATAGTAAATAAACTGTAGGCATTTATTTTGTGAATATTGCATATGGGAATTTCTGTGGACATAGCACATATTAAAAATTTCTATTATGGAAGTGCAACAAACTTCAGTGATACTGAATCAAATTTATTGATTACTTACTGCTATTGAAAAATACAAAAATGTTGTGAGGAATGAGAAAAATAATACAATATTCATACATGCAATCATATGGAACAGTCACCAAAAATATAAAATATATGACTTATAACAAAATAATAAAAGTAGGAATACTTTGTTGAAAAAGAAAAGTCTCTATCTATCAAGGGTCTTATGCTGGATCATCAATCCACATTCTCATAGTATAAGATATTGCACATCCTTTTCTTGCCATATCTAAGACGACCACCAAATTTCTGTAGGATGAATAATGAATATATGCTCTTTATTAAAAATGATACATTATAACTAATTTTATGTTTTTTAATCAAAGAAGTTTTATTGAGAAAACCTTGTTTCCAAATTGCTTTGTAGTATTTCAACTTAAAAAATATTTATTTTCTGTGTTATTGCTGGAAGCTCATAATTACTTAAAATCTGGTCTTAATTCGAAATATAGGAATAAAACCAATTTTTTTCACATATATACCTTTACATGTCATAAGCGAGTGAAGCTAAATAATAGAATAAGTACGCGAATGTCCATATTCAATATGGAGGTCGGTTGCTCCGCCAATATTGACAATTTAACATCAACGTTAGGTTGACTTAAATGCTATAGGAAGCGACAGAATTGCAGTGTGGAAGATCCATCCGACATTTTAAATGACGTCGGCAGCCGCACAAAAATTTATTTGCGGGTTATAGACTGTCAAAACGAACAATCAATTTCAGTTTGCGATGACACTTGCCGGGAAACGTCAGAATTGATAGATAGTATAGCGTCTGTCGAGCAATGCAAGGTATTGTATATGTATAGTATATCCGAATTGACAGCATTAAATACTGAGTATATCAGAGATGGACATAACACGATTTTGATAAAACTTTTTTTGATTGTCAGCTTATAATTATTAGACTTACAATCTGGTCCATATTTTATCACGAGATACAACAAACAATTACAGTTTTATTATAGCCTAGATCGTGGATGAAGTCACGGCTAATGGCTAGTTAACTATAAAAGTGAACTATTTAGAATTTTGAAACCTAAGATTATAAAGCAGACATATTCTTCATCTTATTTTTGTAATGCTCTGCTAGAAAATAAGTATTTGTCCTGGAATTAGTTGCACTGTAGCTGTATCAGTTTGAGAAAACAAATTTATTCATGTGTAACTAGTTAACACAAGACCCATCTTGAATCCATGTCCCATCATGGATTCGTGGTTAGATCTATCAAATCTTTTAAGTGTCTTAAAGGCGTTTCTGTGAAGTCTTTGTCATTTTATAGTCTGAGAGTAATTACATAAATATAACCTCGCTTCTTCCATTAAAATAACATAGTTAAATGTTATAATTTAAGAATTCATGTATTTAGTAAATAAAATGTACGAAAGCTAGCTCTTTTATATGGGTCATGGAATTTTTGTCTTAAATATCTTATAGACGTCTTTGTTGCGCTTTTATCTATTTACAATCTAAAAGTTATTATCTTACTTATTTTATTCAAACTTCAACAAAAAATAATTCATCGAATTATATTTTATCAATTAAATTTGAAGCATTTATCTCTCTTTTTGCACAGATTTAAGAAAATATCAAACAATTTTTTTTTGATTCTATAATTAACATAACAAATCTATACCTCTCTTCAGAACGTGATCAACCAAGAAACAACGTACGCGTTCACACAAGTGGCAATTAAAAATTCAAATTATAGACAAAAAATTAAAGCTTTTAAACTGGCACAGTGACAGAAAAGAGATGATAAATAAACATAAGCCTTCCAAATTAGATATTTTTTAAATTAAAACCTTGTAGGTATTTTTATTCTGGAAATGGTCTCTCATGTATTCAAGAATAAATATCGCTATGATAAAACATTAAACATCCATGAATATAGACCAGCAAAAGTAATTTACATAGACGACAATATACCTTAAAAGTTACTAGTCATGGTCCAGATAACGTTTTTTTTACTTATGTATGCTTTTGTTACTTTTGCCATTTTGCTTCTGTTTTGTATTATTAAATTCCTGACTTTTATTTTTGTTGTGACCTATTATATACGGTTATGTCTTCGTAATTAAATATGTTGTTTACATATTTGTAATTTATACAGACCATTTATATCTGTATAAATACTCTTCAATTTCCAATCTGGTTTCGCTTAAGGTCTTTCCCCCACTGCTTCTATCCACCCATTCCTCGGTCGTTCTCTTTTTTTGCACTCATCAGGGGTTCTCCAATATTCTTGTAGTTCATGTTCTTCACATTTCTTTCTTTGTCCATCTGTACCAGGTGTCCCAAACATTGTAATCTTCTGCTTCTAACAAATTCGCTTATAAGCTTTTCTCCAAAGAGTTAGTACAGTTCTAAATTCGTTCTTCGTTTTCAGCCATATTCGATAATTTTGCTACCAAAGGTTCTTCTTAGTATCTTCCTTTCACAAATCTCATCCTCTCTTGATTCTTACTGCTTAGAAACCATAAGACAAGGTTGGTCTCATTTTGTATATTTTTAATGTTGTATTTCGAGATACTCCTCTGGATTTTACAATTCTATTACTACCTCGCTATATGTAACTAACGATTTTTTTGTCTTCGCTTCATTCATTGCACCCAAATACATATATTCTTCTACCTATTTAAATTTCCATTGACTGTTTCCACTATATATCATTAAACTATGCCGTATGTTGTTATGCCTTATTTCTACTTTACCTATGTTCCGCATGACGTATGCATTTCGCAGGGTGTGGTATTTTAACTTTCACTTCTCGACCGTGACTGGTATATTTTGTGATCTAGGTTGACATGCCTTATATCTATTGTGTGAACACCTTTCTGTTCCTTAAGCTAACTTTACTGAAATTTAATTTTTAAGTCCCTACTGGTATTCGCACGTTTAGGTTTATGTAAGTCTACGTTATATATTGAATAATTTCCGAGCTCGTTAACTTATGCTTGGGCTGCCCTACCTGCATGTATCCGTTTGCTCTAATCTACGGATGTACACATTGTTATTTCCATCGACATTTTATGTTCTCGAGCTACGATATCTGTGTGTTCTTGATTGTTTCCATCTTAGTTTTTATTGCTTTCATGTTGCCTTGGCTGTGAAGGGAAGTATTGTGTTAGGATATTCTTTCAGCACCTTATTTACATTGCTACAAATTAATCTTGTATTGTAGCAATCGAAAACTTCCTTTGGTTTTATTGATTGTTTGTTTGCTAAAAAAATAAAGGTTTGTTGTAACTAAGAACAGCTTAGGCACTGGACATACTTATTCTCCTATCACGGACATGCTTTTGATGGTAGTAAGGGGGCCTTTCACAGGGATGTTAACGTTCCGAGCCTTCCGATGAACATAACCTTCGAACATATCACTCGTTTGTACGTCTGGATCTATTGCCTGTAAGGTCATATATCGGTTGGAGATAATCCGCCGTTGTTCGGAAGCATTGTACTCTTGATATCTAACTAATTACCTGATAACTGGATCGTTTATTATACGTATTCTCTCTCATGATGTTCGGCAGGGCCGTGCATCTGTTTACGAACTTGTTTGGTTACCTGTCATTACGAACATCGTGCTACAGTTGCATGAGTACCAACCGATGGGCGTGAGGTTCCCTATTCGAACTATTTAGCGGGTTAAAATGTGTGTATTACCGGTTTATTTAAGATCATTCTTACATTATTTGGAATTCTAAGGGACGTTTGTGTTGTATTATTAAGTTTGTGTTACTGTGGATTTACCTGCGGAATAGTTTTAATTCTTGTAAATTTCAAATTCTGCCGCCGTTTTTTAGGCTTTAGTTTCCGTCTTCTCGAAGCTGCGTGGGTCTAGGACGCATGGTCGGAGAAGCATGCTATCGGACTTTCACTTTCAAGTGATTCTTCATGTGGAGTGCACAGGTGCAAAGCCACTTATCTTCTTAAAAATTATTTTGTATGTCTAAGTTGACTTATCGTTTCTACGGCTCTATTGAAATAAGTGGAAAATTACCGTTACCTTACCGTATCCAATTGTTGGGGCGTATTGTGAATTGCGTCACCCAAGTTTGTCG
Source organism: Amphimallon solstitiale (assembly GCA_963170755.1). Classification (NCBI taxonomy): domain Eukaryota; kingdom Metazoa; phylum Arthropoda; class Insecta; order Coleoptera; family Scarabaeidae; genus Amphimallon; species Amphimallon solstitiale. The sequence goes on along the minus strand of OY720680.1, from coordinate 2,039,258 downwards.
ACCACGTGTTTGGGCTCTAAGCTATTTGTGCCGTTGTGCCCTTTTGAAGGAAAGCTTCCGTGTTCTCCGAAATAAGTCGGGGTAAGTGTGAGAGAAATTCTTTACAGTTAATTTCCAGAGTTTTAATTTCTGTTTTTCTTTATTTTTTTTTCTGGGTCTATTAGGAACAACTAGTAAGAGTACGCTACCGATTTTATAACGTACTCACTAACGAATAACACTATTGGGTGGAACACAGATCCTGCTTAGTCGAATTGATCATATACCTTTCCTAGTGGCCTGTATTTAATCTGAGGTGTGAAACTATCGACTCAGGGACTTCTGCGGGGAGTGCCTCTTGAAGGACTTCGTTATTACATCACCAGGCTGAGTGCCATTCTTCTCACCTGTATCACAAGATAAGTACAGCACCAATTTTAAGCCACGTTTTGTATCTCGACTATTTTGGTCAGGATTTTGTGCCAGTAAGCTGGACAGTTTACCTGTTTTAAGAACTAACGAGGGATTTCCAAGAATCTATTGCATCACCTTTTCATGTGTGAGGTCACAATTACCGCTATTTTAAAATTTAGCTTATATTTTGACTTGATTTCGTTGTAATCCGAGTGACCGCAAAGTAGAATTATTGTTAGGGCTCTCGTTGATAGCCTACTTTTGTAAATTCCTGAGGTACGACTCAGATTAATTTTCCTGGATTTAATTCTCTACAGTAAAATTCAATAACTTCCTTTTTTATATTATTTCTTTTTACCTAAGACTAATTTGTGCTAAATAAATTTCAATTGTAAATATAAATTCTGTACAGTAAATTCCGTAAATTCATTCATATATACTATTTTACCTATGTTTAAAATTAACTAAATTAAATATCATTTGCAAACAAAATTAATTAAATATCATTTATAAACAAAATTCTTTCAGTAAATTCAATAATTTCTCTTTTATACTTTTTTTTTATATGTCTAAATGTGCTAAATGAGTACCAATTGTATACCTAGGCATATGTGTATCACGCTTTAACCTTCTCAAAATTTAGATTTTCTTTTATAATTTAGTAGATTAAATAACGTTTATTGTAGCAGTATCGCCGTTGATTGGCGACTTATTTAAGAACACATGTAATTAAGCTTGTGAGGCTTACGAAACGTTTCAGCTGCCGATCTTTCTCTGCCGATATAAGCAGAGGTTATGTCTATTTTCTACTAATGATATCTTATTTTGGATAAGGCTTTGAGATCAAGTGTTTAGTATAAATTTGCCGCAGATATTAATTTTCAATATATTTCTCTAACCTTAAATATTTCTCTGAAGTTTCACTGAGTTAATTAAACTTGTTTTGGTAATTTTTTTTTTATAGATATTAAATCCCGTAAATACCGCAATAGTTTTAATTCATGTCAGTTCCATATCATGTAATATAATTTTTGAGTCAATTCTGTTGAACCTATAAGTGTGTTGGTAATTATTTTTTTTATTAATATATAGCAAACCATCCATCTATCTCTCTCTTTTATTTTACCTCAACATTTTATTACGTGACAAGCACTTGAATAAGGTTTGTGTATCTGACCCATACAGGGTGATCCGTAGGTGTATCTCACTGGAGGGCACAGCCAGTGACAGTTCCAAGAGAACGCAGGTAAGTTATCGTTTAAGATAGCGCAGTGTCCTGGTGCTCAGAGACAACGTCGCTAGCGTCGCCGCCGACCGACGCCCATTTCTCTAAGTTTAGTTTTCTGAACCGTCACGCCATCTGCGATTAGAGTTAGATCGGCCCTGCGATTTTCAATTCCTTCCACCACACCACAGTGATCTCCCTATACCGTAGCTTACCTAAGATTTATAATTTAGTTGCGACGTTGTTCAGGGTGTAACAATGTCACTTTCTTACTTGTCCTTAAACTCAATATGCTTTGTTTTTGTCACCTTAAATTCCGGAATTATATATTTTTAAGTTGTTATAAGCTATTTTGCGATATTTTCTAATTTCTTTCTGTTTCTTGCCAACATTGATAGCATTAGCAGAATAACGTTCCCTTCCTATTTATTCCGCGTTACTGTATTACTTTTAGCGCTAGACTAAACTAAGTTGTCGAGAACGGATCTCCTTGTCTGCTTATGATGTTAATTTTGATTGCATACTTGTATTTTCTATTGAAATTTTTATTAATCTTATCAGTTTGGAAGAAATCTACCGCCATTCCAGAGCTTCACTAATACTCTTCTGTTGATTCTGTCGTAAGCACTCATAAAATCGATAAAACCAAGCAGATGGGGGGTCTTCTTAGCAAAAGTTATTTTTAATTTCAAGTACATATATACTTTCGTGCAAACTTTTCATTCTATAATTACTTTATATGACATTTATCTTCTCTTCTGCTTTTTTTTTCCGGGATTTTCTTCGTATTTGTTAATTTTACTTTTACCCGTACAAGGAAATAATATCTTAAGTGTTCTTGAAGAATTAGTAAATTGTCAATTTGATTTGTTTCATTTCTTTCTCGTATTTTCCATGTTCCTTTTTGTATATGTTACAATAATAATAATAATAATTATTATTATTATTATTATTATTAAGTAACTGTACTGTATTTCATTTAATAGAACAGATCGGGGAATCATTTTTTGCACTGCAGTCCCTGTCCACTTACAATTGAGCCTCTGGAAGAAACGCAGCTACCTTGATAGATAATTTCTGTTACTTGGAACAACAGTATGATGAATAACTCTTGCTTTCCTCAATCAATCTTCAATTATTGCAGTACAACTTTCCTTTTGGAATCGGAATCTTGCACGTCAACTTCTCAACTTTATAAAATCTACCACTATTTTTGGAAACAATATCGAAGAAACTATACAAATTCTTCAGTTTTTTAAACCTTTGTAACACTCTATATGTTTATATTCTTTACTAGACCTTGCTATTTCAACCATACACACAAATCTTCCCAATCACTTTTCCTTTTTATTTTTTATAATAAATTTACGATAGTATGTCAAAATGTAACTCCTTATCTTCATTTAACTTTATATCAAATTCTCTTTTAAAACTAATCCCAATTATAGTCTATTTATAGTACATTGCACAGACATGTGCAAAATCATGTGACATCAAAATTTAGTATTAATATAATTGATAAGTTTTTTATGTTAAAATGTTCTTCTATTCAACAACATTTTATATCAAATATGAATCATTGCACAACTCCTGCCGTTACAAAGGCATGTGCGATTTAAGTATAATAGGTATTAACTTCCTTCAATTTTTTAATCAAACGATAACATTAATTATATTATGACCCAAGGTTATATAAATAGCCACTGAAATTTAAATATGAATCAGTAAAGAATTGAAAATGCTTGACTTAACAGATAAAGTTGCTGTCGTAACCGGGGCTAGCTCTGGAATTGGAGCGGAAATTGTGAAGGAATTACTTCAATTAGGATTAAAGGTAACAACTGGTTTTGAGTAAGTAGAATATGTGTCTAGTTACTATCATTCATAAATTCTGCACGGGTTATATTACTAGATATACCTTAATACTTATATTTCAGCAATAAAAAAACAATGAATTTAGATCTACAGTCGATCAATTTGTCACTAATATCACTCATTTTAAAATAATAAATTGAGAACATTAATCCGCTTCTAAAATTAGTTGAGTTTGACATTTTTGAGCTACACTATTTATGATCGGTGAATTTTATACCACACGCGTGTCTATATAAAAAAAATAGGTTTATCGATTTTGTAAAAGGAGACGTATCTTATATCTCAGAATTAGAATTAGTGGGACGCGTGTACGTTTAGAAACGTCACTGGATGCATATTTGACCCCTGTTATCACTTCGATTCATAAGTAACAAATAAATTATTACAATCGTATGAGAAATACACCGTGATTCAAAACGAACTTCATCTTAGTAGGTATTGAGTAAGTAGTATTTGCAAATTAAAATAAGCCACCAGCCTTTTATTTATAAGTAACACATATTTACTCACAATCGGTTAGTAATCTGTAGATTTGTACCCTTCGAAACAGTCGGGAAGCGACTTATTGCTTACCTACTTCACTTTCCCAGCTATAGCCGGAAAAGTGTTTTCCCAGCTAGCAAGTGTCAGTTCATTAGTCACAAATATAGCTACTATATTTAGGACAGCTGACTCGTCGGCCATTTTGGAGATAATGTCAGTCATATTACGTACTTATTTTTAGTTATTATTATATGTTCTGGGTATTTCTTAAATATACGACTATTGTAAAAAATTATACCTACATTATTTCACGTCCTAAACCGGCTTAATAAAGTCAATTATTGGAAGTTCAATTCAACATTTGCTATTAGCATACATATTTACCGCCTTAAAATTATCTCCAAAATGGTGGACGAGTCAGCTATGCTTTATATAGTAGTTGTAGTCACAAATATGACATCATTGTCATTTTGGCATTAAAACATGTTTTTAAGAATAAATTGGAATCAAACTCTGTATTTATTTAGTAAAGACACAATAATAAACCTATTTAGAGTTGTAAATATTAATGGTTACATTAGAATTATCATTATTGTTAACTGTTAAAGAAAGACCATGTTGTTGCTTAAAATTATACTGTTCATTTTTAGAAATCGACGATCCTGATTGTTCTACATTTGACAACATATTAGCAATTTTTACTTGTCCATGTAATGAGTTCTCCACATATCCTTCAGCAACGGTACTGGATTTCCACCCCCCCCCTAATATTTTCAACTGTAGAATGTCTCCACCTGTATTTGCCAGTAATGTCGCTGAAGTACGTCTGAAACAATGTCCTGTAAACCCATTAACGCTTTCCAGTTTTAAGTAAGTTGCTATTTTTTTGGGAAAATTTCCGATAGAGTTATGCCCAAAAGGCTGTCGTGTAACTTTGCCATACCTCATTTGTAAAAAAAATCTTTCAGATTCAATGTTGTTGTGAAGGTCGTAGTATTGCTTTATTACTTTTATCCATTCCCGTTTTCTGATTACGAATATACGGGAGGAGTTGGTTTTCGTTACAGGAATTACTATTATAATTCGGTTTTCTAAAATATCCAGATCACTTATTTTCATTTTTAAAAGTTCATCGCATCTACAGGCTCCAGAGATGCCAATAATTAAAGCAACCTAAAAGAAATATGTAATTTAACATAAATTTAATATGCACTGAAGAAATTAGAATGTTACCTTTTGAAGATGATATTCTATCCGAGCGTTGTTGAGAAAATTATCAATGTCTGCTTTGGACAGAACGCTTGACTTTTTAGCTTTGTATCCCACATTCTGCCTTTTTAGGTATGCTCGCAATTTTGCATAATTACTGATATCAACATTTTGCCTAATATTAAGAACTGCTCGCAACATAGAATACCTTGACCATAATGTGGAAACTTTATTTTGTTTACATAATTCAGCAAAATAAGCAAGGAGTACCGTTTCAGAGGTATGCTGCACACCCTTAATCACGCACCATTACAAAAAATGTCAGATATTGAACCGGAATTGTAACGACATTATACAATGAGACGATTTGGCAACCATGAAATCAATTGCCATAAGACCTGTACTGCATAATAGGGTTGAGATGGACTATAGTATATTACATACCGAGCGGGGAAGTGTTCTATTACAGCCGAGCGTCAAGGTAGCTTACCGAGGTGCAAAGCACCGAGGTAAGCTACAGGCGCGAGGCTGGAATGAGTTCTCCCGAGGCATGTATACGATTTTACTCACAATCTACTATTAGTAATTCTATATAAGTTTTATTTTAAATAATAATAATAATAATAATACATGAATATCGGTATTAATTTTTATGATAATTTGATAAACTAGTTTAAGGAAGATACTTGTAAAATCGTTGCTAGGCAATGTAATAAGTTTGTTGAATCTGACAGTTAGGTAATTATTTTGCCAGTTACAAAATATAGTACGGCATTTTTAATAATAAAAAATCTTTATACGAGTATACTAAGAAATATATCTGACAGTGAACTTAAATGCACCCCACCAGAACTGCGAGTAGCTGCAGAAAAAGCTACCGAAGCCATAATTCCGGAAAAAAGCAGGGAGAGGTACGAGAAGACTTACGAAGCATATACGAGTACAATGTTAATGCTTGTACGCCAATTATGTTGGTATGGGTACAATTATTTCAAAGTGTAGTGGTAACTCAGCCGCTTGAGGTGTGTACATAGACGTAGGTAAATAAATTGTCGTTAATTGTATTGTCAGTTGTTATCGCTGGTCTTGTAAAAATTACTTGTTTTGAATTCTTGATGTTTATACTTTAATTTCGAACAGTTCTTTTTAGAGCTCAATAATTATCGTTTGTAAGTTGTGGGTAAGTAATAATTAAATATGAAATGCAACTTGATTTTGAGTAACCACTATTTTAATTTTTTTTCAGTATTGTCTGGAAAGCCAAAAATGTTTACACCTGAACAAGACGCATACATTCTTATGGCCCACTTTCGAAGTGCAACTCGCAATCAGGATGGAACTTGGTCATACAGTATGCAGTCTTGCTTCGATCAGTTCGTAGAAGCGTTTCCTAAAGAAAATGTCAACTATGAGGTTTTTGGCCATCACAAGCGTGAGATTGTAAAGCGTTTTGAGAGAAAAAATTGTATTTGTAAGGATAAATCAACCGGAAGACCTACAATTTTAACTGAAGCTGTTGTTAATGATCTTGAAGAACGAATGAATCAAAGCACCAACAAATCACTACGAAAACTATCAGCACAGTCAGGTACGTGAGCTAGAGTATATTTAAATAAGCGCAAGTCATTAATTATGGGTTCTTTTCAGGTATTAGTAGAGCTAGTTGTGCAAAAGCTTACATACAAATTTACATATGCATCCCTATCGAGTTACGGTTGTGCAGCAATTGTACCCTCGTGATTATCAACAACGTGTACTGTACTGTCAATGGTTTAAGGGGATATTAAAGCGGTCGAGAAAGCAAGATATCGAATTTATCAGTTTTTTTTTACTATTGTTCAAGATAGAAATGTGAAATTTTCTGTACAACTCCAATATAGATATGAGTACACGGAAAGGTTGTCAGATTATGTAATTTTTTGTCACAACCACCTATTTTTTTTATTCCAAGTTAGAGTAAAATGTACGTGTGTTTCTCCGTCAAAATCTGAAAGAATTAAATGAAATTGATAAAAACGGATGTAATTCCCGTGTAGACCAATGTTTTCTTGTGAGATATCGCTTTTTGAATTGCGGAAAAAAGTTTAATTTGAGTAATTAAATTAAGAAATTCCGGAATGCTGCGATACTGAATTATTTGTATTTTAGCAGCGCCTTCAGCTGCTACGGATATGCACCCAACTTCTTGGCCCCGCCTAATAGGACTGTCCGAACTTTTTGCGGTTGTCTGGAGTATTTTATTTCACTCTAACTACTCTCACTCCAATTTTACGCATTCATATTATTACCAGTTTCGAAGCTATATGATTTTACCATGCAAGTATACATATACGAAAAAAAAATTTCGTATATGAATAAATGTATGAATGCATTGTATTGTATATGATTTTAATCACAATACAGAAGTAGCTATAGATACAATTTATTTTTCTTTTGGTGATTTGAGTTATTGCGATTTTGGTTAGTTCTTTAATTTGTATGCAGAAATAGCGTTGCAGTTGCATTGGAACATGTTGTTGCATGTATTATGCTTGTATTGCATATTTAGCATCCGCTATAGTAAATTAATGAACTTAGAACATTTTTTACTTTTTTTTTATAATTTCGTGGCGCGTAAAAGGACATAATTAAATTGACTTTTGGTGATTGACTTATTGCGATTTTGTTTAGTTCTCTAGTTTGCATGCAGAAATAGCGTTGCAGTTGCATTGGAACATGTTGCTGCCTATTATATATTTCGTATCTGTTAAAATAATTTATGGACTTTGAAATTTTTTTAAAATTTTTAAAATATTTGTTTGAGTTGTGTAATAGACATTTTATATATGTGATTTAATGATAAAATTATTGTCATATACATATATTTATTTTTCAATGTGTGATATCGCCTGGCTTTTCTACGAACTGGATATTTATGCCGCAGAAATTTCCCAGTTGACAATATTAGTGCCCGATGAATGAAGCTCCGCATCAGTATTCCTTCAACGTATTATTCAATGCATGTAATAGGCCGGCTTTTGCACGTAGTGGATCCTCATGACGAGGATATCTCGCAGTCGAAATTGTTAGTGCCCGACAACAATAAAATACACTTTCTATTGTAAATAACAGTGATTTTTCTAATATTTAATAATAGTAATCCTTGCCAACGATTACAGTAATCCTTATATTAAAAGAACGGAATTACGATTAATGTAATCGTTAATCGAACGAACTTAGATTACGATTACAGTAATCGTAATTTAAACTTTTTCAAAATTACGATTACTGTAATCGTAATCTAAGTTCGTTCGATTAACGATTACAGTAATCGTAATCAAGTTGTAATCGTAATCCTTATCGCCCAGCTCTGTCGAATAGCAATTTCTTGCAAATATCTTGTAAACTATGCATTCTGTGTAGATTTAGCAATAGTACAAAAGTATTTAGAGCCAGATTTCGAATAAGTTTTGTATAAAAGAAATGTCCAAATTCGTACCGGAAGCAGTGGCGGCTCGGGGTGGTTCACATAGGGAGTGCATAATTTCAAAATTAAAAAGTATAATACAAGAACGCTTACCCAATCTTTATAAGTTTCACCGACATACTCTTCCAGACAGGTACTGTTCATTGTACAGTTTGTTTTGTTGAGGGAAAAGTAAATATAACGCTACAGTTTCATTACATCTGACGATAAACGAAGTCCATTTTGCGTGTCTTGGACTTGCAGAACAGTTCTATCAATTTTTCATGAAAATTTGGGAAATCATTTATAAATTCTTTTTCACAAGATAACATAGTAAGGGCATTTAATCTGTCTTCTTTCATTGTATTTCTCAGGAAAGTTTTTATTCTCTTCAGCCGTGAAAACTGGCGTTCCGCTTCAGACGTTGTCATTGGGATTGTAATGACAATTTTTAAAAGCTTAACAACTTCATTAAAGTTGTCGCTTAATCCATCCAGCAGAAGGCCTAGCAGACCTACAGCACTGACTTCTATATTTTGCCTAAATTCTTCTCTAGAATATAGAACACTTAATTCAGTTCGTAGTCTGCTTTCATTGCGGCATGGATAAAATTTTACTCCTTCTTTAAGGCAATCTTCCAGACATTTTTTTTAAAAAGAGGGGAACTGTTTAAAATAAATTAAGTTTGCTAATATTAAGTGCCCTGTATACCGAAATCTAGTTTTTATTTCAAGCAAAATAATATCGAACACTTCAATAGTTTCCCTCCGTCTTTGGCTACCATCAGTTACTCTTCGTCGCGTTGATGGTCGAGGAGTCAGTTCTGAGTCATTTTGTTTAACCAACTGATTATCTGTGTCAGCGATTTCGGGTCGAATTTTTCCAATAGCGCGTTCAAAATTATCTAAATTATTCTTGATTTTTAATGCATCTGTATTGACATTTTGAAATTGATTAAACAATATGTCCACATGTGGCATAATTTTATGAAACAAAGTTAACCAATAGATAAAATTTTCCTCCTCAAAAATTCGCAAATTGGCACCAGCTTGATGAATGGTAGTTTGTAAACTAGCTTCTCCCTCGATTTGTTCTAGAGCTGGAATTATTTCTTCTCGGTGCTCATATATTGTATTCACTGTCCTAGAATTGAAGTTCCATCTTATTTTTGAAGAACGAGGTAAGCTTTTTCTCTGAAGGAATTCTTCCAACCTTGCAGCTCGTTGTGGTGAAGTGGAGAAAAAAAGTACATAATCACGTCAGATTGGCAAAAAAAATCTGCAATTACTACTGCTCGATGTAGCATGTGACATAATAAGATTTGTCTGATGTGCGTAACAATGTACAAAATTGGCCCTTGGATACTGGTCTTGGACATGTCTTTGCACGCCGTTAATAGCACCACTCATGACTGCTGCCCCATCATAATAGCTCTGTGCAATCAGTTTTTCTGGGTCATCAACAAGCAAACTAATTTCGTTAAGGATGGAGGCAGATAAAGAATTAGCATCATGTCCACTAGGCAGAAGAAATTTCCAAAATCTTTCGACCGGTCTCGCGTTCACAATATATCTTAAAACAACCACCAACTGAAACTGATTGGACACATCTGTGGTTTCATCAGCTATCACAGATATGAAGTCGGTTGCTTTAATTTCACTGGAAACTTGTCCATGATACAGGTTCAACATTGCATCAAGCAGCTCATTCTGTATCGTTTTTGATAATCCCTTAAAAACCGGTGCTGCTTCGATGTGATCTCTGAGCGATTTATTCAATTCTGCCGTAAAATTTATCAATTCCCGAAAAATGCCCTTGGTATTAGACGTTTGCCGTTCATCATGACCCCGAAGTGCCAGTTCAAACGCGCCACAATTCTAATGCAATTTATTATTAAATTTAACACATGCCTATTTTTTGTTACCTGTTCATTGTGTTATTGAACTGCTTTTCTATATGATGAATCTAAAACATTCTGAATGTTATTTTTTCCTAACATTCTTAGACTAAATATATTTTTCAAATGCCCTTCGGAATTTTCATGTTTCCTAATTTTAGCACTAAGATGAATTAAGTCTTTTATTCCGTTCTTTGATCAAGACGGTTCACCACCAAACAAAAGACACGGAAAACAAAACAAAGTATTTCTAATTTCACACCTACAAATCCAGTCATTTTTCTGATAAATATTCTTTTTGAATTTTCTTATAACGTCTTTAAGAGACAACAGATTGTTTATTTTCTAAACATAATTGAGGCATCGGCCGTTTAAGATTTTTTATTGCGATTTTTTCATCATACGTTAACCGCGAAAACGTGTTATTCTGTAACGCAGAGACGAAATTTATCTTACATCAGCGGTGAGCAGACTGGAGATCTTGCTCACACGCTATGTATTATACGATATGGAAGTAGAACAAAATACAGTTCTCCCCACCTTCAATGTAATGTTAATGGCTTAACGGAGCAACGGTTGGGCTTTGCTCATGGGTATGTTTCTCTCGGTGGAAGGGGTAAACATTCGAATAGTTGCTCGTGCGCTGTTAGTCGTCATTATATCTGTGACGAAGATCGGTGCATGTAGGTTGTTACGCGTGCCGCACACGCCACGTTCCTGTTCAATAACTATGAATACGTAATAAATAAATACTTTCACAGTTAGTCGCCGCTTGGTTTGTTTTGTTTCAAAATTCCAGGGAGTGCAATTGCTCACTTGCTCTCATTAAAGAGCCGCCACTGACTGGAAGTATCACTTTTACCTTTATCGAGTAGCACTTTTTTGCAAATATCTCGTAAAGTATGCATTCTATAGTAATTTATTAAGAGAATAGAAGTACTTAGAATAGGATTCTGAATAATTTTCCTATAACAATTTTTTTTTGTGTAACACACATACAGGTTTAATTTTTTAAGAAGATAAAACTATTTAAAACTTAATTTCGACCAACTATTGTATAATTTGAAACGCACATATTGCTGTGACCTTAGTAATTTGAATAATATTTAGAAAATGATTTTAACTCTTGGAAATAAACAATCACAGTTATATTGCTAAAAAACGGTGGGTTAGCAACTTAGCAGTGGTTTATGCTCTTATTTGCTCCTCTTATCTTTAACAAAATCTCTTCCCAGCATTTACTCTATATCTCAGGGTGTAGGTAGCTTTAACACTTCAAAGTGGTATGGCAATTTATAAAGCAAAACACAAATTTTTCAAAGAACAAATATAATAATTTTATTTAACATATAGTTTTACAATATAAATTAAAACCTTTATTTCAACTTTTATTTAAACATTTACAAAATATTAACAAATAAATAATATTGCCAAAAATGTATGTACCTATATTAGAATATACAATAATATTTCAAAATAGAAAATATTGAAAAACAGATATGCCTAAGACAATTAAATAACACTCAAAAATTATGAATCTTAATACAAGTTTCAATTTAATTAGTCAAGGTATTGTCCTATCCAGATGTAGGCCTTTTAGCATGTATAATTATAACCAAAATATCTAATAAAAATTTTCAAAAAACAAAATAATTCCAGTCTAAATTTTATTATACTTAATTATGATGTTCGCATAATCACAATTAAATACCTCATTCCTAGGTCGAACATATAAATCAATCCGACACACATCCTCGGAAATTTCTCATGATTTTCGCAAGAATAGATCGCATTCACATTACTTTTCGCTGAAATTATTGACTAAACTCCGTAACTACTTTCACAATCGAAAATTAATTTTTTTTGGATTGTGTTATACTTATGAAATAACAAAAGAGAAACACGCAAAATGTGTACTAAAAATGGAACAAATGAAATAAGAATATTAAACACACACAAAACGATGATATAGATTATTTTTTTAATTTTTCTACACTTTTTCGGATTCTACAAATTTATTCTTCTGCCTCAAATCTCGGAAGGGTAGATTTTGTGGATGTTGTGGATCTATGAGTTCTGCTAGAACGCAATTTTCATAGAAATCTCGTAGTTGTAACTCCATATGATTCGTCCAGAAGTTGTCATCTCTGTAAATCTAAACAGGTCGAATCAGCAGTTAACATATTTTTATTCCCAATAGTGTGTTTTCAAACCTGCTCTACTTCCATTCCCAGTGGACTCCACAAGACAAAATAGCACACATTCCTTTGAGAAATGTGTAGTTGTCCTTGGACCTGGTAGTAAAAATGGGCTGTTTTCTTCAAATAAAAGATTCCATCATCATCAATTATTGCAAATTTGATTTTCTTCTGGTCGACGGCATCACGAGGTGACAAATTACAAATGGACTTTGGACACTTAATTTCTACGATCGCATCGGTACTGATTAGTCCGTCTGGCGAGGCACCAAGAAAACCAAGCACGGAATCTACGAAAAGTCCACATGAGGACACTTCAAGTCCAAAATGTTTTTCAAATTCCTTTATAGCAATTCTTTAACATTTGCATTACAAGACGTGGTTGACCTCATTCTGCATATTCTGCCAAAACTGGAAGCAGTCAGTCTATTGTGACGTTCGGTTCTCCAGTCGTCATTGCTACTTTGCCCATCAGTTTTTTTTCTCTAAGTCACGAATTTGAGAAGGCGTTTTTTGTAGATTTTCCAAAAAATTTGTTTTCAGGATTTCATAATTCTCGGGCAGTTCAGCAGAAAGAAGAGCCGCGACAGGCCCGTAATCTTTGTCTGCGGGTGCCTTAGCTTTCAACTTCTTGCGATATTTTTCTGGGAATAAGGTCTTTCGGGATTTATGGTAGAGGTGTTGCTTTTCTCTTCTGCGCATTAATTTTTTGGTAAATTGTCCAGGGCTTAAATTCAATCTTTTCCCACCCACAAATTTTGCGACAACTGAATTGTAGCACTCTGCAGCATTATTATCCATGTTTAGGAGAAGGCTATCAGCATTGTGCACTAAGCGGTACAACAGAATTTCGACATCTTGCAAAAGACCACTTTCCGTCATTTCATTCACCCAGTTGCGTTCATCCTTACCTACATAATATACAGGGTGTCTCTAAAAGTTGCGGAAAAAACGCTACCACACATTTCTGAGGGCGATCTAACCCAACTTACCTCAGTCCAAAAGTGGATGCACCATTGCATTGAATTGCCACAAGAATAACACCCAAATTACAGAAGCATATGTGTCCATATACGTAATGAATTTTTTATATCCAGATTACTCATAAACGGCTGCTCCAATCAACTCCTACCAGGTATACCTTTTCTAGGTAAAAAACATTGGAGAATAAGAATGTTTATTTAAAAGTTAAATACAGTGTGTCTCAAAAAAGTTATTACGTTTTAAATGGATACAATATGCCGCAGGTGGCGCCCTCTACATATTGCAATGAAAATGAGAGCAGATTTAAATTTTTTACCCCACGAACCCCCCCCTACCCAAATATTGTGACAATATACCAATTATTACAGAAATTATTTATAAAAAACTAAAACCAAATTGAACTTTTGACACTCTGTATCTCCGAAAGCATCCACTTTTGGACTGAGGTAAGTTGGGTTAGATCGTCATATTTTGCCCTCAGAAATGTGTGGTAGCGTTTTTTCCGCACCTTTTAGAGACACCCCAGTATAAATGATACACTATGAAAAATCCACTTCCAGAATACTTACCTTGACAAAAATATTGTTTACAATTCGAATGCTCTCCAAATATATGTTTGGATGAATTGAGAATATCAGAACGCAGTTCCCTCACTTTTTGCTCATGTGAAATATCTTCTTTAATCCAGTGTTTAATAGCACATTGTACCGCAATTCCGAATCTGGTTACATTCGACTTTAGAAACTGTCTCTGCTCCAGATTAACAATTTGCCGTTTACTGCTTACTCTTTTTGAGGATGAATCTGTTAAATTAGACCGAAAATTTCGGAACAGATGATTTCTACATTCTATTTTTTTCACAAGACAATTTTTGTAAGGGCGGGCCTCAGCTAATTTTCTTGTTACGCTGCTATCCTCGTCTCCTATAAGATATTTATATTTCAGCCCGTGCATTTCAATGCTGCTTTTGAAACCCTCTACAATTATTTCTGCTTCCATTGCAGTGGACGGTTTGCACCAATTTTTGAAACAGGTATGAGGTTTGACATCTTCTTGTTTTTTTTCTGCACGGGAACACATACAACAATATTTGTTCTTGATACCAAGATATAATATTTTTTTGGATTTTTGCCCAATAATAACTCCCTAAAAATGAAATATTATGTTCTCAATGTCTTCATGGAAATACATGTCAAACAAAATTGAGGAAAGTACTAACAACACCTGATGACGCACTGTAATTCGTCCGATATGAACGCTTACACCAGGCTCCATCTGCTATTACAGCGATATGTGGAATGCCGTCTTGATCCACGTCTCCTACTTCCTTTGCGAGTTGAGCCTCTTCCTTTCCTGCTGCCTCCATTAAATCAAATGCACTTTCACTAATGAGAGGAGAAATTTCATCCTGAGTTGCAGCAAACTTAGGAAAACTCATACAAGGAATGTTACAAAATGCAAGAATTTCCTCCAGCTGCGAAAAACCACTGCCTGAGGATATCATTCCCAAGACTGCTGCTTTGTTTATATCAAGCGAATTTTTTGATGCACTATCTGTGCTTACGGATGATGTTTCCTTGCACATTGCACCAAGTTTCTTTTCATTTATTATTTTCAAATTCTCAGTACTGCAGGAAAACAATGGATTATGTTTGAACTCCACAATTGATTTAAAGAATTGTTCAACATCAATTATTCTTCTACCAGAAACACAGTATTCAGAATGTGCACTCTCTTCTATTATTTCAATTTTAAAATAAACTCAAAACGCAATTAATTTATAACGAACAGCTCTGTATGTGCTTATGTTTACAGGATGTTTCCAAAGACAAGCCTAAGAGCTTTTGTTTACATGAAAGACCCCCTTTAATTTTTGACAAGGAATCACCCTCTAAAAACTTTCGAACTTATTTGGAAACATCCTGTATATAACTTGCTTTTATAATACAAATAATAATTTAAATAGTTGTTGAAACTCCCTACTTTGAAATATTTTCATTTGATAAGTCAACTTCAGGTTCACGTTCAATCGCATGTAATACATCCATGTAATCTTTATCAACATCCTCATGACTAACCGAACTTGAAAGAAAAAAAATAAATATAATATAAATGATTGAGAAAGGTATTGAATTTACGTTTGGCAAACTTGAACGGTTGATGATGGATCACTCTCATTGCTCTTGAGTCTTTTTAACACTTGCCTGCATCTATTTTTCCGCTTTGAGGATAATCTTGGATATTTCTTTAAATTTCTGTTGCCTCTTGCCATTGTGAACACCTTTACGTCACACTCTACTTCGGCACTCAACACCAAAATGTGTCAAAAAATTAATTCTCCAAATAATGAGAACAGCGAACAGCCCTAACTAGTATTTACTGTATGTGCGAAAAGGATCGCGATATAACTATACTTATCACAGAAAGAAAAACTTTTATTGAGTTGATTGCGTAATTGTGGAAAGTGTTTCGTTCACATATGCACCTACAAATATGTTATTGCAGCAAAAAAAATTGTCAGTTTCATATACATTCTTCGTACATTTCGTAGAGATGTCTTTGAATACATTTATTGCACTTGTTTGAATGGAATACTTTAATTTTTGTTTATATAGAGTACTTGCCAAATATTTGCTTTTCTAAAAGAAATAACTATAGCGAAATAACCTTCCTTCATGCAAAAAACGCTCAAATCAAATAAACTTATACTCGGTAAAAATAAAAACCTCTGGCTTGTATGAACAGACTTTTTTTGCTACTACAATCGACCATCGTATTTGTCACGATATTCTGATGCCGTTGATTTGAATAGTTCAGTTGTTTCTCTGTATTCGGGTGACGGAAAACAACACATTCATTTCAAATATGTGAGAATGAGATGGCTTGCATTTGGCTCCTCCTACAGGCCAACACCTCCAAAAGCAATTATAGTCGATTCCCAAATACAAATCGACTTTAATATCCCCTTAACGAGCATCTTAATAATAATGATTTACTGGACCTAACAATCTTCACTGACGAAGCATGGTTCTATTTATCTGGTTATGTAAATAGCCAGAATTACCGAACGTGGGCCACAGAGAACCCTCACAATTTTGTTGAAAAAGATTTGCATCCATTAAAGGTTGGAATATGGATTGCAATTTCAAGGCGAAGAATAATAGGACCAATATTTTTTAATGAAACAATTAATGCAGAGAGATATCAAACTGTCATTTTGACAGAATTTATTAATCAATTGCATGATGATCAAATAACGAGGGGCTATTTCCAGCAAGACGGAGCCACTGCTCATACTGCACGGACCACCATAGAATATTTGCAAAGTGTTATGGAAATCATATTATAAGCCAAGGCCTGTGGCCACCGAGGAGTCCAGATTTAACACCACCAGATTATTTTCTTTTTGGACAGGTAAAGAATATCTATAAAAACCGCTTGCACAGTTTGGATGAACTTCAACAGGCGATTAGGCATGAAATTCGAAACATAACACAAGAACAGCTTTGCCATGTATTTGAAAACATGAAACGAAGAATAATGTTGTGTTTACAAGCAAATGGAGAACACTTTCAACATTTTTTATAAATCTAATTTACTACTTATCAGTGTTATTTTCATTTAATAATAGCATTTTTGTGATTACAAGCAAATGGAGAACATTTTCAACAATTTTTATAAATAAACTTCATTTTCTACTTATCAGAGTCATTTTCATTTAATAATAGCGTTTTTGTAACTACAAGCAAATGGAGAACATTTCGAACAATTTTTATAAATAAACTTACTTTTCTACTTATCAGTGTTATTTTCTTTTAATAATAGCATTTTTGTGATTACAAGCAAATGGAGAACATTTTCAACAATTTTTATAAATAAACTTCATTTTCTACTTATCAGAGTACACAAAAACACTAAAACACCTTACCACACTAAAGCACAAAAATGGCTAAATACGTATTTCAACAACTAAGTTGTCATCATCAGTAGCACTGATTAAAAATCGCGCTGTCTACACACCGTAGCGTACAGAGCAACACTGATTTCCAATTTACGGGGATGGTTTATTCTTTTACCTAGGCTATTAACTACTTCATTAAAAATACCTGATCGTTGTACCGTTAAATACGTCATACTTACTATTCTAATCCTATCCTTTAATTCTAATATTCTAAGAAACCCAACAATATAATTTCTTATCTACGGGGATGGTTTATATATTTTTACCTAAACTATTAACTACGTCATTAACAGTACCTGATCGCTGTATCGTTAAATTAGTCATGCTTAATACTATAATTCTATCATTTAAGTATTAAGCATGACTAATTTAACGATACAGCGATCAGGTACTGTTAATGACGTAGTTAATAGTTTAGGTAAAAATATATAAACCATCCCCGTAAATAAGAAATTATATTGTTGGGTTTCTTAGAATATTAGAATTAAAGGATAGGATTAGAATAGTAAGTATGACGTATTTAACGGTACAACGATCAGGTATTTTTAATGAAGTAGTTAATAGCCTAGGTAAAAGAATAAACCATCCCCGTAAATTGGAAATCAGTGTTGCTCTGTACGCTACGGTGTGTAGACAGCGCGATTTTTAATCAGTGCTACTGATGATGACAACTTAATTGTTGAAATACGTATTTAGCCATTTTTGTGCTTTAGTGTGGTAAGGTGTTTTAGTGTTTTTGTGTAGTTTCTTATCAGAGTACATTTTCATTTAATAATAGCGTTTTTGTAATTACAAGCAAATGGAGAACATTTCTAACAATTTTTATAAATAAACTTAATTTTCTACTTATCAGTGTTATTTTCTTTTAATAATAGGGTTTTTGTGATTACACAATTTTTATAAATAAACTTCATTTTCTACTTATCAGAGTCATTTTCATTTAATAATAGCGTTTTTAAAGTGTCTATTAACAATCTGTACAATATAACCTCATTGTGCTTTAATGCTTGTCATTATTCAGAACAATATGGTCATGCCGTCCTTCTATACTCCGCTACTGGATTTAATCAACTTTAGAAAAGTAAAATCCATACTACCAACTTAATTGGCGTACGAACATTGTACATATTTATGAAAAGAATAAGAATAACCACACATACACATGTACTTTTATTTTTTAATATGTTACATGACTTATATAGTCTTATTGAATATTAATATGTTAATCTACATTCCGTTATACACATTTAAAGACACAAATTCCTCACACATTCATTTTGCAAAAACATACTTTCCCATTTATAAGAACAAGTTAATAATACATACATGATAACATTTATGAAAAAACTAAGCATGACCATACAAAGGAGTAGGTACACATATTGTTTTATTTTTCTTCAATCACTTAAAGAATCTTGATCTGATGATGAATGTGTGACGTTAATTATAAACTCTTCAACATCGTCTTGCAAGTTGACAAGGTAATGTAATTCTGCCAGTTGTTCACTGTTAAATTCTGATAACCCTCCACAATTAATTGTTCAATATCTCTTTGTTTGAATGTCGTATTGTGCATTTCAACGTAGTGCTTAACTTGTGCCCACACCATTTCAATTGGGTTTAATTCACAATGATAAGGTGGAATCCGAAGAACATAATGGCCTTTATTCTTTGCAAATTCATCAATTTTGTTTCTGTCATACTGAGACCTAACCTCTGACACACAAGCCAGTAAAACTCTTTTTAACATGTCATTATCAAGTCTTCTCAGTAAGCCATTCAATAATTTGGTCTTCTCCGTGCTATTGCTGGAAACTTTTCTAATTTTCTCGTGTGATATGAGGCATTATCGAGACCAACAACCGAGTTCTCTGGTATATTTGGAAGCAATTTATTCTTGAACCAATCTCCATATGTATCTGCATCCATTTCGCTATGAACATAAGCAGTAATTTTCTTACAAAGAAATGTACATTCAGCACCAACAACAAAACCTTGCTCGCCTCCAGCATGAATTAATGGAAATCGAGGCCCAAGACCACTTAGTGATTTTAAACCAGTGCTGAGTCCTTGTGTAAAAGCTTGTCGACTGCTTTGAACAGTAGCGTCAGTCCACTTTTTATTTACCGAGTGTCCTGCATTCACTCATGATTCATCAGTATATATTATAGTTCTACCTAAAAATAAAACAATCACAATCAAACACAAGCAAATAATAAATTGCGTAATGAACATAAAAGTATAACAAATTAAATGATAAACTATACCTTCGTCTCGTAAGTATTTATGTCTCCACCTAATGATGTCATCTCTTTCAATAAGAATACTCTTTCGTCCCACTTTTTAAAATTCAAAACCCATATCATGTAGCAATCTGTAAAAAGTATACCGATAGGTCCAGCTCGGAACGGGCCATAGTCAGCAATGAGTGGCAACACCGAAACCCCCGCCGAAACCCCTCTACTGTCTTCTGTATACGTAATTTGCCCATTTGTTTCAGACATAATAAGGCCCAATTTATTATTATTATTGTATTCTTAGCTGCTACGGAAAAGTAATTTTAAGTAATAAAAAAACAATAATGTTTTCTAAAAGATAAAAGTAAAAAAATCAATAATTCTGCAAAATAAATTCAAATTTTAAGAAAGTCACTCAAAATAGGATTCGGAAATACCGCCCTCTTTTGCCAAACAATAGCCGAGCCTATTGTAAAACTCCCGCCTCACTCTCTCGAGATTTCTAGGGGTTATTGTCTCGAAAAGGCGAAACAGTTTAACTTGTAACTGTTGCAAGTTCGGGATTGTTAGAAGACCGTAAAGATTTTCTTTGACATAACCCCACAGAAAAAAATCGCAGGGATTGAGGTCGGGTGATCGAGGTGGCCATATTATCGTACCCCTCCCGGAAATAACACGATTAGGAAAAGTGTTTTCTAAAAACTCTCTTACTAATCTGCTGTTATGGGCGGGACAACCGTCTTGCATAAACCAAATTGCATCAAAATCGATGTTTAGTTGACAGACGTGTTCGCAGCAAATCTAAATATTTTACTGCATTCAAATTGCCGTCGATAACAAATGGCCCTATAATGTTATCACCCGCCCAAACGTTAAGTTTTTCGGGGTATTGAGTTTTAACATTACGAGTTAGATGTTTATTTTCTCGAGACCAATATTGCACGACTGAGGGGTTATGCTTCCCATGACGTGGAAAAGAAGACTCATCGGTAAACAGAATATTTTTTATAAAATATTCGTCCCTGTTAGCCTTTTCCATCACGGACTCACAAAACTCCATTCTTGCAAAATTGTCCTCGGGAAAAATCTCCTGGCACTTTCGAACTTTGTAACTTTTATATTTGTTGCGTTTTAGAATCCGCTTTACTGTACTTCTACTAACACCGAGTTCGTCTGCAATTTGCCGTGTACACTTAAGGTCGCCCATTTCAACTAACGAACAAACCCTCACGCCTCTCTCCTCCCGATCGGCAGGTATTAGAGGGATATGAGGCTGTTCGTCAATTTGTCGGCATTTGCGGCAATTTCCGACTACACAGCCATATTTCCTAAACGCATTTACGATCCTTTCAATCGTTGAATGCGAAGGAATAGGCCGATTTACGTACTCTACAGCAAATAAATCAGCGGTTGTTCGACAGGAATTGCCTGCAAGATACCACGAAACTATTTGTACTTTCTCTGCGGTTGTATACACTGACATGATAACTACCTTTACGTATGCACAGCTAAATACGAATGACGGGACATCTGTTGCGTTCGACCATCGAAATTAGGTTGCGCACGCGGAGTGGTATCGTACACACGTTGCCACATAGCATTACGTTCCATACGTATATTGTTGCCTATCTATGGCCCGTCGCGGGCTGGACCTATCGGTATGTATATGTATGGTCGAGGCGCGTTAAGTTCCGTTGCACGTCATCGATGACGTTTACATGTTGTCATAACTGTATTAGAGAAACTAAAAAAGTTACTTTGTTAAATTATACTTGAGGGCATTTATTTCATTAGCTTAAATATAAGATTTATAAATTGATCGTAATATACGCATTCATGGCAAATAAACACATAATTTCCTTTTCAATATTAAATTTCTTTATTACATATTTTTAATAGACTAGTAGTTCAATTCGGTGTTGACAGATAAATCATATCTGTCAAAAAGACGTGCGTTGTGCATATTCTTCCTGTAAAATTTTTCATGTTTATTTTTACGTTGATATAAATTGTTTAAAAACAGTGCTTCTTCGAAGTGTATTTATTATTTATTTGCGTCCATTGAGAATAGCGTAAGTAATGTTTATTTTAAATTTTATTATGGATACGTTATGAAACATTTAAGGGTTTTCGACAATCTAAATCAATATAATAAATAAGTTGAGAAAGACTGAAGTCTTAGAGCATTTCAATTACTAAATATATTACGTTATAGTTATTGTATTGTGAATAATTTTTTTCTTTGGTTATATCAAATGTCAGTGACAGAAATAAAAATAGATCCGGCAACATATACAAGGCGAGTCGTCATGGATCTAGTATGACGTGCAACGGAACTTAACGCGCCTCGACCATATATAGGTTATCACGTTTATCAGAATTATAGATATAGGTATGCATACTTACTTTTAAATGCTTGAAAAAGATAATATGCTGGCTAAAAAGAACGATTTAACAGAAATTATAATAGATAAATTAAAGACAATATAAAAGTTTACACACTACGGCAGAAACTGACAATTTACAGTAACGCTTACTCATATACCCATATACTTTGCATAATAGAACTTGCAACAAGGCAACCGGATATAAAGATGGCGTTATTAAGAGACTAATAAAGATAATAAGAGATGCAATATCCCTATTAAACCTGTACTGCATAATGGGGTTGAGATGGACTATAGTAATTATTTTTCTAATGTCATTTTGACATTTATCATTTTGTGACTGTAGAGTGTCTTAGTATTCAGTATGTGTCTTACGTAGATAGACAACACAGTTGTCAGTTCGACTATGACAGGTTAGGATGGTAACTCCACAGACTAAACAACCCAGACCGGCAACTTAATCCTAGATTTTATCCAGAGTACTCATCCTTGTTTAGCAAACGTAAACTTCAATACTCTACCATCTTTGTCAGATTCACTGAACTTGGAGATGAGATGGCGCTAGCGTCAATTGAAATGTTTGTTATGCTGTGGTTATGTCATTCAAAACTTCATTTAAAATTTGACACCTTTGACATATTTTTGCAATCCTTTGTCGTACATCGTATTAATTATATGTTGATACAAATATGGTGTCCAAGTGTTTAGTGTGCTGTTTTGGGCAGGATGAAGTTAACAAAATGCACAGGTTTCCTGCAAATCTCGACAAGTGAGTATAAATATTGTACAGTTGTGCTTTAAATATATATAATACAAAATTTCTTTGTCATCATATTAGTCCTTTTTGCATGGTATTTTTTTTATAAATTCAGGTCAAGATTATGGCAAAAGGCAATGGCGATGGTTTTTACATGAGAACACCTCCAGAATTATAGGATTTGTAGTCTTCATTTTACACCTGATATATTGCTGAATTTGTTCCTTTTGGTATATATTAGTTTTGTTTTTATTTGTCATATTACATAAAATTTGTATTATTTTTGTCTTCTCATTACTGATTGTTTAATTTAATTTTATTATGTTTTATTGTATAAGTATATGTAGGTATCAATAAAAACTATTTTTATATCCCTATGTTTTGCTTGACAGTTTTCACTTATTAGATTATTATATTTCTCTTAACTTATATAGAGTAATAGTTTGTTGTGTCTAATAGGTCACCGTAAGAGGGGTGTTATAATACATGTAAGTAAAAGATTAATATTTATACTTCGTATCACATATTTAATATGTAACACCACAAAATTACACATAAGATGCTCAAACTATGGCTATAATTGTTACAGTAAGTAATATTTATTACCATAGTTTTAGTAAGTTTTGTGTATGTTCTGTTACATAAATAACGTATTTAATAAGCGTATTCTAAAAACAAGCTCATTTCAAATTTAGCGCCAATATGCTGCTAGCGCCATCTTCGTACCAAGTTCACTGATATGTGACAAGGATAGAAGATCTTGGATATTTTTTTTTCAAGTAGTTGCCGGTCTGGGTTGTTTAGTCTGTGGTAACTCATTATAATGACACAACATTTTAAATACTTGTTGGTTAGAATATTATTCTAAAATAAAATTTACGAAATGACAATTAAATTATACGAGTCATAAAATTTAGCAGCAAATAACAAAAATATGGTATAAGGTGCATATCTTCATCAAAAGCAACATATGTCCGTTATTACTGCACGTAGTATGTACAGAATCATTTTGAAAAATGTCTCTCTGTGTGTATGTGTCTGTCTATCTGTCTGTCTGTCTGTGTGACCACGATAGCGGTCAAACCGCTGTAGATATAAATTCCAAATTTTGTATTTACTAGCATAATCTCCCTCTTGAGATCTGATTAGATTTTCAGCAAAATCGCCAGACCAGAAGTAGAAGTTTACTTCAGTGAAAAAATCGAATTTTGCCAATACTTCGATAACTACTAAGTTAAAACAAATTTATAAAGAATCCATATGTACTCAAACTTAAATTTTAGAAAATTTTTATTATAAAAGTTCTTTGAAATTCCTACCGGAAGTGGGTCTTTTACTCTTATCGAAGATCAGTTTTTTGCAAATATTTCGGAAGTCATGCTTTTGGACGGATACATTACGAGTATAAAAGTATTTGTAACTTAATTTTCAATATCCTTTATAAAAAAAAAATTTTAAATTCGGACCGGAAGTAACACTTTTACTCTTACCGAATAGCGATTTTTTGCAAATATGTCATAAATTATGCATTCTATATATATTTAACAAGAGTACAAAAGTATTTAGAGTTGGACTTGGAATATTTTTTGTATGACTGTAGAGATTTATTAAGAGACTGGAAGGATTTTCAATAATTTTTGCCTAAAGTAATTTTTAAAATTGTATTATTTGAAACGCTCATACGTATAGGAAAGTCGTGTGGTGGCCACACCTCATTTTTTTGTTTTATTTCAAGTTGTTTAAAAAAAATAAGATTTGAGAAATACTTGCACACTATATTAGTAATAGGGTTTTTAGACATTATTGTTACCATGTGAATTTTATGTCAGTAAGTGCCATCAAACCAATTTGAATTGTTTGAGTTGTCATTATTTCATAATGAATAACGAGTCTGCGGATATACTTGAAATTTATTTTGGGTATCACAAAAACAGTGCGCAAAATTGTAGAATCTATGGAGAACGCTTCCCGGACAGGCGAGTACCGAATCGCCGTCAGTTTAGTCGATTGGAAATCAATTTGAGAAGGTATGGATGCTTTAAAAACCTAGAAAACAAAATCGGAAATTTTGAGATGAAAATTTAGAGATGAACGTTCTACTGTGTGTTGAGAAGAATCATTGGACTTCTGTAAGAGAAATTGCTTCAAATCAACAAGTTTACAGAGTAAATGTGTGTTCAGTTTTGAAAAAACATAAGTACAAACCATTTGTGTCGTGCAAGATCCATAAATTAGAAGAAGGTGATCCAGCACGTCTTATAAATTTTTGTCAGTTTTTTTTTAAATCAGATAAGACGTGAACCGTTGTTTTACAAAAAAATACTAAATACTAATACAAATAAAAATAAAAGAAAATTAATCGCTACAATCATCGGTACTGGAATGTAGAAAATCCACATGTTTTCGTAGAACAAACTCCACAAAGAAGATTTTTACTAAATGTCTGGTATGGAATATTGGATGGACGAATAATAGGTCCAATCTTCATCGATGGAAATTTTACCCAGCAAAACTATTGCCAAATTTTAAGTGAAGACTTACTACAAATTCTTGACAATTTACCCTTAAATGAAAGAAATAATTTAGTTTTTCAACAAGAGAGTTTTTGAACACATAATAATTTGGATATCGTTGGATGGGAACATACAGACCTATTTTGTGGTCAGGTTGTTCTTGTGATCTGACCCCGATGGATTTTTTCTTCTGTGGCTATTTGCAAGATATTTTTTATGCTACACCTCCTGATACAGTCGAAATTTTGCGAAATCGAATAGCTGACGCATGTCAGGAAATGTCTCGAGAAGTTCTAATGAATGCATGTTAGGCGTGATATCCAGGTGTCGACAGTGCCTTGAAAAAGATGGTGCCCAATTTGAGCATTTTCATTAATTTTTTGTTAAAATAAGTTCATTTCTTTAAAAAATATCATTGTATTATTAGACGGTTGTTTATTGAAAAAAGCCTTAGGGCACATTTAAATGTGAGAAAGTTCTTATTTCATGTAAGGGGCCATCAAAGCCTTCTAATTTTAGACATATTATAGTTGACACAACTACATACTATGGTTGTTTTGGTTACAGTATCGGTAAGGGTAAGATGATTATTGGAAAGTGATAGTACATTTAACCACAATGTTTTCTTTTATTTTTTAGCAACTTAAAATAAAACAAAAACCGGTATTGTGCTACATCATTGAATTCAGAAAAGAAGTCTTTATCAAATTCTATGAAAAAAAGTAGCAGGTGGCCATTTAACATAAAAAAGTTGACTATCGATCCATGATGAACCGAATAGCTAAAAATAAAATTTGATATTTCTCTGATAGTACTCTATAAGCCGTTTAATTTGTCATGTCGATCAGGCTTCAAATAAAGGTGCTACGAGCTGGAGGGTTTTTTTGTGGACACCCGGTATAAAACATTGTTTTATATAGATTTATTAATATCTCAAGGAAACTGTTGTTTACTTTGAATTATAGTTTTTGATATATATTACAAGAAAGATAGTCAAACATGTTAAATTAAAAATCAATAATTTTTTTGAAAATAATGACTTTTTTACTGGATGTGCATTTTATGTGCTAAGCACACTTCTTTAACAGAAATTTATTTTAATTTTTGCAAGTGCTCAACAATATTACTATAAGTATAAATACATATTTATTACATAAAAATAATATAATTACAAGAAACAGTGAAATGTATTTTTAAAATCAATAACAGAGTAAGAGAGAATGGGCACGAAATTGTACGAAGCTTATATGAAACACACTCCACAAAAATTAATCTCTTAAAGAGTCACTTAAGTTGTCGTCAGATGATGATGAAAATCCCAGATTGATAATAAATTCTTCAACGTAATCTTACAGTCCATCTACTATCCACATATCATTCTCAATTTTTTTAACATATTCGATATAATTCTGCCAGTTATGAACTGTGACATTGTTGTAGCCTCTAGTAATTAGATCTGACATATCTTTACCACTACTAAACATGAAAAATGAACAATATCCAAATGCACCAACGAAAACAAAATCAAGCACGCAACGAATTTGACACTTGACAGAAAGGTTGTGTGACACTTATACCACACCGACAATACCAACCATAAACATAATAAATCGAACTGACAACATTGCCTTGAAATAAAAAAAGACAGTTTATTACAAATTGCTTACGGTATTAAAAGAGGTATATATTCCAAAAGAGACTGGACTGAATACTAAGGTTGAGACGCTCTATAGCAATATATTTTTTCCGACATAACAGTTTTTTACTTATTAAACAGTACTACTAAATAATGTACACATTGCAAGAAAATATATTTATTGTTGAAGTATATTTCCGAAGTGCACAATTTCTTGGTTTATGAATTAATTGGTGAACTAATTCATCAATTAGAACATGTTCTAAAATATCGTAAATTTTAGTAACTTTTACATTTTTATGTTAGATACCAACAAGCAGAACTATTTATTTACGTCCTATGTGGCTAAAATTTACTGTTATAGGTGATTACGGTTGGTCATCATCATATTCACAAACAATTTCATGAATTTAATGTTAAGTGTAAAATGATTCAAGATCATCAATTTATTTGTATATAAATTC
The DNA here is from genome assembly GCA_963170755.1 of Amphimallon solstitiale. Lineage (NCBI taxonomy): Eukaryota > Metazoa > Arthropoda > Insecta > Coleoptera > Scarabaeidae > Amphimallon > Amphimallon solstitiale. The sequence goes on along the minus strand of OY720680.1, from coordinate 2,011,594 downwards.
ATGGATTAATTCATAAATAAATTCATGAATTAATTGAAAAGTGTACGGGTTACTTCCAGCAAGATGGGGTTACTGCACATACAACTGTGAATATTCGACGCTTCTAGAAGATTACTTCACTCACCGAGTTATAAGCAAAGGTGTTTGGCCAGCGCGTTTACCAGACCTTACTTTAATAGATTTTTCTATTTTCGGATTGCTAAAAAAGGAATTATATAAAGCAAGAATTCTATTGTACTTGTTATTAATTTCATCACCATATCGCTCTATGATAAATTCTGACAGTGACCTTTATACCTTTATGCTATTTAATGTATATCCAAATCTCAAGAATGCAGAAGATCATAATTTACAGGAGAAATTTATGAACAACCAGTTAAGTTCTTTTTGAAACACAACACACGCATTTTATACACAAGATTTATGAACTAGGTTCAAAGAGAATTAGTTTGACAGAATTTTCTTCGAACATAATTTTTTTAATTGTAAATATCCAATTTATGCAATGCAAATACTGTAATGACCGTCTTAAAAGAAATGTACAGGGTGAGTCATTAGTAGCCGCTTCAGCGATTATTCTTTTGTGTTTAAATAAAAGATAAAACAATTAGCGGAAGATCCATGGTTGCTTAGGGCGCATATTGTAAAAATACTTTAAGCTCTGACGCACTTCCGGTTTCACCGGAAATGCACGGAACTTAATTTTTTTAAGGGACTCACCCTATATATTTTTAAATTTTCTTGTACTGCTTTAAATTGTGTATTCAACTGTTTTCTCTTTTTGAAAATTGAGCCCATAGTTTTTGAGTTATTAACTTTTTTTTGAAAATATATAACCAAAACACGTGTTCAGAAAAAAATCATCTTCACATTGTTTTTAAAAGTAAAAACATTAAATTTGGTGGTGCTTGTAGCCAAGAAAATTCTACATCATTTGGTAAAGTTGCACTCGCCAATACCTCAAAAAACTTTGTTTTTTCAAAGCCTACTACATGACATTTTCACATACCAAAAACTTATTTTTTTTAGATGGAACACCCAGTATTTCATTGAAGCATTTTGTTCCTTTTTGATTCTCTTTCATTTTTGTTAACAATGTCCTATACCTATCTTTTGTAATTTTTGACATAATCACTATAGGAGCAATTAGCGGCCAATTAAAGAACTACGGGCGCTGTTCTATGCACCCAAATATTCGTCCAATAGAGACTGGAATGCGGCTGACTGCCTGAATCAACTGTTAAGTAAAGTCGGCATACATTTATGTTAAACTTATAAAAGCATTGCTATTAGTTATCATCCAAATGAATTATTCTTATGAAGAGTTAATAGATATGATTGACGTTTTGAGTAAATCTGAAAGAAACTCTTTGCTAGCATCCAGACTTTATGCACAGCGATTCCTGGTAGAAGTCCACCGAAAGCCAGAAATCTTCGAAAGTATAAAGGGACGGTTTGAGAGAACAGAAAGTATTGAATATGAAAGAAAGAGCGGAAAAAGCAATAACTGGCGAGGATAAGACGTTTATGGTACTTGCGAGTGTAGTCGAACACCCCCATACTAGTACTACGAAAATTAGTCGTCAGATGTAAGTCAAATTTGAAAATTCTGAATAAATAGGAAATATGAAATTCAGCCGTAGCATATTCATACACAAGGTTAGATGAAAGAAATTTTCAGAATCGCTTACATTTTTGTCAATTGGCAGCAGATAAATTATACTGGCTTTCTCAATTTTTTGTTGTTTACCAACCCACCTTCTATTAATGATTACCTTCATCGTCACACTTTCCGTTATTATAACACATAAAACCCCCCACTTTATCACACCTGTAAACTTTCAAAATCGTTGTTCATTAAAACTGTGGGAAGGAATAGTGGGTAGTTACATAATTGGACCCTACTTCTTTGATGAAAATGTTAATGGAGAGACTGTCTTCGCTATCTATGGATGAATTTTCAAAACTTTTTGAAGACATCTTCAAATATGTCAGAAAACACAACCTTCATTTTATTTCGATGTTAACCAACAGTGTCAAAAATGAAATACTGCAATTGTACATTGCCGGAATTAAAAAAATTAATGCGATGCTCTTCATTCTGTAAAATTATTACTTTTGGGATAGTTGGATTGAATATTTGCTTAGTTTGACAGTTGACTAAAGAAGTCGGGCGCCATTCCTGCCTTCCATTGGTTGAACGAATATTTTGGTGCATAGAACAACAGCGCTCGAGTTCTTTAATTGACCGCTAATTGCTTTTATAGTGATTATCTCAGAAATTACAAAAGATAGGTATAGGACATTGTTAAAAAAAATGAAAGAGAAAAAAAAGGAATAAAATGCCTCAACAAAATACTGGGTGTTCCATTAAAAAGAAACAAGTTTTTGGTATGTGAAAATTTCAGGAAGTAGGCTTTGAAAAAACAATGTTTTTTGAGGTATTGTCGGGTGCAACTTTACCAAATGATGCAGAATTTTCTTAGCTACAAGCATCACCAACGTTAATGTTTTTACTTTTAAAAACAATGTGAAAATGATTTTTTTTTCTGAACACGTGTATTGGTCAAATATTTTCAAAAAAAATTAATAACTCAAAAACTATTGGCTCAATTTTGAAAAAGAAAAAACAGTTGAACAGACAATTTCAAGCAGTACAATAAAATCGAAAAATATATAGGGTGTCATTTAAAAAAATTAAGTTTCGTGCATTTCCGGTGAAACCGGAAGTGCGTAAGAGCTTAAAGTATTTTTTCAATATGCGCCACAAGCAACCATGGATCTTCCACTAATTGTTTTTTCTTTTATTTAAAACACAAAAGAGCAATCGAACTAATACTAGTGACTCACCCTGTATATGTATATGTTTATTACTGTTATTTTAAAGGTAGCTCGAACGTATGTCGTTTACGTCAAATAAAAGAACTTTTCCATTCTATGATAAAATTAAGAAACGTCAATAAAAATCTAAAGAAAATAGGTATTTTTGTATGACAAAGAATGATCTGAGACATACGGGCGGGTAAGACTATGGCACGTACCGTGCAGAGAAAAGAGGGAAAAGAACAAACATTAGTTATAGTGTGTGTAATATAAATATGATATCAAAAACGAGTCTAAAATATCTTGGAGTATACTTTGACAGACGGGACAGTTATCATGTGAATATAAGGATATCAATCAATCAATCAATCTTTATTGGTGTTCTGTACAATGTACGTACACAAGTCATTCTAACTATATATATATATATATATATATATTGATGAGTGTATCGTTGTTACCTCAAAAGTAGATATACGAAATACGTTGTTACTTCATATATAACGTTCTGTCCTCCAAAAATGGAAGTCATAACGATTTGCCTTGCTTTTGCTTTGAATGGTCCTTAGATGTCAGTAGAAGTCGTCTGCCAAAATTTATTGTGGAGGTCATTTTAGCCATATATACCCGCAAAACAATCTTTTAGTTCGGGCATTTGCCGCTGACGCTAGCATCGCTTTTCAAGGTAGATACCACCCGCACGACTTCACCTCCATCAGATATATGCACACAAATTGATACGAGCCGCATCTTGTCACCTCTGATAAATGGCAACATTGAAGTTAATTCTATCACAATGTAATTCTGTCGTTATTGATGACATAGCGCGGTTTATATATTTCTTCTGGTGCGGAACGTTCGATTTGACTTCTGTCAATAATATGCACAATATAACTCTGTCGCTTTTTATAATATATCGCTTTTTATATATTTCTGCTGGATACAAACTGTTCGATTTGACTTCTGTGAAATATCTGCATGGAAAGACATGCACTGCGCGATCATGTAAGAGTATTATATTTTTTGTATTTATTTAATTAAGCATTGTATCAATAATATTTTTAATGGCGCTACGCTTAACGAAAAGCAATTATTTACCTTTTTGATTATTATAAGCAAATATTCCTTTACGATTATTATTATTAGCAGTGTAGCAGTGTAATTAATTGCAAATAATTTTAGTAGCGAACCATTAATTAGTTTAATCGCAATACGAATAGATTTATGCATGAGAATTTATTTTAAATTTATTGCATTCAGTTATAATATTAAAAATATATAAAAACATGTATTTCATTTCCATTATTTGCAAATTCGCAAAACTCATATCTTATATTCTTTATAATTTAATTTCATTATTGTTTAAAGTCTTACAATACAATACAATATAAAAATAGAAAATAGTGTCGTTGACTCTTTTTAATATAAACTGTAGATTTCTGCTGTCTTTGTCAAAATGTAGATTTTGCTTGGAACCATGCAAGTTGTAGCTTGAGACATCTTGTTCATTGATACACAAGACATCTTTCGGAGTGCTTGTAAATGTTGCTCATGTTGCTTTAGCTCGAAGAATTCTTCAAGGTACTTACTTGTACCATCTAGCCCTAACCTGACGCCGACCCGTCAAAAGATATACTTATATTTAAAAAAAAATCAGAATGATAAAATTAAAATGCATTATTTTCTTAAATTATTTATTGCAGTAATGAAAAATAAATATTAAAAAACCTTAAGGTCAAATCATTTTTCACGTTTAAATTCGTATTTTCATCAAATCTCTAATTGATTAACGTTGAAATATTAGCAGAGCTTATTTTCTTATATTAAGAAATTTAAAATTTCTCTCTTATCACCCCTAGAACCGGTTTTATTATTAAATAAATAAAATATTACAGTAATTGTATACACTAGTACGTAAGACAATTTAATTCTACGAGTTTTAAATGATCTTAATTTCTTATATTTACAAATTGTATCCAAATGTAGACGTTTCATAAAATTGTGATTACTGGTGATTACAAGTTTTTTTTAAGAATACCTTTTTTTTAAAAGTATGTTGGAAAGTTTTAACTAAAGAAGAATAGACTTATTTGATTTTGACCAGCATAGAATCACTCATAATTCTTTAATTAATATTTTAAAATATGTGTCTATTATACCCACCGAAGTGATGACAAAATTAATTATCAATATCTAATAATGTAGAAGCAAAATATTTTTCATATAAAAATTATAGATAACCATGAACTGTGCAATCCAACAATATTTTCATTTATACAGACTGTTCTGGAAAGACGAACCAACAGAAACATATTTTTTCCGTAAAAGAATGCAATGCTTCTCCTTACATACCTTTAAGAGCTGATTAAATTAACATCAAAATATATTAGGCGATTTTTTACTTTTCTGAAATATAATGATTTTTCGTCGAAGATTTTACAATTTATGAAAAATTCCTATGAAATAACGAGTAACGATCGAAGAACTCTTATGGGCGCAATTAGTAAAAACATGACTCGTTTAAATGATTTCTACATATCAACGCACATTTTTAGAATTATATACTATTCGCTGAATTTAAAAAAATCTAAGAAAAACAATGGAACAGTCTGTCTGGCAGAGAAAAGTACTAAAAATGTACTATTTATACTTTGCATTTAAAGTTCTATTCTAAGTACTTCTATTCTCTAATAAATCTCTATAGAATGCATATTTTCCGAGATATTTGCAAAAAAAACTATTCGATAAGAGTAAAAGTATTACTTCCGGTCCGAATGTTTTTTTTATAAAAAAGTTGTTGAAAATCAAGCTTTAAATATTTTTATACTCATAATGTATTTGCCTAGAAGGCAATACATGCGAAATATTCGCGAAAAACAGATTCTCGACAAAAACCTACTTCCGGTAGGATTTTCGGAAAAGTTTTTTGAAAACTGTTTTTAAATTCACTTTTAAGTAAATTTGAATTCTTTATAAATTTGCTTAAACTTAGCAACATAATATTGGTAAAATTCGATTTTTTCACAGAAATAAACTTCCGGTCTACCGATTTTACTGAAAATCTGAACAGATTTCAAGAGTGAGATTATACTCGTAAATATAAAATTTGGAATTGATAGGCTTATCCGTTTGTAAGATATGCTGGTAAGCAAAGACATGAGGTGTGGGCATCACACTACTTTCTAATATATATGTGCCTTCCAAATTTTTTATATAAAAGTTTTTTCAAATTAAGTCTTATCTTCTTAATAAACCTGTGAATGAAAGTGTTACTTTCGGTCAGAACTTGAAAATTGTTTTTATACAAAAATTTCTCCAAATCCAACTCTTAAACACTTAATAAATCTGTACAGAATGCACAATTTGCCAGATATTTTTATAAAAACATTTTTCGATAAGAATAAAAACCTACTTCCAGTAAGAATGTCGAAAAAATTTTTTTATAGAAAAAAAATATAATAATAAATGAAATAATAATAATAAAATAAATTGATTTTTGAGTATTTTTGTATTCTTTAGAGATTTGTTTAAACTTACTGTCCTAAGATATTATTGAAATTTTACTTTTTAACTGAAGTAAACTACTACTTCCGGTCTACCGATTTCGCTGAAAATCTAATCAGTTCTCAAGAAGGAGATTATATTCATAAATATGACGTGTGGCATTGATAACTGTAGCCGCTTGGCCGCTATTGTGGTCAGAGAGAGAGGGAGAGAAAGAGAGAGAGAGAGTGACAAGCAGATAAACAGAATTTTTTTAAAAACCACTTTTGTGGTATCAAGAGACTTAAAAACGTGGACATCTGCGAACATCTCTAGGTGGAAAATATTCGTCATCACAATACTTCCTTATACGGCGTATAAGAAAGTAAAAGAGAAAGCCCTATGTTCTTTCTTAGTTCGAATTTGCTCAATATATGTATAATCTATATTCTTACTTTCTTATACACTGTTGAAAGTTTTAGTCGTTCTCACAAATGTGTGTCGCTGCACAAACTAGTTGTGTTGAAATACTCACAAGGGGGTATCAAATATAGCACAATTGCTTTGAGTGAAAGCAAATCACACAATAATTTATTTAAATTTTCAATCTTCCGGATTATAAATGATAGAAGGGAAAAGAGACGTGGGAAAAGTGCATACTAAAGAAGCTGTTGGGCAAGGTTATACACAAGGTATTGTGTGTATCGTAATTAACAAGCAATTTTTGTGAAATTCGATACAAAATTTTCAGCTGTGTACTTAGTATAAGGAAGTATTCTCTCTCTCTCTTCCTCTCTCCCCCCTCTCTCCCTCCCTCTCCCTCCCTCTCCCTCTCCCACTCCCTCTCTCTCTCTCCCTCTCACTTTCTCTCTCTCCCTCTCCCCCCCCTCTCTCCCTGTGTGTGTATGTCCTGACCATCATAGCGGTCAAACGGCTAAACCTATCAGTTCCAAATTTTATATTTACGTGTATAATTTCCCACTTGAGAGCTGATTAGATTTTCAGTAAAATCGTTAGATCAGAAGTAGTAGTTTACTTCAAAGAAAAAATCGAATTTTACCAATATTACGTCAACTGCTAAGTTTAAGCAGAGTCATAACGAATTCAAATGCACTTAAAATGAGTTTAGGAAAAATTCTACGCAAAATTGTTTTTCGAAAATCCTACCGGTAGTAGGCCTTTTACTCTTGTCGAAAATCGGTTTTTCGTGAATATTTCGCAAGTCATGCATTCTAGATAAATACATTATGACTATAAGAATATTTAAAGCTTGATTTCCAACAATTTTAGTGTAAGAAGGATTTCAAAATTCGGAGCGGAAGTAAGACTTACTTTTATGGAATAACGATTTTTTGCAAATATCTCGTAAATTATTCATTCTAGATAGATTTATCAAGAGTACAAAAGCATTAGAGCCGGATGGAATAGTTTTTGTATAACAGAAATTTCATAATTCGGACCGGAAGTAATACTTTTACTCTTATCGAGTAGCATTTTTTGCAAATATCTCGCAAAGTATGCATTCTGTAGAGATTTATTAAGAGAATAGAAGTATTAGAATAGGATTTTGAATAATTTTTGTATAAAGAAATTCTCAAAATTCGGACCCGAAGTAACACCTTTACTCGCATGTTTATATTTTAAGATAACAGTATTTAAAATGTAATATAGAACAGCCTCTGTATAACTTTAAACGCACATACGTATAAAAGTCTTGTGGTGGCCACACCTCATTCTTTTATAAATTAATATAAGTAAACTACATTTTACATTGAGAAATTTTCATAAAACTCAGTTACACAATTATCTAAAATAAAAATAAGTGAAACATATTATATCTCGTAATTGAAAAGAATTGGAAAAAAAATATTCCTCAAGAAATTCTCAACATTTAATTGCGAGACGCTCTATAACTAATTGAAATTTCATGTTTAGAAGAGTGTGAAAGAATAAAATTTTCAAAACATTCAGTATTGATATATGACATTTTTAAACATTTATATTTAGTATCTTCTAGAATTTAGATGAAACAGTATAGCCAAGTAAAACTCAACTTTAATGACCTAACGCAACGAGGTTTGCAAGTTGTAAATTAATTTGCTTCTTTGCACCTTATCTTAACCGGGGAAGTACAACATTTCTTAGATCTTCAACGGTTTTAACGATCAAAGCTTGGTAGGGTATATATACCACAGTAAAATTAAATTGTCTTCTAAAGAATCATCCATTAAGTTATTAATATGACAAAACGCTCTGTAAACAAAACTGTATTTCGAAATATGTAAAATTAAATATAGAAATAGCTGAATTTTGATCTAAATTCAATAGTGTGTGATTATCGAACTTATGCGCTATTTTCCGCCCTATATATGTACATATAATAAAAGTCATATGAACAGCGCTTTGCTTTCTTTTATTTTCTATATATAAATTATCAGTTGTTTGCAAGTAGTGACTTCTACACAAATTGACAACGTTGTTGGAGGTCAGTACAACGAGCGCATATCTGTATGGTGCTGAAGTCATATCGTTTGTTGTGTATCTACAAAAAATATATGCAATAAAAGTAAATATATTTTACCCCTCTTTTGAGAAACCTATTTTAGAAGTTCCCCTCATGATATATTTGAAAGTTTCATAAAAATATTTTAGTGCTGTAATGTGGAGGTTAGGTCGCGCGATTTAAATGACGGAGGTGACAGCTTATTGGGTATCAATATATATATATATATATATATATATATATATATATATATATATATATACGAAGAGAACGCATTTTTATATATATATTGATATAGGTAGAGTTTCTTATTTTAGAATTATTCAGGTTATACACTGAGGTAATAGGAGTTGCCTATTTTAAATTATTAAGGATGAGTTTTATACAAGATTCGGTTTTTCTTTAATTATGACAGAGATAGTTAAATTTGCGAATATTAATGAACTGGTTGTAATCTTAAAAAAATATTGTTTATTGAGTTAAAGGAGAATTTTATAATTACTTGGTGAAATAGTATTTATTACAATTGGAGTTGTTCTTCCATGCATATGTACCAAAAATCTGTAAAGAAAGATTTTGTATAAGTATTGTAAATTTGAAATGTAATTTAGCATTGTGAAAAACTTGTTCAAGTGTTATTAATGATGAGGAAAGGATAAAAGATTTTTAGAATACGAAAATAATCAACAAAGAATTGATAAAAAAATACCGCTATAAATTGTATATCGGATGTGTCAGTTAATTGTCAAGGTGACAGATAATTGTTACTACAAAGAAGTAAAGCTTAAAATTGGTAATTTGAAGCATGATAATTTTACTAAATACAAGAAATAATTTATTATGAGTGAAATATTGACTTATAAAAGGTATTTAAAAATTCATTACACTTTTATAATTTATATTGAGCTTGGTTTTAATGTGTGATTAATTTATTGGTCGAAATAGAATGGGAATTATCACTAAGGTAATTTTAAATAAATAAAGGGGAATTTTTTCGAATTTTGCGGAAGATAGTCGCAATTTTTCGTGCTAAAGTTTATTTTCAGCAAAAGTGTATAAACTAGAAGCAATATTGGAGTAAATTATTATAGAATACATGTTATTCTAACTAAGCAGAAGTTAAACAGTGTTTACAGAATATAGAAATTTATATAAAGTATATACGAGGAGTAAAGAATATAATACTTACCCAAATTAATTAACTTATATGTTAATATTAAATTGCCAACTCAAATTGGAAGGAGAACTAGAAGATTAGAACGTGTAAATCTCCAGGAGCAGTGGACAGAAATTAGACAATTCCAGGAGCTGTAGACGGAAATTAGCCAATTCCAGGGGCATTAGACGTTTTCTTTGAACCATTAGAAGTACTGGACATATACATTTTTCTATATACCAGGGACATTATGAATTTCCAAGGGCATTAGAAAACATTAGGAGCACTTGACGTTTACATTTTCCAATCACTAGGAGCAGTTGACGAAAATATCTTGCAGAATACCAGTAGTTTTTGACGTATTATTCCAATCAGAGCACCAGAAGGACTACACAAATAAATCCGTGACGAGACATCTAATTTTGAAGGCCTATATCAAGATTATCGGGAAATATTCAAGCCAGTTGAAGTTCTTGTGTAGAAAAGTGTCTTTCCAGAACATCGATAGATCTTTCGTGTGAGTCCAGGATAACTACAAAGTGTCAGTATACATCAAGAAGAATAATAATTCAAGTTGGAAAAGGTCGTATATATTTTTTAACATTAATTATTTATGGGAGTTTAAGAAGAAATAAATTTAAAACCTTAATTTAATCTGAATTGACACCAAGTAACTATAAAAATTTATTATTTTATCATACAAAGTTATAAAAATACCTTTATAGTATAAAAATTAACTCATATTATAAAACCAGTATTTTATATAGCAGGATTACAGTCACTGTCATTTTTGAATACTCTCGTTATTATTCTTATAGAAAACTCATCTTCAATTATCATTAATTTATAATTGGACAAGTTTATAGAGATTTTTGTAATGATTTTCAATATCTTCTCGGAAATATGTATATGTTTTTCTTAAAGAATTCAATATAAGATTTGAAGTATTTGGTTTTTCTTCTTATGATCGTCGAGGTTATGTACATTTTTGAATGGACACATTCTTTAATGGAAAAATATTAAAGAACATAATTTATTTAGATATATGCTAAATAGATGGCGATATACTCACTTATTGAAATATTAAAGGTGTATTTAAATTGTTAATACATGAAAACTTAGCAAATTTTAAAAAATAATATACGTAAAGTTTATGGAAAGTAAATGATTTATTTAGATCGTTTTTACAGTTGAACTCGTATTACCAATTTATTAAATATTAAAATTCTAAGGTAACTGTATGACTAGGAGATATCTACTGAGGTATACAAGACCGGTTTAAGAGTATTAACAGGTAGTATATTCAAATAATTTAAATATTGAGTCTCATGTTCTATTTGATTAATAATATATACAGTAGAGATTATAAAAAATTCTGAATTAGCACGAGGCAACTTAAAATCATCATAATAGTACTTAATAATAAAATTTTACCCTGAGATTGAATTATAGATCATATCATTTTATAATATAACAATTTTACATTGATTTACTAATTTGTGGGATATCTTAAGTAGATAGTATATCCACTTTAGTACAATATATATACCGTAGTCGACATATTTTAATTTCTGATACGAAAGTAGCAAGAGGAAAAGAGCGCGACGAAATAAACTAAAGATAAACATAAACGAGGTTGCCAAGACTCGACAAACGTTTCGTATGAAATGTAAGGCGTGAGGGTCCCCCGCCACTGCGTTGCCCCCGCCACTGCGTTGCTCTCCCACCACAATTAGCAAGCAGGCATCGCTGCATATTATAAGGTCATCTGCATGGGATAGAAGTGTAAACTGAAATTAAAATTTGACGACTATGGTATATAAAAGGAGAAAAGAAAAGAAAAAGTATATGACACTGGACAATAACAGATAACAGATAATCACCAACTTACAAACTAAAATCTTTTACATTAAGCTAGCACGTTAAAAACTCATCGTATGAGTAAAAGGCTCTTGCAACCAGGAACTGTTTCACCCTCGATTTAAACTGCTTCACGGGTAAAGACTTAATTTCTGCGGGCAACTTGTTAAAGAATTTTATAACTAAATATCCAGCACATTTCTGGCTTTTCGATAATCTGCAAAATTTCGGAACAATTTCAGTTTTATTTCGCGTATCAAACCCGTGATTATCCGAGTGAATTGACACGTAGGAGATATTGGCCTTTATGTATGTACAATAAACACTCCAGTATGATAGGGCAGGTAGTGTTAATATTTTTAATTGAATAAAATACCCCTTGCAGTCTTCCCTGTACTGGTCACCGGCCACTATGCGAACTGCCTTTCTTTGGAGAGCAAAGACTCTCGCCCATGTAGTAGCGCTACCCCATGATAACAGAGAATATGTCATTAGTGAATGACAAAGTGCATAATACGCTGAGACCATTACACCTCCAGACACATTCATACTCAAAATTCTTAATAAATAAATATTACTATTTAATTTACTGGATAACATGTCGACGTGCTTTTCCCATTTTAGTGTCGGGTCTAAGTACACTTCCAAGAATTTTGCATGTTCATTCTTTGTAGATATCGGGTTGTCCTTAAGTGTAAATAACAAAGATTGGGTTTCAGATAAGTTCAGACTAAGTTTATTCCAGCTAAACCACTGTTTAGCAGCCGTCTGGGTAGCACCATCCACATACATTAACCTGTCTATACGGTTAGCCCGACTTATCAATGTAGTGTCATCCGCATAAAGGATTGGTATCGAATCCGTGACACTGAATGAGAAATCGTTTGTGTATATCAGAAACAATAAAGGTCCCAAAATAGAACCCTGAGGAATACCTATGGTGATATATTGTTTGTTAGACAGTTTATTATTACAGAGAACCTGTTGGCTACAATCATCTAAATATGACATTATCAGCGTAATACTGGTCAAATTTAAGTTATAGCGTCGCAGATTATGAATTAACAAATTATGAGGGACACAATCAAATGCCCTAGATAAATCATAAAAGGTACCCAACCGGTATTCCCCCTTTTCAAAATATTCAACGATCTCCCGCACAAAATCAAAGACTGCGGTTTTTGTATTAATATTCTGCCTAAATCCATATTGATGTTAGCCATAGAAAAGGTAGAAGAAGATCGGTAAAGCTGATAGGATCTAGTAAGAAGGAGAGGGACATTTGCTGTGGTATCATGCACTCAACTCTTCTCAATGGAGCTTCAATATGGATCAATGAGTTCGGTATTAAAAAACTCGTTTATATTATAGGGGTAGTCAGTACGTGTACGTATAAAACTGTACCGGCAGTTGTTCTGCAAATGATAACCATAATCTGTCTATAAACTTATTACTGAACGAACAGAAGTTTCATTTAGAGATGTCGACATCTAAGTCCTACTGTCAGGAATGATGGAACGGGAATGAAATAAAGGATCAGTGGACAAATAAATTAATATATGAATAAAAATCTGTGGTTTGAGTGAAAAGCATAGGCGAATACATTATTTTTACTCAAGAATTAACACCTCATGGTTCTTTTAGGATACACGAAACAAAATGCAAAAGAAATAAGAGATACATGTATGGATCTCGATAATGCGAAATTCACATATTTTTCTTGGTTCCTTGCAGTAAAATTAGAAAAGAAGCGTCCGGTAGGCAGGAAAATAGGATTTAATACTTGACAATATGATCCAAATTATCATAAAATCAAGTGAAAATTGCACATGATATGATTGTTTAAATTAATTTTCTAGTTAAATTTCGAATCAATACTATTCTATAAACTTGAATATACGTAAAAAAGCAATATAAAAGCATTTATAACAATTACAATAAATCAATTATTCGTACATCGTAGTCATTAATTAAATAGCGAGTACATTTAAGATAGACACAGCAAAGGCAATTCGTATTCCTGATCATCATCAATCTAAGACCATTATTGACTTTCTACTGAGTTATCGTATTTCTTTACGGTACTATGCTTTTAATAAGGCGGACAAGATGTTCAGGATTTTACTTCGATAAAAAACAAAATCTTTGCCCACGCAAAGCATACCCAGATGAAGCATATTGAGCTAATTCTAAATTACATTCTTTTCCGCGTTTAGCAAATTAAACTTAATTCTATATCATTACGAAATTTGATCTAGATCTGCAATTTTTATCTATTTCAATTTCTTTATTGGTCAACTCTAATCTTAAGACACATTTGTCTCATGACTTGTTTACCATTCTTAAAGGTTTATCTTGAGCATCAGCGTCTATTGACTTAATTTTGAGTTTTCTTAGTCTAATCTAATAATAATGTATAGATTTTTAAGTACCAAGATACCGTTAGAGGAAAATTTTCCCAAAAAAACTGTCGCCATGATTTTTGCAGCAGTTGAACTGCCACGAAGTTTAATTTTTACACCGCCATTCCATACTTTGCCTTTTTGACTTTAAGTGAAAGTGATGAACTCAAGTTTCATCTGCTGTAACGAATTTTTGCAGAAAATCATTTGGATCTCTGTTAATTATCGCCAAATTCGTCTCAGCGGTAATTTGACGGATGCGCTTTTATTCCAATTTGAATTCAATTTATAGTGCAATATTTTTTCAACACGTCCAACTGAAAAGTTACATACCTCGCTATAAACCCAACGGTAATTCTTCTGTCGTTTAGTACCATATCACGAACTAAATCAATATTGACTTCGATAATCACAGTTTTTCTGCTGGAAATGGATTATCACAATTCATCACAATCCATCTGTTTGCAAATGCATACAGCTCAGAATAAGTACATTGTGTCAATTGTCAATTTACTTGTTTCGGTTCTCTCGCGAGAGTATATCTATCCCTCTTATACAAGTAGACACTATTTATTATTTTAATGTAGACCTTATTATGTCAAAGACCTATATCTTGGTGAAGCAGCATTTTTGCTGAATTGAACAGTATATCAATAATAATATATTTATTAACCCATTCAGCCTTGGTAAACAACAATATGTTGTAAATATATTCTATCAGGTCGCATTAAATAATAACAGTTAACACTAATATTGCAATTACAGTAGTACCCTGTTATCCGCTGACTCCGTATCCGCGGCTTCAGTCATCCTCGATTTACCTATGATGAGCAGAAAACGCGTTATATCAATAAATATAAAAGTTATAGGAGCATTTGTCGATATATCGTCGTATACAGCAAGAGCGCGCGAGGTATGATCACCCGATGGTATACGTAAACTCGCATCTAAACGTGGTCCGATAATACATATTAGAGTAACGGCACAACATACTAGCATTGCCTGCTCATATTCGAACTCATAGTGATCTGATTATTTTTTTGCAGATTGACAAAAAGAACAAATTAAATTTTCTCTTTAAGTGATGACGATTGCTTAGATAACTAAGTCGATAATAACGCGAAGATTGTAATACTTATAACGTAATTATGATTATCCTAATGAAATTAAATAATAATGTAGTTGTGTACAAAGTTATAGCAGTACAACTGGGTTTTAGAATGAAATAAAAACAACCCGCCTGAAACATCTGCAGAATAAACTAAGATGTCTAGAGAAAAATAAATAAATAGAAATTTCATGGTAAAAAAAAACTATAAATAAGTATAACAGGAATACCATAAAATAACATAAAAACGACCCTTGAAATAGAAATTAAAATTAGAGATTCTCTCCACTAAATATAACGAAATAACAACTCTGGAAAAATAAATCTATATATCTATATCTGGCGAACACAGCTAGCGGAGATCATTTGCCGAATATACGTCCGAAGAATATCGACTAGCATCGGGTTATCATACCCCGCGCGCTCAAGCTGTATATGAGTCATCCCCTGAATTCGGCGCTCTCTTATGATAAACAAGTTAAACAAGTTGGAACGTGCTTAAGGTGCCACTCGCTTTTACTTGTACATATAAACGCTCCTGTTAACTATGAGTTTAGTACTATTCGAATTATCGGACAAGACAGTGCTTGCAATAGTTTTTAAATAAAGCAAGTAAATTTGAAAATCATTTTAAAATGGCTTCTAAACCAAAAAGAAAACATGAAATGCTCACTATTAGTGAAAAAATAAAAATCATTAATATGATTGAAATAGAAAAAAATCTATTGCAACTGTTGCTAAAATATACAATAAAAACGAATCTTCGATACGAGAAGTGTTAAAAAACAAAGATAAGATTCGAGCTAGTTTTTCTAGTGCACCCCAAACTGCAAAAGTTGCAACCACAATACGTAATAAAGTGTTACTTAATGTAGTAAATGCCTTAAATTTATGGGTGGAAAATATGACAAGAAAACATATTCCTATCGATGGCAAAGTGCTACAACAAAAGGCGTTGGTTTTATATGAATATATGCAGACCCAAGATTAAACTGAAGAGTAAGGAAAATCATTCACAGCAAGTAGGGGATGGCTGCATAGATTTAAAACTCGGTTTAATCTAAAAAATATAAAAATGACAGGGGAATCTGCGTCGGCTGATTATGTAGCTGCTGCCCTGTTTCCAGAAAAATTTAAACAAATTATTGCAGAAAAAAATTATCATCCTAAGCAAGTTTTTAACTGCGATGAGACTGGTCTTATGTGGAAAAAATGCCTCGAAGACTGCAAAGAGTGCACCAGGCTTTAAAGCAATTAAGGATAGACTTACCTTAATATTTTGTACAAATGCAGCTGGTCATATGATTAAACCCGGACTTGTTTACCGATCACAGAATCCACGTGCTCTTAAATACAAAGATAAAGCTTGACTGCCTGCGTTTTAACAATCAAATCGAAAGGCGTGGGTTACGGCTGTTCTATTTACACAATGGTTTCATCAATGCTTTATTGCGGAAGTGAAAAGATGTTTAGAAAAGGAAGAATTACCATTTAAAGTGCTGCTGATACTAGACAATGCTCATGGGCATCCTGTGTCGCTAGGCAGAGAAGATAAAAATGTTGAAGTGCTATTTTTTACCACCTAACACGACCTCATTGCTTCAACCCCTTGATCAAGGTGTCATTAGATGCTTTAAAGCCATATATATTCGACAGGTTTTCTAAATGCTGTATACAAATGGCTAACGAATGCTCTGATATCGGGCTCATGGAATGCTGGAAGTCATTTACAATTTCTGACGCAATTCTATTTATCAAAGGAGCGATGGAGAAATTAAAGTCAGAAACGATAATAGCGTGTTGGAAAAATCTGTGGAATGACATCGTTCTTAGTTCTGAAGACACACATGATATTAATTCACACCTAACAACGATATTTAAGATAGCGCAGAAAATAGATGGTGAAGGATTTAACGATATATCCCAAGAGGAACTCAGTGATTACATAAACGAAAAGGATCAAGTATTCACCAACGAGGAATTGGAAGACCTTGTGAAATCTTCTCCAGAAGCGAGTGACGATGAGGATGAGGGTCAACAAGAACCGCCATCATGGACGCTTGAAAAATTTTCAGCGATATTTCGAACTGCTCAAACATTAAAAGAACAGATAGTAGAATGTGATCCAATAATGGAACGCAGTATTAAAATTACTGGCACTATAACAGAAGCCTTGAAACCTTTGGAGGATTTGTTTATTGAAATGAAAAGACAAAAACGACAACTACCAATAACAATGTACTTTGAAAAAGTCGACAAAACTATCGATAATGCACAGCCATCAACATCGTTTGCTTCGGATCTAAGTACACAATCGACTGCTAACTTGGACTTGGAGGAAGATGAATGAATATGTAGCTCATGATGATAAAGTTTTTCTTGTTGTATATTTTCTTGTTGTGTATGTAAGTATGTACTACATATATGTACATATTGCAGTGACCTTGAGTTTGGTGGTAGATTATAAATAAGTATAATCAAGATCACTTCAAGATTTTATTTAAATTAATTTTGATTTTATTTATTTTTATCATGATGTGTATATAAATATTCACTATGTTAATAATTTGCTAAAATTTACTTTTTATTTAAGTAAAATAATAAATGAATGTTAGTATAATTTTTATAAAAGTCATAATACTAAAATAAACATAAAATGTTACGTGAAGAATAACGAGAAAGTGTTTTCCCGCACGAAGAATACTGGTACCGGGAGAGATCGATAGTGTGGCTCGGCGAAAACAATATTTTTGGTAGATGCATCGGATGAGTCATGAACGTGTAAACAAGTTTATATTTACATATTTGTTTACCTTTTTCAAAGATTGTTAATACGCTGCTTTCCCGAGTGGTGCAGCACTGCGGCCATGTATTTCTGGAGGTGGAATCGTATATACCGAGGATGACCGTACGTTTTTGTAAAGAAAAATATGCATATAAGGGCCAGCGGACAGAATGTCACTTCACTTCTCAGCTGGTGAAAACCGCTAACCCAGAAGAAAAAGGAAGTAGGTGATAAACCACTCCTTCTTTTAAAAGATTATTCTTGAATCTGAACTTAGAATATTTTTAAGATTTTTCGATACTTATAAAAATTTTCAACAAGATTTAAAACTTGTAATATTTTTCGTAATAGTCATGCTGCACAATTTGCATAGAGATTTGTAATTATTTTAAAATAATTATTTATGTACGGGACAATTTTTATTTTAATTCGGACTTTGAATTTATTTAATTTTATTTATTTTTCTGGAATGTTTTGTTTTGTATGTAGGGTTACTACGCCATGCATTATGATAAAACATTTTAGTGATTGTAATGATTAGGTTGAATAGCGTAATAATTTTATTTTAGTGTAAAAATTTTCTTTACTACTTTATTTATCAGATTAAAGGATTTGTGATTAATAATTTTGTTTTATGTATATACAGAATAATTGAACAGTGATCTGTATTCGAAAACATGGACGAATTTGAAATAATGTATGAAGAATTAAGGTGATTTGATAATGTTTGTTATAAATGTGTGTATAGGGTTGTACCAATTTTCTTTTAAGTGGTGTTTTGTATTGGAATCTCAAAGAAGGTAAAGTTTTATTTTAATGTATATATTTTTCTTGTATGTATATTGTGGTAGTTCACCAACATGAATGAGTAATGATATGTGGGAAGTACTAGTGTTAATAAAATATACTGTATATGTTCTTGAAGTGAGTATTAAAAAAATGAAAGTTGGTATTATTTTATAGACCAAACTATAATTAAATAAATAGATGTGGGAATATTTGAATTATACTTAAAATAATTGTGAGAATATTAAATGGATATATCCCTATGGTTTTTGTGAATCGTGCAAAGTTGGTTGCATATCGGGGTATGTTGAAGTTTGTCTTGCATCGAGTGGTTGGTTGCCTATCAGGTTTCTTTGTTGCATTAATTTTACCCATTTCTGAAAGTAGAATTTTAAATGTTACTTGATGTATTTTTATATGTAATATTATTTGTAAAAGCTTGTTTAATTAACACTTTTGAAAAATAGAGATTATTAGTATGGATTTTGAATCATAAAGGTTAAAAAATGATGTATAGTTACGCGCTTAAATTCAAATGTGAGAAGTGTCAGATTTTGACATTTAAATAATATCGTTATAGTATTGAGTATTTGGTTTGCCGAAGTATGTTAAAGGTTGTAAAAAATAAAGTAAAGAATTAAATTGATAAATTTTTGGAATTACAAAAAGGTATTTTAAATATTCAATTACAAATAAAACATGTTTTGGATTATCACAATGTGTGGACAAATATGATTGGATATTATAAAAATTAAGGAATTATTGCCAGGGATATGAGGGATAAATAAAAAAAGATTCTAAATAATTTTAGAAAGTAGTAGATGTGTTTTCGGAAAAACGAAGTTTTTCTCCGAAAAACACATAATAAAGATATTCATCATTGCATAAAAGTGTAAAAGAAGTGATAAAGATATAGTGGAAAAGAAAGCAGATATTTTTTAGGTGATTTCAAATTTTCTCAAGAATAGTACCATTTATCATTATACAGATATAATAAAAAAATATAAGAAGAAAGGATTTTGGTTACGAATAAAGAAATAAATGAAGAATATTTAAATTTGAGAAGAAAGCGAATAAATACATAATTACAATTTATAAATAAACTTACTGCATTTGTAAATATCAAAGAAGATTAATCCATATTCGGCGAGAGAATTATTACACAGGAGAGTTGGTGGAGTTCCAGAAGTTGTACTAGTATTTCAGTCCAGGACGAGAAGGATTCGAGAACTTCAACATAGCAGCGAACACAGGTATTCCAGTCCGGTGGAGATATAATTCGTGGAAAGGCAAGTTTCAAGGAACAGCAAGCAAGCGTTCGACGGTTCGTGATTCTAGTTGATAGCAGATTTGAAGGTATTACAGGATAGCAGTCATTACAGTCCACATTCCGAGCATTCCAGACAATTAGGAAAAGGAAAAGATCTACATCTTTGATTCCAGTAAATGTCATCTACAAGCTAAAAAGAAAATCGTTTGGAGTACAAGAAAGAATACCAGTTCAGTATTTGTGACAGGTCGTATAATTATTTGGAATAATCTGAATTTAACAGTTTCGAATATAGAAAAAGTATATAAAAAATTTAGAAAACTATTAAATAATCGTACATCATAACGGTGTTGATAATTAAGAAAAGATATTTTGTATTCTCCTTTCATAACATTAATTTGTGTCAGCATTTGAATAATTTAGAAATCAAAGAATCTGATTGGCAAACTAAAACTAAATAAATTGTGTGGGAATTTGATTTACAAACAAGAATTATACAGTATTTTTAAAATAGTATAATTAATATACTTACTTGCTTATATTTCGATCCACGAAAGGTATATTTTCGTGCATATATAAATTTTCATAAGAGTTTTTCTTAAACAAGCTTGGTACTTCCATGTATGTTTTATTGGGGTTTGTGTTGAGAACTACCATTTAATTTATAATTTGCCTAGTTTATTAAACAAATTAGTTTTGATACATTTGTTTTTATTTGGTATGTAAAGAAGGTTTTTGAATTAAATTGATGAAACAGATATGACGCTTAGAACCTTAACCTATAAATAGAAAAACAACTGTCAGTGATTATTTTATTATTTGAATAGTATGCTAATATATACCTTGAGATTGAGTTCATAGTAAGTATTATTTGAAGATAGAGTTGAAACACATATCATAAAACACTTGAGAATTACTGTTTTGTAAAATTTGATTTATAAAATAAAGAAATATAAAACGTAAATATCCTACGATATATACAGTAGGGTGGAGTGAAAAATTTTTTTTTTCATATTCGTTTCGGAATACCTGTAAAAAGTTGCTGTTATTGTTCACAAATATACATACAAAATTTTATTTGGCACATGATAAATTTAGAGGTGCCCCCAACATCATGAACTTTAGAGAAATTCGCAAAATTTTGTCAAAAAACACCAACGTCTAATATTGTCAAATTAACGCTAAATCATATTCTGTGTGTTCCGTTTCGTTGGCAACTGTTTAACCTTGAATAGTGCGTGGATAGGTGGGGTGGGGGCGGGGGTGTTGAGGCGGGAGAGATGATTTCACTGCACTTGTCAAACGTTGTTCGAACGCCATTGTGCGCGTGTATTATTGTTATTTTACTTGTGAGAAACATTAATTTTAACCACTGCTGTCAAGAAAATAAGACTGTATGTAAGTAATATTTTTAATTTCCTGTTCACAGATTGTCGATGACACACTATTTTCGATATAATTTATACCTATTTTTTCTCTTTATTACAGTCAAATGTCGCGAGTCAAAACACGAAAAGAGACATGTTGTCCTGTGTTTGGTTTACCGGAGAAGTTACCAGTGTCTCAATTACCAACTTATAATGCTGTTATGAAAAATTACTTATATATTAAATATGAATTAAAGCCTGACAAAACAACAAAAGAGCCGACAGTTCATGATATATCCCAAAGATTGGCTACGGAAATTTTAGATATCTGGCGAAAAGCGTCGCTTCCTACTGTCAGCTTTAAGAGAGTACTACAACTTATTCGATCTTACCATGACAAATATAGAAGCTTACTAAAACCTTATCAAAGCCGTCAAACGAACAAGAAATATCAAGAGAAAATAAATGAATTTGTTACTGAGTCCCAACGGTTATTTGATATTTGCAGTTGCAAATGCAAAGTAATCTCAGAGTGCAATTGCTCAAAAGACAGTCGTGTTCCCAAGGAAGAAGTATGTTTTTTACTTGATCAAAGAACTACAAGAAAAATGATGATAGGCGGTGTAGATTTGGTTGCGACTGTAAAAAATATGAAAAAATTAAAAAGACAAGAAAAAGAATTACTGCGTAAAAAAGAGATAATGGATCCTAACCAACCGTCTTGTTCTCGTTCTTTGCCTGATGACTTAACAACCGAAAGCACCAGCTCAAGCAATAACAGCGTAGCTTCTAGTCCTTATCAATCGCCAAAACAAGTAGCTGCTCCGCCACTTAAGAAAAAGAGATTAAATTTACCATCATTAGCTCTCGCCTGCGATCGTACTGGAGTCTCTGACAGAGCAGCTGCTATTATAGCTTCTTCTGTGTTAAAAGATGTTGGTATTATTACATCAAAGGATCCAAGTGCTGTCATTGATCGTTCAAAGTTGCGCCGAGAAAGAACGAAAGTCAGATCAGCATTACACGATGCAGATCGCAATAAAAATATACGCGGAATTTATTTTGATGGCAGAAAAGATAAGACTTTGGTTAGTATTCAGAAGGAAGGCAAATTTTATAGAAAAAGAGTAACAGAAGACCATTATGTGATTGTATCAGAGCCAGGAAGTGATTATTTCGGGCATGTTACGTGTGAGTTGGGAACTGCTAAAGGTATTGAAAGTACCATAATAAATCATTTGAGAACAAAATCGGTGGAATTGGATGAAATAGTTGTTATTGGTTGCGATGGTACAGTCGTGAATACAGGTTTCAACGGAGGTGTTATTCGTTTTATGGAAGAAGAACTTAACAAACCATTACAATGGTTTGTCTGCCAGTTACATTCGAATGAGTTACCATTGCGACATCTTTTATTGCATCTGGATGGAAAAACTACAGGGCCTAAATGCTTTTCAGGCCCTATTGGATCTGAATTACAAAAATGTGAATCAATGCCACTTGTTCAATTTACCACCATTCCCTGCATATTACCTGAAGTCGCTAGAAATGACTTGAGCACCGACCAAAAATATCTTTACGATGTGATGACAGCTATCAGCACTGGCATTTTTTCTCCTGATCTAGCTAATATTACACCTGGACCACTTAACCATTCTAGATGGCTTACTACAGCAAATAGAATCTTAAGATTATATGCTACTAAAACAGACCCCGAAGAAAATTTAGTGATATTAGCCACTTTCGTTATGAGAGTTTATGGTCCAATGTGGTTCACAATAAAATGTTATCCTTCATGTATAAACGGAGCTAAGCACCTGTGGCAAACAATTACCCTAACTCGATATTTGAATGCGCCTTTGAAGAAAATCCTTGATAAGGTAATCCAAAGAAATGGATATTTTGGTCATCCAGAAAATATTCTTATTGCTATGCTTGGAGACGACAGAGAAATCATACGTAAACTAGCATATCAGCGAATTTTAAAAGCAAGAGCAGGGAATACTCTAGGGCTTCGAACGTTTAAAGTGCCTGCTTTAAATTTCGATGCTCAAGATTATACCGACTTAATTACGTGGCAAGAATGTAAGATAACTGAACCACCTCTGACTTCCAATTTATCTGATGAAGCCTTGAAAGAGATTGTCGAAAACGGTTTGACTACATGTCAGAATATTAAAGATTTTCCGTGCCATACCCAAGCTGTAGAGCGCTGTATCAAATTAGTGACCGAAGCTTCAAGTGCAGTTTGTGGAGAAAAAAAACGAGACGGTTTCATAAGGGCAAGACTATTATCACGGCAGCAAATGCCTAAATTTGAAACAAAAAAACAATTTAATACCAAATAATCTACTAATTTCTGGTTTTGTTCATTCCTTGATAATATATATTTTTTAATTTTTCTTGATTAAAAATATTAGTACTCCTAACCAGGCTCTTAATCAACGTATCACAATGTAGTTTTTTTTTTATGAGGGACATGAAATCTATAAAAATACTATCATTCAAAATTAGATCAATGTTTTTAAAAATTTAGTATTTTTCTAATTTTCAATTGGGTTGGGGCACCTCATAACATCAAGACAAGTAAACAATCTTTTGTATGCTGAATTTACTCATTAAAAGGCAACTTTGTATTGCTATTCCAATAAAAAAAATTAGAATTTTTTTTTTTCATACATTATCACTCCACCCTAATATACAGGTATTGAAGAAATTACATATAGGCAACTGTTTGGCTTTGATGAATCAAGTGAAGTTAGCAACATATAAAATAATTAGTTTAAATATTTTAAATAAGAACTGAGTTAGTGAGGGAATAAATAAAAAATACCTAAGAGAATTTGAAAATAGATATAAATATTACATAGAAGATTTCAATTTTTTTTATTGACGAGAATAAATACAGGTTTCAAATACATAGTAAAAATAAATATTATTAAATTTACCTGAGTGTAATTGTATCTTTATTAATTAAAGGTATTGTTACATTTTATGGCGTGCCCAACGTGGAGCGATTAAAATAAGACTCGCAACAACATATTTCAAATATTTTATTAATTATAATAATAGCGGTAACATTAGTATACATTTTACAAAGGTAATAAAATCAGTTTAAAGTATATCAAGGTATAAGGAAGTGTGTATTATAATTATTGAAAATGAATACCAGATCTAAGAGTAATTTTGGATTAAATAGATCTGAATCGTCTAGCGATAGTGAAGAGGAGGTTGGTCAGGATGTGAATGTACCAGAGGGAGGAGAAATTATATTACAAGTTCAGGAAGGTATTCAACAGACAGGAGAAACACAGGATAGAGGTGATAAGGTGGAAATATTAGGAGAGACTTCTAAAACAGAAATGTCGAATACAACAGCAGATATGGAATTAATTCTACATATGTTTAAACAAATTAGTGAAGAGAGTAATAAGAAGTTAATGGATAAACTTGACAAGGATAGTAATGAGAATAAGAAAATTAGAGAGGAGGATAGAATATAAAGTAAGAAGAATTTAGTGGAGTTGAAGGAAGAATTAAGTAATAAATTGGACAAGGCTAGTAAGGATACTAGAGAAGAATATAAAAAGGATATTGAAGAATTTAAAAGATCTTTGGTGAGTAATCCAGAAGAAATAATACCAGTAACACAAGTTTGCGTGAAAGACAAACAAGATACAGCAGAGGTTAAGGGAATATTGGAAATGGAAAAAGAAGAAGTAATAGGAAATTTTGAGAAGGGTGTTCTAAACTGCATTGATGTTGAACAAAACACAGCTGAAAGTAAGAAAACGAATAAAATTTTTCCAATAACAAAGAAAACAAAATACTTAGATTCCGGTAGAAGAATTTTAAGATCGTATTTAGATACACTTTTAGTAGGAGAAAAAGATGACAAAAAGATATACTTATTCACCTCAAGGCAGAAAAAAGGGGTAGTTTCAGCAGACGATAAGTTCACTGGAAACAAATGTAATGTTGGACGTAATATGATACCAACATGTATGAGAAATAATGTAGGAAGTGTAGAAGTTAATATGTACAGAAAATTTGAAGGAATTGTAGGTGGTAATGATTTTGTTGATAGTAAACGTGTTTCTTTAGTAAGATATGTGCAAAGTGATGTGTATCAGGCCACTTTGATATTGGACATTAAGTACAAAGAATTATTGGTATGGGATATAGAAATTCAGAAAACTACAAATACATTTACACCAAAGGCTGATGTCATAAGTTCTTTCAAAAAGATTGGAAAATGTGTGTACAAGATGTCTGGTAGAAATGAAGAAAATGATTCATGGAATAAAGTAAATATCGCTCAAGGGAACATATTTGATACATTGAAAAATAGGGTGCGATTAAAAATTAATTGTTAAAAAAAAAATTTAGGGGCATGGCGGTACTGAAGGGCCAGTTACCGTTGGTAAATAGCGCTACCACCCACCAGAGCTACACTGTATATAATAAAGCCCAAAATTTAAGGGCATGGCGGTACTGAAGGGCCAGTAACCGTTGGTAAATAGCGCTACCACCCACCAGAGCTACATCAAAATTAATAGAACCAAAATTTAGGGGCATGGTTAATGTATTTTGTTTCTATAAAAGTATGTCATAAAGAAGCGGGATATAAATATGTGCATTTAATTTTTTTTTATGATTGAGTTAATCATGTAAGAAATTTTAGCCAAGATGATCTAACAAAGGTTTATGTATTTTATTTCCTTGCTCTAAATTAATTGAATCAGGATAGAATTATTTAGACGAATAAGAGTTGAAAATATTAGTTAGTATAAAGAAGTTAGTAATATTTAATTTTTTTCCTCATTCTTTACATTATAAAATTTGTAAATATAAATAATAGAGGAGTATATAAGTAACTTTACAGTTAGTAAAAAGTATACAAGTATAAAAATGTGAAGAAATGTATAAAATAGATATATGAAAGAAGAATAAGAAGGAACCTTATAAAAAAAAAAAAATTTAAAGGATATTGATCGGAGTAATAAAAGCATTTAATGGTCAAGAAATATTAAAGTCATTAAGAGTTATAAAAAAAATATGTGATATACAAATAGAAGAAGCCTTTAAAATGAAATATGTTTAGAAAAGATAATAATGAATGCTTGCTATGTATAATAAATAATAAAAGGGAAACATAAAAAAATATATGGAATAATTTATAGAGATTATGTATGAAAGGGTAAATAAAATCCAAAATGATAATAAATATATAGAATGATAATGTATAAAAGAAATATATAGGTCACGTACGCCTTAAAAAAACGAAAATATAATTTGTGTACTTTCCAAAAGTGAAAGTTTTAAAAGGTAGACGAAAATGTCTATTATAGGTATAGGGATTTTGTTCAGCTAGGAACAGTTTATATAAAATAAAATAATAAAGAATAAGTGAGCATATGTAAAGCATATTTTTTAGAGGCTATTAAATATCTAAAGAAATAACAGATACAACTTAAAAGTAATCACCAATAAATGTTAAAAGTAGTTTCGATTAAAATGTTGATAAGAATTTTTAGAAGGTTTAAAATCATGAATAGGATAAAACAAAGAAGGTTTAAGATAGGATAAGAAAAGGAATAAAGTTACTTATATAGAAAGCATAGAAATGTTAAAAGATACATTTTATGGCATTTTTGATGAATACAAATGGATAAAGATGTAAATTTTGAATATTATTGTATAAATTAGTATATTTATGAAAATTAGTTTAGTTAAAATGGTTTGTTGTAGATAATTGAGATTTAAAATTAAAATAGATACAGAGAGATAAATAGTTATCTTATATACCAAATATTAAGAAATATATATGGGTTTATATGAGAATATATTGTTATGCTACAGAAGTAGTACAAATTGAATTACATCATTTTAGTTCAGATTGTTGAATAAATATAAATTTATATATTCTATAGAAATTTAGATTTATTAAAAAAGGGGCATATGTGGTAGTTCACCAACATGAATGAGTAATGATATGTGGGAAGTACTAGTGTTAATAAAATATACTGTATATGTTCTTGAAGTGAGTATTAAAAAAATGAAAGTTGGTATTATTTTATAGACCAAACTATAATTAAATAAATAGATGTGGGAATATTTGAATTATACTTAAAATAATTGTGAGAATATTAAATGGATATATCCCTATGGTTTTTGTGAATCGTGCAAAGTTGGTTGCATATCGGGGTATGTTGAAGTTTGTCTTGCATCGAGTGGTTGGTTGCCTATCAGGTTTCTTTGTTGCATTAATTTTACCCATTTCTGAAAGTAGAATTTTAAATGTTACTTGATGTATTTTTATATGTAATATTATTTGTAAAAGCTTGTTTAATTAACACTTTTGAAAAATAGAGATTATTAGTATGGATTTTGAATCATAAAGGTTAAAAAATGATGTATAGTTACGCGCTTAAATTCAAATGTGAGAAGTGTCAGATTTTGACATTTAAATAATATCGTTATAGTATTGAGTATTTGGTTTGCCGAAGTATGTTAAAGGTTGTAAAAAATAAAGTAAAGAATTAAATTGATAAATTTTTGGAATTACAAAAAGGTATTTTAAATATTCAATTACAAATAAAACATGTTTTGGATTATCACAATGTGTGGACAAATATGATTGGATATTATAAAAATTAAGGAATTATTGCCAGGGATATGAGGGATAAATAAAAAAAGATTCTAAATAATTTTAGAAAGTAGTAGATGTGTTTTCGGAAAAACGAAGTTTTTCTCCGAAAAACACATAATAAAGATATTCATCATTGCATAAAAGTGTAAAAGAAGTGATAAAGATATAGTGGAAAAGAAAGCAGATATTTTTTAGGTGATTTCAAATTTTCTCAAGAATAGTACCATTTATCATTATACAGATATAATAAAAAAATATAAGAAGAAAGGATTTTGGTTACGAATAAAGAAATAAATGAAGAATATTTAAATTTGAGAAGAAAGCGAATAAATACATAATTACAATTTATAAATAAACTTACTGCATTTGTAAATATCAAAGAAGATTAATCCATATTCGGCGAGAGAATTATTACACAGGAGAGTTGGTGGAGTTCCAGAAGTTGTACTAGTATTTCAGTCCAGGACGAGAAGGATTCGAGAACTTCAACATAGCAGCGAACACAGGTATTCCAGTCCGGTGGAGATATAATTCGTGGAAAGGCAAGTTTCAAGGAACAGCAAGCAAGCGTTCGACGGTTCGTGATTCTAGTTGATAGCAGATTTGAAGGTATTACAGGATAGCAGTCATTACAGTCCACATTCCGAGCATTCCAGACAATTAGGAAAAGGAAAAGATCTACATCTTTGATTCCAGTAAATGTCATCTACAAGCTAAAAAGAAAATCGTTTGGAGTACAAGAAAGAATACCAGTTCAGTATTTGTGACAGGTCGTATAATTATTTGGAATAATCTGAATTTAACAGTTTCGAATATAGAAAAAGTATATAAAAAATTTAGAAAACTATTAAATAATCGTACATCATAACGGTGTTGATAATTAAGAAAAGATATTTTATATTCTCCTTTCATAACATTAATTTGTGTCAGCATTTGAATAATTTAGAAATCAAAGAATCTGATTGGCAAACTAAAACTAAATAAATTGTGTGGGAATTTGATTTACAAACAAGAATTATACAGTATTTTTAAAATAGTATAATTAATATACTTACTTGCTTATATTTCGATCCACGAAAGGTATATTTTCGTGCATATATAAATTTTCATAAGAGTTTTTCTTAAACAAGCTTGGTACTTCCATGTATGTTTTATTGGGGTTTGTGTTGAGAACTACCATTTAATTTATAATTTGCCTAGTTTATTAAACAAATTAGTTTTGATACATTTGTTTTTATTTGGTATGTAAAGAAGGTTTTTGAATTAAATTGATGAAACAGATATGACGCTTAGAACCTTAACCTATAAATAGAAAAACAACTGTCAGTGATTATTTTATTATTTGAATAGTATGCTAATATATACCTTGAGATTGAGTTCATAGTAAGTATTATTTGAAGATAGAGTTGAAACACATATCATAAAACACTTGAGAATTACTGTTTTGTAAAATTTGATTTATAAAATAAAGAAATATAAAACGTAAATATCCTACGATATATACAGGTATTGAAGAAATTACATATAGGCAACTGTTTGGCTTTGATGAATCAAGTGAAGTTAGCAACATATAAAATAATTAGTTTAAATATTTTAAATAAGAACTGAGTTAGTGAGGGCATAAATAAAAAATACCTAAGAGAATTTGAAAATAGATATAAATATTACATAGAAGATTTCAATTTTTTTTATTGACGAGAATAAATACAGGTTTCAAATACATAGTAAAAATAAATATTATTAAATTTACCTGAGTGTAATTGTATCTTTATTAATTAAAGGTATTGTTACAATATCAAGTATATTTTGTAGTACTTGTGTGTTCGATGTTAACGTGTTGGGTAATACATCAGGGATGTGTGAAATGAATTAAATTGTTATTTAATTCATAGCATGGAGTCCTGGTGAATCCTTAAGACACGAATTAGTCTTGGTGGTACTGTGTTGGGAGCGAGAAAAGACGCCAGGCAGAACTAATCAGGGCTGAGTTAATTAATTGAATACACAAATACTTTTATTTTATTTCATTTTTATTTATTTAATTTTAAAATTTATATATATACCTTAAGGGGTGAGCACATTGTGGTGTATGTTCGGGTTGTGTCCGACGAGTTAAAAAGACATACTCGTAGGGTGGAACTTTGGGGTACCTACCGGTGTGAATTTGCTTTCTGATGGTACTGTGTTGGGAGCGAGAAAAGGCGCCAGGCAGGACTAATTAGGGCAAAGCCATTCCTTAATGTTTATATTTTGTTCGTAAATGATAAATCGTGTAAATTTTTGGTTATTCATATTCCGGTACAATTCATCATGTGTAATAAAATTTTATTTTTATTAAAGATGTTGATTGTTTACATGTATCTATGGCAAATATAAATCATGATAATCACGTTCACATTTTAAAACATAAGATTTTTCTCGACGTTATGTTTTTATTTATTTTAATTTCTTTATTATATTGACTTGTTGATTATGATATGTGCAGTTTTAAATGATGTTTGAAATATTAATTTTTTGT
Source organism: Amphimallon solstitiale (assembly GCA_963170755.1). Taxonomy (NCBI): domain Eukaryota; kingdom Metazoa; phylum Arthropoda; class Insecta; order Coleoptera; family Scarabaeidae; genus Amphimallon; species Amphimallon solstitiale. Next base: position 1,980,881 of record OY720680.1, on the reverse strand, counting down.
TTGTAAATATATATACCGTAAGCGTCATATTTTAATTTCTGATAGGAAAGTAGCAAGAGGAAAAGAGCGCGACGAATTAAACTAAAGGATAAACATAAGCGAGGCTGCCAAGACTACTCTCGACAAACGATTCCCCCGACATCGACACTACGTTGCTCTCCCACCACTGTTAGCAAGGAGGCTACGCTGCATATTGTAAGGTCATCTTCTGCATGGTATAGAAGTGTAAACCGAAATTAAAATATGACGCTTACGGTATATATATATATCTGTGTAATTTGAAATTTCTAATTCATTAATATTTATTTTAATAAATTAGATGATAAGATTTATTTTGCATTTTATTTTCTTTACCTGACCTGGAGATAATTAAAGAGCATTCAAAATCAATTGGAGAATTTATTTATATTTTCTGCCCCTGAGAGAATTTCTTTTTAACCATTTTAAACTGAGCTAGTTAAATGTAAAATTGCTTAACCTACTACTTAGCAGAAAATTTGTTGTATCCTAGTCTAGCATAAGGCCTAGCACTAGGATGCGTGCTTGATTCTTAACTACTCACTGATTGAATAATTTAAATTTATTTTATATAAACCTCAATTTGTAAGAGTCACAGCAATATGTATGAAATTATATATTTATTAAACTTAAATTCTATTTGTGCCACAGCACAAGAATATTTATTTATTTATTGTTTATTTATTTTAAATAAATATTATATAACTTATTTTTTCTTTTTTCATTGTTTTAACTTTGCTTCATATTTCATATTGTACTCGAAAATAAAGCGTTCGCTACTATCCACGGAAGACCACAGAACCAAACCCCCGCGGATATGGGGGTACTACTGTACTTACACACCTCCCTAATTTACTTTTAAATAACAACCTGCATTAATGGCAAATTTCTTATACTAAGAATGACTTGGTTTACGAACTTTTATATCATCACCTTTTTACGTGTTTTGTGATTGTGATATTTCCTATTTCTCTGATAACCATCTCTATTTCTGTAAATGTAATAACAATAATTCATAAATATATATTGACGAGACTGTTAAGGTTTTATTTAAGAGGAATACATTTCTACAGGATGTTTCGCGCCGAACATTACAAATATTAAAAGAATACCCTTTCGTGCAATAAAGACTACTTATTTCAAATGCCTGTGTGGCCAAGCTATAATGTTAAATTGCAGAATATACTAATGCATATAGATTTCTAGTGGAGATTCGATGGTCATCTTGTCTTTTAAGGGGATGCTGGGATCTCTATCTGATTTAACAATACTGGTATCATCCGCGTAATAAACATTCTACCACAAGATACGTATTTCGGAAAATCATTGGTATCACATAAACAAATTAATGGGTCGTGAACCCTTCCCAAGTTCATTTTGAGTCCCTCAGATCTGTTCTTGAACCTCGCCAACGTATAACGTATACTTTATTTGATTTGATGCGAAATAGATTCTTACGCGGTCAAAATCCCTCAAGAGATCAAGTGATAGAACTGCATGAACTTCACTGCAAGAACTTCAGGCAGTCATTGACACACGTGTTAAATTACTTCTACTTCCAGGATAAACCTGGCTTAAAACCATATTAATTATCTGTTAGAATTTTGCTACAGACAATTTTTTCAATAATCTTGGAGAAGATGCTAAGCAAGGGTTGATGATTCTCGAGGACCGTGGTATCACCGCATTTGCAAATTGGTACAACGGCTGCAAACTTGAGGCAGATGGATGTATTTTCTGTGCAAACAGACCGATTAGTATTTCTGCTATTTATAGAGAGAACTCACGCTCGCACACCTTGATTAAACTGATTGGTATTTCATTGCATCCAGTTGATTTCCTGTAGATAGAATTACCTCAAGTGATGTTAATATTTGGAAGTAGAAACTTTGAAGAATATAATCCTCATTTGTGCATGAATCTGACATGATCCCACTAAAATGATTTTGGGTTTAGTTTCAAAAAAGTACTCAGCAAGAAGTTTGCTAATGTCTTGCAAATCATTCATCATCGCAGTATTTATAAAGTGTGGTTTCTTTATTTTTACTTATTGGTTCGTCTTGTTTGTGGAATAATTGATTTTATTACAATAGAATTGTTGTTTCCCAAACATAATTAGATAGCCTAAGTTGTTTATATCTTCTTCCTTACGTTTATAATTTTTATTTTTATCGTCTTTATTGAAGTGCTTGCGTAACTAATCTAGCTGATTTATTTACCAATTTAAGTATATAGAAGAGAAAACACAGTTCTTTCATTAAGAACATCAATATTCTGTCCCACACGTATGTTTCTTTTCCTGATGATCGCCCCACAACACCACGGAAAATTGTCAAAGAATTCACCAACGAGATCATTTGCATCAGTCAACGTATTCGTACCATGTGGCATTTTTATTAAATAAATATTTAAATTTGTATAATTTTTGAATTAATGATTTTATTTTTATAGGTCGTTGGCGTAGCCAGACGTACTGAAAAAATTGAGGAATTAGCAAAAGGACATGAGGGGAAAATATTCGTTTTGAAAACTGACGTGACAAAAGACGAAGATATACGTAATGCTTTTGACTGGACTAATACAAATGTTGGACCTATTTATGTTCTAATAAATTGCGCGGGCACTGCTGTTGGTTCAACAATTGATAAGGCAGCTAATGAGGATCTTAAGCGTGTTATAAACACAAACCTTATGGGAGTTATGTTATTTACCAAAGAAGCAATTAAATCTATGAAAATGAATGGAGACGACGGAATTATAATAAATATAAATAGTGTTGATGGGCACTATGTTACTAGATTGCCTGGATACGCGAGTTACGTCGCTTCTAAATTCGGTATTACCGGATTTACTGAATCAATTAGATTAGAACTGGCTACTGCTGGAAGCAAAATTAGAATAACAGTACGTGCAACATATTTTTTTATATATTTCCATTTATCTGTTTAAAATATCAATTGTATTGTTTTAATATTTTAGAGTTTAAGTCCAGGATTAGTAGAGACCGCAATGGCAGAAGAATTCTTAAATGAACATCCCTACGTAAAAAGTAAAGATATTGCAAATGCTGTTAAGTACGTACTTATGCAACCTCCAAATGTAAATGTAAGTAGTATACATACTTTTGCGTGTAACGACATTTTAATAATTGCATTTTTTTTATAAATTTAACAACTATGTATATACTGGAAATCATAATTTTTATTTAATATTGAAACAAGATCAGGGTAGGGCTATGACTCATTTTAATAGTTCCTGTATAAAACATAACTTACCAACATGTATTTAGGGAAATAGACATAGACATTAGTGGTGTTGCAAATGTAACTATCCGTTACTAAAGTATTCGTTACTCGATAAGATCCGTAGTAACGAATACCACAATTCTTAACGTATAATGTGCATATTATTTATTTTATGTTTCAGATAACCGAATTAACAATAAGACCAGTTGGAGAGACATTTTAAATATTATATTATAATATTAATTAATTAAATGCTTTTATAATTCATGTTGTATTTTATTATTCTATACATATATGGTTGTGCTTTTAAATGATATCTAAGCATATACAGTGTTGTAAATTTTCACTCCAAAATACATATACCGTGAGTTTTTTTAATCACTGAACATAGCACATAATAACAACTTTGATCAGTTTTAAAATAAACGTGTCAATGCATGGAACACTATGCAACCAACATTGCGATAATTGTGAGTGTCATCACTTGTCATAATAAGGCATTTTAGTTGTCAATGTCAACAAAGGGTGAAAATTAGTATATTAAATTTATTTAACTCTTATGAGGCGCTTTCCTTTTACTAGAGATCTGAGCTGAGCTAAAGTGATGTGAGTGTCTCTGCTCACTTGAAGTGAGGAAGGTTCTGACCAACCTCACTTCGTCTCAGTCAGCTGATTACAAAAGGAATGCGTCTAAATATAATCTCAGCTAAAGTGAGGTGATATCTGAGATTTATGTCAAAAGGAAAGCGACTATTATAATGAATTTTAAGACACATTGAAAAAAAATAATTTATATTTATTTATAATCCTTTAACTTTTTAATAAATGTTCGAAATGTCCACCTTCACATTCCATACAATATGCGAGTCGATTATGAAATTCTTGCAAAGAGCGAGTTAAAAATTCCGATTTGGTTTGTAATTCGTCGCAGGATGTACTTATGCGTGCTTTTAAATCTTCAATGTTAGTTAAAATTACATTATTATAAATTTTAGACTTAAGGTATCCCCAAAGAAAAAAGTCATTTAGCGATAAATCTGGCGAACGGGCAGGCCAAACTATCGGACCACGCCTCCCTATCCATCGACCAGGAAAACTTGAATTCAGAAAATTTGTAATTGCTGCAGTTGAATGAATTGGGGCTCCATCCATTTGAAACCAGGGATTCTCAATGTTTAAATTTTCAATTCGAGGAACAATTCGTGTACGAAGTAATTCCAAGAACTTATTGGAATTAAAATTTGTATCAATAAAATATGGTCCCAAAAGTTGAGTGCCGATAATACCTGCCCATACATTAACTCTAGCCTTATACTGTGTATGTGTTAAATTTTGAATATGATCATTCGTCCGTGACCAGTACCTAAAATGAAGTCATTGATTTAGTGAAATAAGCAGCTGTTATAACATACCGATAATTTTGAGAGTTAACAGAACCATTTAATGTAAAAGATGCTTCATCAGTGAATAGTATTTTCTTCAACATATTATCATTTTCATTTAATGAATTAAATAGTGCTTCGCAAAAATCAACACGTCTTAATTTATCTTCGTCAAATAATTGTTGGTGATTTGAACACTTGTAAGATTTGTATTTGTACTCTTTGAGAATTTTAAATATAGATGTCTTTGAAATATTAAATTGTTGTGCTAATTTACTTAATGGTGTAGTGGGGCTTTCTTCAATGTAACATAACACATTTAATTTTAATGCTTCTGTTAGAATGTGAGGAGTTTTAATTTTCTTTCTGTGAGTATTTATTATACAGCCATCAGAATCAAATTTCCTACTAATCGCCTGAATTGTTCCGATAGATGGTATGGGCTTGTCAGGATATTTGACAGAAAGCAGATCCCGCACTTTCCTTAAACTGTTTCCAGCTTTATACCAGTTTAAAATTTCTATTTTATCATCTTTGGTATACATTTTTTAAATTAGGTGAATACAAATGTGAAATATTGAAATATACAAAATGTCATTTCTGTTATGACATTGATTTTGACGTTTGTCGAAAAAAATAATTGACCGATGTTAGTTACATCACGCAATGTTGGTTGCATAATGTTCCATGCATTGACGAGTTTATTTTAAAACTGAACATACACTCGGATTCAAGAAAGATGATCCCTGCGTCACTACTATATAATTCTATCAAAGAATTATGTCTATATCCGAATAAGAAATAGTATCAACTTGTATAACAAGGATAGCATAAGCGAATGCATGTGTTTTCAGTGCGATGCAAGCACGACATACGTTTCATAGAATTTATTTGAGCAAGACAAAGACGGAGTGATTGCATGCGCTGTATTATTTCATACACTTCCGTTTAGCGTTTTGGCTTTGACATTAACGCTTTGACATTTCTAGTAGTTTGATCGATTGATTTCGTTTCACAATTTGTTTGTTGCTTCAATCTTTATCAAACCAGAATGTCACGACGCGGTAAAACATTACGGTCACAAGCTCAAGGACGTTTTAAATTTATTAGAATATTTCGAGCAAGAGAAGGTTAATGGTGGTCCTCTAATATCCCTTACATCTGTACAACAGGTAAACATTGTGAGATTTAACATTTTAGAAATTCTAATCTTTTAGCGAGTAGCAGATACATTGAAGGTAGGAGTAGCTTCAGTAAAACGTATTAAAGCCCGATCACTAAATAGTCCTGTTCTATCTAGTCCAGGGAAGAAAAGGCCCCTTATAAATGCTAAAACAGACCATTTGGCAGAAAGCTCTAAAACGAGTATCCGAAATACATTATACACGATGTATTTACAGACCTTAAGAATGTTGAGTATTGAAGTAATAATATCTTTAATTTTAGAAAAGCATGTTACATCAGTGGCGGCTCTTATATTTATAGGATGTAACTTCATTTCATGTAAAACATGTATACAATTTCGATCACATTTATTTGATGTAAATAAATTGTATTTATTGTTTGTTTTGTACCCACGTTATTTCTCAATAAAGTTCTATTATCATTTGTATTTTGGCATATGTTAAATTTAGTACATTAAAAGACTATTGAGTTTATATTACATACTTTTAATAAACAATAAAGGCGATTATCTAACTAATGGTGGAATTCTGTAACTTTCTCGGAAGCTCCGGCTATCGTAGGCCCTGGCAACGAAGTGACGTTGCGATGACGATTTCAGAATTTTTGCAGTTAGTGACGTAGAAGTGTCAAAACGTTCGTGAGAAAAGATTTTGTTGGTTATATTGTGGTTATATTATTATTATATAATTATTGTTAATATACTGTTCCTGTTGTTATATTTATAGTTTCTATTAGTTTATTTGTTATAATTATTATTGTTTTATATTTGCAAATATGAATGGCGCTATAGCATGACTATTAGATGAAGATCACAACAGGTAGGTAATCGATAATATAAAATATATAGAGTATACATAATATTCTCTATTTTCCTTATTTTAGAATTTATATGCGTATATTCCGAAAACGTTTAAGAGATCACGGAAATCCTTTTGAAATACCAAACAGGCATTTTAAACAAATGTTTAGACTGAATAAGGACACTGTTCAAAACCTGATCCAGTTATTGGATGGACATATTGAACAAACAAATATATCATTACATTTGAAAGTTATTATCATAAACGTCACTTGAAATGCATATTAACTTTGTAGTGCACATTATATATTTGTTACAGGTCTTAACAACATTAAATTTCGTAGCATCAGACAGCTATCAGAATAGTGTTGGTATTAATAGCTTTGTTTCTCTCAGTCAGAGTTCAGTAAGTCGAATAGTTCATCAGGTCTGTCTTGTAATATCAAACAATTTATTCCCTGAATGGATAAAATTTCCCAGTGATTGTGAATCGAAGAATCGTGTCAAGCAAGGATAATTATGTTGTATCAAAATATTCTAAAAATAATTCCTTATTTTGTTTTTATGATAAATGATGGGAGGCCGGAGATGTATTTTGTTTAATCGATAGCACCCAGTTCATATATTTACCAAGGGTAATTAAGGGTATCTTTTCTAAACGTTCTAAAAATTATTCTTCTTTATAGTTTTTATGAAAAATGGGGTGCACGAGATGTAGGTGTAATTGATGGCACACATGTTGATATACTTGCTCCACCTTTAGCCGATGAAGAACACTCTCCTTTTGTATATATATATTTTTTATATTCACATACTGTAATTTTTTTTCTAAATTTCAGCACTACTTTTATGGTAAGGTTAATAAAACAAAATATATTTGACAATAAAATGTGTTTTATTTGTCAATATTTATACGATTATCTCTATTTGAGTACCTATTATTCAAAGTTCACATTTCTAGTTCAGTATTATTATTTTTCTTTTTGACTTTATTGTTAAGATTTAATAGTAAACATATAATTCATATCCAATATTAGTATAATTATCCGAGTCAAATGTCTTCTATTGTTTTATAATACTTGCTGGTAAATTTATTAAACAATAATTTTTACATTCTTTTGAGTTGAAAAAGTGAAAGTTTCAGCCTAATGAATATTACCCTCCTGTAAAAACTGCAAATAAAGAGAACTTTCAATTACTATAATTTCAGAGGCGCGACAACAAAATCCTGCAATAATATCGAAAGATTTGGTGTACCAAGTACATTGATTATGTATAAGAAGATAGTCCAAGTCCATAAGAAAAAGGTTGCGCCTAAAATCAACATTTTGGATGTCACCACCAGTGGGGCGCTAGTCGTCAAAGTGTCCACATGTGGTGGGGGTAATTTTCAAGGTAGCTGAGATTTAAACCGTTAACCAACATAATAAATTCCTAGTTTTGGCTTTTCAGTAAACAGATGACGCTGTAAAATAAAGTAAATAAATTTAATTTAATTCTTATATAGGTAATAATAATAATTCTGATCATAAACTGCGCAGAGTCATTAATAAAATGTGTATATACTAATAGTATTAAAAAATATTTTATTTACGTTCCACTCTACGAAAAAAGCATTTATACACATAATGAATTACATACTTATGTATATATAAAAACGTTCAGCTTTGCCGAAGGAAGAAGGCAGGAATATAATCCTTTTATTTGTATGTTTTTTTTTTGTTTAGTGCATGACGCCAAACTGATTCACTGTAGGCTTTACAGGCAAGGAAAGAAAACAGGGGTTTTAAAATATAACAGACATATAAATCATATAGTGTGAGTGATATAGTACACAAGGCATTTGAATGAACAGGTAATTCATTCATTCCTTTATGGATATAAAAGCAAGTTTACTTAAATACCTATGCATGTAAAATCTCTGAATTTTAGGTCAAGCCTCTTTGCATTTATTTTTTTTACAGACTAAAATAAATTATTGAAAGTAATTCCTATTTTTTTATAGGCGTATTAAAAGTACTGAAATTAATAATATTTGTTTCCTTTAAAAATTAATCGTTCTCAATAATACACAACCTTCTTACTTTCTTATATGTAGTATAAGGAAGTAGATGAAAATTTTGGACCTCAAGATTTTTGCAGATGCCCACGTTTTGAAGTCCCCCGATACCGAAAAGTGGTTTTTAAAAAATGTCTGTGTGTGTGCGCTGTGTGTCAGTGTGTCTGTGTGTGACCAGGATAGCGGTCAAACCGCTATAGCTATCAATTCCCAATTTTGCATTTACTAGTATAATCTCCCTCTTGAGAACTGACTAAATTTTCAGTCAAATCGGCAGATCGGAAGTAGTAGTTTACTTCAGTGAAAAAATCGAAGTTTGCCAATATTTCGTCAACTACTAAGTTTAAACAATTTATAAAGAATTCATATGTACTTAAAATTAAAATTGAGAACACTTTTAGTAAAAAAGTTTTTCTAAATTTCTACCGGAAGTAGGTCTTTTACTGTTATCGAAAATCAGTTTTTTGCAAATATTTTGCAAGTCATGCGTTTTAGATAGGTACGTTACGAGTATAAAAGTATTTAGAACTTAATTCTCAATACTTTTTGTATAAAAAAATTCAAAATTCGGACCGAAACTAACACTTTTACTCTTATCGAATAGCGATTTTTTGCTAAATGTCGTAAATTGAGCATTCTATATATGTATATTTATCAAGAGTACAAAAGTATTTAGAGTTGGATTTGGAATATTTTTTGTATAAATGAAATTTTAAAATTCGCACCGGGAGTAACACCTTTATTCTTAACGAGTAGTACTTTCTTTTGAATATCTCGCAAAGTATTCATCCTATAGAGATTTACAGTCTTTTTCTTTTGGTTTTCCCCTTTTGTCAATTGTGTTTCACAATTTGTCAAATGACTTTCCCAATTCCTGTCATATTGACATATATGTCAAATTAAATTCTTTTTTTGTCAAATCTCTTTCACTTTATATCAATTACTTTTCCCATGTGTGTTAATTATATGTTTTGCTTAATAACTACTTACCAAGCTGTGCATCATTTTCATTTAGTTATTGACGTACCCTTGAAAATAAAGTATACATTTGAAATTTTAAGTTATCTAATTTATTCTTGTGTAATGTACATAGAAATTGATAAAAACATACATGTATGCAACACATTTTCAAATATCACAAATATGCACAGTACAAACTATCGAAATATATAAATGAAGAAACAATTAATTTAATATTTCATTTTGTTTTAAACAATCACCCAGATATGTTTCCATATGCTGAACATAATGAAGACAATTATCTGCAGTTATTTGTTCAGAAGCATTGTGTATTGCTGCATATAATTCATCCTCATTTGTCGGCCGAGTTCTCTTTATTATGTGTTTCCATTGATTAAATAATTCCTCTATAGGATTTAAAAATGGACTGTGAGCAGGTAAAAAAACTTCAAAATGCTCATGACTTCTAATGAGATTGACAACTTCTTCATTTGTATGAAATCTAACATTATCCATAACAAAAAAGGCGCCTTGTATGTTATCATTATGTAAGTGATTAATTAGAGTTGTAATAAATTCACAGAAATGAACTGTATTGAATGGTCTATCTTGGATTTGGAACAAATATAGTGAATTTATATTCATTGCTGATTGCTGCAGCCACAGAATAATTACGCCCTCTTAGTTGAGCTTTTATTTTCGTTGCTCGAGTATTTTTAACTGATCTTCCATATGAAGTTCGAGAATTAACTTGAATTCCATATTGATCAATGAAAAAAATCTTTTCCCTTTCGAACATGATTCTATTGTACCGGATAGCATATTCAAAGCGAGTCTGTATGATTTGTGGTGTATTTCTTCTTTCGGGAACGAAAGAGATTCTCTTAAACGAATAATGGAAAGTTTTAAGTGCTCTGTTAATCGTCGATAGCGATATTTGATGAAGTGGCCACTGCGTCAAACATCTTTCTTTTAACTGACGAAGTGATAAACTGAAATCTTCATCAATCCAATTGCAAATTTCATTTATCTGTAACAGATAATTTTTTTAGTCGGTGACCAGCACTTCTTTTATGAATATTAGCGGTTCTCCGGTATGTAGAATAAATCTTTCTTACTGTATTGGGTAAAATTCCAAATTGCTCTCCAATATTATTTGCCGTGAGCCCGTTGTTCATAGAACGAATTATTAAAGCTCTTAAATCATTATTTATTTTACTATTAATTCGACGATTCTCCATAATAGATGAATATAAAATGATTAACACGCTTCGTGAAAGTCAATTGACATATAGTGAAACACATTTGACAAATAAGGAAATTATTTGACACATCGCCGCCATATTATAATAAATGGGAAAGTCATTTGACAAATTGTGAAACACAATTGACAAAAGGGGAAAACCAAAAGAAAAAGACTGTATTAAGAGAATAGTAGTATTTATAATAGGATTTTGAATAATTATTATTTAAAAAAATTCGTAAAATTCTATAATTTGAAACTCTCATACGTATAAGAAAGTCGTGTGGTGGACACACCTCAATATTTTTTTGTATATAGTAATATCGATCTGCGTTATATATAAAACCAACATTATTTCCAAAATTGATCCTTTCTCCTTTTATCACATTTTGGGTTTATGTCTTAATGCAATTTGGAGCGCTTATAAATTTTTAAAAAATTAAATTATTAATTAAAAAATTATCGTTTAAAGATAAAAATTTCCATTAAATTATTTTTAACATAATCTATCACAAAAAAATTGTCCAGATACGTCAAAAAATATTGACAGGAACGAACATATTTGACGTAAATATAATGTGGCTTTTCATTATGCAAAAAATGAGGTGTGGTCACCACACGACTTTCTTATACGTGTGTGTGTGTGTGTGTTTCAAATTATACAAAAGTTGTTCTAAATTAAGAGTTAAATACTTTTATCTTCTGAAAAAATAAACAAAATGCTACTGTACTACTTCTATTCTCTTAATAAATCTCTATAGAATGCATACTTGGCGAAATATTCGAAAGAGAGTGCTACTCCCTAAGAGTAAAAGTGTTACTTCCTGTCCGAATTTTAAAATTTCTTTTATGCAAAAAATATTTCAAATGTAGTTCTAAATATATTTGTGCTCTTGATAAATATATACATACATAATATATATAGAATGGATAACTTACGACATATTTGCAGAAAATCGCTATTCGATGAGAGTAAAAGTGTTACTTCCGGTCCGAATTTTTAAATTTTTTTATACAAAAGATATTGAAAATGAAGTTCCAAATATTTTTACTTTCTTATACGTAGTATAAGGAAGTATTGTGATGATGAAAATTTTCGACCTCGAGATTTTTGCAGATGTCCACGTTTTGATGTCCCCTGATACCGAAAAACTGGTTTTTAAAAAATGTCTCTCTCTCTCTGTGTGTGTGTGTCTGTCTGTGTGTGACCACGATAGCGGTCAAACCGCTATAGGTATCAAATCCAAATTTTATATTTACAAATATAATCTCCCTATTGATATCTGATTAGATTTTCAGTAAAATCGGCAGACCGGAAGTAGTAGTTTACTTCAGTGAAAAATCGTATTTTGCCAATTATTCGGCAACTACTAAGTTTAAACAAATTTGTAAAGAATTCATATATACTCAAAATTAAATTTGAGAAGAATTTTATTAAAAAAGTTTTTCGAAATTCCTACCGGAAGTAGGTTTTTTACTTTTATCGAAAATCAGTTTTTTGGAATATTTCGCAAGTCATGCTTTTTGGACAGGTATGTTACGAGTATAAAAGAATTTAGAACTTAATTTTCAATACGTTTTGTATAAAAAAAATTTCAAAATTCGGACCGGAAGTAACACTTTTACTCTTATCGATTAGCAATTTTTGCAAATATTTCGTAAATTATGCATTCTATATATATTTGTCAAGAGTACAAAAGCATTTAGAGTTGAATTTGAAATATTTTTTGTATAAATAAAATTTCAAAATTCGAATCGGAAGTAACACTTTTACTCTTATGGAATAGCGATTTTTGCAAATATTTCGTAAAATATGCATTCTATATATATTTGTCAAGAGTAAAAAAGTATTTAGAGTTGGATTTGGAATATTTTTTGTATAAATGAAAATTCAAAATTCGGACCGGAAGTTGTAATACTTTTACTCTTAGCGAGTAGAATTTTTTTGCAAATATTTCACAAAATATGTATCCTATAGAGATTTATTAAGAGACTAGAAGTACTTAGAATAGGATTTTGAATAATTTTTGTATAAAATAATTTTTAAAATTGTATGATTTGAAACGCTCATACGTATAAGATAGTCGTGTGGTGGCCACACCTCATTTTTATACTCGTACTATACCCGTCTCAAAAGCATGACTTGCGAAATATTTGCAAAAAAATGTTTTTCGATTAGAGTAAAAGACCTACCTACTTCCAGTAGGGATTTCAAAAAACTTTCATAATAAAATTTTTCTCAAATTTAAGTCTGAGTACATATGAATTCCTTATAAATTTGTTTAAACTTAGTAGTTGATGAAATATTGGCGAAATTCGATTTTTTCACGGAAGTAAACTTCTACTTCCGATCTGCCGAATTTACTGAAAATCTAATCAGATCTCAAGAGGGAGATTACACACGTAAATACAAAATTTGGAGTTGATTACTACAGCGGTTTGACCGTTATTGTGATCACACAGAGACACACACACAGACATTTTTTAAAAACCACTTTTTTGTTATCAGGGGACTTCAAAACGTGGACATCTGCAAAAATCTCGAGGTCGAAAATTTTCGTCATCACAATACTTTCTTACACTACGTATAAGAAAGTAAAAGCACTCACGTTACACACTTCCGTATTTTAAATGGTGTCAAAGTACCTATGCCAGGCACATTTCATTCGCACATTGTATTCGGCATTTTTTGTCCGGGATAACAAAAAATACGGTATTACCATTCCTCTACAATTACTACCTAATTCATTGCCTGACAGTAAACATATTCTTTGTTTGTCAAATTCATGTTAAATAAATCTAGGAACAATTTTTGTTCATATTATTTATAATTTTTGGCATACTTTGAAATTACTGTTTATTAATATAAGAAATAAAGCTGTAACATAATGTAAAATTACTTTAAAAGGCTTCTTAGTATATTTATAGAAAAATTATTAAAGATGTTACGTTCAAGGCACGGATTATCGGATGGTTCACTTAAATGAGGGGTTTTGCCGCCTAATCTACCTAATGCAGGCGCACCTAGACGGCGCCACGGTGTTAGAAACAAGAGACCTAGAAGTAAATTTGAATCATGACTTTAACCGAATAACTGAGATGTCGCTACTACTGTACTGTGCTGTCACTTTATGCAAGCGCGTACAGGCCGTTAACCAACAAATTTTGTGTGTGTTGCTAAACATTATTTTTCTTATTACTACTTAGTTAGTGGTGTTATAATCGTACCGTAAGTTCTGTAAAGAGTAATATGATAATTTTATTAAGTTGACATAATGCATTTTTAGACTTAAAATATGGATAGAAGCTGGTGCATTGTATCAATTGTATGTGCGGCGTACAAGCAAGAGCGATGCATATTTTCCGAGAATGCGAACAAGTAACTACTAATGGCACTAATAGTTGACATATAACCCGAAGGTGAGCTGGAGATTTTTTGTTTGTAGTTCTGATTCTAAGTGCAATAAGGACCACCTGGTTGTAGCAAGGATTTTGTTGGTTTCCGATTACACCAATTAAAGTTTGCAATTATTAGGAGTATAATATAAGTGAGAATAATTGTAGTTGAGATGTCAGGCGATTTTTGACAAAATGATTAGTATACATTATAAAGGACCTCTAATTGAACAACTTTTTCTTACAAAATTATCAATGCAATTGTAGGGAAATGGAGATAAAAAATAAAAGAGGTACTCACCGAGTTAATCTTGCAGGTTACAGCCCATGTGAGATATCCCATATAGAGCATTGATATAATGAAAATCGCAATAAATGATGTTTATTTAAGCTCACAACACAACAATTACCTTTTATTTCCACGTTCTTTGATTGAATTTTAGCAAAATTGTAAATACGAGATCACATGATATCAGCTGTTTTCGTTGACATTTGATGGTGCTTTTAAAATCGCAGAAGTCATAAGAAAACATACAAATTGACCTAAATTGTGTGTGATTATGTGAAATAAATATCAATTATAGTGATTTTCATGATTTCAATGATCTATATGGGATACCTTACATGAGATGTAACCTGCAAAATTGACTTGGTCAGTACCTAATTTATTTTTTATCTCCATTTCTCTATGTTTGCATTGATAATTTTATAAGAAAAAGGTGTTCAATTAGAGGTTCTCTATAAGGTACACTAGTCGCCCGACACCTCAACTGCAGTTTAACCCTATGGGTGTATAAGAAAGCCTTTAAACTACACGAAAAACTTACTACTTGTTTTTAAGTTCCTATATTATGTTTTTTCACAAGCAATCAATCCATGTTCAGCAGTGTTAATAGAAACTTCAGATTTCTTGGTACAGAAGCATTTATGGTTTTTCTTAATGATTTTCCTGTGCAGTTTCCTATAATGAAAATGTGCCTTTATACTATCGTTGATATTTGTTAGTATACAGTTGTAATTATTATATTTTATTATTCAGGAGCGAAACTTGGCAACAGCAAATGGGCATGAAACCTGTGCTAGATGCCAGTACAACATGTAATAAGAAACTTTGCAGCCTACATTTTGACACAACATACTATGCACACCCTCATTCAGTACACCTCAACAGAAATGCAGTGCCGACACTCCATCCCATGAGGCCACCCATGGAGCCACCCATGGAGCTTAAGGCAGCCATATCATTAGAAGTCTCATTTGTTTTACGACAACAATAAATTAACCAATTTGGTGTTAGTTATTACAGGTTTAATTTTTTTGTTTTGTTCTATAGCCATGTAATTAACATTATTTAATTTTTAAGCCCTAATTGTCACTCTTTTAATTATATATTGATGAAAAGTTTAAATTTGTTAGGTATCTTATGTATCCATATTTTTATTTATGTCACCTTATTTTATGTTCATCATTTATGTAATACAAGATTTTGTAAATGGTGGTAGTAAACATGGGCTTAAGTCATTGTGTATCTATCGGGTTTAATTACCTACTTTGTAGTATTTTGAGTAGGTACTTGTACTTTTCAACAGCAATTCTATCTTATTGTTAAAACTATCTTTGTAGTAATATATATTGGACACTTGTGAAATATAGAAATAGTAATACAATAAAACACCTTTTTCACAAAATATAGTTTAATAACTAGATGTCACATTTCGTGTGCACTGCACACATCGTCAGTAGTAACTGTTATTACTGACGATGTGTGCAGTGCACACAAAATGTGACATCTAGTTATTAAACTATTTTTTGTGAAAAAGGTGTTTTATTCTATTAATAAAAATATATTTGTTAGTCAAATATTCTACTTTTGGTAGATTATGCTATTGTTCGTTAATTTATTTTTGTACTGGTAATTTAACTAAAACACATGTTGGATGTTAGTTATAATATTTCAATAGTAATCATAAATGTATACCTTTTCTATTTTGTAGTATTTTGAGTTGTGCTTTTTCAACAGAAATTCTATCTTAATGTTAAAAATATCTTTGTTAGTCGAATATTCTACTTTTGGTAGATTATGCTATTCTTCGTTACTTGTACTGGTAATTTAACTAAAACATACGTGTTAGATGTTAGTTATTAATATTCATAAATGTACTTTGTACCTTTTCTACGTAGCAATATTAAAGTGTAATTATTTAAGTAATTCTTTTCTTTAAAACGTTATTGTCTGGTTACAGCATTGTAATTGAATATCGTACTGCATACTGTTTTCCTTAGCAATGATTCCTCATTACTACGGGAACTAGTAAATAGTATGCAATTTGATGACAGTGTTGTGATCATGTACCGCGAGATCAAAAATTATATTGAAAAAGGTTTGCTATGGAATGTACAAGTCTGTCTTAAGTTATATCATTAAGTGTCACACTGCATTATATTTTCTCTTAAAATGACAAATATTAATGACAGTATGACACTTAATGATATAACTTAAGACAGATTTTTACATTCCATGGCAAACCTTTATCAATATATTTTTGATCTCGCGTTATTAAACCCTAATTTTTAATAAACTTAATTTTGAATTTCCCGCTACCAAATACATTTTGAATCGCCCGCTATTTGCTTAGTGTTATTGAAAACTGTAATTTTTTGATGCCAGCGCCGTCTATATCGGCCTTCACGCAATACAAACCGCGGATAAAAATTTTGGCTTGACTGCGCCATTTGTTTCTAATTTGTGGTTCAAGGTAAATATAAGATTGTATCTTCAGTATCCTTTTATGGGAAGTGTTATTTTTCCTGACTATTTTTGTATAGCATTTTATTACATTTTAAATACATTAAAAAGAAAACTTGAGATTCTTTACTCAAATATTAGAAAGAAATAGAAAAAGAAGTAATAAATAATCCGACTTCATACAATACATCCCTTCATTCGCGTGTTCGTATATTATGTATATGGATATATGATAGGTATATATTTTTAAATATCTGTAAAAAAACATAATATATGTTGGTTACTTTGCTCTCTGCATTTGGTTTATTTACGCATGAGTTTATAAAGAGCCACACGAACTATTCCTTCGTAGATAGCGTTGTGGTGGTTTTAAACTTGAATGCTGTCACGCGCGAAATTGCAATTTTTCATATTTTGGATAGTTAGGCGACATCTTCCGCTAACATTTCTAATTATTTTGATTGTCAATGGACTTGGTATATCTTCTTATACATAATCAATGACCAAGTACAACAATACATCACAGGATTGGTCGATTTTCTAAATACAAAATCATCTATATCCTTCAACCATTTATATACTTTGGCCTATGCTATTAAAACTTAATGTTACCTTTTTGGAGCCTAAAACATTAATCGTTCAATATAGTTATATATTGATAAAATCTTTACCGTTTGACTTACAAATAAAGAAAGTCATTGACTAAACAGGTAAATTTCCTCTTATCTTCTTCAACATAATATTAAGTTAAACATCTTCTCAATTTGATGTAGTTTTATTATTAGAAAATCTTATGAAAAAGTCAACTTTAAATTGTGAAGTTATTGTGAACACGATACCATAATATTCTTTTTGTACTCGCTTATCAAAACCTGTCATTTCACAATTCGATTTGCGTGCGTAAAAAGTCACTTTAAACACGAGTGCGTAAAAGTAAAGTTGGTACTTCCTAGAACTTGATTAATTTAGTGACATTTTAAAATCATAAATTCCTAACCTTAATAATATGCTAGCCAGTTCGTTGTTTTTCTATGAAAATAAAAGGAAATGAAATAGAATTTTTTGAATTTGATAATTTTAAATTAAATGTCACTTCAAATAATCAATACTGCCAATTCAATTTTTTTTAATTAATATCAAGAGATTAGTAGTGTGTCATAAACGATAACGTATTTAACAATATGTATTATTATTATAGTTCTCGTACAAAAAATATTGTACAAACTTCGTGCGTGAAACATTTTGCGAATTCGTGTCCATAAAGCGCTCGCCTTTCGGCTCGCGCTTTAAACTGGTCACTCATTCGCGAAATATGATTTCACGCACTTGGTTCGTAAATAACTATTATCGAACATTTAGTTTGTGCACATTTCACATGCTTTATGTTGTGTGGATATTGTCTGCTAGGTTTATGTATTTTTTGTGTTTAGGTACTCTTGTAAGAAAAACAATGTCCACTTTTAGGGATACCTGTCCTTGTTGGCTTTATAAAAAAAATCACTTTTCGTCATCCATAAATGTGCCTGAAAAGACATTTATCTGCAAATTCACTATACACTAGTGCGATACTACGTCCTTTGAAACTCTCCTAACGATAACAGTTCGTGTTGAAATTTTCCAAAGTGTTTCGTGCTATCTTGGCAGCAGTATAAACATATGTTTATACTATGTCTTGGCATTACAAAATGTTCCCTACATTTTCTTTAAAAAAAAATGTTAGCAATCGCTATATTATATTTCAACCAATTTTTCTTATTAGTTGAAATTTTAAATTGAAATATTTTGGTATATGTTTAGGAGATGATATGTCTGTTTACATGTTAAACATAAAGGTTATGTACAAAAAATCGTAAATTGACCCTTCTACGTCACTAATTGCAAAAATTCTGAAATCGTCATCGCAACGTCACTTCGTTGCCAGGGCCTACGATAGCCGCAGCTTCCGAGAAAGTTACAGAATTCCACCATTAGTTATCTAATTATACATAACATAAAATTAGATCGATCAATCTAACCGGAAAACGTAGGATGTCATCATTATAATTTCCATGTTCATTTTATAGTTTACAGTACTTATCATGATGGCGAAGTATTGATTTGAATCATACGATATTAAAAAATGACGCAGGGATCATCTTTCTTGAATCCGACTATAGGTATTATCGTGTGCTATGTTCAGTGATAAAAAAACCCACGGTATATATATGATAATGATAGAAATAAAATATAAATTTCTATAATAAAAATGAATTTTCTCAGTATACAATTTTATCAAGTAATTTATTACATTTCTAATTAATATAAGGTTTGTTCAAAGCTCCAGTTCTGAACGGTTCTAGAACAAGTGTTCATGTCATTTGAAGAAAAGACTGTTCGGACCATGCAGTTCTGGAACTACATATTCTGAGGATTAGTAGTTCAATGTTCGGTCTTTCAGAACGCATAATTAAAGAACCGTTCAGAACAGCTCTTACATTTCTGGATGGTGGGCGGCGATAGGTGAAAGGCATTTAATGTGTATCGGAAACGAGAGATGGCGCTGATTTTAGTTCCCGTTTTTTTTCAAAAACTATACAATATATTATGAATTTCATTGATTGTATATATAGCTAAGTGTATTTAGAAATGACACAACATTTTACTTTTCTTATATTTTATTCTATAAAAATGAAATATTTAATAACTTCCAAAAAAAAAATGAGGTGTGGCCACCACACGACTTTCTTATACGTATGAAAGTGTTACTTACGGTCCGAATTTTGAAATTTCATTTATACAAAAAATATTCCAAATCCAACTCTAAATACTTTTGTACTCTTCATAAATATATATAGAATGCATAATTTACGACATATTTGCAAAAAATCGCTATTCGATAAGAGTAAAAGTGGTACTTCTGGTCTGAATTTTGAATTTTTTTTTATACAAAAGATATTTAAAAGTATGTTCTAAATACTTTTATACTCATAATGTACCTGCCTAGAAAGCATGACTTGCGAGATATTCGCAAAAAACTGATTTTCGATAAGAGTAGAAGAACTACTTCCGGTAGGAATTTCGAAAAACTTTATTAAAACAATTTTTCTCAAATTTAATTTTGAGTACATTTGAATTCTTTATAAATTTGTTTAAACTTAGTAATTGACGAAATATTTGCAAAATTCGATTTTTTCACTGAAGTAAACTACTACTTCCGGTTCGCCGATTTTGCTCAAAATCTAACCAGTTCTCAAGAGGGAGATTATATTCGTAAATACAAAATTTGGAATTGATATCTGCAGCGGTATGACCGCTATCGTGGTCACACACACACATACAGACAGACACACACACACAGAGACATTTTTTTAAAACCACTTTTTTGGTATCAGGGGACCTCAAAACGTGGACATCTGCAAAAATCTCGAGGTCGAAAATTTTCATCATCACAATACTTCCTTATACTACGTATAAGAAAGTAAAAAATGAGGTGTGGCCACCACACGACTTTCTTATACGTATGAGCGTTTCAAATTATACAATTTTAAGAATTTTCTTTATACAAAACTTATTCAAAATCCTATTCTAAGTACTTTCATTCTCTTAATAAATCGCTATAGAATGCATACTTTGCAAGATATTCGAAAAAAAATGCTACTCGCTAAGAGTAAAAGTGCCACTTCCGGTCCGAATATTGAAATTTCATTTATACAAAAAATATTGCAAATTCAACTCTAAATATTTTTGTACTCTTAATAAATATATATAAAATGCATAATTTATGACATATCTGCAAAAAATCGCTATTCGGTAAGAGTAAAAGTGGTACTTCCGGTCCGAATTTTGAAATTTTTTTTATGCAAAAGATATTTAAAATTATAATTTAAATACTTTTATACTCGTAATGTACCTGCCTAGAAAGCATGACTTGCGAGATATTCGCAAAAAACTGATTTTCGATAAGAGTAAAAGACCTATTACGGTTGGAATTTCGAAAAACCTCTTTAAGATAATTTGTCTCAAATTTAATTTTGAGTACATTTCAATTCTTTATAAATTTGTTTAAACTTAGTAATTGACGAAATATTAGCAAAATTCGAATTTTTCAGTGAAGTAAACTGCTACTTCCGGTCTACCGATTTTACTGAAAAACTAATCAGATCTCAAGAGGGAGATTATACAGGTAAATACAAAATTTGGAATTGATATCTATAGCGGTTTGACCGCTATCGTGGTCACACACAGACAGACACACACAAACACACACAGACATTTTTTTAAAAACCACTTTTTCGGTATCAGGGGACTTCAAAACGTGGATATCTGCAAAAATCTCGAGTTCGAAAATTTTCATCATCACAATACTTCCTTATACTACGTATAAGAAAGTAAAAAATGAGGTGTGGTCACCACACGACTTTCTTATACGTATGAGCGTTTCAAACTATACAATCTTAAGAATTTTTTTATACAAAACTTATTCAAAATCCTATTCTAAGTACTTTCATTCTCTTAATAAATCGCTATAGAATGCATACTTTGCAAGATATTCGAAAAAAAGTGCTACTCGCTAAGAGTAAAAGTGCTACTTCCGGTCCGAATTTTGAAATTTCATTTATACAAAAAATATTTCAAGTATAACTCTAAATACTTTTGTACTCTTAATAAATATATATAGAATGCATAATTTACGACATATTTGCCAAAAATCGCTATTCGGTAAGAGTAAAAGTGTTACTTCCGGTCCGAATTTTGAAATCTTTTTTATACAAAAGATATTGTAAACTATGTTTTAAATACTTTTATATACGCAACGTACCTGTCTAAAAAGCTTGACTTGCGAAATATTCGCAAAAAACCGATTTTCGATAAGAGTAAAAGACCTACTTCCGGTAGGAATTTCGAAAAACTTTTCAAATAAAATTGTTCTCAATTTTAATTTTAGGTACATATGAATTCTTTATAAATTTGTATAAACTTAGTATTTGACGAAATATTGGCAAAATTCGATTTTTTCACTGAAGTAAACTGCTACTTCCGGTCCACCGATTTTACTGAAAAACTAATCAGATCTCAAGAGGGAGATTATACACGTAAATACAAAATTTGGAATTGATATCTACAGCGGTTTGACCGCTATCATGGTCACAGACAGACAGACAGACAGACAGACAGACAGACAGACGCACACACACAGACATTTTTTAAAAACCACTTTTTGGTATCAGGGGACCTCAAAACGTGGACATCTGCAAAAATCTCGAGGTCGAAAATTTTCATCATCACAATACTTCCTTATACTACGTATAAGAAAGTAAAACAGACAAAAAGAAAATTCGAGGAAGGGCGACGTTGTAGAGTTAATTTTTATGTACTTTAGTGTTTTTATTGTTTTTCTACCCTGAATATTAACGTCCGAAATGCATATTTTCATAATTTTTCCGTCCGTTTACGCCCCCCACCACTACCCATTCTGAACGCGCGAGATCACAATAATCGGTCGTGACCACATGCACTTCTATCAGAAAGTGGATTCCCACGAAAACGCTTCCCTCTCCGCAGCGCTCAACTACGACCCGCAGAATTACCTGCCCATCAAGCGACCTAGGCTCGCAACAATGTAAAGGACTTCTCTGTAAGAGTACATACTCACCAACCTAATTGTAAGATCAATCATATTCAGACTATAAAATAAAAGGCCAAAAGCCTAACTGGAATAAATCAATAAAAAAGAAGAAGAAGACCACATTCTTCATTCAAAACTGTCACGCACCTGATGTACAAGTTATCAATGTAAAGTTTTCGCAATTGTGAGTTCAGTTCTGTAGTGATAAGACAGAGAGGAATAACTTAGATAAAAGATACTCGACTAAGGAAAGAAACCATCTTCGACTTTTTGCCAAACGTAATAATGAGCTTTTTATACATATGAGCGTTCCATATTATACAAAATTATTCTAAATTGTTTTAAATAGTTTTATTTTCTTAGAAATACAAGCCAAATTTTAAAAAAAATTTATATAGAAATTATTCAAAATCCTATTATAAATACTTCTATCCTCTTAACAAATCTTTATAGAATGCATACTTTGCGAGTTATTGGAAAGAAATTGCTACTCGCTAAGAGTAAAAGTGTTACTTCTGGTCCGAATATTGACATTTCACTTATATATTCCAATGTCAGCTCTAAATGCTTTTGTATTCTTGATAAATATATATAGAATGCATAATTTACGATATATTTGCAAAAAATCGCTATTCCATAGGAGTAAAAGTGTTACTTCCGGTACGAATTTTGAAACTTTTTTTTTTATACAAAAGGTATTTTAAATTAAGTTCTAAATACTTTTATACTCGTAACGTATCTGTTTAAAAAACTGATTTTCGATAAGAGTAAGTATAAATTTCGAAAAATTTGTTTAAACTTAGTAGTTGATGAAATATTGATAAAATTCGCCTTTTTCATTTAACTAAACTACTACTTCCACTATTCATTTTACTGAAAATCTAACCAGATCTCAAGAGAGATACTATTAATGTGGAATAAGTACGTATTACTTACGCCAAATGTATAGTAAGTTAGTAAGGCTTCTCCACTTGGATGTCCGCAATAAATACTGTGCTAACATTAAACTGCTTTAAAAATTGGGACGGCACTTCGTCCGCAATGGAATCTGACATGCTTGTACATGCCTTTAATCAGAGCCGAACAATACATGGGTTGGTGCCCAAAAAAAGTTACAAGAGATGGTACCATATGGATGGCACATAGAAAAACAAGAATGTGCCAATTACGCCATAAAAAATTACACTAAGGCCTTGTACAAAGATACAGGGATTCTCAGACCTGTACGAAGTGTCCTCAATCCTGATTTTATAAAACGCCTTGTGAAGGGAGCGCGGGCAGCTATAATCTATAATCGAAAAAATCCACAAGCTCTAAGAGAACTTTTGCTCCGACAAATCGATTGAAGATTTACAGGGCAACATATTACAAGCATTAAATAATGTGCAAGAGTGTTTAAGATCTTTGATAAGGAAGGCATATCAATGTAATAACACAAAAGCAGAAAATAATGTATTTGGTTGCAAAATTAATAGGAGCAAAAGCCGTTGGTAGGAGTAAAAAAGGGTTCATGTAGTACACCTGCCCATGGATTGGATTTTCGGATGGGAACTAAGTCGCATTATGAAGCTATGAAATAAGTTGTAGGAAAAAGTCCGCCCAAGTTAATAAAGACACTAGCAACAAAACGCACAAGACGACTTACTCCCACAACAAAAGAACACTTTTTAGAGGAAAAGAATTTACGGACCGATATGTCACAAAATTGATATGAATGACGATGATTTTAAAAACGAAATATTTAATTTTAAAAATGAATAAACAAGAATTCTATGAAGAAATGGATAAGATCTACGAGAAAATACCAAAACACGAGACAAAACTAATCATAGGAGATTTTAATGCCAAAATAGGAAAAGAAGAGTACTACAAAGAAGTCGCAGGAAAATACACAATCCATGACACGACGGATAATAACGGCATGAGAGTATGTAACTTCGCAGGGGTAACCGTCATGATTATCAGTAGTACAAAGTATAATCATAAGAAGGAGCATAAAATAACTTGGAGAATACCTGGTTCACAAGAAGGAAACCAAATAGACCACGTATTAATAGATAGAAAAAGACTAAAAATAATACAAGATGTAAGATCTTACAGAGGAACAACAGTGGACACAGACCACTATTTAGTAATAGCAAAACTCAAGCTAAACACGACTAGCAAAAAAGTAAAGCACCCGGTAAGAAGAAACTGAAATGTTGAAAAGTTAAGATCGGAAAAAATAAGGACCCGACTAGGGAGAGAAATTACAACAAAACTCCAGGGGAAGAAACAGCGAAAGAGCATAGAGGACGAATGGAATTAAAAAATAGTATGGTGGAAGTATCTGAAAAAATCCTGGGAAATAAGGTGAATGACAAAAGCAACACCAAGTTTGACAACGAATGTGAAACGCTAATAAAAAAGAAGGGAGCAGCCAGGCTCAAATGGATACAATCGAATGATGAAGAAGATCTACAGAAATACAAAGATATAAGGGCAGAAAACAACAAAATATTCAGAACAAAAAAGGAAAGATGGTACGACGATATAATGGAGGAAATGGAAAAAAGCAACAAAGATAATAAGAAACTGTTCAATATGGTGAAGAAGCAAACAGGCAGGAAACAAACCTCAGCCAACATTGACAGAATGAAATGGGAAAAACACTTCAAGGAGCTGTTGAGCGACAAGAAGAGGCAAGGCACAGAAAATACATGGACGGTGATGAATAAACCAAGCCAAAGAGAAGTTAACGCACCTACAATAGAAGAATTCAAGGCAATAGTAGCGAAATTGAAACGGAACAAATCTCCGGGACCAGATAGACTAAATGATGAAATATTAAAATACAGAGGTGAAGTACTGCATACAAGATTATTTAAACTAGTAAGCGATGTATGGGAGAATGAAACAATGCCAAACGATTGGAAATTAGGATTGCTAGTGCCAATATTAAAAAAAGAGATCAATGAGATTGCAAAAACTACAGAGGGATAATGTTGCTGAACACCGCATACAAAATATTCACCACATTAATCAATGATCATCTGAAAAGCTATGCAGACACAGCGATAGAAGACTACCAACAAGGCTTCAGAGGCGAACGGTCTACAATCAA
Source organism: Amphimallon solstitiale (assembly GCA_963170755.1). Lineage (NCBI taxonomy): Eukaryota > Metazoa > Arthropoda > Insecta > Coleoptera > Scarabaeidae > Amphimallon > Amphimallon solstitiale. The sequence continues at coordinate 1,955,140 of OY720680.1, read as the reverse complement.
TGCAATTCATATTTTGAAGCAAATATTGGAAGAGGGCAATGAATATGACATCACACTACATATGCTATTCATAGATTTTCGGCAAGCGTTTAACTGCCTAAACAGAGAAGTCATACTGAGGAATGCAGAAGGGATGTAAATACCAAAAAAAAAATCATGAGACTCGTGAAAACGACATTGACACACTCACAAGCAGCGATTATGACGCAAGAAGGAACAACAGACTATTTTGAAATAAACAAAGGAGTTAGGCAGGGGGATGCACTTTCAACCACCTTATTTAATATTGCCCCAGACGGAATAATTAAACAAACAGAGGTAGAAGGGAATATTAGAAATAAATTGGTACAAATTATAGCATATGCGGATGACCTGGTCATAATATGTAGAGACGAAAGAAGCCTGGAAGAGACATTCGGAAGACTCATAGAAGCGGCGGCGGACAGAGGTCTACATATCAACGAAAAGAAAACAAAGTATATGGTAAGCAACCGAACGGCGTACGCCGGAAGGAAGAGCAAAGAGATGGGGAGCTACGAATTCGAGAGAGTAGACACTATCAAATACCTCGGAATAATAATCAATATAGACAACAATAGAACTGCTGAAACAACTCACAGAATTCAATCAGGAAATAAAGCGTATTACGGGTACAAGAAACTACTAAAAAACAGAAACATCGGATTCGATACAAAAATGAAAATCTACAGGGCAACTATAAGACCAATAGCGACGTACGCGGCAGAAACGATGGTTCTAACGAAAAGAGACGTGGAAAACTTCAGAATATTCGTAAGGAACGTAATAAGAACAATGTATGGCCCAAAGAGAGAAGCAGAAAGAATGCGAATACTGATGAACCATGAAATCGACCGACTGGTGAAAGGAAAAGATATAGTTGGATTTATAAAGGCCCAAAGAATAAGATGGTATAGACACATCAACAGAGCAGGCACAGGAGCAACAGTCCGCAGAATTGCCCAGTGGACATCAGCGGGCAAGAGAACGAGAGGTAGACCAAGAATCAGATGGGAACAACAAGTGAAAGAGGACTTGAACAAAATGGGAACAAACTGGAGAATGAAAACAAAGAACAGAAAAGAATGGAGGCTAATAGTAAATAGGTGGAAATGTGGAGTGATCCCCCACAAAAAAAGGATCGGAGAGCCAGAAGGGCGGCTACTACTCCGCAGGAGTGTACAGCCTATTATATATGTGTTGAAAATTGTAAGAAATTTTAATTTCGTCACCATTTAATGTAAATTGAATTTGCATATAGAATAAATAATAAACGTCAAGATAGTTTCAAATAATTTTTCAATTTTTATTGTTTCACTCAGAACAATATTGTTTCGCCAACTTTGGCTTCTTCAGGTGAAGACTAAATGATGTTTACAAAATCATCACAGCGTTATATATACTTATTTTACATAAATGTCGGGGTTCAAAAAGGGGGTGTTTTAACACATTTAGAAAGCTAGTAGAGGAGAGTGATTTAAATATGTTTGTTCGTTTAGTGCCTAACCTATTTTCTTATATCTATTAATTTCTCAAGCTTCAAATAAATTAAGTTTTTTTCCTTTATCTTGTGCATGTACAATTTGAAATCCTTTATTAAATTTATGGTTTAGTTCTATGCAATAGTTGCCAAATGTTGAAACAATATTGTTGTGAGTGAAACAATGAAAATTAAAAAAATATTTGGAACTATCTTTACGTTTATTATTTATTATAACATGGAGTTTCAACAAGTAACATCCCGTTCAATTAGTTATTTGCATATAGAAGTTTTCCATACATAATAATTACAGAATTTTTCTATGAATGTTTATTTCTGTACTGAAATTTATTTAATTAAGTTTATATACATACCGTTTATAATTATATGTCCATGTAGTTTATGTTTAGTTTCAATAGTAACATTTGCACTAACAGTTTAGTGTAAGATGATGTTTTGGTTATAACTATTTTATGTAGTTTGAGTATTTTAATTGTCAATATACTTATGTATTTAGGAACTCATTGTAAGAATCTAAGACAGTATTTAAAACGAGAAGTAATATAATCTTAACAAATTTGCAAAATATTTATAATCAAGAACGATAATAATCTTTAAAGTAAATTGCAGAAGTAAAACATGTTTACAAAACTACAGCAAGCAAATAACCTACTTAGTTTATATGTATAGTTTCGTGCGAAAAGAGCAGAAACAAGAAGATATCATATTAATTGAATAGCTTTAACTTTCTATTTTCAAAAATACGGATGTTTTTCCCAAAAAATTAATGAGAAAATGTGCTAATTTTAACGCAAACATAGCAGTATTTATTCTTTGTGTTGTCGTCTATTACAACTATTACTTGCAACCTTGTGTATAATATGAAAGAATTACCAAATGGCGCAGTTATGCGAAGATCTTAAAAATGTATTCAATATGGCTAATTACATTATTATTATTCGTCTTCTTTTTTACAAACAATAGTATCTACACGGATGATCTTAGATAGGTATGATTAGTTATTAGTTCATATCCGTAAATACAAGGGTATATAATTAAGCAAATATTGTTTTGCCTCGAATTATTAATTATACGTATTCATCAGACATTAGTGTATACGACGAGTATTCAAAAAGTAAGTTAAGCTTGGTACCACTTTTTAACTTTTATAATACTATGAGATGTCAGTGAAGACCCCATGCTCACAATGAAAGCGTGCATTTATCTATTAAAAGGTTCTGTTTTAAAATTCTGAATAAATTTGACTTTTCCTTACATATTGTTTTTTAAGTTTGGCCGGAGCACAGTTGTAGCTTGCTTAATTTTACCAAAAAAACAACACTATTTACTTACTTATCCCGAACCTCTTCTACCAGTGGTGTCGAAGTGATAGTCTCTCTCCATCTCTTTTTGTCCTTCTCAACTGTCTTTGCACAGCTACAGTTGAGTCCCTTTTTCTTTACCGCATTTGCGACCACACTTTTGCATGTTCTTCTTGGGCAGCCCTGTTATCTGTTCTTTCATGTACCCATTTCCCATAACACTTTCACTTTACTCATACTCACTACATGCCTGAACCACATTTGTTGTTGCATATCAATTTTTCTAGTAAGTACACATCTTACGCCTACTCTTTCTAATGTTCTCGTTCCTGATTCTATCCATTCGATTCAAACCTTCGATCTTTCTCAGCCTTCTCACTTCACATGCTACTAAAATTGTATTCAGCTGTTACGTTAATACCCACGATTAACGCCCGTATATTAGACAATTTTTTTGAATTAAAACACGTTTTCTTTTCCCTTTTCTGTATGATTTTGCTACTTTACTGATTCTGTGATATCGATTTTCCTGGTCTGGTCAACTATTACTTCTAGGTGTTTTCAGCTCCTGGTTTACTTTGATCTTATGATTTTGTAATAAGATTTCCGAATGTTCTGGCATTTTTGCAATAATTATTATTTCCGTCTTTGCTAGGTTTATTCTAAGATTGTACCCCTCTAAAACTATCTTCCACTTATGAATTCAATGTAATTTATTCCTGTTATTCGATAATAGCAGAAAATCTTCGGCGTACATGTGTTCGTTCTTTTTGATAAGTCTCAGCTTATAGTATAGTACCCTAGATGAACCCCTGTCTTATGTTGGTTCGTCGTTTTTGCTGTGTCATTTATAATCATTACAAATAATAGGGGGGTAAGTATGCTTTCCTGCTTTACTTCTCTGGAAGTTGTATCTCTTATCAAAGTTTTACTTCCAACTCTGACCATATTTTCTGTATTCATGTAACTTGCGTCTATTTATCTTTTGCTCAATGACTCCCAGATTACTTCCCTGTGCAAGCTGTCAAATGCCTTTTCCAAGTCTATACAGCAAACATGCAATTGTTGTTTGCCTATTATTACTTTTTCAGTAATTTGACGAATTCCGAAGATTCAATCTTGTGTAGACCTACATGCTCTGAAATCCGCCTGTGTATCCCCCATTGTAGCTGCTATCCTATTTCTCAGTTTTTCTTCTATAATTCTGTCATACATCTTATAAGGCACGCACAAGAGGGACAGTCCACGATAATTGTAACATTTTTTTATGTACCGAGACTAATACTGCATTTCTCCAGTCAATCGGCATAATGTTATGTTTCCATGCTGTAATTATAATTTTGTATAATAATTCAGTACGTTTATCAACCATGTATTTTAATATTTCCGGTCTTATTCCATCGATGTCGTGTGCTTTCTCTCCATGAAACTTTTCCAGAGCTTTCGTTACTTCCTGCTTATTAATGTCTTCTTCTAGTTCGTTTCTTGCTCCTGAGATAAGTGGTTCAGTACTTCGAGCCACGTTCTCTGCTTTGAGTAACTGTATAAAATATTCTCTCCATCTCTCCATGATAGCACCTCCTCGGTGATATCTTCGAAGTCTTTGCTTTTAATATTTCTGACGGGTCTGATGTTTCTTTGTTAAATTATTTTATGATGCAATATAGCATCTTCGCGTTGTCCTTGGAATCTCATTGCATTTTCTCACCAAATATTTCCCTAGCGTTTGCTTCTTTAATTATCATTTTAACCTTGTCTCTTTGTAACCTGTAATATTAGTAAGCATCAGTGCGATTGTTTGACGTCAGGTACTTTCTCCTTAACTGTTTGGTCTTTTTCAAAACTTCCCGTTTTATTTTCTCATTTCACCAAGAAGTTTTTTTTTTGGGTTCTTGTTCTTCTGCAGTTGCATTGTTGATTATTTTTTTAAATTCTTTTCAAAGTTGTTCCATTTCCATGCTATATCTATTGTTTTCTTGTTTTCTGTGTATTTCTTTCCACATACTTTTCCTGATCCCATCTTCCTGTAGTCTACACTTCTATAAGCTCTTAAATTCTAATTTCTTACATTTGTTAAGTCTTTCCCGGATGTTGCCTCAGGACACTTTTATGGGTCGAACTTGACTTGTTTCCCTTTATCCAATTTCCGCAATGAACAATTTTCATATACCCCACTTTAATCCTGTTTCGATTATTTCGTTTTTCTTTTGGAAGTGCCTCCATAGCCGGTGCCGGTATCCGTTTTGTATGCATATTGATGCCGGCTACGGCATCAAAATTTGCGAACGGCACCTGGCTTCACGTATCGTTACCGGCATATCAACGTAACCTCTGTTTTCCATATTGCGCGCCTTAACTTTAAGTGTTAATTTTCTTTAATTTACCTAAATTCGCAGATATGTTTTTTCCTGTAGCTATGCTTTTTGTTAAAAACGATGTTCTTCTAATTGTAGAATGTTGAAAGTGGGCGATAAGTTTGAAAGTTACGAGAATTTCAACAAGCAGTTAGAGAAATACAAAAATGAAGTGTTCAATGATTACTGGAATAGAGATTCTAGAACCATCAAGACGCAGGCTAAAAGATATCCTGAAAGTATGGCAGCTCAAGCAAAACAAGACTTAATTTACCATTATGTAAGAATAGCTTGCATTAAAGGTGGCAGAATGCACACTCCTCGGAATAAAACAAAAAACACATTTACATTTAGGCAGAAGTGCCCAGTCGGTATGTTTTTAAAATTAACTTCTTGTGGGAAATTTTTAGAGATAAAGGAACAGAATAAAGATGACACTAATCCGGTATCGCAAACTTTATTTAAAAGTTTACCCCAGCAAAGACTGAATATTTCAAATCAGCTTAAGGTTAATTTAGTAGCAGCATTGCAGGCTCGCGCCAACAAAAAAATCGTACAAAATAATATTAATGAATCCGGGTGCCTTGTGACGTTGAAAGACTTAACAAATCTAAACAGAAAACCACATAACAGAATGAAGTTTGATGAATGTGTATCAATTTTACGAAATACTTACAAATAGCATGTTAACGTTGATGTGGAAGCAAATTTGAAATACCTCAATTTTCAAGATCCTGAGATGAAACATATATTTGACTATTATCCAGAAGATCAGCGGAAGATTTGTATTCTAGACTTTTAAGGAATTTCGCCTTTAAAAAGGTTCAACAGCAACTTGAATCTATGACTAAATGCAAAGACTTTCAATTTACTGAAGAAGAAAAATGTCCTGCTCCTACTATTGAAGATCTTCTAGAGGTAAAACACCTTATAGTTGTCAGTGCATGTTTTGGACCTCCGTCCAGTTACCTTGTCGCCACATCCTCAAACCTCGATCTATGTGCAACCACTCTTTATTTGATGAAAAACATTTGCTTGCAACGATGGAAGAGAACCTCAGATGCTTACACCACGCGCTGTCGCTCATGGTGCATGTCATCTTCGTGGGTTATAGCCATAACACGCGAATCGAATATTATATGTAGTTTTTGAGTTGTAACCATAACTCAATCGCTGTCATTATTATTCAACTGACTGAATAATTACTGTTATAACTTGCCAAAATTACCTTAGTAATTCATAGATTATGCGATAGTTGTAGATAAAATTTTAAAATTAGTCGGAAATTTTTAATTATAGGTATTGTAAAAGGGGGTGGAGATTCAATCACATATGCACATAACCGCCGGTAGCGATACGATATGCCTGTGCCGGCAACCATACTTAACACCGGCGCCGGCTACGGCGGCACTTCCTTTTCTTTTTCTCTTTTCCTAATAAAATGTTGTACTGCTTTTTCTCTATCTGTAAGGTCATTATTGTTAAATATCTTTTCTTTCTAATGTCGTTGTCTACTTTTACACTTATGTATATAATAATCCTTTCTTCGAAATTCTCTAATACTATCATCACGTAAGGCTTTTTGACAGTATCAATTTTTTGTTATTGGGTTACCTGAAAAATTGGTAAAGCAAGAACTAAAAATTCATTGTGCTTTTCAGATTATTGTTATTGTCCATCCTCATCTAATAATTCCACTTTTTCGTCTACACGTTTTATTCTGTTGTTCAAACCCTTTTTCTCTCATAACGAACTTAATATCTTTTTCTCACTTTTAATTTAATTTGCCTTAATTTCACACATATTCTTATACAACATGCTTCTAATTTCTTCCATCGTTGCTCTTTTGTTGTATTTTTGTAATATCTGAGGTGAATCTCGCGATATTTTGAGTTTTCGGGTTTTTTCTGGGCTCCCCTTCGTCTTTTTTTTATCGTCGTCGGTTGATGTCTTACCACTTTTTGAGTTACTTCAGTTGATCTCGGACATGAAGCCTTTTATATTATTGATGATATACCATGTGTACTGATTTCTAGCTGTGTAAACGCGGTCACACGTTTGCAGTTTATCTTTTTAGTTCGAAGCAAATACATAGAACAAGTCGTTTATAAAATAATCCATCACATCACTTATTAGGATAGATACTTTATTATTAGTCGTAAACACAAGTAATCACCTGTAAAATCATTGGGGCTACCAGTGAGGCCAGTTGGTATTTTATAATGATTTTCTTGTTTTTCAATAATTTTAATTGTTTCCTTATGTCTAAACGTTTCTTGAAGATTTTGTAACGTATTTTCTGCTCCTACGATGCTCTCTGGTTTCAGTGCGGGTAATAGAATTTCAATTTTTTTTACTGATAATTCCTCATTTTTCCACATCTTGCTGTCTGCCCTTTGCTTCCTCTAATTCTACCAAAGTGTTGATAACTGCGTTCATACCATTTGTACCACTCTTATTGATTCGTTCAGTAATCATAGCCGGAAGATATTCGTTTCGCGTTCCTGATGTAGGTGCGAAAGATATTTTATGACCATGGTTTGAAGAAAGTAGCAGTGATGGTGAAAGTGATGAGGATGTTGCTATCACTGTAAGTGGTGGCGATGCAGAGGATTTTGCTAAGTACAATCAAAATACGACTCCGAAATATGTCTGAAGCAGATTCTGCATCTAATCGAAATGATGAGCAATAGTATAATCTTTACGTGTAAGTTCCTACCTTGCTTCCTTAAGAAGCAGGACCTAAGCAAAACGTTGGCACAATTAGAAGTAGTTTTCGTTTATGTTTTAGAACTAATATTGTAAACCACGTCGTTTAGTGGACTAATGCAGAAGGTCAACTATCCTATATTGAACAAAACTATGAGCAGAAACAGTTTTACCACAATTTCCCAATGTCTGTGTTTTGATAATGCTGAAGCCAGAAATAGAAAACGAGATACAGCTGACAAATTATCTCAGATAAGAGCTTATTTTGAGTTATGGCTATCAACACTACAATATGTATACATATTCTACGAAAGTCTAACCGTCGACGAGCAGCTGCCTACTTTACGTGCTAGGTGCCTTTTCAAGCAGTTCACACCTTTTAAACCATATTCAACAAAATTTAGTTATCAAGATGAAGCTGTGTTCGCATCCTACTCTCCAATATAATTCTTGATTACAATAAAACAAAGTTAACGGTGACCCATGTTAATGGAACACTTACTCTTTCTTTTTACGCACCTTTATACTTTTCGCATTAAACCTTTATTTTTGATAGATACATATGCGGACTGTTATATGTGATCTTACCGGCAGAGTTATGCTGCCTGACCTACTCCCATCTATGTACTGGGTAATGATGGACGGTTGCTCTTTACTGGTAACCACTAACTTGTTTGTTTATATGTGTGTACTATATGGCAAATAAGAAGAAGATATGTGACAATATTTTATAACATAATAGACATTACATTTAACTTTATATTATTTAACATTGAATTTAAAGCAAACGAATCATATAATTATGAATTCTGCTATTATTCTTTAATGTAATTTATTAAAAAGCTGCGGTATTATAAAAAAATAAATTTGTGTAATACATTTTGCATGTACCTATATCAAATAATAAAAAGTCAATTATAATTATCCTGTTTAGTAAAGGTTTTGGGGGTCACTATATACAATATTTTTAAATATTTGACAATCGTCTCAATATATTTTTATCAATAGTGAGACATAATAAGGAGAACGTGTTTTTTAATTGTGTATTTTTCTACTTCCAAAAAACATTCATTAAATATAGTACTTTTTACAGGTCGAGTTTGATATATTAATTTCTTGTAGCTATTTATCACTTTCATTAATGCTTTCTTTTTGTAATTCCTATTATTTATAATATTGCCGAAGAAGCTTTATCATTTCCTTCAAAAATTCTTGGAGATTTATGTAAGATCTGGACAGAGACAGGTGGCTTATAATGAGAAAACTGACGTAATGAAGCATGTAGGAAACTATTGGAACTCTCACACAGTTTCGTACGGAGTTGATGAAATAGTTAAAAAAAATTGATTTACCTTTTGTGTTTATCTAACTTAAACCTTCTGGAACTCTACAGGCTCAAGTTTCACACTGCTGCCAATAACAAAATCAATCTATGTTCGACATTAACGTTAATGTGTTAGTGTGTTTATTCAAATAGAAATAGTGCGAAATAGTTCATTTCAGTGTTTCTTTTAAATAAGTGCAATAATAATTAAATATAAATTCATTCTTTTGTTAACTTTTTAATATTCAATCAATGCAATATATTATAAAAAAAAACATTTTTATAGAAATACGTATATTTATAGGGATGGACGAATTATTAACACAAATATGAAATGCTGTTTTCTTAAATGAGTTCCTTAACGCGCTCATAATAAATATTACCAATTTAAAAAAATAATTGTGCTTTATAAAATATAGAATTTTTTTGAACTTGAGACTTGAAGACATAAAAAATAGGATAATTGCAATATGCATAATCGTCATCGTATTAATCTTTTAAGTGCATAAACTTTTACATCTTCTGTTTATACGATTGTCCATTGAATATCAACAAGTGGGCCTATTACAAACAATTATTTCTCCTAGATCTTGTTAAATATGCAATAGCAATATGCTTTTAATATACTGAAACCTGGTAGAGATTTAGCATATATGCAATAAATATTATTATATAATCTATATTTTAGGTGGAAATGATCCTGAAGTTTTTAGGAATAGGAAAGGTTATTTTTCTATTAATGGGCAATTTGTGTGTGATGCAGATTTGAAGACATTAAATGTTGTAGGTAGGTGGCCGGGTAGTACTCACGATTCGACTATATTCAATAATAGCACTCTTAAAAGAAATTTTCAAAATAATGTACATAGAGGCTCTTTACTCTTAGGTAAATTCTGACTTGAAATATCCACATTACAGTATGAATTAATAAATACATATATATATATATACATTTTTTGGTGATAATGGTTATGAAAATAACATCTATTTAATGACTCCATTATTAAATGCTCATACTCCAGCAGAACAATTATATAATGAGAGTCATATAAGAACAAGAAATACAATTTAACGGTTGTTTGGGGTAATAAATACACGTTTTCCAATATTGACATATGGTTGTCGTCTCAAAATAGCACTCCGCATGGGTGATCATTTACCACCACCTCTGCCAGAAGAATTGGATGAGCAAATATTAAATCAGATGATAATAAATAGTCAAATTCCAAATGTGAACAATGATGCACAAGAAGATATTGCTGCAGCACCAAGGGCACAATTAATTAATAATTATTTTATGCAGCGATTGTAGAATTAAGCATAAGATGTTTACATACATGTATATATAATATTGTTAATATCGCTGTAAAGCATGTTTGGAAACTTGTATCTTAAATATATTTACATTATTAAAATGTTTTGTTTCACATGGTAAACTATTGTACTTTCTTAAGCCATTAACACAAGCATTTGTTGTAACCAATCTATTGACTTTGCATGTATAAAAAATTTTCAATATTTCTTGTATTATACCCATGTGTGTCATGTATGTAAATTAATTTTTCACAAATATATGTTGGCATTACACCGTGCTTACTTTTGTAAGTTATTTGTCTTTATTACTAAATTAAAACAAAAAATTTTTAGATTTAACCGATTTTTATTACATATATTTTATATAATTTTTTTTAATGCCTTTAATTGCTCCTCTTTAATTAAGATATCCAATTCTAAAGCCCTTTTTCTTAATAAAGACTGTTCTCCATTCTGCTTGAGCTTTAGTATATGTTCCTCCTCTTTTCTTTTTTCATCTTGTAGCACAGAGTATTTCTGTGCATTCAGAAGTTCTAACTGAAGTTGGAGAACATCTTTTTTCATATCCGCAACTTCTTCATATTTTAAGGCTACATTTTCTGTTTTTGAAATTTGTGGCCTACGTCTACTATACCAATCTTTTGAACCTTGTGGCTGGATCATTTCTTTTAATTTTTCATGTACTTGTGTTTTCAACATACTTGATGTGTGGTTGTTCCAAGAGAGTACATTATCCTTATCCTACACAAGTAATATTATAAGATTTATTTTTATAGAGTTATAAAATACATACATACTTATTTTCAGCAATTTCTGAAACAACTTGAATAAATATAGTCTCTTCCTGTGGATCCTGGAAGTAATAGAAGTTAAATAATGTTTGATAAACTATTATATACCGTAGTCGACATATTTTAATTTCTGATAAGAAAGTAGAAAGAGGAAAAGAGCGCGACGAAATAAACTAAAGATAAACATAAGCGAGGCTGCCAAGACTCGACAAACCTTTCCTATGAAATGAAGGCGTGAGGATCCCCCGCCACTGAGTTGCTCTCCCACCACTGTTAGCAAGCAGGCATCGCTGCATATTATAAGGTCATCTGCATGGGATAGAAGTGTAAACCGAAATTAAAATATGACGACTATGGTATATAACTTACATTGTTAATACTAGTACCATCACAAGTATCAGCTTCTTCGATACTGTCATTATAATTTGGACACCCAGAATTTTCTATTTCTGCAGTGGCCTAAAGTATGTTAATTATTCATTACCTATAGGTAACACGTTCATATAATCTTTTCTTTACCTCCATATCACAATCAAACTTATTTTGTAAACCAAACACGGTTTTCTTATTGATGATGTCCAGCGTCAGATCATACACAGGATCATTCACTGGCATGGTGTCCATTGGCCCGCCCTCAGTTTCATTTTGATTACACCTTATACGGGCAGCAATTTTTCTAGTCTCCTTTTTTTTATTGTTATAAAATCTTTTTAAAACATCTGCACTTGTAAATACTGTCATAGACTGTGCATTAAATTCTTTTTCAATAACTTTCCATATATTTTCTTTCTGCTTCCAAGATGTCACACCGGTCTCCTTGCATTCAATAATGTGTTTGTATTTTTTTGTCATATTTAAACAATGGAGTTTTTCCTCATTGGAGAAATTTGCAGAGCGAGCCCTTTTGTCGTTCATACTACAAGTAAAGATATGTAGTTTTAAATGATATTACAAGTATAATACACGTTTTTATATATACATACCACATGATAACACACTATCGTTCAATATATACTTATTCTTTCAAAAAGGAAAATGTCAAGGTAACTGGAGATAAACCACGCTTCGCAAAATCCCGCCAATATACCTGTAATTACCTGTAAATTCCAGGTATAATATGACAGTGGCTTAAACCGAAATTTTAAAAATTAAAAATCCTCCAACTATTCAGGTCTACCACTATTACAAACTCTGGATTTGTTAATTAAGAGTTAGAAGTTGACCCTTGCAAAGCTTTAGGCATTTAATTATGGATTAAAGCTAATCATCAACTAAAAGTTAATTACGACCGGTGCAAGCGGCTGTAAGTAAGATGCATCTGGATCAAGGAATCAAAGTAATAATAATAATAGGAGTTACACAAAACAACTAAAATTTATCTATGGGATCGATATATCATATTACTAGCAACTAAATTCAAAATGTGAATTACGGAATAGTAAAACTAAATCGGAGACAGCGGCTTGACACTAACACCAAATACACGACAACACCGTTACCACAAGAATGTTTAAAAGCTAAATACGTGGTAAAGGTGTTTCAGTGAATTTGGTGTAATAAAAGAGTAAATAAAAATCTGCTGGCTGTGACGGTGTTAAAATAAAACTTACTAAATACTATATGCATGAAATTTCGCAGTCTGACATCTATTGTCAATGGTTCTGTTAGGGAGGATGGTATCCGAATGCACTGAAGCACGCTATCATATTTCTCATATATAACCAAAATGACAAAATAAATATCGAAAATTACAGATTTATATCAATACTATCATGCTTTTCTACAGTCGTTGAAGGGGTTGTATATAATATACTGCATGACATGGAAACTGCAACACCAAGAAGGGGTGCGGATTTTTTGACCAAACTTGGTAGAAACGTATAACTAGTCAAAGGCAATAATTGATTAAAATTTCAAAGAAAAAAAACAAAAGACTAACACAATTTAACATAATTTTTATTAATAATGTGTTGAACCGCCCCTATTAGTGTCACACTCCTTCACTCTTCGTGGCATTGATTCGACTAGGTGGTCGATATCCTCTTGGGGTATGGTGTCCCAAGCAACCTGTAATTCATGCCGAAGAGCTATTAGTGTCTGCGGGGGATTGGCTAAATTCATAAGTTTTCGTCCCATAATGTCCCACACATGTTCTATTGGCGAGAGGTCGGGGGATTTGGGTGGCCATGGCAAGATATTGACATGAGCCTCTTCCAAGCGATTTATAGAAATTCTCGCTACGTGAGGAGGGGCATTATCCTGCTGGAAAAGTGGGTCTTCGAGCGTTTGAAGATATGGTAGAATATGGGGTTCTACCACCTCATCAATGTAACGCTGGGCGTTCATGGTGGTTTGGATGAACACCAATTGAGACCTACTCCCATATGCTATAGCACCCCATACCATAACACCCACTGCTCGATGCACATGCCTTTCAACGGAAAACTGAATATCACGACGTTCCCCACGTCTTCGTCTGACCCTCATACAGCCATCATGCATCCCTAGACAAAATCGAGATTCATCACTGAATACCACCCTGTACCACTCCACGTTCCAGTGCAGTCGCAATCTACACCACTCCAAAAGTTGCTGTCGGTGTTGAGCCGTAAGTGGTAACACAAGATGTGGACGATAAGATTGTAAGCCGAAACCCCTAATTCGACGATAAACGGTTCGAAGGGTTACAGGACGACCAATATTACCTAACCACACGTCAGCAATTGATCTGGTACTGGAAAACCTGTCTCTTAGTGCCATTAAGCGAAGGCGGCGGTCCTGTATCTCATTAGTTCTTCTTCGGCCCCCGGTTCCTCTTTGGCGTCTTTCCTGACCTTCCCTAGTCCATGATTGATAACAGCGCATAATGGTGGATTGGTTCCGGTTAAGGCGATTTGCAATGTCCCTGTATGAAAAACCACCTTCTCGCAAACCAACAATTCGACCTCTGTCGAATTCGCTTAATTGGCGATAATTTCCACGTTGCCGCACTCTAGGCATGATAAAAACTTTAAATACGTTAAACAAAGGTATGATAAGACAAAACCGTTGAAATTAATTTCAAACAAACAATTAATACACCACACATTAATGTCAGCGAAAACTGAATGAAGTGTCAGATGTGTCATGACCACTTGATCTATCGCAACAAAATTTTAATCAATTATTGCTTTTGACTAGTTATACGTTTCTACCAAGTTTGGTCAAAAAATTCGCACCCATTCTTGGTGTTGCACTTTCCATGTCATGCAGCATATGATAGATGGCACTTGAGCAGTATGGATTTTGTCAGAGATTATCTATTCAACAAGCAACTATATAGTATACGGTATACAAAAGAAACAAGAAGTGTCTGGTTTTTGATCTAACAACGGTTTTTGATGATTTACCATGTCATTTTGTTAGTTAAATTAGAAAGTGTGGGCATTAGAGGTAATATAAGTAACTGATTCATATCGTACCTGAGTGATCGCAGTATTATGGTGAAGTTTACAAAACACTCTTCCGGTTGATTATTGATGTACTGCAGGGTAACGTGGTAGGTCCCCTGGTATTCTTGTTATTTATAAATGATTTAACGGATCATATAACGGTGGGGCATGTTTTTATATATGCTGACAACACAATATAATAATAAATAATAAACTTTCTTCACTTCAAAAGAAAATACAATAACAAATTAATAGCTACTTTACTACAAGATAAACCAATGGGCAGACTAGCGTACTCGTAACCTCCGTGATATAGAGGCCTGGAACAAAGCTTGTGTCACGTGATCTGACGTCACGAATGCCGGCTGACTAGCATTACAGTCTTACAGTTTAGATTTGCCGTGATCGCACATCCCAGTCGCGTGAACTAGATTTCGCAAGTTTTTCTTTCAAAAACCCTCATAAAGAACTTCAAATAAGTTAAAGTGATAAGTTAAAGGTGTAGAATTTCAGATTTACCTGATTTATGTGCAGATAATTTGTAAAATCAGTGAAAAGAGAGTGTTTCTCAATTGTGGAGTGCCGAGTTTGTGGGTTAGCAAATATGGCCGCTGGTAAATTTTGTATGTGAACGTTGTTTTATTAGTTATAAATAACTTTCGGGTGGTGTCGTTTATAATATGGTTGTGTCGTTTATATAAAATAATTAGTTAATCAAGAACGCCAACAGTTTGACTAGATACCTGAGTGAATCTTGTTCATTTAATTAAAAATGCCTGATAAATGCTGCGTGCCTAATTGCACAAGCAATTACGATAGTACCCATACGTATCTGTCCGTCTTTTCTTTTCCAAAAGATGAAGAGTTGAAAAAAACGTGGATTAAATGCATTCATAGAGAGTCATTTAATCCAACAAAACATTCAGTAGTATGTATTAAACATTTCTCAGAGTCATCGGTTATAACAATTGATAAAATAACCAGAAACGATGGATCTGTATTAGAGGTGAAAGATTTTTCACTACATGACACAGATGAAAATGATGATGGTTTCTTGCTATTATCTGAAAACGTCTCTTCTTTTTCAGATATATTAAATAATTCATTTGACATTGCACTGAATGCTTCTGTATTATCATCTTTGTTCTATATTGCCGGATACTGTGCACATTCACTAATTAAGTTTGTTAATGGTTGTGACAATTGTTTAACATCCATTACTACCAATTCAGATTTTGTTATAAATTTTACCAATTGTGGTGAAAATGACTCTGCAGATATTAGCAAATATTTGAAAAATTTAACAAGAGGAGCTCTAAAACAACCATCTGAATTATTCTTTGAAGTCTCTATTCAGGCGTATCAGATATTTAGTGAGCTTATTTCAGATAAATATGAAACTGAATTTCTAAAAACAGGTAAACAAAGGATTATTTTACGGGAATTGACAATGTTAAAATTGGAAAAATATGTAGAAGAAATCAATGAGAAATGTATTTTATGCAGCAAAACGTTGAAGTCGATATTGTTAAAAAATAGTCATGTTCTTGCCAATATATTTCTTAATAACTATTCAAAAATAATCAACGACAAAATTAACACCCAAAACATGGATCTATCCAAGAGAAAACTGATTAAATTTAATAGTTAAGTAGTTATAAAACACATTAACGCATGGAGATAGGGCTATTGGCGAGGCCTCCATAAGAGCCAACGCGTGTATTATGGGTACCTCAACGGTGACGTGAAAACCCTGTTCATTGTTTTTTATCATAATAAGTTCCTTTGTTGAAATAATATTCAGTTTTACTCACAAATATAGAATTGTCTCTATGTTGGGTATTTTACTTTTCGCAATTGTCAGCCGGCTTTCGTGACGTCACGATTGCTTGTTCGCGGCCTGTACTTTCTCGTAGGTTACGGCGTACTAAGTCGTCTGCTTTTCAACCTTCATCAATAAATACACTTTATACAAGTAAAATCAACTAAAAAGTAACACTTTGGAGAAACATACATACATTAATTTTTAAATATCTGAATTATAAATTATAAACTACCAATATAAATCAAAAACCACATATTACAAATTATAAGTCATAAATTCATATATGCCCCGAATACGGAGCTAATTATTCATAAATTTTTAAAAGCGGTCGAGATTTGATGGATGGTGTAATAACAAGGAACTTGAAATTTATTTCAAGAAGACTACGGCTTATTATGTCGAAAAATAGGGCAACCACATTTTAAGATTAAATATATTTGAATGACATTGATATTCAAAACAAAATTTAAAATTCTAGGGTCTGACTTTAGATACACATATTGCTTGGCAGGATCATTTGATTATTCTGACCTCGAAATTAAATACGTTACATGATTTAGTAAGCAATTTGAAATAAGTGGCTGGCGTTATTTAAAAGGAAGCTAAAGTCTTATTTGACAGACGAATTTGCTTTCGGCACTATGTACCATTTGTTAATAATATTGAATAACTCCGCGTATATCGAATGTTGTGGTAAGAAGTATGTACTATATATACACGAGTTAACTTTGCTGCATTTACAACCATTCTCCTATTAGCGTTTGACGAATTAAATATGATAATAAGCGCGAAGTTTCATAGCAGTGTATTAATGTAATTGAGCGACTGCCGTGAATGTGTCGGGGAATGTTTTACTCTAAGAATTATATGTAAGGTAAGATTGATAACAGTATTGATACTATGTTGTATAATATACGAAGCAGCAGTTTAATATTAAAAATTTTGTTCTTATTTTTGGATATTATTTGTTACTAATTAAAATTGTTGTGGAAACCTTTTAATATTATCATGTTGATGTTTATTGAAATTTAAGTAGGAAATAGTATCTTGAAGCGCAAAATACGCCCATGTAATGATTTCAGTGAGTATATTTAAAAAAAAAAGGACTTATAAATTCTACAACCAACAACAATATTGCAATCAAAATGTAAATAATAATCAAATTAAATTCTTACCTATTCCCTATGTTTCAAAATTATCAGAGCAATTAACAAAAATGTTTAATAAATTTAATATAAAAGTTTCTAAATACGAACATTCTAAAAAAAAACCGTACCGTTTATAGTATTCCTTGTAATAATTGTGACAAATATATATTGGACAATCAATGTAGTATCTAGAAGAAAGAATTAAAGGTCATAAATATTGTAAAAATTCAACATCATTAAAGAAACATTGTCGAAATTTAAAACACAACTTTGATTTTAGTAATACTAAAATTTTAAATATTGAGTTTAACAATAAATCCAGATCAATATTGAAAATCATCGAAATTAAAATGAATCAGTCAGTTTGTGTTAATGACCGTAATGAAATCAATTTACTATCCAAAATTTATTCTTCTTTACTAACATAAACCAACAAAATGTTTCTTTTATAATTGAAAAAAATCAGTTGATTTATTGTTTGTTGAATGAATATAATTTCATTATATTTAAATTCATAGTGACATTGATATTTTATAACTGAAATATGTCAATAATTTATAACGGACATTTACTTTGTAAACATTTTATTTCTACAACAATTTTATCATCTTATATATACGTAAGTTGTATATTTAATATTATTGTAATACTTAAAAAAACACCTTTATATTTATAGTACTTCTGATGAAGACAAAGTATCAAAGTTTGTCGAAACGTTAAGAATTTAGTTTCATTCTACAAAGCCTCATAACCAAGACAATTATACCTATACAATTGAGTTTACAAGTGGAAAAAAATTATTATTTTTTATTTTACAGTAAAATTCTAAAGGAATTAAATTTAATACTTCATTTCAAATGACCAAACCTGTAATTAGAATTACGAAACTGCAAACCCCTGTCTAGAATTACTAATTTTTATTTTCTTTTTTTTTCAATCACAATATTAAAAAAAGAAGTAGGCTACAAACAATAATGTTTGAAACTATTCTATTAATTTTCCAATTTTTGATAGAGCCAGGCAGCAACAATGCGCGAACGGTGAGCCAGACAACCATCATATTGAAAATATATCCTCTGCCGATAAGTAAGTGGGAGTTCACTTAAACCATCCCAGAAAAAGTTGCTTAACATTTCCGAATAATTGTGCAGATTTACATGTTTATCAAAAAAATATTGGCCTATTATTTCATGGTCAGAAACAGTACACCACACGCTTACCTTAACAAAATATTGACGTTTTGATGCAATTCTAAAGTGAGGATTAGTATCACTCCAATTACGAACATGTGACGAAACGGTACCATTGCTGGTAAAAGTTGCTTCATCGGAAAATACAATGTTTTGTGAAAATTTTGATTCTCCATCAACATGCAAAAATAAAGACGCTTTTCATCATCTCGCGGTTGTAACGTATGATTAAATATAGGTTTATAGGGGTATAATTTACGTTCCTTCAAACCTCCTTGAATATGGGATTTGCTCATATTTAGTTGAAGCGCCCGTCTCCGTAATAAAAGTTTAGGATTATCATCCACCGAATCCAAAATTAAAACTGTAGAAGCATCATCTTCATCACGTACTATTTTCTTTTTCTTTAAATTCAGAACAGAACCAGTTTCTAAAAAAAATTTCACCATCTTCCTTATACCCATACGAGAAATAGTTACTCCGGGAAATTTTTCATTAAGTTCTTCAGCTACGCGACGGTAGTTCTTTTCCCCAATACCATAACATTGTATTAAATTAATTTTTTGTGGTAACGTTAACATTTTCAACAAAAATTACAGAATTGCAGTTATTTTTGACACATATATAAGTGGAATTAAAATTCTAATTACAGGTTTGATCATTTGAAATGAAGCATAAAATTTAATTCCCCTGGCATTTTATTGTAAAATCAAAAATAAGAACTCTTTCCCTCTTGTACTCTTGTAAACTCAATCAAGGGAGATAATGTATAATATATGGTGAACATCTAAGAAAATGTTCTTATTTAAATATACAGGATGTCCAGAAACTCTCCTGACAAACGAAGACCAGAGATTCCTCAGATAATTTTAAGACAATTTAACCCAATTCACCCTAGTCCGAAATTGCTTCCTAAGGGAGCTAGAGCTCTTTGAAGATGGCGCCTTGTAATTAGTTTTTTTTAATATCTCCCGAACGCTTCTATTTAGAAAAACAAAAACTGGTATGTTTATTTATCCTCCAAAGATGAATCGATTCCATCAATTGCGAATTTCTAGTACCGGTCATAGGCGTCCGTTTTGGGTAGGTAAACGGTTATTTTAACGCATAACTTTTTTGTCTTTAACTTTTAAGCATTTGTGACACTAGATTATTAAATTTTCAGGTATTCTAGTACTAAAAGGTACTCTTACTTTAAGCCTGTAGGATACACCGTTTTCTAGAAAAATCGATTTGAAAATTTTTCGTTTTTTCGTCATTTCATCTTTCGTCATTTCAACTTCGCGAACTGACAAGAATTTGACAATTAAAAACGTAGGTTTTATTTCTGTTGGCAGTTCAGAGCGAACTAGTGCAAAAAATAATAAATTCAATTTTAATGACGAAAAAACGAAACATTTTCAAATCGATTTTTCTAGAAAACTGTGTATCCTACCGACTTAAAGTAAGAGTACCTTTTAGTATTAGAATACCTGAAAATTTAATAATCTAGTGTCACAAATGCTTAAAAGTTAAAGACAAAAAAGTTATGCGTTAAAATAACCGTTTACCTACCCAAAACGGACGCCTATGACCTTAGGAAGCATTTTCGGACTAGGGTGAATTGGGTTAAATTGTCTTAAAATTATCTGAGGAATCTCCGGTCTTCGTTTGTCAGCAGAGTTTCTGGACACCCTGTATATATATCAAAAAAAGGAAATAACGCGGATACATGAAATAACAAGAAAGAGAATAATAACGGGTAAATTCCGCTGTAGAGCAACCGTAGACACATGTTTCTGACTATTGGTCGTCATCAGTAAGGTGCAGCCAAGGAATAAGGTGGGATAACTTTGGAGATGTAAGTTATACGGAAGACCATCAGGTGACAGACTCCCATAAACTCCCATTTGTAGCTTCCTGGGTCTCGGATAGCACGCAGGCTGACATTAGTCTTCCTCGTGGCGACGTTAGTTGTTGTCTTCAAATTTGAGGATCTTCTAGATGAAGTTACAAATGGGAGTCTGTCACCTGATGATCTTCCGTATAGCTTACATCTCCAAAGTTATCCCACCTTATTCCTTGGCTACACCGTACTGATGACGACGAATAGTCAGAAACACGTGTTTACGGTTGCTCTACAGCGGAATTTACCCGTTATTATTCTCTTTTATATATATATATATATATATATATATATATATATATATATATATATATATATATATATATATATATTTAGTCAGAGAGTCAATCGGCATCCGTTCTATAATAATACAATTTGGCATCCATTAATATACTTTTTGTATATAATATATATTTATACGTATTAGTTTGGAATCCAGTACACATTGCGCTCAATATGACATCCTTGTAATTCCCCTGTTATTAGACGATAAACGAATAATAAAAATAAACTGCACTATATTCACGGGAAGATTGAACCATAAGCGAATCGAATGGCTTAGTTAGTCCAAATAATAAGTGTATTGCAACGAATTTCATAGGACTAAATAATTATAGAAAAACTACAAAAAAAAAGATTTCATATCTGCTGTTTATATATTGCAAATTTTTGGTTGATTTGCGGACATAAAAGAAATTGGTGTGGTTACCACACGATTTTTCTTTGTACGTAATTCATCCGATCCGATTAATGAAAAATATTTGTACGATGGCCGATGATTATTATTATTTATTTATAATTATTAAAAGAAATGCTTTTCTATAGGAATTACTGAAGTATTTACTTGCGGCCCCAATATTCAGAAATCCTTGTAGTATTTCCATACCATCCAAATTTACCTACAGCTCTTAATTCCACTGATATGAGCAAAAAACATAGTAGTTGACGACATTTAAGTAAAACTTTATTTTTTCGCTAATTGAACCGCAAGCGAATAGAATGGCCTAGTTAGTACACAGTTTTCAAAGAATAAATTTGATAGAAAAACTACAAATAAGATGTCAGATCTGGTGTTTTTGTATTGCAAATTTGTGGTTAATCTGCTGATATCAAGGAAATTTATAATCCTTTGACGTAAAAATACAATAACACGTTTGAAGACAAATTATATCTATATTGCAATAAAATCGCTGTCATCTCGTAAACAGTTGATTTGCGAATATATTACTATGTTTTTTTACCTTTTTTCACCCGTACTATATCCCATTAAAATCTTTAATCGTTGTTTTAAAAGATACTGTATCTAAACGTAAAAACAATTGGATGGATATATTTTCATAATACAGCGAAGTAATTGAAATGTGAAATCATATTAACGGAAATATATCAAACATAATATTTATTTATGTAAACACGCATTTAAAATTACAATAAAATGTCACTCTAGTTAAACAAAACAGAAACACTAAAACACGTTTACCACACTTAAGCACAAAACTAAATACGTATTTCGACAACTATGTTGTCATTTTCAATAGCACTGATTAAAAAACCGCGTTGTATTGAAGATGAGAACATAGTTGTCGAAATACATATTTAGTTTTTGTGCTTTAGTGTAATAAAGGTGGTTTAGTGTTTTTGTTTGATATCAAGCCCCAGACTCCAAGTGAGTTTGTCCTTCTAATTTATACAAATCTTATTACTTGTTTTATTCGATTGTTATATAAATAAAAGAAGGAATTTCTTTATATAAGTTTATTGATGGTACACTACAGTACCAGGTACAAAGACATATTAAACTAAATAAAGATATATCTTACATATGATTTTTAATGTTTTTTATTGCATACACATACACTACTACTGCAATAACGCCAAAGACACTTTGATAAACATACATATTTGGTAGACATTCAATATAGCAACATGCTTTAATTCTGATCTTATTTCTTTGTAAATTTATTATGAACATATACTTTAATTACTTTCCATAATTTATTTTGAAAAATGATTGGGCATTTTTCAATTAATGCCATTACTTCATTTTTCTTAGGTGCTGTTTTCGTTTTTATATGTTTTTTAAAAAATTCTTCTGTGTACTTTTTTTGCTGCGGTGTCCAAGGTACTAAAGTACGTTTTGGACCTTTTTTAATTCGATTAGAAAGGTTATTTGTCTCCTCGTTATTAATCGTTTGTGTGCTATTAGTACATATCGTTTCAGGTAAGTCCATGATTTCATCTAGGTTAGTGTCCGATTCCTCAGGTTCTTCTACGAAATCTTCATTAATGTCTATATCTGTTAAGTTTCTTCCTTTAAACTGATCAATAGAGGTGTGTCTTGAAAGTAATAGAAGCTTGCTTACTTTTGCCGTTTGATAGACATCGTCAGCAAGTCGATAAAATTGTGAATGCGTTTTTTCTGTATGGCCCATAAACGTAGCTAACTGTTCTAGATCGTTTTTATTCATATTTAAAATTTGTACTATAGTAGCTAACTGCTTTCTTAATCGGGTTGATGTTAATAACGATGCTTTATTACAGTTTTTCAAAGCAATTTTCGCATGCTTTCTCATAATTGCATATCCATTAATTGGACTTTCAGTACCAGGAATCCCAAAAAGGTAATTATTTGTCAAAAGATTAAAATTACCTCTCAGTGTGATAGCAAAGTCAGTTGATTCAATAATTGTAGGTTCAAGTAGCACCGGAACACCCCGTCCCCTTTTTCCTCGAATTACTATTCGTCTTAATTTTTGTAATAATATTTTTTCAGCTTCTGTTAAAGCTTTCTCGAATTCAGAACTAGAGGGAGGTGCATTACAATGTTTTAGGTACGAAGACAGAGTTATCCGTTGGAGTTCTCCCACTCTACGTTTATTAAAAATTAAAATACTGCAAAAAATACCTTCTTGTAGTTCACGGAAACTCTTTGTGTCTTTGGAATTTTCAATTAACTTACTTTTACTCCTTAGTATTATTCTTTTTAAATACTTTTCGAATTTCTGTAATCATAAAAAAATAGATGGTATTAGTATCCAAAGGTTCTGCTCTAAACTATTTTTGAAGTCATATTTTTATAATTGAAACTGTTATTAACACCATTTTCATCATCTATTGTAGATTTAAAAAACTGACGTTTTGCCAAGTGATATGTTATCATCTTCAGGGTATACCTAATAAGGAGCATCACTTGAATAATGCGTACTAAACTACTTTCATGTGGCAGCTTTTATCACGGTTACCCCGATGGACAAGAACAGATCGTTGTCGAAGCGTAGGTTTCATTATTACTATTGAAATAGTTCTAAAAATTAATAGCAAAATTCTCTTATAAATGTTTATGAATTTCTAGAAATAATCTATTTAGAAAGATTGATGACTATCGTATATCAAGTTTGATAAATAAACTTATGATTAAAAGTTTGAAAACTGGTTATACAAAGAAACATGTATACGAGTATGTGAATGTTTGCAATGTTCATAACACTTCATAGCCTATGACATGGAAAATAACAATAATACAGTTAAAAACTTATTAAAGTAACTTTTAGGACATACCTATTAATAAAAATATGTTAAATTTCAAAATATTGGAGATTACAAATAGATATTCTTTAAGCTTAACAAAGGACTAAGATTATAAACTGAACACTTACCGCTACGTCTTCAGCTAACGGTATCAAGGTTGGTTTATTAAATTTATTAATTTGTAAATTTTGCCCAGCTTCGCTGGAAATTTCATAAGACCAATCGGTTTCGACAAGTCTAGTTAATGCTTTGAAATCTTCTAAATTCTTCGTATCGAAATTCGGTTTCTGAACTTCCAGAGAGTAGGCTGTGTTAATTGCACTTTTTACTAAAGTGCCCATCTGCAACGCTAAAGAAGAAGATTTGAAGGTTCGGCTTACTTCATCGTATTCTGCTATATCGTGTGTAGCTTTAATAAGTACTTTAAACTTTACCGGTGTCAAAACATCGACCATTTTAAGGGAATCTATTTTCGTTATTTTTCTAACAGCAAGTAGTAATCGAGCTAATCGACGCATGTGTCGCTTAGCAACATTAAGTAAATGTTTTTCCTTATGACTTCTAATGTATCTTCTTCCAACTTCGCAAATAATTGAATCTTTCTTTGCAATCATTGATATTTTATCTGCCTTCATCATATTTAAAACTCCACTACTTCTCAAAATGTCATTGATGCCAAAGTGACCACTCATCACTGTTTGACCTTCAATTTGTGCATTAAATCGTTGGGATGGGTCTGGATTAAAGAAACACTTTTTCGCATGTCGACGTAAACTTTTGCATGAATAGTAACCGTGACAAAATTTACATGCAATATAATCAACATTATTTTTCAATTTTAAATTCATTACAGGTACGACATCAGAACTGCAAAAATCACCTTCTTGGCGTAATTTATCTATTAGTTTCTTTCTTTTTAAAGACTTTTTGTCCAAAGATAAAAACTCTTGCACAGGTACTTCATCAATGTGATGTCGTTCTAAATGACGAGCAAAGTTACCTACAACTTGATCGCAAAAAGTACAAGAATGTTTTCTTCGAACACGTTTTTCATTAAGTTTTAGAGGCTTCTTAACAATTTTAAAATTATCTTCATAAGATGTTGAAGGTTTCTCTTGATAAGTTATTGTGTCCACTATGGGAATAATGGACGAAATAGAACTATCTTTACTGCTACCGGAACTATATGAATCAGATTCTCTTGAACCCACTTCCGAAGGTTGATATTCCGATTCTGTCTCAGGTATTACCTCTTCCGAATCATCCATGTCATCTAATTCTATCAAGTTTAATTATAATTAATATTTTTGAGTCTATGCGAATGATATACAATCAAAAAATTCAGTTTCTTCGAAAAGAAAATGAAATACACTGTGTACATGAAAGGCACTAAAGTACAAAAAATTGTTTTGCAATGTATACTAAATTATATTAAATAAATCAGCCTGTGTACTATTAATAATGGATACGAAGAAAGGCACCAATTAGATAAGATCAAGGAGTAAGTTTGGCAAATATTTCAAAATAATCTAATTAATAAGATATTACTAAGTTGTAAATATTCACATTAGATAGGCCATAGTTTTTGGAAACGTAATAATCTCAAAATTCGTGCGTAAAATATGATGAATATTTTGCCAAGAATTAGCTGAGTAAGTATTTTAAACGGACGCGCGACGTTCTTGAACCAATAAATAATGTTTATCATTTTTAATTATACTAGTCAAAAATGCTTATAAAAATTTATATATATATATATATATATTTGTTTGCACAAATTACAGACTTACTACAAACTAAATAAAATAAAAATAGAAATGAAATCAAATTTAGTAATCAACTGTGTACATAAACAATAGGCTCAATACCTTATATATTTACAATAAGTCATGGTCAAAATAATGCATCTTTCAAACGCGTTTCAAACTTAACTGTATTAAAAACTCATAATGCCAAATTAATAATGCTAAATAAGATCTAAAAAAAATTATACAAATAAGTAAGTATGTAAGGCATGTACATACACATATATGTATATATCTTTTTCTATAACGGTTTGGATTTGATCAATTTATTAAATGTAAAAATTGTACTCTAGTGTAAATATAAATTTGTCCACGATTACTGTACTTATATAAAAAATACAAAATATCACGTACCTTTTCTATTTTTCTTCAACGCTAATTGTACCAATCTAACACCTCTAGAACACATCTTGTCTTCATTTGTATTTAACAATGAACCATACCGCGAACAAGTTGGCATTCAACAATATGCTTTCATAATGACTTGAAATGCCAGTTGAATTTAACTCTTAATATCTAGATAAATATTTGGGAATCCCCCAACGCCCAACAAACGGTCTTATTATGCACCCACTTGACCGTTATATGTATACAAACATATCCAGAAATATATATCAATTGCCCTCTGGTTTATATACACATGAACTAGAGTGTCTAGAAACATAGATGTAG
The DNA here is from genome assembly GCA_963170755.1 of Amphimallon solstitiale. Lineage (NCBI taxonomy): Eukaryota > Metazoa > Arthropoda > Insecta > Coleoptera > Scarabaeidae > Amphimallon > Amphimallon solstitiale. The sequence goes on along the minus strand of OY720680.1, from coordinate 1,928,344 downwards.
GGCTAAAATTCACGTCCAGTTAATTTTAAGTTTAAATGATAGATATCGGTAAGATAGGTGTATTATACAGCATTGGACAGATTTGCAATTTGGCATCCGTATATCGGATTCCAACTTGCAACGGACGCCAATTCTACCGCAATTTTAGCATTACTGGATGTCATTTTGTTACACAACTATATCTATATATATATATATATATATATATATATATATATATATATAATTAATGTTTTTTTGTGACTGTATATTTTAATATTAGGATAGTTTCTTGGGTAAGGCAGTCAAGGGGCAATTAAAAACATGACTCTTTTTTAAAAACCAAGCTTTCGGTCTCTACTTAAAACCTTCACCAGGGCAGGGCGGTTGATAATTACATACAAAGGAAAAATTTTTTTTTTTATAAACATATTATTATAACTTTCTGTAATTGTGAGATGTTTATAAAAAGTTTTTTTTCTTTTGTATGTAATTATCAACAGCCCTGATAAAAGTTTTAAGTAAAGACCGAAAGCTTGGTTTTTTAAAAAAGAGTCACGTTTTTAATTACCCCTTAACTGCCTTGCCCAAGAAACTATCCTAATACTATATACCGGGTATCTGTTTAAGCTCGGCCACCGACCATATCTCGGCAACCGTTTAACGTACAACCTCGCGCAAAAAAACCTTATAGTAAAATGGATGACGGGAATTACAACAAAAATATTTTTAAGTTTCCAAAATGATCGCAAGGGGGCGCCATTCCCAAGATGAATTAAAAATTCCATAATTTTTCATTAAATTCTAGATTAAGATAGATTAAAAAAATTACTAGCAAAATTCTTAGACGTTTTTATACTACTTTCATTTGAAACTTTTTGATCTAACTCCCATACGAAGGGGAGAATGGAGGGGGGTATGTCTGCGCACAAAAGTAGGTATAACTTTGGTTTGCCCCAACGGATTTTAATGTTTCTGGGCTTATTAGATAGAGAATTTTACAAAGAATTGAAGATTATGTAGCACGAAATTACGTGGTTGTCAAAGAAAATAACAGGGGGCGCTGTTTTCAATGTCTGTATATTTCTTGTTTTTTCTTTAAAATTTCAAATGGAACGGCATGTTTTTAATATCATAATATTGAAGCACATAAAAAACTGAAGAGAATTATGAAAACAGGAAGTTGCTACCTTTTTTGTTGACGAAGGTATAGTTATACGAAGACAATCCAGAAAAATAAAACTCTTTAAATATAAATTTATTTATTTATTGGGAGTAATAATTTTATTTTAATTTGAATAGGGTCTCCAGACAGTGCGTTTTCACTTGAAATTTCATCATACTCTTCGCTAAATGTATTTATTTCTTTTTATCGATTTTTTAATTCATTGCATATTGCAGTGATCTTGAATAAATAATAATATGTAAATAAATAAGTATAATCAAGATCACTTCAAGATTTTATTTAAATTAATTTTTACTTTATTCATTTTTACTATGATGTGTATAAATATTCACTATATTGATAATTTACTAAAACTTTATTTTTATTTAAGTAAAACGATAAAAGGATCTTAGTAAATTTTTATAAGGTTATAATTTTAAGACGTATTAAATGTTACGGGTAAAGGATCGAGCAGGTGTTTCTCGCACAAACACGTCTGGCTTTGGCAAAGATTGACTGGGTGGACCGGCGTAAAAAGTATTGTTTATCAGGTGCACGCCTGAGTCATAAACGTATAGACGAATTTATATTCGCATGTTTGTTTACCTTTTTCAAGGATTATTAATACACTGTTTCCCCATGCGACCGATAAGAGCAGCACCGTCGATTTACAATTTTGGAAGTGGATTCGTGTTTGCCGAAAGTGGCCGGATGTTTTTATAAAGAAATTTAAGCATAAAAGCGCGGACGGATAAAATTTCCGGGATTGCTGGTGAAAACCGCAATATTAACTAGTCTAAAAGTAGGTAATGAACCACTCCCTCCTTCTTTTTAAAGGATTATTTTAAAATCCGGACTTAGAATAAATTTTGAGATTTTCGATACTTATAAAATCTTTACAAGATTCTACACTTATAATAATTTTATTTTTAACATGCAGCGCGTATTACATTAAAATGTCTAGATGTATTTGAATAACTACCTATGTATGAAATACTTTTATTTATGAACTCGGTTTTGAATTTATTTAATTTCATTTTATTTTCTTTTTTCCTAGAGAGTTTTGTTTTGCATGTAGGGGTACTATGCCATACATTATGACAAAACCTTCTAGCATTTGTAATGATAACTTTGAATAGCATAATCATTTTCTTTTCCGTATAATTTATTTTTCTTTTAAATTTATTCATCCTACAAAAGATATTTGAAATTAATAATTTTGTTTTATGTGTATATAGGTTATATATAAGTGAATAAAATCTTTCATTGAGAATTATGGAAGAGTTTAATACGATGTATGAAGAGTTAAGGTGATTAAACAATATTTGTTATAAATGTGTGTATAGTGGCGTCTCAAAATTCTTTATTTGTAGTGGTGTTTTTGTATTGGAATTTCGTGAAAAAGGTAAAGTTTATTTTCTTTTAATGTATATATTGTACTAGGTAATATCTCATACATATCAGTTCAATCCTCCAAATAATTATTAAATCCGATTACAGTTTAAATGTCATAAATTGAACTGAATATGCAATGAAATAACACTCTAGACATATTTTGAAAAATTGTTATCATTTAATGAACAACCCTCGTATGTGCTAGTTTTATAATCTCTTTATATATCATCTACTATTTCACTCATAATACGAAGGTATTTTATTTATATGCCCGACTAGCTTTATATTTTATCTTTACTTAAAATATTTTACTCTCTCCTAACTCTTAATTTAATTTACAGTATTTAACTTTGCCTTTAATTATATGCTTTAATAAATCTCAATAATCCTTTTTGAATTACTTATTTTTTTCTCTAAACTAACATTTTATAAATTACCGATTTCTGTATTATTTTTATACATTCCATACTTTAAATAATTCAGTTTACTAACAAGTGTTCAATAAAACACCTAGATGTCACCACTACTCATTCCATTTCAATATATCAAATGACATTTATTTCATTGAGGTTATAAATAAACCAAAATATTTCCTTTAGATGAAAATTTGACTATGATAAAATAAAACGATATTCTACTAATAAATAATATGTTTATATTCAAAATTCGTGTGTTTTTTTAAAAAATATGGGACATTTGCTAACAATAACTATAATATGGAAACTTGATATTTGACGTTTATAAAATAATTACTCAAAGTGTTTAGTTCCAAACCCAACTAAATAATGCAGGTACGTACTCTGATATTATTAATTATTGATATACAAAATTAAGTAATTCTTTCTATTACTTACTTTCTCAAAATTAATTTAAACTATTATTACAATGTGTTCAAAACTATTTACTGGCTTGATAACTCCATAAATTTGTATTCAAATGAAAATTATTCTTGTCTTGACATATTACTGGATAGTAGAGAATTAAAATAACTTATGTTGTTTATAACAAATGTACTTGTTGTAATAACAATTAGTTCAGTCTATTTCTATACTGAATTATATTGCAAATAATTAAATCTTCTCCAATATTCACAAAATGTTATCTTTCTTTAATACTGACACAAAAAAAAATACTAAAATGGTAATACTTAATTGCTTTCTTCTTTTAGATGAGTATTATCCACTTCTTGATGACGTTTTTCGGACGGATACCACTTCTCTGATGTTGATACACTACAATCTAGTTCAAATTCTTGAAGGAAAAATACCAACTATCCTGTACAGGAACTTGCTCGATGTGGGAATAAATTGTCCTTACGATATTAAGCCAAATCTCTTCGTGCACAGCAAATTCTCCTATTCACCCAGAAACTTGTGAAATTCACCAACCTTTATGGACCTCTTGTGATAACCTGCCTCTTTTGAACGCCAGTACTTCTGGAATCTGCTACCTTTTATAATAACCGGATCTTGAAGATTTCTTCACCCTTTATGGAATTTCAAAAACTCTGGTACTAAATAGCCTTCTGAAAACTTATATGATCCCGGAGATAACAATCCTATTTCGGATATACCTGGATCTTGTACAAATTTGTAAGTACAATTATTTTTTTTTATATTAATTTATTTGTAATTAACGAAGTTCACTCAAGACACACTTTTCTCATTTATAAATATCTATTATCGCGTTAATATCAGAAAAGATATTCTCTTTTCCAAAAACACGTCTACCGCTTTTTAGAATTCGAAAAATTCTCTCGTTTATTTATTCATTTCCCTAGTAATCCTTTCTCATTTTGTATTCTCCAATCAAAATTTTACAACAGCAATAACCACCAACAACATAGCTTTTAAATTCTCTAATATACCTAGAATACTTCTTAAAATTGTATTATCTGAATATCTAAATTCTTTTCATCATTTTATTATCCCTTCTTTTCATATTCATATCCCAATACCTCTCTACATTTATATTTCTGAACACATGTCAAATAATGACAGTTCCTGTATTTCAAATTATTCCCGGGAACTGTTCTACAATACAATCTATACACCTTTCAAAATAAGATTCTAAATATTTTTATCACCTCATAAACGTCAATTACCCAAGTTTTTACAAATTTATAATACCTTTTACAAAATAACAACTAATATTCAACTCTCTTCTTTCCAGAATATTTTGAACTTCTAAGAACAATGAACATGGTCAACCTTTCCATATACAGGTGGTTATTTATAAAATTCGAATACTTGTTACATGCTATAAACCTCTTTTATAATTAACTCAATAAATCTTATTTTAAACACATCATAATAAATTTTTCTACGTTTATTTAATTAAATTTGGTAACTTTAATAACTTTCCATATTATATTGTTAACGTATACCTTTATACTATAACAATATATTATTTCTTTTGATATGAGAATTAAGTATGTTTTGTTGTATTTGGGTGTTCAATATTAACGTGTTGAATAATACATCAGGGATGTGTGAAATGAATTATATCATTATTTAATTCATAGCATGGAGTCCTGGTGAATTTGAAATACACGAATTGGTCTTGGTGGTACTGCGTTTGGGAGCGAGAAAAGGCACCAGGCAGAACTAATCAGGGCTGAGTTAATTTATTGAATACGTAGATACATTATTTTATTTCATTTTATTTATTCAATTTAAAAATTTATATATTCCTTAAGGAGTGTGCGCATTGTGATGTATGTTCGGGTTGCGTCCGACGAGCTGAAAATGACATGCTCGTAGGGTGGAACTTTGGGATACTCATCTGTGTGAATTTGTTATCTGATGGTACTGTGTTGGGAGCGAGAAAAGGCGCCGGACAGGACTAATTAGGGCAAAGCCACTTCCTTAATGTCTATATTTTGTTATCAAATAGTAGACCGCACAAATTTTATTTTTTTTTTTTAATTACATTCCAGTACAATTCATCACGGGTAATTTATTTCATTTTTGATTGTTTACATGTATCTATGACAAATATTAATAATAATAATCACGTTCACATTTTAGATATAAGCTGGCACGACATGATGATTTCATTTATTCTTTATTTCTTGTAATATTTTATTGTTTATGATGTATAAATTTGAATTATGACCGAATATTGATTTTAGATGTGTAAATATTTGTAGATTAAAACTTTTGAATTCATTTAAAATTATCTTATTTTAATAAATTAGATGTTAAGATTTATTTTGTATTTTATTTCTTTACCTGACCTGGAAATGATTAAAGAGAAGGAGAATCAAGTCATATTTTCTGCCCCTGAGAGAACTATTTATTTTCAAACTGAGCTAGTTACATGTAGAATGTTTTGCTTAACCTACCTTTCAGCAGAAAGTTTACCGTATCATAGTCTAGCATAAGGCCTAGCACTAGGATGCGTGCTTGACTCTCAGTTACGTATTAATTAAGTAAATTTAATTTATTTTATATATTTATAAATTTGTAAGAGTCACAGCATATATATGGACGCTAGCCAACGTGGGGCCATGATACATTTACATTTATATATATCATTTATTAACACTTTCTATAATATATATATGGCACCCAACGTAGTGGGGCAAAACTTTTACATTTTTATGCTGATTGGGTAAAAACTTAATTGATTATTTAATATTCAAATAGCTGTGTAATTAGAGGGAGATATTTTCACCTTTAAGTGCATCTGAATAATTAATAAGTATAATTCACAAGTAAATTTTGTCAAGTTTTGATTTATTTTTCTCCACAAATAAGTCTCTTTAAGTGCCAGGACAGATAAAGTAAATATGTCTGAGTATAAAGGTGAGGGTGAAAATCCTGAAAGTGGTATGGATACCAAATATTTATTTGAAACGTACAGGGAACCACAAGGCATTTCTTCTGTGACAGATTCAGAAAAGACGCTACCTCTTGATGAGGATGAAAATGTAACTGAAAATGTAAAAATTGAAACGAAAGAAATGCCAGGCAGAGATAGATTCGATTTTCTATTTGAAAAACTTTTCTGTAAGTTGGAATGTGACAAGATAGAAATGAAAGAAGATATAAATAAAAAGTTAGATGAGAATAAAATAGAAATGAAAGTAGAAATGAATAAAAAGTTTGATGAAAATAAAACTGAAATGAATGAGAAGTTTAAAGAAAATAAAGAAGAGATGTATAGAAATAAAATGGAGATACAAGCCGTAGTAAAGTCGATGAATGAGAAAATTGATGAAAGAATTAAAGCTTGTAGAATGGAAATGTCTGCAATGAACAATAAAATAAATGAAGATATGAAACAAAGTGTTACACAGATCAATGAAAAAATTGAAGCAAATGAAAAGAAGTGTAAGAATAGCAGTGAATTCTTGATAGACGAAATGAATCAGAGGGCCAGGGTAACAAAAGAAAATTTTAAACATGTAGAAGAAAGGATTGGAGGACAAGATGAAAAAATACAATTCTTGGAACTGAAGGTGGACAGTAGTGCCATGTCAGTTCAGAAAGATGTTCAAAATTTAACAAACAAGTTTGAGGACTGTAGAGTTAAATATGGTGCATGCACAGACTCTCTTTTAAAGCTACAGGATATGACATTAAATTGTCAAGATACAATTAAGAATTTGAAAACGAGAGTTGAACAAGGTACAATTACACCTTGTGTTGTACCGCAACAGATATCAATTGGTACGGAAAATATACCAAAATTTTCTGGGTATAATAAAGACAACCCAATGGCATTTCTTAAAACTATAAAGACATATATTCGTGGTATTAATGATGATATGTCAAAATTACATTTCATGAGAGGGTGTCTTAGAGATTATGCGTTATTATGGTACGATATGGTAATTGATGAGGTACAGACGTACGAAGAATTAGAAAATATGTTTATTAGACAGTACTGGGGACAAACTCAGCAAAGACGCATTAGACATGACCTTACCTTTGGAAAATATCGTTCCATTACGTCTAGAGAAAATTATGTTATTCGGAAATATTCTTTCTTGAAACATATACAACCTGTGATCCAGGAGTGTGACATTGTTACCCAATTAGCTAATCATTTTGAGCATGAGGTAGTACAAGCAGTTGCTTTACAGGGTATAGACACCGTTGAGCAACTCTTGGAATTGGTAAAGCGTCTGGACGACGTGGAAGATAGGAGTGTACCTCAGAATAAAAATGGGTATAAAACAGGTAACAATGGTAACTATTATAATCCTCAGCAAAGATATAATGGTAATAACCACAATCACCAACAAAGGTACAATGGTAATCGGTATCAGAATAATAGTTACCAGGGAGGAAGGGTGGAGAATGGTAACAACAAGAACATGGGTAATAATAGTAGTAGTAGTAATAATAATAATAATAATTGGAGACAGGAGGGTCATGTAACAAGAAAATATGGAAAAAATTAAACAGAAGATACCCGAGGATTTAATAACATAATTATAGAAAATAAAGAAAATAAAACAGAAGCTGTAATGAGAGATGCGTCAAGAGGAGCAATAAAGAAGGACCTGGATTTTTGGTAGGTCCAACCAAAGGGAGAAAGAAGAAACAACGAGGCAAGAGAAACGTCGTAGATTTAAGTAATATAACCACTAAATTTCCACTGGTAGATGTTAAAGTAGGGGATGTATATGGTGTAGCTATAATAGATAGTGAATTAGAATTGTCACTTTTAGATGGGGGATTATTTGATAAAAGGTTTGAAAAATTAGGTTTTTACAAGCAAGATAATGTATTTTGTATAAATATAGAGATGGGTGATGTAGAACTTGTAACACAATTTATTGTTACACCAAGATTAAAATATTGCTGCGTACTTGGGATGGATTTTTTGAGTCTATATACATCGAAATTGGAAAGGGAAAATAGAACCTTCCACAATAATAAAGTAAACATGTCTTGGGACAAAGGCGCTCAAGATGATAAAATATTAGTTAATAATTCAATCATTGATAATTTTGACAGGGACCTCACTTTAAAAATAAATAATGATAGTTTGATTGACAAGGATAAAGGTTCACACCATGTGGATGATCTTCAAAGGGAAGAGTCCATGTTTGCCACGGGTGACATAAATAATAAATGTACACACCATGTGGAGGGTCTTCAAAAGAAAGACGCCACGAAATATATGGGTGACATAATAAATAAATGTTCACACCGGGAAATAAATATGGGTGACAAAAATTTGATTTGCAACAAACAGATTAATAATGATAATGTGAGTGATCCTTTGACAAAAGATGTTAAATTATTTAATGGTAATGTAGATTTAGCAGTAGACTATGATAATTGTTATAAAACAGAAACGACTCATCCATCTTCCCATAAGCAGAAATTAAGTGTTCAATTTAAAATTAAAAGTTTGTTAAAAGATGATATCATAGAAACTTTAGTATATAACTTAATGAACCCCATCACGGTAGTAATTAAGGAATATTTAGATTATTTAGAAAACATTGAGAATAATAAATTAAGTTTATGTTTATTTCAATCAATAAAACAACAGCTACAACTCCCCAAATTAATAGAAACATTATTGTTAATAAGTACTAATGCAAAGTGGTTTGTAAACGTTAATTCTCTTTGGTTGGTACAGCTATATAAATGTTTCGTGAAATTATATCCAATAGTGGTAAATTTATTAGTGAATTTAAATAAAATTGTTCATAAGGAACAAAATATTTTACATTATGGGTATGTAAAGCCCGTACAGCACATATTAAACTCACATGATGAAAATGTGTCACATCATGTGAATGATAAAATGATTTTACAAGAGGGTGTGAAATTTAAATGGACCCATGCGAGAATAGAGGCTTTGGATGCAGTTGAAAAGTACCCACAGCCCAGATACTTAAAAATGTTTAGAAGTTTTCCCAAAATAGTGGACTACAATTGCCACTTCATTTTAAGGGAACTCGATGATGCAATTACAATATTTGTAATACCTATGAAAGGTGTAAAATTTAAAGAATTTAAGTACACTTTTGTATATATAGTTATAAGTAGTTTAATTAATTTAGGTGTTTTAAATGTCATTTGTTTAAACTTTCTCGTCATGAAGGGAGTGAAGTTTAAAATAAACTCCAAGAGTTTTGCATATTTACTTCTGACTTGTATATAGATAGAATAAGCATATTATAGGGAAATTTCATGTCTCTATGCTTTATATCAATAATATGATAAGCAATCTATAAGTATATTAACTGGTATTTATGGGAAATCTTGAATTTATACCATTGACATTAGCGATTCTCGCTTATAAATCGCAGATATTCCCATAGGGATATTTATGCAGTGATCTTGAATAAATAATAATATGTAAATAAATAAGTATAATCAAGATCACTTCAAGATTTTATTTAAATTAATTTTTACTTTATTCATTTTTACTATGATGTGTATAAATATTCACTATATTGATAATTTACTAAAACTTTATTTTTATTTAAGTAAAACGATAAAAGGATCTTAGTAAATTTTTATAAGGTTATAATTTTAAGACGTATTAAATGTTACGGGTAAAGGATCGAGCAGGTGTTTCTCGCACAAACACGTCTGGCTTTGGCAAAGATTGACTGGGTGGACCGGCGTAAAAAGTATTGTTTATCAGGTGCACGCCTGAGTCATAAACGTATAGACGAATTTATATTCGCATGTTTGTTTACCTTTTTCAAGGATTATTAATACACTGTTTCCCCATGCGACCGATAAGAGCAGCACCGTCGATTTACAATTTTGGAAGTGGATTCGTGTTTGCCGAAAGTGGCCGGATGTTTTTATAAAGAAATTTAAGCATAAAAGCGCGGACGGATAAAATTTCCGGGATTGCTGGTGAAAACCGCAATATTAACTAGTCTAAAAGTAGGTAATGAACCACTCCCTCCTTCTTTTTAAAGGATTATTTTAAAATCCGGACTTAGAATAAATTTTGAGATTTTCGATACTTATAAAATCTTTACAACATTCTACACTTATAATAATTTTATTTTTAACATGCAGCGCGTATTACATTAAAATGTCTAGATGTATTTGAATAACTACCTATGTATGAAATACTTTTATTTATGAACTCGGTTTTGAATTTATTTAATTTCATTTTATTTTCTTTTTTCCTAGAGAGTTTTGTTTTGCATGTAGGGGTACTATGCCATACATTATGACAAAACCTTCTAGCATTTGTAATGATAACTTTGAATAGCATAATCATTTTCTTTTCCGTACAATTTATTTTTCTTTTAAATTTATTCATCCTACAAAAGATATTTGAAATTAATAATTTTGTTTTATGTGTATATAGGTTATATATAAGTGAATAAAATCTTTCATTGAGAATTATGGAAGAGTTTAATACGATGTATGAAGAGTTAAGGTGATTAAACAATATTTGTTATAAATGTGTGTATAGTGGCGTCTCAAAATTCTTTATTTGTAGTGGTGTTTTTGTATTGGAATTTCGTGAAAAAGGTAAAGTTTATTTTCTTTTAATGTATATATATTATTTCTTTTGATATGAGAATTAAGTATGTTTTGTTGTATTTGGGTGTTCAATATTAACGTGTTGAATAATACATCAGGGATGTGTGAAATGAATTATATCATTATTTAATTCATAGCATGGAGTCCTGGTGAATTTGAAATACACGAATTGGTCTTGGTGGTACTGCGTTTGGGAGCGAGAAAAGGCACCAGGCAGAACTAATCAGGGCTGAGTTAATTTATTGAATACGTAGATACATTATTTTATTTCATTTTATTTATTCAATTTAAAAATTTATATATTCCTTAAGGAGTGTGCGCATTGTGATGTATGTTCGGGTTGCGTCCGACGAGCTGAAAATGACATGCTCGTAGGGTGGAACTTTGGGATACTCATCTGTGTGAATTTGTTATCTGATGGTACTGTGTTGGGAGCGAGAAAAGGCGCCGGACAGGACTAATTAGGGCAAAGCCACTTCCTTAATGTCTATATTTTGTTATCAAATAGTAGACCGCACAAATTTTATTTTTTTTTTTAATTACATTCCAGTACAATTCATCACGGGTAATTTATTTCATTTTTGATTGTTTACATGTATCTATGACAAATATTAATAATAATAATCACGTTCACATTTTAGATATAAGCTGGCACGACATGATGATTTCATTTATTCTTTATTTCTTGTAATATTTTATTGTTTATGATGTATAAATTTGAATTATGACCGAATATTGATTTTAGATGTGTAAATATTTGTAGATTAAAACTTTTGAATTCATTTAAAATTATCTTATTTTAATAAATTAGATGTTAAGATTTATTTTGTATTTTATTTCTTTACCTGACCTGGAAATGATTAAAGAGAAGGAGAATCAAGTCATATTTTCTGCCCCTGAGAGAACTATTTATTTTCAAACTGAGCTAGTTACATGTAGAATGTTTTGCTTAACCTACCTTTCAGCAGAAAGTTTACCGTATCATAGTCTAGCATAAGGCCTAGCACTAGGATGCGTGCTTGACTCTCAGTTACGTATTAATTAAGTAAATTTAATTTATTTTATATATTTATAAATTTGTAAGAGTCACAGCATATATATGGACGCTAGCCAACGTGGGGCCATGATACATTTACATTTATATATATCATTTATTAACACTTTCTATAATATATATATGGCACCCAACGTAGTGGGGCAAAACTTTTACATTTTTATGCTGATTGGATAAAAACTTAATTGATTATTTAATATTCAAATAGCTGTGTAATTAGAGGGAGATATTTTCACCTTTAAGTGCATCTGAATAATTAATAAGTATAATTCACAAGTAAATTTTGTCAAGTTTTGATTTATTTTTCTCCACAAATAAGTCTCTTTAAGTGCCAGGACAGATAAAGTAAATATGTCTGAGTATAAAGGTGAGGGTGAAAATCCTGAAAGTGGTATGGATACCAAATATTTATTTGAAACGTACAGGGAACCACAAGGCATTTCTTCTGTGACAGATTCAGAAAAGACGCTACCTCTTGATGAGGATGAAAATGTAACTGAAAATGTAAAAATTGAAACGAAAGAAATGCCAGGCAGAGATAGATTCGATTTTCTATTTGAAAAACTTTTCTGTAAGTTGGAATGTGACAAGATAGAAATGAAAGAAGATATAAATAAAAAGTTAGATGAGAATAAAATAGAAATGAAAGTAGAAATGAATAAAAAGTTTGATGAAAATAAAACTGAAATGAATGAGAAGTTTAAAGAAAATAAAGAAGAGATGTATAGAAATAAAATGGAGATACAAGCCGTAGTAAAGTCGATGAATGAGAAAATTGATGAAAGAATTAAAGCTTGTAGAATGGAAATGTCTGCAATGAACAATAAAATAAATGAAGATATGAAACAAAGTGTTACACAGATCAATGAAAAAATTGAAGCAAATGAAAAGAAGTGTAAGAATAGCAGTGAATTCTTGATAGACGAAATGAATCAGAGGGCCAGGGTAACAAAAGAAAATTTTAAACATGTAGAAGAAAGGATTGGAGGACAAGATGAAAAAATACAATTCTTGGAACTGAAGGTGGACAGTAGTGCCATGTCAGTTCAGAAAGATGTTCAAAATTTAACAAACAAGTTTGAGGACTGTAGAGTTAAATATGGTGCATGCACAGACTCTCTTTTAAAGCTACAGGATATGACATTAAATTGTCAAGATACAATTAAGAATTTGAAAACGAGAGTTGAACAAGGTACAATTACACCTTGTGTTGTACCGCAACAGATATCAATTGGTACGGAAAATATACCAAAATTTTCTGGGTATAATAAAGACAACCCAATGGCATTTCTTAAAACTATAAAGACATATATTCGTGGTATTAATGATGATATGTCAAAATTACATTTCATGAGAGGGTGTCTTAGAGATTATGCGTTATTATGGTACGATATGGTAATTGATGAGGTACAGACGTACGAAGAATTAGAAAATATGTTTATTAGACAGTACTGGGGACAAACTCAGCAAAGACGCATTAGACATGACCTTACCTTTGGAAAATACCGTTCCATTACGTCTAGAGAAAATTATGTTATTCGGAAATATTCTTTCTTGAAACATATACAACCTGTGATCCAGGAGTGTGACATTGTTACCCAATTAGCTAATCATTTTGAGCATGAGGTAGTACAAGCAGTTGCTTTACAGGGTATAGACACCGTTGAGCAACTCTTGGAATTGGTAAAGCGTCTGGACGACGTGGAAGATAGGAGTGTACCTCAGAATAAAAATGGGTATAAAACAGGTAACAATGGTAACTATTATAATCCTCAGCAAAGATATAATGGTAATAACCACAATCACCAACAAAGGTACAATGGTAATCGGTATCAGAATAATAGTTACCAGGGAGGAAGGGTGGAGAATGGTAACAACAAGAACATGGGTAATAATAGTAGTAGTAGTAATAATAATAATAATAATTGGAGACAGGAGGGTCATGTAACAAGAAAATATGGAAAAAATTAAACAGAAGATACCCGAGGATTTAATAACATAATTATAGAAAATAAAGAAAATAAAACAGAAGCTGTAATGAGAGATGCGTCAAGAGGAGCAATAAAGAAGGACCTGGATTTTTGGTAGGTCCAACCAAAGGGAGAAAGAAGAAACAACGAGGCAAGAGAAACGTCGTAGATTTAAGTAATATAACCACTAAATTTCCACTGGTAGATGTTAAAGTAGGGGATGTATATGGTGTAGCTATAATAGATAGTGAATTAGAATTGTCACTTTTAGATGGGGGATTATTTGATAAAAGGTTTGAAAAATTAGGTTTTTACAAGCAAGATAATGTATTTTGTATAAATATAGAGATGGGTGATGTAGAACTTGTAACACAATTTATTGTTACACCAAGATTAAAATATTGCTGCGTACTTGGGATGGATTTTTTGAGTCTATATACATCGAAATTGGAAAGGGAAAATAGAACCTTCCACAATAATAAAGTAAACATGTCTTGGGACAAAGGCGCTCAAGATGATAAAATATTAGTTAATAATTCAATCATTGATAATTTTGACAGGGACCTCACTTTAAAAATAAATAATGATAGTTTGATTGACAAGGATAAAGGTTCACACCATGTGGATGATCTTCAAAGGGAAGAGTCCATGTTTGCCACGGGTGACATAAATAATAAATGTACACACCATGTGGAGGGTCTTCAAAAGAAAGACGCCACGAAATATATGGGTGACATAATAAATAAATGTTCACACCGGGAAATAAATATGGGTGACAAAAATTTGATTTGCAACAAACAGATTAATAATGATAATGTGAGTGATCCTTTGACAAAAGATGTTAAATTATTTAATGGTAATGTAGATTTAGCAGTAGACTATGATAATTGTTATAAAACAGAAACGACTCATCCATCTTCCCATAAGCAGAAATTAAGTGTTCAATTTAAAATTAAAAGTTTGTTAAAAGATGATATCATAGAAACTTTAGTATATAACTTAATGAACCCCATCACGGTAGTAATTAAGGAATATTTAGATTATTTAGAAAACATTGAGAATAATAAATTAAGTTTATGTTTATTTCAATCAATAAAACAACAGCTACAACTCCCCAAATTAATAGAAACATTATTGTTAATAAGTACTAATGCAAAGTGGTTTGTAAACGTTAATTCTCTTTGGTTGGTACAGCTATATAAATGTTTCGTGAAATTATATCCAATAGTGGTAAATTTATTAGTGAATTTAAATAAAATTGTTCATAAGGAACAAAATATTTTACATTATGGGTATGTAAAGCCCGTACAGCACATATTAAACTCACATGATGAAAATGTGTCACATCATGTGAATGATAAAATGATTTTACAAGAGGGTGTGAAATTTAAATGGACCCATGCGAGAATAGAGGCTTTGGATGCAGTTGAAAAGTACCCACAGCCCAGATACTTAAAAATGTTTAGAAGTTTTCCCAAAATAGTGGACTACAATTGCCACTTCATTTTAAGGGAACTCGATGATGCAATTACAATATTTGTAATACCTATGAAAGGTGTAAAATTTAAAGAATTTAAGTACACTTTTGTATATATAGTTATAAGTAGTTTAATTAATTTAGGTGTTTTAAATGTCATTTGTTTAAACTTTCTCGTCATGAAGGGAGTGAAGTTTAAAATAAACTCCAAGAGTTTTGCATATTTACTTCTGACTTGTATATAGATAGAATAAGCATATTATAGGGAAATTTCATGTCTCTATGCTTTATATCAATAATATGATAAGCAATCTATAAGTATATTAACTGGTATTTATGGGAAATCTTGAATTTATACCATTGACATTAGCGATTCTCGCTTATAAATCGCAGATATTCCCATAGGGATATTTATGCAGTGATCTTGAATAAATAATAATATGTAAATAAATAAGTATAATCAAGATCACTTCAAGATTTTATTTAAATTAATTTTTACTTTATTCATTTTTACTATGATGTGTATAAATATTCACTATATTGATAATTTACTAAAACTTTATTTTTATTTAAGTAAAACGATAAAAGGATCTTAGTAAATTTTTATAAGGTTATAATTTTAAGACGTATTAAATGTTACGGGTAAAGGATCGAGCAGGTGTTTCTCGCACAAACACGTCTGGCTTTGGCAAAGATTGACTGGGTGGACCGGCGTAAAAAGTATTGTTTATCAGGTGCACGCCTGAGTCATAAACGTATAGACGAATTTATATTCGCATGTTTGTTTACCTTTTTCAAGGATTATTAATACACTGTTTCCCCATGCGACCGATAAGAGCAGCACCGTCGATTTACAATTTTGGAAGTGGATTCGTGTTTGCCGAAAGTGGCCGGATGTTTTTATAAAGAAATTTAAGCATAAAAGCGCGGACGGATAAAATTTCCGGGATTGCTGGTGAAAACCGCAATATTAACTAGTCTAAAAGTAGGTAATGAACCACTCCCTCCTTCTTTTTAAAGGATTATTTTAAAATCCGGACTTAGAATAAATTTTGAGATTTTCGATACTTATAAAATCTTTACAACATTCTACACTTATAATAATTTTATTTTTAACATGCAGCGCGTATTACATTAAAATGTCTAGATGTATTTGAATAACTACCTATGTATGAAATACTTTTATTTATGAACTCGGTTTTGAATTTATTTAATTTCATTTTATTTTCTTTTTTCCTAGAGAGTTTTGTTTTGCATGTAGGGGTACTATGCCATACATTATGACAAAACCTTCTAGCATTTGTAATGATAACTTTGAATAGCATAATCATTTTCTTTTCCGTACAATTTATTTTTCTTTTAAATTTATTCATCCTACAAAAGATATTTGAAATTAATAATTTTGTTTTATGTGTATATAGGTTATATATAAGTGAATAAAATCTTTCATTGAGAATTATGGAAGAGTTTAATACGATGTATGAAGAGTTAAGGTGATTAAACAATATTTGTTATAAATGTGTGTATAGTGGCGTCTCAAAATTCTTTATTTGTAGTGGTGTTTTTGTATTGGAATTTCGTGAAAAAGGTAAAGTTTATTTTCTTTTAATGTATATATATTATTTCTTTTGATATGAGAATTAAGTATGTTTTGTTGTATTTGGGTGTTCAATATTAACGTGTTGAATAATACATCAGGGATGTGTGAAATGAATTATATCATTATTTAATTCATAGCATGGAGTCCTGGTGAATTTGAAATACACGAATTGGTCTTGGTGGTACTGCGTTTGGGAGCGAGAAAAGGCACCAGGCAGAACTAATCAGGGCTGAGTTAATTTATTGAATACGTAGATACATTATTTTATTTCATTTTATTTATTCAATTTAAAAATTTATATATTCCTTAAGGAGTGTGCGCATTGTGATGTATGTTCGGGTTGCGTCCGACGAGCTGAAAATGACATGCTCGTAGGGTGGAACTTTGGGATACTCATCTGTGTGAATTTGTTATCTGATGGTACTGTGTTGGGAGCGAGAAAAGGCGCCGGACAGGACTAATTAGGGCAAAGCCACTTCCTTAATGTCTATATTTTGTTATCAAATAGTAGACCGCACAAATTTTATTTTTTTTTTTTAATTACATTCCAGTACAATTCATCACGGGTAATTTATTTCATTTTTGATTGTTTACATGTATCTATGACAAATATTAATAATAATAATCACGTTCACATTTTAGATATAAGCTGGCACGACATGATGATTTCATTTATTCTTTATTTCTTGTAATATTTTATTGTTTATGATGTATAAATTTGAATTATGACCGAATATTGATTTTAGATGTGTAAATATTTGTAGATTAAAACTTTTGAATTCATTTAAAATTATCTTATTTTAATAAATTAGATGTTAAGATTTATTTTGTATTTTATTTCTTTACCTGACCTGGAAATGATTAAAGAGAAGGAGAATCAAGTCATATTTTCTGCCCCTGAGAGAACTATTTATTTTCAAACTGAGCTAGTTACATGTAGAATGTTTTGCTTAACCTACCTTTCAGCAGAAAGTTTACCGTATCATAGTCTAGCATAAGGCCTAGCACTAGGATGCGTGCTTGACTCTCAGTTACGTATTAATTAAGTAAATTTAATTTATTTTATATATTTATAAATTTGTAAGAGTCACAGCAATATGTTACGTTAGATTATCCTTTTAAATACTCTAGCTATTATTTTTTAAATATCATTTCTTATCCTTTCCAACATTGAAATAAAATAATAATAGTGAACAGTGTAGTTTGCTTTTTTTTTTAAATTTTCATCATACAACATGGCATGCACAGTGATACTAAATTACATTAAGATGAGATTTCCAAGGTAGGCCATGAAAATCGAAATGCAAAGATATTAGTGTCACTTGTAGTTAAACTTTTTGTATGTATTTAGCAAATGAAGTCTTTTTGGACACCTGCACATAATTCTTAAGTTTGTAAAATGTAGTATTCTAACGTTGAAGCTTATGACATGATCAGAATGTATTTTCAATGCTTAGAAAATGCATTCTTGCTTCTGGGAAATATTCCCTAAATTATCCCGAAAGAAGACATTATTGAGTTTTTATTCACCTTGCCTGATGTTCTTGATGTTTATTTATGGGGCAGAATAAAAGACAGTTTATCACAAAAAGCCGAGTACAATTACTGCCTCCGAAATGGAAGTAACTCTGCTGTCTACTAATCGACAAGTAAACGGGTATTGAAAATAAAGGTGAACACTTTGAACATTTGGTAAGTTGATTTAAATATATTTTCTTTTCCTTTATATTACTTGGTCAATATATTTTCTTATTTCTGTTTAGGTATATAATAGGTTATTTTATTTACTTTCATTTCAGGCGGGGATGATTTAGATATCAATTTGTGTACCCTTTCGTTACTAATGAGTAAATGATTTGATTATAACTAATGCATTATATTATATTGTTTTTTTCCCTCGTTATTGTCTACTTAGTTCATGAGTTATGGAAATTATTTTTGCTGGTTTCCTATAATTAGATCTACCTATATCAGTTGGGTAATAGAGATATATTATTATTATATATTATTATTAGATACCATTATTATTATTATTTTATTTCAATGTCTAAAAAGGCAAGACATGAAATTTAAAACTAGCTAGAGAGTTTGAAAACATTTAAGAAGAGAATCTAGTGTAACATATGCATGAATTAAAAAATCGGTGAGAAGATTGAAATATATACATTTATGGAAGACTATGATGAAAATTCAAGTGAAAGCGGACTATACACTGTCTAGTGACACTAAATTAAAATAAAGTTATTACTCACAATAAATAAATAAATTTATATTAAAAATTATTTATTTTTTTTGGATTGTCTTCGTATGACTATGTCTTCGTCAAGAAAAAAGGTAGCAACTTCCGGTTTTCATCATTCTCTTCAGTTTTTTATGTGCTTCAATATTACTCTATTAAAAATATGCAGTTCCATTTAAAATTTTAAAGAAAAAACAAGTAATATACATACATTGAGAACAACGCCCCCTGTTATTTTCTTTGGCAACCACGTAATTTCGTGCTACATGTCCTTCAATTCTTTGTAAGATTCTCTATCTAATGGGCCCAGAAACATTAAAATCCGTTTGTGCAAACCAAAATTATACCGACTTTTGTACGCAGACATACCCCCCTCCCCTCTTCCCTTCGTATGGGAGTTAGATCAAAAAGTTTCAAATGAAAGTTGTATAAAAACGTCTAAAAATTTTGCTAGAAAAATTTTCAATCTATCTTAATCTAGAATTTAATGAAAAATTATCGAAATTTTGATTTATCTTGAGAATTGCGCCCCCTTGCGATCATTTTGGAAACTTAAAAATATTTTAGTTGTAATTTCCGTCATCCATTTTACTATCAAGATTTTTTCCGCGAGGTTGTACGATAAACGGTTGCCGGGATATTGCCGGTGGCCGAGCTTAAACAGACATATATACCGGGTGTCCCAGCGTAGCGGTAAAGTCCATTATTGGTATCTAATAATGTAGATAGCGAATAATTTTTATTACAAAAATTGTAGATAATAATAAGCTGTACACTTTAAAAATATTTTTATTTATACAGAGTGTTCGACAACGACGAACCAACACAAACTTATGTTTTTTTAAATGGAATGCAATGATTTTTTTTGCATTTTATGATAGCCTTTAAAGGATTGATTAAACTGACATGAACTTGTATTTGCCGATTTTCAACTGTTTCAGAGATATGGCGATTTTTCGTTAAAAATTGTGCAACATTTGAAAAGTTGCTATGAAATAACGACTGATGATGAAATACCTTTCATGGGCTCAATTAGTAGAGATACCTTTTCAGTACGTGAAAGTAATTTTTATTTTGACATATTTACGTATATTCTTTAGAATTACATGCCATTCGCAAAAGTTAAAAATTCTAAAAAATTAAATGGAACACCCTATATATTAATACGCCATTCAAAAATACTTAAAATTTACTATTTAAAGGTATCTACTTTCTTACGCCTGTGGGCGATATTGCAAAAGTTATAGGGTGTTATATCTGAATAAACCCGATTACGACTTAAAAATATGAGTTGCCATGACTTGCACTGCTAGTTTAACTAAATTAATCGAAAAAGTTATGTACTTCTAATATTTTCTCTTTAAAATAAACAATTTTTATTAACACTTTAAAGTTCATGAAAAGTTTGGAAATTTAATGAATTAGCAATAGTATAAAAAAGATCGCAGTCGCTGTGTGTCAAAAATTGTTTAAACGTCAAACTTAGATTTATAGCTTCAGTTTAAAGAAACATCGTCATTATAAGTACATAAATGTACATTGTGTACAAAATAAAATGTTTAAAATTTGAATTAATAAATATTGTCTATGTTTTGGGGGAAAGTGCTCGAAATTGTTTGCTGGCACAACGAATATACAGGAAAAAATATCCAAATATGCGACTGCCATCGACAAAAGCTTTTCAGAAATTGTTAATAAGATTTGAAGAAACTGGCAGTATTCTGTATGAAAAAAAAAGAATACTGCCATAGAAAACGCAGATGGATGTTTTGTTATGCGTTCAAGAAAACCCACATACAAGCATACGTGAACTTTCTAGAGTCCTGGACGTAAGCAAAAACTTTATTAAAAGAACCTTAAAGAATTTTAAATACCATCCGTATCATATAAGCTTACATCAAGATCTTCAGGGGAATGATTTTATTAATAGAGTTGACTCTGTAACTCGATATTGCACAAAATAAATCAAAACCACAATGTTGTAACTCAGATTTTGTTTTATGATGAAGTTACTTTTAAAAGTAATGGTCTAGTAAATAGACACAATATGCACTACTACGACACTGAGAATCTGCACTGGTTGAGAAACGTTGATCATCAACATAAATGGTCGTTAAATGTTGGCATTCATAACCTTCAAGTTATCAGACCTTTTTTTTTTGATGGTACACTAACAGGAGAGAGGTATCTACAATTTCTTGAGAACTATCTGCCTGTCTTATTAGAAAATATAGTTTTGTATGCGCGCCGCGTAATGTACTTTCAACACGATGTGGTTACAGGACATTACGCAAGAAGCGTTCAAAACTTTTTAAATAATACATTCAGGGAAAATTGGATAATAACAAATATCTATAGGTCATATGAAACACGACTTCAAAAGTGTTTAGAAGTAGAAGGGCAGAACTTCAAACATTTATTATACATTTTTGTAAACGTATTTCTTTCCATATTATATTACTAAATAATAAGAACATATATAAAACCAAACATACGCATTTTCTAATTTGTTAGTTGATAGCTTATAATAGCTGTGATGCTTGAAAATAGTAGCTTACGCCATGTTCTTCAAGATAGCTGTTTTTAATACAGTAAATTTATGCTCTTCTTGACGGTTTGCTTTTCAACGCAAGTTATATATCTAAGTTTGAAGTTTTACACGTTTTGAGACATAACGACTGCAATGTTTTTTAAAGTATTGCTAATCCATGAACTTCCAAACTTTTCATTTCATGAGTTTTAAAATTTTAATAAAAATTACTTATTGGTAATAAGAAAATATTAGAAGTATTTTTTCTCGTTTACTTTTAGTTATGCTATGTGTAATGTAAGTCATGGCAACTCATATTTTTAAGTCGTAATCGGGTTTATTCAGATATAACACCCTATAACTTTTGCAATATCGCCCACTGGCGGAAGAAAGTAGATATTTTTGAATAGTAAAATTTAAGAACTTTTCAATGGCACATTAATATTCCATTTAATTTTTTTTAGAATTTTTAACTTTTGCGAATGGCATGTAATTCTAAAGAACATGCTTAAATATGTAAAAATAAAAATTACTTTCACGTACTGAAAAGGTATCTCTGCTAATTGAACCCATAAAAAATATTTCATCATCAGTCGTTATTTCATAGCAACTTTTCAAATGTTGCACAATTTTTAACGAAAAATCGCCATATCTCAGAAACAGTTGAAAATCGGCAAATACAAGTTAATGTCAGTTTAATCAATACTCTAAGGGCTATCATAAAATGTAAAAAAAATCACAGCATTCCATTTAAAAAAACATAGGTTTCTGTTGGTTCGTCGTTGTCGAACACTCTGTATAAATAAAAATATTTTTAAATTGTAGAGCTTATGATTATTTAGAATTTTTGTATTAAAAAATATTCGCTATCTACATTATTAGATACCAATAATGGACTTTACCGCTACGCTGGGACACCCGGTATATATACAGGGTGGGGCACCTCATTTCCGTCGGTTTATATACGAAAAGCGGTAATATGTTTTATTTTTATTTTTATTAAAGGTTATGTAGGTTCATTAGGGGCACGTTTTAAAATTATTTTGAAATATACAGAGTGATCCAAAAAAATTTGGCACACCAAAGTTATGAAAATTTAAATGGAACACCCTGTATATTATGGGATATTTTGATGCTATAGGCTAAATTAAGTCCACTTACTGTTATATTCCCTATACCTAACTCAACCTCTTTTCGAGATATTTCACTATTTTTGAAAATGTAGATCAAAATTTCAGAGACATTGCTGTCTTCCATATTTGAGCGAATTATTTTAAATTGTATTTAATGTATACTCAAAGCATTAGACTCTAAGATAAGCTACAGTCGATATCTAAAAATTATACAGGGTGTTTAAAAACTATATTTGTGTTTTGACTAACATTAAAGGCAAATAATTTTCTTATTTTAAATGGAACACTCTGTATTTATTGCCATATTTAGATTCTAATTTTAATTGTTTTTAAAACTGTATTAGAGTTTCCTATACCTATCTCTTAGAGTTTTTTGGTAATTTAGGATTTTCAATTTCAAACACTAATTTCTTGCAATTTTTTCCAAAAGTAGGCTTTGCCGCTGTTATTAATACTTCAAACAGATAAATTATTTGGCAGTGACAGTACATATTAGTTAAGACATCAACGCTATTCGACGTCGTTTAAATAATTTTAATTATTTAAAATGAGACCCTACTCTGAAAACGAAAAGGTGGATATGATTTTAGTAATCGGAGAGTGTGGCGAAAATTGCTTGCTAGCATCAAGAGTTTATGCTCAACAATATCCTAACAGATGTCAGCCTAACAGGCGGTCATTAGAAAATTTATTGCATGTTTTCTGAAGAACAGGAAGAATGCGTTATCAGAAAGCAGAACGGCAAAGATCAATTACGGGAAATGAAGAAAATGATTTTGTTGTTATCGGATCTCTGGCAGAAAATCCGCATACAAGTCAGCGAAAAATATGTAAAGCCAGTGGAATAAGCAGACGGAGCGACGGAAGAATTATAAAAAGGCATACAACTTCTTCCCGTATCGTATTCAATTACACCAAGCACTTTTGGAAGTAGATTACGATAGACGACTCGTATTTTGTTTATGGGTTTTAGAAAAGTTTGGTGATGATGAAATTTCTTCGATTTTGTACTTTTTTCAGATGAATCATCATTCCACAATAATGGATTAGTTAATAAACATAATTTTCATTGCTACACTGACGAAAATCCCCATTTTTTTTTAGAACTATTGATAGGCAACACAGATGGTGTGTCAATGTGGAATAATTGGAACGCAAGTGGTAAGTCCCTTCTTTTTTGATGGTCACTTAGACGGCGCCATGTTTCTTCGATTTTTAAGAGAACTTTTGGAAAATATACCACTTAAAATTCGTCAAAGGATGTGGTTACAACTAGATGGTGCGCCATTAAATGTAAGAAGTGAATTGGATAGGCAATATCCCAATAGGTGGATAGGACGCGGCGGTCCACAGAATTGGCCAGCAAGATCCACAGACTTAACGAGTCCCGATTTTTGCTTATGGGGATATGTCAAAAATATCATTTATGATACACCACCAACCACACCCGAGGATATGAGAGAACGAATACGAATAGCGTTTCGTTCTATAACACCAAATATTTCAACAAGAGTTAAACAGTCCTTTCAAGAGAGAATTCGATTATGCATTGAAACAGATGGACATCATTTCGAGCACTTGTTAAAACATTAGTTTTCTTTTACAATTTAAGTTTGTTGTTTGTTTAATAAAGTATGTATTTTTTATTTACCTAGTTATGACGCCTTTTAATTAATGTGAAACAAAACCAATCAACCCGATAGGTTAATAAATATTAGCATTTTGAAAAATATTTTGCAAGAAATTAGTGTTTGAAATTGAAAATCCTTAATTACCAAAAAACTATAAGAGATAGGTATAGGAAACCCTAATACAGTTTTAAAACCAATTAAAATCAGAATCTAAATATGGCAATAAATACAGGGTGTTCCATTTAAAATAAGAAAGTTATTTGTCTTTAATATTAGTCAAAACACAAATGTAGTTTTTAAACAGCCTGTATAATTTTTAGATATCAACTTTAGCTTATCTTAGAGTCTAATGCTTTCAGTATACATTAAACACAATTTAAAATAATTCGCTCAAATATGGAAGACAGCAATGTCTCTGAAATTTTGATCTACATTTTCAAAAATAGTAAAATATCTCGAAAAGAGGTTGAGTTAGGTATAGGGAATATAACAGTAAGTGGCCTTAATTTACCCTATAGCATCAAAATATCCCATAATATACAGGGTGTTCCATTTACATTTTCATAACTTTGGTGTGCCAAATTTTTTTGGATCACTCTGTATATTTCAAAATAATTTTAAAACGTGCCCCTAAGGAACCTACACAACCTTTAATAAAAATAAAAATAAAACATATTACCCCTTTTCGTATATAAACCGACGGGAATGAGGTGCCCCACCCTGTATATATTGTTTGACCTCTTGATGAGAATGATTGGGATTTTTCGGCAAGTAATTAATCAAACACGCTTTAGAAAATCATAATGTTTCCATGTATTTTTACGTTTCGACCTTCTTTTTTTTGGTCTTCCTCAAAAAAGACATATACAGCCGAGAAAAATTATTTTTCTGAAACAACACATGTATAAGCAAACTGCGATAATATTAAGCTAATTTCTTTTCACTTATCAATTTTTGGAATACATTTTAAAATTTTACAATAACATCACGTTTAAAATACACTTAAAAAATGAGAAAACTTACTCCAAAACACTTAACACACAATGTCCTTGCAACCTTTTTTAGAACCGCACAAACAAAAATATACATTAACGTGTTTTAAATTTAAAATTTTGAAATACATAACGTCAACGATTAAAATGTAAACTTTTACCAACTTCTACGCTTCTGGTTTTATTCTGACCTAGACACGGCCACACAACAAAAATCGGAGAAAAACACTTTTTACTTTCTTATACGTAGTATAAGGAAGTATCGCGATGATGAAAATTTTCGACCTCGAGATTGTTGCAGATGTCCACGTTTTGAGGTCCCCTGATACCAAAAAAGTGGTTTTTAAAAAGTGTCTGTGTGTCTGTGTGTATGTATGTCTCTCTCTGTGTGTGTGTGACCACGATAGCGGTCAAACCGCTGAAGATATCAATTCCAAATTTTGTAGTTACGAATATAATCTCCCTCTTGAGAACTGATTATATGTTGAGCAAAATCGGCAGACCGGAAGTAGTAGTTTACTTCAGTGAAAAAATCGAATTTTGCAAATATTTCGTCAATTACTAAGTTTAAACAAATTTATAAAGAATTCAAATGTACTCAAAATTAAATTTGAGAAAAATTGTATTAATAAAGTTTTTCGAAATTCCTACCGGAAGTAGGTCTTTTACTCTTATCGAAAATCAGTTTTTTGCGAATATCTCGCAAATCATGCTTTCTAGGCAGGTACATTACGAGTATAAAAGCATTTAGGACGTACTTTTAAATATCTTTTGTATAAAAAGAATTTCAAAATTCAGACCGGAAGTACTACTTTTACTCTTATACAATATCGATTTCTTTGCAAATATATCGTAAGTTATGCATTCTATATATATTTATCAAGAGTACAAAAGTATTTAAAACTATATTTGCAATATTTTTCCTATATATGAAATTTCAAAATTCGGACCGGAAGTAGCACTTTTACTCTTAGTGAGGAGCACTTTTTTGATATCTTGCGAAGTATGCATTCTATAGCGATTTATTAAGAGAATGAAAGTACTTAGAATAGGATTTTGAATAAGCTTTGTATTAAATTTTTTTTTAAAATTGTACAGTTTGAAACGCTCATACGTATAAGAAAGTCGTGTGGTGGCCACACCTCATTTTTTAGACTATGTATTTACGTGTAAGTAGGTATGTAGGATAATATTTATGTATAGGGTTTTGTTATTATAATAATTGTCGGTATACTGTCGACAAATTCGAGATTTCTCCTCTGTCATTAATTGAGTTTTGATTTTTGTGAATCTCAATCATCTCCAAAATGTTTCTCGACTTTGTATGATATTCCCTGTGTAACACTGAAATGCCATCAAAATCAAATGTGTGTGAGAGAGTGTTCTTTCTCCGATTTTTGTTGTGTGGCCCTGTCTAGGTTAGAATAAAACCAGCAGTGTAGACAGTCCGTAAAAGTTTACATTTTAATCGTCGACGTTATGTATTTCAAAATTTTAAATTTAAAACACGTTAATGTATATTTTTGTTTGTGCAGTTCTAAAAAAGGTTGCAAGGACACCACAAGTACATTACTAACTACTGTTGGTGAACACTGTGGACATATTTAGGTGCTTGGAGTCTCAGATTCCGTTTTGAGTTTAAGTGTAAGACTTTGTACTACCTATTATTCAATTATCACACACGGTCTTATCTATGCTGTACTGAATAGAACTAACAAGTTCGAAACACGTGTCTGCCACTGATATATACTTAGAAATTCCCATGTTATTCATAATTTACACATTTCTGCATTTATTTTGTATGTTTTATCACTAAATGGGTAATACACATAAGTCGGCATTGTCATGTTGCTTCTTATCGGCGATAAATGGAGGTTAATTTTAATTTTTCTCAATTACTGCGGCCTTTCCAAACGAATGCGTTTTAAAACAACTAAGTGTAGCATATCATTAAATAATTATGCAAGGAGTATTTTCTCTGAACTATTGGTGTATTGTTTGCACTTTATTAACTCATATTAGCAAT
The DNA here is from genome assembly GCA_963170755.1 of Amphimallon solstitiale. NCBI lineage: Eukaryota > Metazoa > Arthropoda > Insecta > Coleoptera > Scarabaeidae > Amphimallon > Amphimallon solstitiale. Next base: position 1,900,664 of record OY720680.1, on the reverse strand, counting down.
CTTGTTCAGCGGTGAACTACAGTTTAATTCTGAAGGCGAATCAAAAATTCTGTCAGAATTAAAATTTATTATTCCTGAAATACTTTAAAAAAGGTTATAAGTACAGTGCAAGATTAGAACGATTATGAGATAAGGATAAACACTGCGTGATATATAAACGCGTACAGTACTTAGAATCCATTTAAATCAGGCTTATCAAATTGGTACATGTATCATTGTTTTTTTTTTACATAAATAATACATAGGCATGTTAAATTTGACTTAAGTCGTCATTACTATGATAATGATAACCTTGCGCACACATTAAATAATAATCAAAAATTCAGAACTCAGAGTAATTAAAAATTTAAAATAGGAGAGAATTATTAAAAAAGGATGTTGTTGTTTTCTCTTATTTCATAATATAGCTGATAATAAGGAAGCAGAATTCTTAAATGTTGAATAAAATATGTTTATAGATAATAGATTCTCTGACGTCATTGAAACCCATATTTTCCCAAGCTTTATAAAAATCAAAAAACTCTGCATTTTGTTATTGTTATTAACTTATATGACACAGTTAAGAAATATTTTGTAACAAAAGATTTTTTATTCCAAACAGCCCAAAAAACAGAAGTGTTGGGTTAACGCAGCATTGGTGAAAAGAATGAAAATGAGCACTTATTAAATGTTGGGTTTATTTTGAATTTTCGTACTGATGTGACCATTATTGTTGTTGGTTTATATCTGTGATGTTAGACTTTTAGAAGTCGGAGGATGGAAGACTTGAAATCTAACTGTGACAACTTTTTCGTATTTACAAAGTTATAAACTTTCCAAGCATTGACGATCGCACTGTGAATCGCATAAAGACCAAAACACTTTTTTCCCGCAATAGGAATTCGGTAATATGCAATACTATTGTCATGTAAATCTAACCCCCCTATATTTGCTACAACATTTAATAACATTGGGTTGAAGGGTGTTGACTTTTTCTTCACTTTTCTATTATATTTCTTTGCTGTGGACACCGGGTCAAAACTAAACTGGTTACTAATAACAGTAACCACAGAATATCGTTCCATTTGGCCAAGGAAATGATTGTGTTGTCGTCGTATGTAGCGTCAAAAGAACCTCCCTCTTTTTTTGCGAACGACTTTCTATTTTTTAGGAGAGTCCCTGAAGTGAAATATCCCTTTTCAGATAATAATCTAAGCAGATAGTAAGACGAAAAAATGGAGTGTTGCCACCACACGACTTTATTATACGCATGAGCGTTTCAAATTATAGAATTTTTTATACAAAAATTATTCAATATCATATTATAAATACTTCTATTCTCTTAATAAATTCTATAGAATGCAAGATATTCGAAAAAAAGTGCTAGTCTATAGGAGTAAAAGCGTTACTTCCAGTCCGAATTTTGACATTTCATGTATACAAAAGACATTGCAAATCCAGTTCTAAATACTTTTGTACTCTTGTTAAATATATATGAAATACATAATTTACGATATATTTGCAAAAAATCGCTATCTGATGAAAGTAAAAGTATTACTTCCGGTCCGACTCTTGAATTTTTTTTTATACAAAAGATATTTAAAATTATGTGTTACATACTTTTATACTCGTGATGTACCTGCGTAGAAAGCATTACCTGCGAAATATTGGCCAAAAACTGGTTTTCGATAAGAGCAAAAGACCTACTTCCGGTAGCAATTTGAAAAAAAAATTTAAAACAATTTTTCTCAAATTTAATACATTTGAATTCTTTATAAATTTGTTTAAACTTAGTAATTGACGAAATATCGGCAAAATTCATTTTTTTCGCTGAAGTAAACTACTACTTTCAGTCTACCGATTTTACTGAAAAACTAATCAGATCTCAAGAGGAAGATTATACACGTAAATACAAAATTTGGAATTAATATCTACAGCGGTTTAACCGCTATCGTGGTCACACACACATAAAGATACAGACACAGGCACACATACAGAGAGAAAGAGAGAGAGAGAGACATTTTTTAACACACACCATTTTGGAATCAGGGAACTTCAAAACGTGGACATCTGCAAAAATCTCGAGGTCGAAAATCTTCGTCATCACAATACTTCCTTATACTACGTATAAGAAAGAAAAAATATTGTAAAAAAATGAGGTGTGGCCACCACACGACCTTCTTATACGTATGAGCGTTTCAAACTATACAATTCTAAGAATTTTTTTATACAAAAATTATTCAAAATCCTAGTCTAAGGACTTTCATTCTCTTAATAAATCGCTATAGAATGCATACTTTGCAAGATATTCGAAAAAAAAGTGCTACTCGATAAGAGCAAAAGTGCTATTTCCGGTCCGAATTTTGAAATTTCATTTACACAAAAAATATTGCAAATCCAACTCTAAATACTTTTGTACTCTTAATAAATATATATAGAATGCATAATTTACGACATATTTGCAAAAAATCGCAATTCAGTAAGAGTAAAAGTGGTACTTCCGGGCCGAATTTTGAAATCTTTTTTATACAAAAGATATTTAAAATTATCATTTAAATACTTTTATACTCGTAATGTACCTGCCTAGAAAGCATGACTTGCGAGATATTCGCAAAAAACTGATTTTCGATAAGAGTAAAAGACCTACTTCCGGTTGGAATTTCGAAAAAGTTTTTTAAGATAATTTGTCTCAAATTTAATTTTGGGTACATTTTAATTCTTTATAAATTTGTATAAACTTAGTAACTGACGAAATATTTGCAAAATTCGATTTTTTCACAGAAGTAAACTACTACTTCCGGTCTACCGATTTTACTGTAAAACTAATCAGATCTCAAGAGGGAGATTATATACGTAAATACAAAATTTGGAACAGATATCTACAGCGGGTTGACCGCTATCGTGGTCACACGCACACAGACACACAGACACAGGCACAGAGGCACACATACATTTTTAAAAATCACTTTTTTGGTATCATGGAACTTCAAAACGTAGACATCTGCAAAAATCTCGGTCGAAAATTTTCGTCATCACAATACTTCCTTATACTACGTATAAGAAAGAAAAAAAAACTAATGGTTTTCCTTTCCATCTTTATGTCATCTATAGCTTCTTCAAGAGCAGCGTCAATTACTTTTGTGATAAAAATCCATTCTTGTTGAACAGCTAATATGTCACACGAGAAATATTTCACACATTTTACCAACGTTGCGTTTTCGCAATGACAGCCGGTTTCACTTTCTTAGTATATTCGACTTGGAGATTTTTGCAGATGTCCACGTTTTGAATTTTCCTGATACCAAAAAAGTCGTTTAAAAAATCTCTCTCTCTCTCTCTCTCTGTCAGTGTGTGTGTGACCACTATAGAGGTCAAACGGTTATAGCTATCAATTCCAAATTTTGTATTTACTACTATAATCTCCCTCTTGAGATCTGATTAGATTTTCAGTAAAATTGGTAGGCCGGAAGTAGTAGTTTACTTCGGTGAAAAAATTGAATTTTGCCAATATTTCACCAACCCTAAGTTTAAGCAAATTTATAAAGAATTCAAGCGTATTCAAAATTAAATTTGAAAAAACTTTTACCAAACAGTTTTTTGCGAATATCTCGCAAGCCATGCTTTCTAGGCAGGTACATTACGAGTCCAATAGTATTTAAAAGATAAGTTTTAATACCTTTTGTATAAAAAAAATTTCAAAATTCGAACACTTATACTCGTATCGAGTAGAGATTTTTTGCAAATATGTCAAATATTTATCAAGAGTATTTAGACCTAAATTTTCAATATTTTTTGTATATATGAAATGTCAAAATTCGGACCGGAAGCAACATTTTTACTCTTAGCGAGTAGAACTTTTTTTTGAATATTTTGCAAAGTATGCATTCTATAGGGATTTATTAAAGAATAGAAGTACTTAGAATAGGACTTTGAATAATTTTTGTAAAAAGAAATATGTAAAATTGTATATTTTGAAACGCTCATACATATACAAAAGTCGTGTGGTGGCCACACCTCATTATTTTGTTGTTGCTTTTTTTATTTGCGGTTCCTATAACGGATTCGATCTACCTAGTTTAGCTATAATAACGTTTCGAATTTATAACTTAGTGTGATAGTGACTCATTTACAAATCGTAATTATTAGTTGAAATATTTTTTTTAACAGCTGTGTGATAAACTGTCGCAAATTTTTACGAAGTGATAGATAAGAAACCGTTTGCAACAAGATTACAGATTTAAATATTAAAAAGATATAAAGGATAATTTAAGAAAATCCAAAAACCTGTGTTACTTGCACACAAAATAAAAAATGGGGTGTGGTCACCACACGACTTTCTTATAAGTATGAGCGTTTCAAAGTATACAATTTTAAAAAAAAATTTACACAAAAATTATTCAAAATCCTATTCTAAGTACTTCTATTCTCTTAATAGATCGTTATAAAATGTATACTTTACAAGATATTCGAAAAAAGTGCTACTGCCTACAAGTAAAAGCGGATTTTGAAATTTTATTTATACAGAAAATACTGCAAGTCTAGCACTAAATACTTTTGTACACTTGATAAATATATATAGAATGTATAAGTTACGACATATTTGCAAAAAATCGCTTATCGATAAGAGTAAAAGTGGTACTTCCGGTCTGAATTTTTAATTTTTTTTTATACAAAAGATATTGAATGTTATGTTGTAAATACTTTTATACCCGTAACGTACCTGTCTAAAAAGCATGACTTGCGAAATATTTGCAAAAAACTGATTTTCGATAAGAGTAAAGATCTACTTCCGGTAGGAATTTCGAAAAACTTTTTAAATAAAATTGTTCTATATTTTTAAGTACATATGAATTCTTTATAAAATTGTTTAAACTTAGTAGTTGACGAAATATTGGAAAAATTCAATCTTTTTACTAAAGTAAACCGTTACTTTCGGTCTACCGATTTTACAGAAAAACTAATCAGATCTCAAGAGGGAGACTATACACGTAAATACAAAATTTGGAATTGATATCTACAGCGGTTTCACCGTTATCGTGGTCACACACAGAGAGAGAGACAGACTTTTTCGGTATCAGGAGACTTCAAAACGTGGACATCTGCAAAAATCTCGAGGTCGAAAATTTTCGTCATCACAATACTTCCTATACTACGTACAAGAAAGTAAAATGGGTTTTAAATAATATTTTATTCTTCAATTCTAAAGATTCTCGTCCGTCACCGCTTTTTAGGTAAATATTATTTGTCAAGTTTGAACTTATATTATTTAACTAATATCCAATAACCAAAAAAATACTAAACCAATGTTACATGTTTAAACAGTAAGCTAATTATCGAAATAAATAAGTTTGAATTAATGAGCAACTATTGTTTGAAAACCAGCCTGTACAAATATTGCTTAACTATTCAACTCGCCTATCAAGTGTTTTGCGTTTATATTTACTTGGTGAGAGCGTCAAGATGGCCCACATACTATTTACAACGGCAAAGTGTGAATTTGACGAAAAACTTAACACCTCGTCAATAACAGTGATAACGTTCTGGTATAACTACATATTACGTATTCATATGTGTGTGTGATGTAAACATAAAAGCTATGACATACTTTATTTATTACGAAATTTTTATTGTTGTTTTTAATATATTTAAAACAATAAAAAATTCTGACCTATATATATGAAAATTCCCCTATTACATTACATTGTTTTAAAGAAGCTGGATTTTAAAATAGCCTTCTATAATAATAACACTTTAAAAAGTCAATTAATGAATAATAAAACAGCGAATCCTAAACTAAACAAATCAAGAATTTATAGAATTAATTGTAGTGATTGTAGTAAATTTTATATAGGTCAAACGGGGCGAAATTTCAAATTAATATTCTCAGAACAGATGCGAGCAGTTAAATTAAATTGTGAAAATTCAAGTGTAGCTAACCATGTTTTATATAATAGACAATTTAGAAGTACTGTATGGTTTAAGTAAAAGTAAAAAAATGCATGTTCTAGAAGGTTATTTTATAAAAGAAAGTTTACTTTTACAACCATGCAATATTCTTAATGAACAAACCGAACTCATAAATTCACCGCTAATAAACCCTAGCATTGTAAAAACGGTCTTTCCAGATAAGTCATGACCTTTTCATAATTTTCTATTTGTGTATATTTTTTCTATTTACATTTTTGTTTGAAGTAGGTAGTTACAGTATATTAAATTTTACTTTAGTTTCTCGAGAACTCCTGACGATGCCGCAAGGCGAAATGTACATCGAGTATTTAATTAAGGCGGATCCACATCAATAAAAAATTATCTTGTACGTTGAATTTTGAAATTCAGCAAAAATATTTGCGGCGCAAATTTAAATCTGGTTAAGTATTTTACCAAGTAAATATTTATCTTGTGTGTTGTACGGCCGAATCCACGTGTGCAGGTTTGTTCATGCAGAGCGCAATAGTTTCCAACTAGAGAGCCTGTTATTATATTAATAAACACGTGTCGGGAGTATAGTCGTCGTAAGTCGCATAATAAGATAACCAATAAACGACTAACAAAATAAATACAATAAAATACCATGGAATGGAGCAATGAGGATTCATTGCACCTTATTCAGGAATATTCAAAACATGACTTGTTATGGAACCCAAAACACTGTCAGCATTAGAATAAAATAAAAAAAGCTGATGCCTGGGGCACAATAACTAAAGCATGTAGTATTGGAGTTGAAGAAGCAAAGAAAAAAATGTCAAGCTTGTTGGGGGCTTTTTCATAATCTTCGGTCCAATCAAATTAAGGAGAACTTCAAAATCTGCTTGTGACATCCGAAGAAAATTGTAAAACTGTCCTGTTGTCTCATCAGCAGCTAGTGTTCGTAGTATTTTTTCACCACCATTTTGTCTTCTATGTAAAAAAAGCTGTGTTGTCCAGTAACGCCGTTCTGTGCTCACTCTCTTTGTGCGGTGTAGATAATCCGATATAATTATGAACAATGCACATTTCTTTTTTAAAATATGAGACATGATCAATCACCCAAACATAGGTATTTACGCAGAAAAATGAAACAAAACTACAGATGAACTCAGAATCAAGTCCACATTAACACTACTGTGCGACGCAAATCTCTTTGAAGTTGGCTGGAAAACCGACAGCACAATGGATAGCGTGCGTTGTTCGTCATGAAACTATTTGTGTGCATTTCTATGCGACGCACAGTCCACACCAACAAAAATTTCGACGAACACGAGCAAATTTGTGTCAAATACAACGCACAACGCAAATTTTTATTGATGTGGATCCGCCTTTTATATATGTATTTGTGAAACAATACCAAGTGTGTTATTTGTTATTATTTGCTTATATTTCGATATGTTTCACCAAGAGATTTCCATCATTTTATTTAATTATTTATTACATTCTAGTTGAGTATGACAAAAATAAGGTAAAAAATGAGGTGTGGCCACCACACGACTTTCTTATACGTATGAGCGTTTGAAATGATAAAGTTTTAAAATTTTTTTATATAAATTATTCAAAATCCCATTATAAGTACTTCTATTTTCTTAATAAATCTCTATAGAATGTATACTTTGCGCGATATTCGAAAGAAAGTGCTACTCGCTAAGAGTAAAAATGACACTTCCGACCCGAATTTTAACATTTCTTTTACACAAAAGGTATTGAAAATTAAGTTCTAAGTACTTTTATATTCGTAACATACCTGTCTAAAAAGCATGACTTGCGAATTATTTGCCAAAAACTGATTTTTGATAAGAGTAAAAGACCTACTTCCGGTACCAATTTCGGAAAACTTTCATAATAAAATTCTTCACAAACTCCATTTTGAGTACATATGAATTCTTTATAAATTTATTTAAACTTAGTAGTTGAAGAAATATTGGCAAAATTCGATTTTTTCACTGAAGTAAACTACTACTTCTAGTAGTTAGTTATTATACTTGTAAATATGAAATTTGGAATTGATACCTGTAGCGGTTTGACCGCTATCGTGGTGAGACACACACGCACACACAGACATTTTTAAAAACCACTTTTTCGGTATCAGGGGAATTCAAAACGAGGACATCTGCAAAAATCTCGATGTCAAAAATTTTCATAGTCACAATACTTCCTTATACTGCGTATAATAAAGTAAAAATCGTAACTGTTTGGGACATAAATCCAAACTATGGCCTACGAATACGAATCGTTAAACAATATCATATATTATATTTCATTATACCGGGAAAGTGATGTTATTTTTAAATTTTAAGTATCCCTTTTATAGTACCTATTCTTATTGGTTTAAAAGTTTGCAATTGAATAATAAGTTTTTTTTTTATTTAATTCAAATGCTAATTAATAAAATGTTCGACAAACATTAATAAGATGTCTATGTAACATCACGAATTGTAACATCACGTTGTCACCAAATTGTAACAACCTGCACCTGTGGAATCGAGATTATTGTTTTCGCTGCCACCAAATGTAAACTATAGTTACATTAATTAGATATAATAATTATATTAATTTTTTTTTCACTCAGGTGTCACGTGCTGTTGAGTAACATGTCGAACTGGTCAAGTAACTATGATCGCTTCGAGCGTGGGGTGTTACGGGATTGAGATAAAGAAAACATGTATTTTTTAAAATAAAACTAAACATTTAATAGTGCTAAAGTACTTTTGTTATAATACAAAACATTACAGAATGCGATAAAACATAAAACAAATAAACAAAAGTAAAAGAATGTACTTGGCGCTATCTCGGCCTCTGAAATCTTATTTGCGCAAAGCTATAATAATCCCGCTGATGATTTTCCGTAAATTTAAGCCCAAATTAACATTAACCACAACAAAACAAAACAAAACATACTAACGACTTACCGACCTTATTGTCATCCAGCCTATCGTCTACACCACCATAAATTAACCAAACTCACAAATCAAATATTCACTGGTGAATTTAATTATTTATTACAATAGCTTGAACGTAATTTATATAATGCAGAAAAGAGAAACACATACAAAAAATTATAAAACACAATTTTACAAAAAAGAATTAAACTGGTTATACAATTATAGGCAGTTCATACTCTCTTAGACCGACTTCTTAACACACAACTTAAAACTGCCGATTGTTTTATAGGATAACTCAAGTCGAGGTTGAGATCCTTTGCGGAATTGTAGAACTGTTGGAACTTCTGCCCCGCCGAAAACTCTGTCGAAAAACTCCCCCTTATTTTTCTTCTGCACCTAGTTTTATTAGTTCTTGGTCTAATTATGTCACGCCCTGTATAGAGTTAACGAATCCATTTTTAGTTCTTATTGGTGGAAATTATTTTGCAGATGTTACTTGAAAGTACGCCTTTTACATGTACCTTCTTATTTTGGACTTGTCATTAATATAATTTAGACACCACTGTGTGTGATCTAATATTTTTTCAGTAGACGTAAGAATGTCTAAAACACACATGCCTGAAGGTCTGCTACGCACACATGTTCTTCTTCGCGTGTGGTCTGTGCTCTGTTACAACTCAGAATTCTACATACTTTCAGCATTACCAATTATTATTGACATATTTATGCAATTTTAACAATAGAGTTTCCAAACCACCCCATAATAAACTACTTGAAACTAATGTAACGGATATCTACTGGCCGTCTGCTTTAAAGTGGCTGGCGACAAGTGCTCTGTATATCACTCACACGTAACAGCTTTATTTAACACACTTATTACTTTCCCTTACGAATATTTATGCATTCCTTTAAAGGTACTTGTATATTTCATTTCCCTTGACAGTCTTAGAACTAATATATTGCTTTTAAGCAATATGTATACATTTTTCATTGGTCCATGTATATAGACGATAGGTGTGGTTCTAGTTTATAAGATTTCTTGAGCCGCCCATTTTTTTAATTTAAGGAGAGGGGTTTTACGAAATATTGACCGGAATAATATAAAAAAAATAGAAAATAATTAAACAAATGCATGAAACAAAAATATAAAATTTTAACGAATAAATCGCGTAAGCCTATTTATTACATCTACAAATTCATAACAATGGAGCCGATTAAATTGTTCTGGTTTTGTATAGTACACATGTAACGAAGTCCCTTCATTATTTGAATAAAATAACGTTACTAGGTTCATATCTAATTTATTTGTAATTATCAAATTTTTTTTTTGGGGGCGGGGAGGGGAAAATCTTGCATAAGACACCCGCTTTAATCTTGTGCGCGGGTAGTGTTGGATTCTTACCGACTAAAAACCTCCTCTTCTCTCGTCTTTACCTTCACACCGGAAACTGCTCTCGCATTACTTCAGTGGGAAGGCTGCCTCATTCTCATCTTAGCTGCACCATGTGTCTTTCCTCAATCTGCTTTGTTTCTACGATCTCTCTTATAAGACTATAGGTTCTTGTCCATGTTTCTTCGGATGTTATCATGTCTTTCATCATATTTTTCTCATCAAAGATTTTGCCGGCTATGTTTGTGTATGACTCCCTTGCACCTTCCCATCTATTGCAACTAAACAGGGTGTCTCCCACGTCATCTACCTGGCCGCAGTATAAGCATTCGTTGTTTTCCGCCTTCTTTCGTTTGTGCAGATAGTCCCTGAAGCATCCGTGTCCTGACAAAGCTTGGGTCAGGTAATAATCCACCTCACCGTGGTCACGGTTTATCCATATGTCTAGTTGCGGAATCAGTCTGAACGTCCATCGCCCGTAAGTGCCATTTGCCCAAGTTCGCTGCCACTCTTCCATCTGTTCACTTCTTGCTTGTTTAGCGTCTTTGCCGTTATACTTATCCGCCCGTTCCCTGATAAGTAGCTGCAGGGGCGGTATTCCCGCAATTACATTCACTGCCTCTCCTGATATGGTCTTGTACGCACTGCAGACACGAATCGACATGTGACGTTGCACTCTGGTCAGCTTACCCACCAGCGTTTTATTTTCCATGGCTGTGTGCCACGCCGGTGCGGCGTACAGTGCCTGCGAAATCATGACACTCGCGAGTACTCTCCTCTTAGAAGATCGCGGTCCCCCCACGTTTGGCATAAGCCTCACCAACGCCGACACAGTCTTTTCTATTTTTCCCACTGTCTTTTGAATATGGTCACCAAAAGTAAGCCTCTTGTCCATCCAAACTCCCAGGTATTTTATTGATCTGCTGGGAGCAACCTGCATTCGATGGATATTAAAGACTACTGGCGCTATTTTCCTCTTTTTAGTTAGGAGTACTGCTTCCGTTTTCTCTGCTGCTAGTCGGAGTCCGTGGTTTTGTAGCCACTCTGGTACTAACTTCAGTGCTGCGTCTGCATTTTCCATTAGCCCATCCTCTCTTTTGGAGGTCACCACCATTGCGATGTCGTCTGCAAAGCCAACAAGTGTGGTTCCTTCCGGTAACTGAATCCTAAGAGGTACATCATAGAGCACATTCCAAATTGTTGGGCCCAATACTGACCCCGCTAGTGATCTCTATAGTCTTCTCCTACCCCGCTGCCCCTATAATAAGGTTCCGGCCCGAAAGATACGACGCTATTAGATTCCATAAGCTCTTTTCTATGCCTCTGGTGCGCAGCTCATTCAAAATAATACCCCATGAAGCGCTATTAAAAGCGTTCTGCACATCGAGCGTTATAAAAACGCAAAACCTGCGGTATTTCCAAGAGAAATTTCCGGCCGCTCTAGCTAAATCGACTACGTCGTTTATGGCATCTGCAGTCTGTCGTCCCTCTCTGAATCCATATTGCCTGTCCGCCAATCCGCCAGTCCTCTCCAATTCTTGCTTCAACCTTTGGAGTATAAGTTGCTCAAATAGCTTACCTTCAACGTCCAAGAGACAAATGGGTCTGTAGTACGATGGTTCCTCTAAAGCAGTGGTTCTCAACGTGGGCGGTAGCGCCCACCAGTGGGCGCTGGAGGATTTTGGGTAGGCGCTGTACGGTGTAAAGGTAAAGCTACACTACACAGTAAAAAATTAGTAAAAGTATATAAAAATGCAAAATGTTTAATATCCGCGCTCACCAATGTTCCTATTATGCATTTTTAACCCCATCGTTGCTATGGTTACGTACATGCTGTTTCTATTTCTGTGCTTAACTATGTTATTGTATGTATGACGCAACGCGCGGACTCTGTGAGTCAACGTGAGTATAGTGGACCGCATCTCGAATGTTGCAAGGTCGAGAGAGTTCGACTTCCAGATAATTCCATGCAGTGCGGTATATATAGCGAAGTCATTATTCGCATGATTCATTCTATTTACGATAGTCAGCGATAACGTTCGAACAGAGACAAATATTCAGTGTGCGATAGTTGTGTGATTAATTAACAGAGTGTTAATCAAAAATATTGTACATTTAGCACACACGGTTCTGTTATAAAATAAACAGTATATATTTGAGCTGAATTAAAACTAGGTAGAGCAATTTTTATAATCGAAAACCGTGTATTACAGGTAATAATCATTTATTGATGTTGGTAATATTTTTAATAACTCAAATTATTTTAGAAATCTAACTTATACAAAATACTTTAATTATATTGCTCCAACCAAAATTGTTTACCATCGGTCTTTTTTACACGACAGCAATGGCCCCTCCAGGCAAAAAGCAGAAGGTGGTACGCCAGTATTCGGTCGACTATATAGCCTTCGGTTTCGTACCAAGCCCAGCGGATCGCACAAGACCGATGTGCCTCATTTGTTCCAATGTCTTCTCAAATGAGGGTATGAAACCCTCTCGTATGCGTGACCATCTAGAAAAGATGCATTCGGACAAAAAGGACAAGCCCGCAGAATACTTCAAGAAACTGCGTGATGACAGGGAGAAAACTACCCCGTCCATTTCGTCTGCTTTTGCCAAGGTGACAGAGATTCAGCGTGATGGCCTGCTGGCATCGTATAACATTGCATATATGATTGCAAAGGCTGGCAAGCCGCACACTGTGGGGGAAACACTGATTCTGCCTGCCGTGAAACAGGTGACTGTCTTACATAGGAATGCGACAGAAATAGTGAAGGCTATCCCCCTTAGCAACGACATGGTATCCAGAAGAATAGATGAGATGGCAAGTGATGTCGAAATCCAGTTGGTGGACATTCTCAAGAAGACCAACTTTTCCATCCAGCTTGATGAATCGACTTTGAGTGATAACACTGACCTTCTCATGTCTTACTGCTACCGGATCTACGTCGCATTAAGATAAAGGGCCGAAGTAGGGAATGAAACGGAGAATCGCAATAGGGGATGTTATACTGGAAAACGCAGGGCCGAGCTAACACTGTCGCAGACGGCGTGACGGTTCAGGAAAATAAGAACACCTAAAGTAGAGCGTCGGTCGGCAACGACGCTAGCGACGTTGTCCGGGCACCAGGACACTATGTTATCCTACAGATAACCTACCTGCGCCTCCTTTGAGCTACCACTGGCTGTGTCCCTCCAGCGGGTTACCTATTGAACTCCCTGTATATTCGTAGCACCTAATCTTATGTACGTGCCTGTCACAATAAAATTTGAGGTATGCAGAGGTAAAAGAAATAAAAGAAAAGGTAGTACGTAATGTAACAAAATTTAATTAAAGTTTGTGTGTTGAATGGTTATATTTTTTTTAAGAAATATTAAATTGTGAAATTAGGTAATACAATAAAACAAGCGTTGAATGAAAAGTGAATTTGAATAATTAAAAAAAGAAATGAAGCTAGACAGTTGTAAAATTTTGAACACTAAGCGTTAAGTTATAGTAATAGAAATTTATAAAAAAAAAAAACAAGCCTTAATACAAAATTACAATCTCTGCGCTTCAGCAGTAGTTGGTTGGTAGCAGAAACGTTTCATCACCTCACATTAAGAATACAAATGTTATCAAGTACACGCCACAACGGCAATGTTAATACAAAGGTGTAAATATTTATTTATAAACGCAAGGAAACTAATAAGTCAGTATATAAGACTTAGTCTAAAATGTGTAAAATTCGCAAAAAAAACATCGCCAGGTTCGAATACATGAACTAAATTAAATTAAATGAAGGATATTTATTAGCAAAGTCAAATAGTTAAAGGTAAAATTAGAAAAGAAATTTCTATAATATACCATAAAACACTGAGGTTCGGGAACCAAAGTTTGCTTCTACAGAAATGAAATTATCTTGCTCAGGTAAATTAATTGATCAACGTGAAAAACAAATTTGCTAGCTTACAAAAAAAACGTGCAAAATTATTAACAAATATTAGATTTAAGATGCAACACATCATGTAACATACAATTATTTTAACGGTAGAGAAAATCACTAGGTATATTACTAATTAAATAACATCTCCCAAAGGATGTAGTGAAAAATAATGAATTTACTAAAATTAGTTTTAATTAAATAATTGCCTCGTCATAGGGCTACAAAATTTACGGTAGTGACATACCCGAAATATATTAATTAATCAAAGAATTACATAAAAAAACAAAAGAAACAGCGGTAATTTAATACGGAATAAATTGTGACCTCGCAGTTATCTAAGAGGTGCGTTAGTTATTAAGCCACTCGAAATTCTTGGTCAAAATCTAGGCAAAATAAAGTCTTGCAATCAGACGTAAAGACGTCGAAAATTCGGACGGAAAATATAAAGTAAAACTACAACCTTAGCTGCTCTCATCTGGTAAAATGGACGCCGGAAGAACGCTGTGGGAATCCAAAATGGCGGCGACTCCCTTTTTGGAAAATTCCACTCCAACAGGTGGGCAGGATGTTAAGAAGCAACTACTGATGCATCGATAAAGAATCACCACGCTCTTCGGTAGAATTGCGGGGCGAAACCACCAAAAATAAGGCTTCGGAGGGCTTAAATGGCCGTCAAAGGAATCCTAACGGCTTCTGAGGGCTTTTGCGCCCGACATAAGAATCCTATTAAAATTTAGAGAAGAAAGAACCAAAAGTAAAATCCCGAAAATTAACACAAAGTTCCAAACACTTACCCCAATATGTAAAAATAATGGAGATTCCACGGTAAACGACTTACAAGTCACACATAGCACGAAAATAATTCAAACTCCACCACGTGGCATTCGTAAATTTAGATAGCGGTATTGCGATAAAAATAATTTACGATAAAACACCTAATTAAGGTATCGGTACTTAAACTTATTTCATTAAAGCCGCCTAAGCGTTAGTCTAACTTTAAACATAGTGATAAATTCACCAAAAGAAAATAAGCATATCGTGCCCATGCACTTATAACAAGCTTGACTTCGAAAGTGGCCCAACCGTGACCTTTACGGTAGATACGTTACAAACCAAGAACACGCACGCTCAATGCATCGCACTGGAAAGGATTCAAACTAAGGGCGGGAGTTTTCAAATAAACATAATAAACACACAACTAATCTGACAATAAAGGGAGACGACATCGTGACTTAAACACAATTAAACGTAACCCTACACATATCTTAGACGGAAGAACATAAGCGAAATACTCAACAATTGTAAATAGAAAATATAAAGTCGGCAGCACGAGAGGGTATTTCATGCTAGACGTTGGTGTGTAACACCCATTACATGGCAACGTATTGTCCACGTTTGACAGAAATAAACAAAACAAACTTCCACACGTAGTTTCCATTTTATTAGGCGAAAGAACAGAATCTCTGCAGGTAATTAACGAAATATCAAAGCTCTAATATCAAAACGCTGCGGAAGACGGTTGGAGAAACCGATCTACCTATATGTTTCAGAATATTATTAACGTCCATAATCCCTACTGGAAATCCCAGGATGAACCACAGAAGATGCCTAATACTTAGAAAAACGAAGGAAGGCCACAAATGATCGGCAAACAATTAATAGTATGCCCACTATCCCAAGCATTTCCTTAATTAATACTTCTTACATTTTTAGTGGGACGTCTGCGAAGGAAAAGGAAAATAACAATAATAACCGGGCCTGCTCGAGATACTGTGTTCGGCAATACGCAAAAACATGTGAAACAGACGACACAACAACCTGACTGTCGTCTCGGAGCATTTCCAAGCCACAAATAAATGCATTATGTAGAGATCGGACGTAATAAATAAGTAGATATTTTAAAAAAACTTAAGCTAAGCGTAAAAAGTAACTGCAAATGCAGAAAATACGAAACTACAGGTAGGGTAGAATAAGCTAGAGCTAAGATAATTAGAATTAGTTACTCAGATATAGAGGCTTCCACAAAAATAGGGTGCAAATGCCCGATCTTACACAAAATGAATCTGTCAAATTCGCGGTACGTGAGTAAGGGCGATGAGGGCTCAAGAGTAGGTTTAGTACACACGCAGGTATACGGCAGGCAGTCTTAGTAGCCGGTGAAACAAACAATGTACAGGGTACGCTCAAAAAGTCACGAACTAATACAAAATTCCACGTATTTAGACAAAGGCACACAATCTTTCCAGAACTATAACCAAAGTAAATTTTACAGCGTAACATTACGTGAGGTACTTCGACGAAACTGGGGAAACAAAAGAGGACATGTTGTTTGCAGAGTCCTTACCCCTTGACACAACTGGTACATCCATCTTTGCTGCTGTCAAGAAGTACTTTGAAGAAAAGGAAATCCCGCTAATCAACATTCACTCCTGCGCAACAGATGGAGCACCAGCAATGGTTGGGCGATACAAGGGGTTCCTTGCTCTTCTCAAGAAGGAGCATCCATATATCATCTGCATACATTGCGTAGCGCACAGAGAGCATCTTGCAGCGAAACGGCTGACCCCCAGCCTTCATGACTCTCTCAATCTCGTGATCACGGCCGTGAACGTAATAAAAACAAATGCAAAAAGCCATCTACTATTCCGCAACCTCTGCCAGGAAAATGACGAGATCTACAATCGGCTGCTGCTTCACACCGAGGTGAGATGGCTCTCTAAGGGCAACTGCTTGGCTCGATTCTGTGAAATGTTCGATTCAGTTGTCACTTTCCTGCAAGTCAAACATGAGAAGTTGGCCGGTGAGCTGAAGAAACACAAATTCGACATTTTCTACTTGGCTACAATCGTCAGGAAACTCAACGAGTTGTCTCTCCAGATTCAAGGTAAACTGGTGACACTCATCGACTGCAAGAGCGCAGTGACCACCTTTATCGACAAGCTGTCCCTTCTCCGCAGTAATATCGTTAGGAAAGAACTTTACCAATTTAGTGAAATTAATCAAATGACAGAGACACCCACAGATGAAGATCTTCTTCGACATGGGGCTCATCTTCAGCAACTAAAAGAGGACCTTACATCGCGCTTCCAAGACCTCATCGAACTGGATGTACCTGCCTCGATCACTGACCCGTTTGGAGTCGTGCTGGAAGACGTTGACGTTAAATTGCAGGAGGAGTTGGTGGAACTTCCCAACAACGAGGATTGCAAAGTCCGAATCAAAACAGGCTTCAAGAAACTCTGGCAGAACCACAGCATGGCAGGACTATTCCCTACAATGTGGGGAATTGTTCACAAGCTTCTTCTCACGTTTCCGACTTCATATTTAGTGGAAACCAGATTTAGTGCGGCTACATTTCTGCACTCAGACAAGAGGAAAAGGCTGGACACAGAGGGGACTTGCGGCTTTATTTGTCTCTGCTTACTCCTCGCGTGAAAGAGCTGGTGAGCAAGCACCAACCTCAAGGATCGCATTAGTG
Organism: Amphimallon solstitiale; assembly: GCA_963170755.1. Lineage (NCBI taxonomy): Eukaryota > Metazoa > Arthropoda > Insecta > Coleoptera > Scarabaeidae > Amphimallon > Amphimallon solstitiale. The sequence goes on along the minus strand of OY720680.1, from coordinate 1,883,039 downwards.
AAGACTGCATGGGTTGGGCTCACAAATTTATTAATTTAATTTTGTTAAATAAAATTCAATATTTCAATAATAATTTTTGTTTGTATTAATAAATATTTTTAAATAAATTTAGAGGTAGAATTTATTACTTCTTGTTTTAATTACTGTGCCCAGATTAACTAGTCCATAATCCATAGTCGTAGTCCATGACGTGTCCCTTCGCGATTTTTTGCAGTGGGCGCTGGGATCTATACAAAATCCAGTAAGTGGGCGCTAGGCGAAAAAAGGTTGAGAACCACTGCTCTAAAGCCTTGTCGCCCTTTCGCAACAAAACAAGGCTAGCCCTTTTCCAAATTGTTGGAAAATCTGCCATCTTGGCAAGCATATTATATACCGCCAATGCGTGTTCAGGTTTCTCTTGCACAAATAGCTTGACGACCTCTGGTGGTACCAGCCCCGGTCCCGGGGCTTTTCCGACGCTAATCTTTGCACATGCCATGCCTAGCTCTTGTACGGTGAAATCATCAAAACTAGTGTTTCTGTACATGGTCCAATTTTGTTGTGCGTGCTTAGGGAAAAGACACTCAACCACTCTTCCTACTGTCTCCCTTGACATCTGCGGTCTTGGCGGATACCCAATCATATTTCTCATGACGGTTTTAAAACCATCTCCCTACGGATTGTTGTCGATGCTAGCACAGAGCAACCTCCAACTTGCCCTTTTCGTGGCCTTTACTCTATCTCTTAATCGCTTTTTGCATTCCTTATATATGTTCCATACGATGCTAGTGGTTTCCTGCGGACCTCTTTTGATGTTTCTGGTGTATATCCTTCTCTTCTGGTTACACTCTTTAAGGAGTTCTGCGATTTCTTCATTCCACCAGTATACCGACTGTCTTGTTGATGTTCTTTTCCGCTTGGGCATGCACTTGTTACATATGTCTCTTAGCGTATCTGAGAAGCCTCTAGCAGTTCGTGAACCCTCACTTTCCGATATCTCCTGTAACGCGTTTCTGAACTTTTCATTATCGAGCTTTCGTACTTGCCACCCTTCGGGCCTCCGACCTTCTCTCTTTGATCTCTATCTATCTTTCTCTATCTTGAACAGTATATAGTTGTGGTCACTAAGTGACTCTGCATCATATACCTCCCAACCAGCGACCTTCCTCGCTATGTCTAGTGTTGCTAATGTAAGATCCAATGTAGAGGACTACCCCTTGTCTTTGGAAGGTTGGCTTGTTCCCATCGTTCAGGATAACCAGGTCATGTTCCGCAGCCCAGTCAGTTAAGAGTTGACCTCTTCTGTCGGTATAGTTCATACCCCACTGTGGGGATTTTGCATTGAAGTCTCCTACAACTAGGGCCTTCTCCTTGTTTCGCCTTATTTTTGTTCCAATGTCCGAAATAATTTCCTCTAAGTCTTGGATGTCTTTATTGGGCGATGCATAGCAGCTATATAGTGTGAAGGTTTCCATTTCGATGTATGAGTAACCCTGCCCTCGCCCTTGTTTCTTTACCACTAGCTTTCTATCCATCACCTTTATAGCAGCATCTGTCCTCTCATCTACTACCCAATGATTGGGTAGTAGATATGCCTCGTTGATTGGGTGAAGCTTCCATCCTCCTCTGAGAAGCCCAGAGCGTGGGTCATCATAGCAACTTTTCCTTTCATTTTGTTTTGTTTTTGGAGGCCTTCTTTGCCTCCTAAAGTATTAATGACCCTCTTAATGGTCTTGTTCCTATGCTCCAGGAGTTTGTTACAGGAAAGTACGATTTCCGTGTCAGCCGAAGTGTCTGCAACAAAACCAGGTTTCCTCTCAATTTTTGGGAACATTTCGTTCACCCATTCGGCCTCAGCAATGCTTTGAAAGGCTTCAAAACTTTGCTTTTGCAGGAGTTCGTTTCTCCTTTCTACGCAGGTCCTATTTTTGTTGCATACCTCGCAGTCAATTGGTCCAATTCTCGTACTCTGTCCTTGTGCCTTTTTGTTCATGAGCTCAGTAAGTCTCTGGTCCTCCACTCTTAAGGTTTGGTTTTCTTGGTTTATCTGATCGCACCACTCATTAAGTTTGGAGGTCTGTAGTTGTTCTGAGTGGAGTAGTAGTTTACTAGCTATGTCCCTCAGCTACTGTTTTGGTTTGTACATGCTTGATAAGATCTGATCTATTTCCTTAGCCTGCTCGTTAATTATCAAATTATATTTGAATGTTATTTTATTCAACCGTTAGCAACTATGAATTTTTCTGTATATATTATTGTAATTATTTTTAAGTGGTTCATTTGATAATTCCTTAATAGTTTATTGTACTTATGCCGAAAAATATCAGCGGTCTACATCACGATTATTTTTCGCGCGATCTTTTTGGTTACAAGTCTCGTGCGCAAATTCAATGCATTAAAACTAGTTTTTGTTTGTATACAATTGATATAAGAGGCCGTCCACCAGCACGGCTAAGGCAGAGAACTCCCATCCTCGTTTCAGGTGATATATTATGAAACATTCTACCTGGTTAGCTTCACCTCAGACCTATTTGTCGTGAGAGGACTAAAGGCTTGCGCGCACTAGACCAGGCCAGCCGGCAACGGACCGCACAGCAACGGAACGGGAATTTATTTTTCCATGGTACATAAACGAAGCAGCGCACACTACACGGCAACGGAAGGAAACGTTGCGGCCGGTCGTCGGCGGAAATCTCCGGCGAGAATACTTTCGCCAGTGGTTCGTTGCGTTGCGTCGTGAGGTGAAGTAGTGCGCGCTGTTTTTTGACCACAAAAGAGAATGGACGAAGAAAAATTAATAATTCTTGTTAGCGGCTACAAGGAATTGTTTGATTTTTCTGCGTTCTGCTGGTGGAATGGAGCATCTGAACGTTGTATTTTGTTTTGTCAGATCAGGTTTTATAATACTCAAAAGTTCTTGAAATTTTTCGTAACTCACTCGGAAATACTGAAAAAGTTTTTCTTCGTGTTCTACTAATTGAGGAAATAAAGTGGCAATTTCACTTTCGATTTTCCTCTTTTTACAGATTTCGTGTACCCATTTTCGTTTTCTTTTTTGTTTAACTACTGTATTTTGTTTTTCCTCTTCCTCACTCAGTAAACTTATAATTATAATCTTTGGATCCATCGTACCTAACAGAGCTGGGCAATTACTTTCGAATAATAATTAATTACAATTACAAAATAATTTTTTTTAAAAGGAATTAATTACAATTACAAAGTACAAGAGATTAAGAAAGGAATTTTTCCTCTAATTACAATTACAAACAAAATGTAATTGACAATTACTTTTCTAATTACAATTACAATTACATTTGTTTATAAAATCCGAGGAAAAACGTTTTTTTCAGTTATTAGTCTTTTGTTGTATATAATATACAAATCGGAACTTAAAATAGGAAATGGGAAAGAAATCAACTATATTCCAACCCACATGTATAAAAAACAACGTAATTTATTATATAAAAAACAAAACAAGTAAAGCAACTATTCAAGTATAACGTAAAATATGTGATTAAAATAATTAGTAACAAAAAATTACACCATAAAACTAGGAATGAAAATAAGGTAATTAGGGTACATTACTTACCCTGGGGTGACAAATGTGGGGTAGTATAAGGAATCATATGTATTTCCTCAAAATTATTGCTACTAAAACCATTACAAAACCATTACATTTTGTAGTGTATTTGTGTATGCAGTGCTTTTTTTAAAGGCTGGTTTTACATAATAATATTTTAACCCCATTTTATACTTTTTCTTCAATTATTTAAAATATCTTACTGTTGAGCTCTAAAATAATATTATTCTTATTGAAAAACCCAAAAAAAAATGACTTGAAATTGAAATTTTCCGTAAAAATCAATGGCTAGTTTTTTAATAAAGCGCTGCAAAGGTAACATATACCTTAAATAAACTTATTTTCACCTTCGGAAAGTATTGAAATAAGTACCTTTTATAGTTACATTCAATATAAAGTACTCAAACATTTGGTTATTGTTGGTTGGATGATTTAAAATGATCATTTAACTGTATATTTTGTTGGTTTTCATTACAACTAACTTTTCAAAATTTGTGTCTGAAATGGCATGTCTTTTGGCTGCGTGAATCATAGTTGCGAATGAAAATAATCGTTCGACGGGTGCTGAAGATGGTAGTGCAGTATTGTGTTTAAAAAACACTTGCTTAATGAGAGGGTAACTTTCTACCATGGGAAAGTTTTGTCTTATATCATCCAGATACTGTAAAATTTCAAGATGAATTTTATTTTTATTTTCATTGTCAGCTGATTGTGTGATTCCTTCAGTTCCTTCATTAAAATCAAATAAGCTACTATTATTAACTTCCTTCTTATAATTATCGGTACCAATATCTGTAACATTCATTAATTCGGACTGTTCGATAGAAAATAATTCTCACTCCGAAATAAGCAGTTGTTTAATATCATGTTTAGATAACACAAAAGTTGACTGGACTAACGGCAACCAACGAAGTTTAAACTCAGGATGTGTAATTGCTCCTAAAAGTGCATAGGTATTCTCTAAAGTTATAAGTTGTTTAAATCTATTATCTAAACCTTTAATGGCACTTTGAAGTATTATATCTCCGCCACTTTTAAACTTCTTTTTACTTAATTTATTTAGCTTATTTTTAAGTGACACTACACTTGGAAGAAGAACGCCATAAAAAGCTTTGTTTTCACCTTTTAAATTATTTACGATCTCTGCTAAAAGTGCAGTGACTTCACAATATTCTTGCAGAGTAAGGAACTCGTATTCAGAAAAGCACGGTATTTTTAATTTTAAAAAGATGGAAAGTTTTTTTTTCACGTCCAGTATTTGTTTGACACTGTCATACATTAAATTCCACCTAGTTATTCCAGGGGAGCTAAGGGTATGTTCTTAATATGAGTTAATTGGAAAAGTAATTTGTAATTGACTTTTAAAAAACTAAAAGTATTTAAATACAAATTATAAATACTTCACGATTTGTCAAACAATTACAATTACAAATTACTTGAAAAGGCAAAGGAATTAATTACTAATTACAATTACTGATTTATAAAGTAATTGCCCAGCTCTGGTACCTAAGCGACAAGCGGCCGGTGACTTGCAAAAATTATTTACCGGCTAGTGCGCGTACCCTAAAAAAAATGCCGGCCGCCGTCGCGCGTTCCTTTCCGGGCTGTTGCCGACTCGTGCGCGCAAGCCTTAAGAATCCGTCCGCGTAACCTACTTCAGGTACTTTATCGTGAACGGATTAAGAAATCCACCTACTTGGCCTTATCTCAGACCTATTTGTCGTGAGAAGGCTAAGAAATCCGCTCCAGAAAACCCTCGTCAGGTAATTTATCATCAAGAGAGTCTCCGATTGTTAAAATCCGCCTACCATAATATAATAATAATAAACTTGTATTTTATATTTTATTCTAGGATCGGGAAATGACCGTTAACCACCGCGAGACATTAAATATTTAAATTCACGGTGCGAGATGCAAATTGCGTATCTATATTTTAAAAGACTTCCTTTGACATAGATGTTTTAAGTAACAATTCCGTAGTCATTATCTTAAACTCCCGGAAGTTCATTTACCTTGATACCACGAAACCGCAAAGGCTAGTAATGAACCCACCACAAGATAGATAAATCATGGTTTTGTAACGTATGTAGAACAAGTAATATTGCAACAGTAGTAGAAGCTCATCACACAGGGTCTAGTTATATAGAAAGGCCTATGTACATACACAAACTACTTGTTACCTAAACAATCCTTCACTGAATTAGGTTAAACTAATATAGTTAATATAAAAGAGTAATCTTAGGAACATTAGGCATTATGTATGATTCAGTATGCATGATGCAGTAGTCAGTATGCATTGTGAAGTATTGAGTAGTCGGTATCAAGTAATTAAGTATGTATATAGTGTATAGTGTATAGCTATAATTAATATAATATGTAGTTGACCACTACGAATTAAAGCACATCACAACATCCCTCTAACAAGGGACGGCTGTTATATGGCAACCCTGCCACGCGTACAAGGATGTTACATGGCGATCCTGCTACTCGAACATTGGACCTTCTGGCAGTAAGATGTCACATGGCAGTAAGATGCCATATGGAGATCCAAGCCAGAGAATTTTTGGACTTCTAGCAGTTAGCAGCATAAAGGAAACTGAACACATCTACAGGTGTACGTACTCTACGTCGCAATCCGGCTCACCCAGGGAGAAGGATTCATCGATCATATAAATAAAAAATGGGTTCCTCAACACTACCAGTATGGCTAAACAATAGTAAACAACCACAGTCGTAATACAGCGTACTGTAGGAATCATCACTGGCAAGGCAGCTATACAAGTGATTTGCAACATTATCAAGATAGATATTAGAAGAGAGGAAATAACAATATGTAGTAAATAAAGGTTAGTGTACTGCAAAAAATATATAAATGGATACAAATCCATTGTGAAGCTAATAGTTATAAATGTTAAAATACGGGAAAAATCTCTAAAATGTAGAAGTAGTATCAGTAGTATGTAGGTTTCTTATCATTTTTTTTCGTTATTTGATTTATAAGTACATATTAAAGTCAAGTTCATTAAAAGCAAACGTATATTAAATTCAATGTCAATACGTCAAGTACCTAAACAAGAGTATGCATTATAGTGAAAAGCATACTAAGCGAAACTCGAATAATCTGTCAAGGCAGAGCCAACAGTCAATGAGTAACTCGTCATAGTAAATATAGAAAAAGAATTTACAAACAAAGACAAAATTGTTTTTAAATATTGCGATGATATAATACAAAACACACAGAGAAAACTGTATAATACAGGCTATTTGAAATATAATAGTAGGTATTAAATTTTGTATTATGTATAGTGACAGGAAAAAATTTTTATACACAGTATTAGACAAATTTAACATGAATCTGTTAATACAGATTATTATGACGTATAATACTATTAATTATTCGTCTTCTATTACCGCGTATAAAAAAAGTTATTTACAGTTAATAAATTTGGTGTTTACCGGTATTAGCAGAGGTAGTATTGTGTATTAAATTTCTATACTACTTGGTAGTATGTTGTATAATACGGAATATTATATCATTGTTGCTATATGTATTATCTCTTGCTAATATAAGGAATAATACATCTCTAATAGGGGATATTATATAAGTTAAATTATGTATTATCATGGGTGTTACTAAGTTGTATATTTGAATATTACTTGGTATTATCTCAGATAATACTGTATATTATACCGCGAGATCAAAAATTATATTATTAATATTAATGACAGTATGACACTTAATGATATAACTTAAAACAGACTTTTTACATTCCATGGCAAGCCTTTATTAATACACTTTTTGATCTCGCGGTATTAATCTGAATTAATACTGATATGCTTATTATTTGTGATGATATGTAACTCAGTACACCCACATCTTGTATAGTATTATCTCCTGCACTATCTTGTAATCTTGTACCAACATTGGTATGGTATTTTAGTGTGATTTGATACTATCTTTGGTAATGCTGTACTTCAAACTACAGATTATCAGTAAGTACCGCTTAATATACAATAGCTGGAAAATACAATACCAAGTTATTATCCAAGAAAAGATAGCATAGGAAATGTAAGCCAATCGAGTTTCATGTTTTTTCGAATAATACCTAAACGTGGTGCAAATGAAGTATCGTCTCAGGTAAGGCCTCGTAACCTCGTGATATAAAAATACATACATCAAATGAGTTGCTGTAGACATATTATCTATCTAGCAGGATACTACAGTCATACCTTACTTATTACAGGAAGTGGAACCACCGAGTATATCTTAAAAACAAGCTAAAATATATAAAAAGAAACATATTGCTGTGACTCTTGCAAATTGAGGTTTTTATAAAAATAATTTAAACCGTTCAATCAGTAAGTAAGTAAGAACCAAGCATACATCTTAGTGCTAGACCTTATGCTAGACCAAGATTCAATAAATTTTCTGCAAAATAGTAGGTTAGGCAATTTTACATTTAACTAGCTCAGTTTAAAATGACTAACGAAAATTTTCTCTCAGGGGCAGAAAATATAAGTACACTCTCTAATCAAATTGAATGCTCTTCAGTTATTACCAGGTCAGGTAAAGAAAATAAAATGCAAAATAAACCTTATAATATAGTTTATTAAGGATATTAAAGAAAATTTTAAAGTTATACAAGTATATTTACAAAAATAAATGTCTTAAATATTACAGAAATCATGCATGTCATGATTAAATAGTCAAATCAATAAACAAATCATAATTAATACAAAGAATAATATCAAATACAAATATTATTTTAAAATTTCTATGATTTTCTTTATTCATCAGTGATACATGTAAACAATCAACGTCTCAAACAAAATTTTATTTTATGTTGTGAATTGTATTGGAATATAAAATAAAAAAAATTATGTGACTTATCATTTACAAGAATATAAACATTAAGGAAATGGCTCTGTCCTAATTAGTTCTGCCGGACGCCTTTGCTCGCTCCCAAGACAGTACCATCAGAAAACAAATCTACACCGATAGGTACCCCAAAGTTCCATCCTACGAGTATGCTTTTCAACTCGTTGGACACAACCCTAACATACACCACTATGTGCTCACCCCTTAAGGTATATATATATATTTAAGTTTAATTCAAAAATGTCTTTGTGCATTCAACCAATTAACTCAGCCCTGATTAGTTCTGCCTGGCGCCTTTGCTCGCTCCCAAGATAGTACCACCAAGACCAATTCGTGCTTTAAGGATTCACCAAGACGCCATGCTATGAATAAAACATCTACTTAATTCATTGCACACATCCTTGATCTATTACCCAACACGTCAATATCAAATACACAAACACAATAAAATATAATCAATATGAAGAGAGTATATACAAAATAAAAAAAATAAATTTTTTTACCTCGTTCTAGGGTTCTAGTATAAAACACCACATAAGAAATTTGTACAACACTATATACACACTTATAATGAACATTAATAAATCACCTTAATTCTTCATATAATATTTCAAACTCATCCATTTCAAAATAAATTTTTCTCACAGTCTAAATATCCTACATGTACACAAAACAAAGAATTATTAAACTATAACCCTTCTAATCTTGTAAATAAATAATAAAGAAAATTTTATTAAAAACGCAGAGTGTTTATATTTAATTCAAAAAAATTATTATTAGGCTATTTAATTTGATCGTTACAGACACTAAAATGCTGTACCATAACACACGGTGTAATAACCCTGCATATAAAAATAAAACACTCTAAAAAAAATAATAAAAAGAAATTCAAAGTTCTAATTAAATAAAACTGTTCCAAATACAAATAATTATTTCCGAAAAATAATTACAAGTCCCAATGTAAACAAATCTCCTGAATTAAAATGATATCTAATTCATAAAAATATTCCCACTTCAGTTGAAAAATTTTATAAGTACAATAAAATTATTAAGAAAATATTATAAGTTCCGATTCATGAATAAATCTTGTTACGTCGTAAATTTACTTTGTTTATAGTTCTCGAAAGATTGGGTGCCTTTGTCTAAATACGTGGAATTTTGTATAAAGATCGTGACTTTTTGAGCGTACCCTGTATATTGTCTATTGCACCGGTTACTAAGACTGCCTGCCGTATGCTTCCGTGGGTATTAAACCTACTATTGAGCCCTCACCGCTCTAAACCATGTACCGCGAATATGACAGATATATTTTGTGTAAGATCGGGCATTTACACCCTGTTTTTGTGTAAGCCTCTATGTCTGAGTAACTAACTCTAATTATCTTAGTTCTAGCTTATTCTAACCTACCTGTAGTTTCGTATTTTCCGCAGTTGCAATTACTTTTACGCCTTGCGTAAGTTTTCTTAAAAGAATATCTACTTATTCATCACGTCCGATCCCTACCTAATGCATTTATTGTGGTTTGTAAACGCTTTGAGACGATAGTCAAGTTTTTGTGTTAACTGTTTCACATGTTTTGCGTATTGCCAAACACAGTATCTCGAGCAGGCCGTTTAGTATTGTTTTCTTCTTTTTCTTCGCAGTCGTCTCTCTAAAGAAAAAAAGGTAAGGAGTATTAATTAAAGAAATGCTTGGAATGTAGGGCATACTATTAATTGTTGCCGATCACTTGTTGCTCTATCTGCGATATACTAGAATTAGGAACTTCTGTTTATTCGTCCCCAGAACCATCGTAGGGGTTAGGATCGTAATTTCTCTGTAACATAAGTTTAAGATCGGTCTCTCTACCGTCTTTTTGCAGCGTTTTGATATTAAGCTTTGGTATTTCGTTATTTACCTGCAGAAATTCTGTCCTTTCGCCTAATAAAATAGAAACTACGTGTGGAAGATTGTTTGTTTATTTCTGTCAAACCTATCGGCTATGTAGTACAGATCTGTTATACACGGGATTGCCAACGTTTAGCATAAAATTTTCCCTCGTGCTGCCGTCGTTATAATTTTCTTCGTACTATTGTCGGGTTTTCCGCTTATTCTCGTTTCGCTTAAGTCATGTTCTTGTTTGCGATTAATTAAGAGTCGCAGTGTTAACCCCCTTTTCGGTCAAACTCAAACTGGTGTTTGTAATTTTATGTGAATGCTTTCGATGTCCATCTTGAGGTATTTTCGTGTCTCTATGTTTTGGACAGGGCTGCGTGTAGCGATTGCGCGGGTGTGAACGAGGAGATTTTTCGCGGTTTTCGACGACACTTGTTGGTCACATCTTGCGAAAAGAACAGTGTGTGCAAATTGCTTCTCTTCCTTTAGTACTTATGTACAGTATCCATGTGGTGATTTTTCGCGTTTGCGGCTTAATTTGGAGGAAGCAGTAATTATCGCTACCTTAATTTTGGGTTTTGACGTGAATTTTTATCGTCGTAACGTTATCTAAAAAAAATTCACGTATGGCCATGTGCTGGTCTCTTTTGATGTAAATTTTGCACCCTGAGGTGACTTGAAGTCGTTTACCGTGGGATCTCCATTATCACTTCATAATTGGGGTAAGTTCTCAAAACTCTGTGTTAAATTTTCGGGATTTTATCTTTGGTTTTTTTTTCTCTCTAAATTTTAATAGGATTCTTATGTCGGGCGCTAAAGCCCTCAGAAGCTGTTAGGATTCCTTTGACGGCCCTTTAAGCCCTCCGAAGTCTTATTTTTGGGGATATCGCCCACATCAGTGTTTTTTTTCAACATCCAGCCCACCTGTTAAGTGGAATTTTACCAACAAGGGGGTCGCCGCCATTTTGGTTTTCCGCAGCGTCTTTCCGGCAACCATCTTGCCAGCTAAGGTTGTAATTTTACCTTTTATATATTTTACGTCCAATTTCCGACGTCTTTACGTCTGTGAGCAAGACTTCAGTTTGCCTAGTTTTGACCAAGAATTTTGAGTGGTTTATTAACTATCGCACCTCTTAGTCAACTGCGAGGTCACAATTTAATCCTTATTAAATTACCGTTGTTATTTTATTAATTATGTAATAATCAGATTGACCAGAATTTTGGTTTTGTCACTACCGTATTTCTGTAGCCCTATGTTGAGGCAAATATTTAATTAAAACTAATTCAAGTAAATTCTTAAAATTATCACTTTATCTTTTGGGTAGATTTTATTTAATTAGTAATATACCTAGTGTTTTCTCTTCCGATACAATAATTGTGTGTTATATGATGTGTTGCATTTAAAAATCTAAAATTTGCTAATAGTTTTGCACGTTTTTTTTCTTGCTGTAAGATTGTAAATTCTTGCCTTCGTTGATCAATTAATTTACCTGAGCTAGATATATTCATTTTTTTTTTTTTGTAGAAGCAACCTTTGGTTCTCGGAGCTCAGGGTTTTATTGTATTTTATGAAATTTCTTTTCTAATGTTACCTTTAACTATTGACTGTGCCAATAAATAACCTTCAATTAATTTAATTTAGTTCATGTAAGCAAACCTGACGTTTTTTTTTAATTTAGCGAATTTTTCTCAATTTTGACTAAGTCTCTCTACTGACGTATTAATTTTCATGCGCTTATTAATTTATATATATATAATTACCGCTTTGTATTGACATTGCCGTTGTGGCGTGTCCTTGGAAACTCTTGTACACCTAATGTGAGGTGAAGGAAACGTTTCTGCAACCGACCAACTTCTGCTGAAGCGCAGAGAATTTGTTAAATCTTTAAGACTTGTTTTTTTTTCTTTCAAATTTTGTAATTGTCACCTAACGCTTTGTTTTTCATTTATCAATTGGCTAGCTTCATTTATTTTGTTTAAATTAACTTTACATTCAACGCTTGTGTTTTGTAATACCTAATTTCACCATTTTAATTATATTTAAAACACATAATCATTCAACACATCAACTTAATTAAATTTTGTTACGTTTCGAACTACCTGTTCTTTTATTTCTTTTACCTTTGCATATATCATATTTTATTGTGACAAGCACGTACTTAAGATTAAGTGCTACGAATATACAGGGAGTTCAATAGGCAACCCGCTGGAGGGACACAGCCAGTGGTAGTTCGTAGGAGGCGCAGGTAGGTTATCTGTAGATAGCATAGTGTCCTGGTGCCCGGACAATCGTCGCTAGCGTCGTTGCCGACCGACGCTCTACTATTAGATGTTCTTGTTTTCCTGAACCGTCACGCCGTCTGCGACAGAGTTAGCTCGGCCCTGCGTTATCCTGTTTGACAACCCCTATTGCGACTCTCCGTTTCATTTCCGAATTCAGCCCGTTATCTTAATGCGACGAAGATCCGGTAGCAAAAATTTGGCGCCCAACGTTTCGGCCGATTTTTGACCATCTTCCGGAATTTTTTCTGAAATTTTCAAATTTATCGCCTTGCCCTTGGTGGACCACGTTTCGGAAAAATTTTGACCATCTTCCGGAACATTTTCTTGAATTTTGCAAATTATCTCCCTGTCTTTAACAACCAACGTTTCGATAATTTTTTTTCTGGGCCTTTCTTTCGGTAATAAGGAGAAAAATTTGGTGCCCTAGCGTCTGGACCTTTCTTTTGGTGATAGGGAAAAAATTTGGCACCAACGTTTCGACCAACTTTCCGCCATCTTCAATTTTCTTTATTATTACTTTTGTGTGTCAACCAAGTTTCGGCCAATTTTCCGCCATCTTCAAAATTTCTTTTCCTGCCCCTTAACATTCAGACAAGTTTTCTTCCCCTCCGTACGAATTGACACACCAACGTTTCTGCCCTCTTTTCTCCACCTTCCGGAGCCAAAGTTTCTCCTTCGCTACCCAATGCTCCAACGAAGTTTTCGCTACCTTCTTAACAATTAGATGCCTTCGTTGTGGGCCTAACGTACAACATTTCGCACCTACGTTTCGGTTAAGTTTTCGCCGCCCTCAAATTTTCTTTTCCTCATGTGTGTCATCCATTGACTCATAAGTGACACCGAACGTTTCGACCTAGCTTCCACCATCTTCAGGGAAATTTCTCATCTTTTCCAATTTTCCTTGGTTTTGGTTGCCTTGACGTGACAACGTGTCGTTGCCTAACGTTTCGGACAAGTTTTCTCCATCTTCCGGAATATTTTCCTTACCTTTAAGTATTTCAGCCACTAACATTTCGTCGTACCGCACAGTGGTGCTATACTTTGGAGAAACTACTTGTTTTGTATCAACGTTTCGGTCCTGACCATCTTCAGGAATAAATTTTGGATTTTCTCGACTTAAGCCCGTTTCTCGTTTTAAGTGGGCAAGTGGACGTTAAGTTTCCTTACCGCTCAGTTTTGTTGTGCTTCCGTCTACTCCCTCACCTAATCTAACTTCGACTGTTTATATTTCTTTTTCTTCCCCTTTTTTTTTGGGAAAAGTTATCACCTCACGTTACAATTTTATCTTAGGTTCTGAACTACCTTGTCTTCCAGAATATATTTGTGTGTCTTAGGACTCGAGTCTTTGCTTGCTGATTCCGGTGCCGCCATTTCTTTTTATATTTCTTTCTTTTCGACTTTCTGCTGAATTAACTACCGCCATGTCTCCTAAATTTGAGATCAATCGTCTTTTGAAGGAAGACCTTGAGTACTTACTGACTGTTCTGGGTGCTGAGGTGCCATCTACTTTGGATGAAATGCGACGAATGTATCGACGTCTGCTAGGGTATGCTAGGTCTTATCCGTCGGATACTAAGCTTACGTATCCATTCACATATGCGGAAGACGCCGCGGCCATTAAGGATAAGCTTACGGTTATCGAAGGGCTCATCGATCAGTTCATAGGGAATCGTGAGTCTTCCGAGTTTAAAAAAATTTCTACTGCCCTTGCTTTCGTAATGAGTCGCATTCAGAACTCCGTCCCACATTCGCCAGAGGAGGTGAAAGAATACCATGCGTTTAGGAGTCGCGTTGCTAAACTAGAAGATTGCATCCGCGATAAGGCTCGCACCCTTGAACGTGCCTCAACATTCAGTTTATTACAGTCACCCACTGCCGGTAACCCTGGTCCTCAAGGGAGTGAAGAGGAGTTTAGTGATGAGGATGACCCTATCCGACTCCCGGTTAACGCTTTTACTGGTCCCGTTCACTCGACTTTCGCTAGTTCTTCTCCTAAACCCGTTCCCGTTGCCTCTTGGAATATTACATTTTCAGGGCAGAAGAACTTCTCAGTTAGTGCCTTCCTGGAGCGTGTAGCTGAGCTTAAAATCGCTCGTAATTCCTCGGACCAGTTGTTGTTCAATTCCGCAATAGACTTATTTAAGGAACGTGCTTTGGTGTGGTATCGGGCAAATCGTCATCTTTACTCTAATTGGTCAGAGTTAGCTGCCGGTCTACGGGAAGAGTTTCAAGCCGTAGATTATGACGACCGTCTTATGGACGAAATTAAGCAACGGACTCAAGGTCCTAATGAACCTATTGGACTATACGTGTCGGTCATGAAAAATCTTTTTTCCCGTCTTTCTGATTCAGTTCCCGAAAAAACTCAATTACGAATTTTGCAACGTAATATTCTGCCTTTCTATCAAACGCAGTTGGGGTTAACTGAAGTCAATTCTATCGCGGAACTCCTTAAATATGGGAAAGTTCTCGAAGCCCGCAAGGCCTCTGCTGAAGCTTATGTACCGCCTCCCTTGCGTGCCAAAACACTCGAGCCGGATTTGGCTTATGTCAATGCCGAACCAGCCCCGAGTTATTCTCGAAGTCGTGAGACACCCGTTACTCCCGTCTCTAATCGCCCTCGTGTCCGTGTGGCACCCGTTTCAGCAAACCCTGTCACATGTTGGAATTGTCGTCAGACAGGACATCGTTACTCCCAATGCGCTTTACCTCGTAAACGCTTTTGTTATCGTTGTGGTCGTCCAGAGACCATTGTACCTTCTTGTCCGCAGTGTTCGGGAAACGCCCGACGTGCGCACTAAGTGGCCGTCCCGTGCGTACAGTATACACAGCGGCCTATCGACAAATTAGAGCCCGGTTGGATTTTATTCTCGCACAAGCCATAGGGGATGAACGCCCCTATCTTAAAGTTCAAATTTTTGGTAAAGAGTTTCTCGGTCTTTTGGACACAGGTTCATCACGCACTATTTTAGGTGAAGCAGGTTGGTCCGTTTTAAAGGGTTTTGTTCCGCTTAAATCCTCTATGTCCTTTTGCACTGTTGCCAACGGGTCACGATGCCGAATATCAGGTGAAGTTGCCTTGCCTATTAATGTTAGGAATCGTTCTAAGGTCTTTGACGTTTTGGTGGTACCTGAACTACCGCATCAACTTATCTTGGGCGCAGACTTCTGGCGAGATATGGGTATCGTCATAAACATGCGCAGTGGCGATTGGGTATTTTCAGACGCACCCAACGTGTCTTCTGTCGATGTCGAACCACAGGTGTTGTCTGATGAGCGTCAACGTCAGCTCGAGGCTATCATAAATCAAAATTTTCCTAACGTCGATAAGGAGGTGTTAGGTTGTGCCAAAGGTGTAGAGCACACTATTATCACTAGTAGCCCTCCGATTAAGCAACGCTACTATCCGATATCTCCGGCGGTGCAGAAAGTAGTCGACGCCGAATTAGAGAAGATGTTGGCTCTCGGTGTCGTTGAGAGGTCTCAGAGTGGTTGGTCTTCACCCATTCTTCTCGTGCCTAAGAAGGATAAGACTTTTCGATTTTGTGTCGATTATCGGAAGCTCAATCAGGTCACTGATAGAGATGCCTATCCCCTTCCCTATGTTTCGAATACCTTAGATAAATTACGAGACGCCAAATATCTTACGTCTCTCGATATAAAAAGTGCGTATTGGCAGATTCCTGTTGCCGAGTCTTCCCGTCAGTATACCGCCTTCACCGTGCCGAATCGAGGCTTGTTCCAATTTTGTCGTCTTCCGTATGGTCTCCACAACGCACCTGCCTCCTGGCAGCGTTTTATTGATAGAGTTTTAGGTCCTGAATTAGAACCTTACGTTTTCGTATATCTGGATGATATCATAATTGTCACTCCTACCTTTGAAAAACACTTGACTATCTTAGAGCAAGTTTTATCCCGCCTGCGTGACGCTGGCTTAACGCTCAATAGAGACAAATGTCAGTTTTGTCGCGACGAATTGAAGTACCTGGGTTATGTGGTTAATCGTCGTGGGTTGATGGTCGACCCTGACAAAGTCAAGGCTATCATCGGAATTGCCACACCCAAAAATGTTTCTGAAGTCAGACGCTTAGTAGGTATGGCTTCATGGTATCGACGTTTCGTCCCTAATTTCTCTACTGTTATCTCTCCGCTTACTGATTTGTTACGGAAAAATCGTCCCTTCGTTTGGACGTTAGCTTGCGAAGAAGCCTGGACATCTTTGCGTGAACGCTTGGTTTCCTCCCCGATTTTGACATGTCCCGATTTCCAATATGAATTCATCATTCAAACTGATGCTAGCGACTATGGTCTTGGAGCCGTATTGACTCAAGACATAGACGGACAGGAGAAAGTAATCAGTTATCTAAGCCGTTCTTTAACACCTGCCGAACGTAAATTCTCTACGGTTGAGAAAGAATGCCTTGCCGTCCTTTGGGCTATAGAAAAGCTTCGCCCATATATCGAATGCTCTCACTTTACGGTGATAACGGATCATTATTCCCTCTGCTGGCTGAACTCTCTTAATTCTCCGTCGGGTAGATTGGCTCGATGGGCCGTACGTCTTCAGCAGTACGACTTCACTATCATCCACCGTAAAGGAAAATTCAATGTCGTTCCGGACACTCTCTCCCGTTCAGTCCCCAAATTGGATATCGTTCAAGTCAATCCTAAAAGCCAAGACAAATGTTACGTTCGTATCTTAGAACAAATTAAGAGACATCCCGAGAAGTACCCTCAATTTCAACTTATCGGTGGGATACTTCGACGCTACGTACCGCCTAATAGTACTTTTCCCTCTGAGGATTCCGATTCATGGAAAATCTATGTTCCTAAGGAACAACGACAAGAGGTCTTGTTAGAATGTCATAACGAGCCCACAAGTGGTCATCTGGGCATTGCGAAGACTCTCGCTCGCATATTGCAACACTACTATTGGCCCAAGATGTTAGGTGATGTGATTCGTCATATCAAAGCCTGTCCTAACTGCAATAAGGCGAAACCTCTTCAAAGAGCTCCTGTTGGTCGTATGGGTGGACATTCTAAAGTTACTAAACCATGGGAAGTACTCAGTGTCGACATTGTTGGTCCTCTTCCGAGGTCCAAGCGCGGTTTTAATTACATTTTAGTGGTCTCTGATATCTTCAGTAAGTTTGTTCTGACTTTCCCGTTACGTAGAGCTTCCTCCAAGTCTGTTATCCGACATCTTGAAGAAGATGTGTTTCTGATTTTTGGCGTACCTCGTTCCGTAATTTCCGATAATGGCGTGCAGTTTCGTTCTAACGACTACCGTTCTAAGTTAAAAGAATATAAAGTACGTCCATGCTATACTGCGAATTACCATCCTCAAGCGAATCCCGTGGAACGTGTGAATAGGGTTATCAAAACCATGTTGATCTCGTATGTCTCGGACAATCATCGCGAGTGGGACGTCTATCTTCCCAAAGTCACTTGCGCCCTGCGCACTGCTAGACACGAAGTCACCGGACATACGCCCTATTTCATTAACTTCGGTCGTGAGATGAATCTCACTGGAGAAAGAATTTCCGATGCTCCTATCTCTGACGGAACTCCACTTGTCGAGGTCCGCGATCCGGAAAAACTAATAGAGCGTTCCGAAGGATTTTCTAAACTTTATCGTGACATCAAATCCCGCTTGCAGAAAGCATACGAGCGTGCTAAAGCGCGCTACGATACTCGTCATAGACGAGATGAATTCTTGGTAAACCAGTTGGTCTGGCGTAAAAATTTCGTCCTATCAGATGCCGCCAAGTTCTATACCGCCAAATTGGCTGACAAATATGTCGGGCCCTTTCAAATTAGTAAACGTATCTCCACTGACATTTACGAACTCAAAACTTGTGAAGGTAAATTGCTGCCCGGGGCGTGGCATGCAAATTTGCTGAAGCCACAACCGAGTGATGATTAAGATCTATCTTCTCACGTGTCCAACTGCCTGAAATTATCGCTATCACGATTTTGTTTTTTTGTTTTGTTTGTTATTTGTACCTACCGTTACCTTCACGGCCTGTAGTGAGGGCTGAAAGAATTCTCCTACCGTGATCCTGCGTGAAGTAAAAGGCTTCTAAAGGGACTCGGACCTCTATTGTTCCCTATCACCCCGGAACAATCACTTTCCTTCCCTCTCGGACCCTCTCCCTCTCGTGTGTCGGATCTTCCGGGTCGGATCTCCCGGGTCTGCCATTTGTTCCTCCCCCTGCTTGCGGTTGTCTCCTCGCGCGGCTACGTGTACGTCCTCTTCCACGCGGTTGCTGATCCATCTGGGAAAAGTTATCTCATAACCCGCAATTACTAACTAAATAGCTTTGATAGATCAAGAAGCTATCGCCTCAGGACAAACATTTTTTTTTTTTCCCTTTTTAACGACCTTTCGTTAGTGTGATTACCGGCCCCATTGCACAGCTTGTATCTGTGATTCCGTCTATGCATTTATCTTCCCGTGCCTTTATCGCTTCCGTATGTTTCGGATCTCCCGTGTCTCTGCATATATGGAGTGGCAGCCTTGCTAGGGGAGTCCACGCTATATTTCGTTTACCCTATCTGACATGACTACCTTTTAAGCTAACTAGTGTTGCTTAACTACCGGATTTGACGTTCTTATTTGAGGAGGTATAAAGAGTGATGGTCCCTTTTGTGTGATAATCCTCAGCCTTCCCAGGTCGTGTCCTGGCGACCTTTTTGTTTTCTTACGTTCAAAATGTTACTTCCAGGAATCGGATATGACTTCAGCCTTTATGGTTTATCGTTGCCTTCAGCATTTTAGTCGGGGCAACGCCGGTCCAGACTTTAAACTTTTGCTCTCTAATATCTATTTTTGTTTGGCGATCTTCTCTCGTTTTGTTGTCATCGGATGTTTGGTTGTCGTAACGGCATATCTGTACCTCTGGGCAGTTGCACCATTCTGAGCTTTACCTTACCTTTAGTTACCTCTTCCTTATTCCGCTTTGTATCCCGTATCTGTAGTAATAAACCCGTTTTTAGTTGTCCTTTTATTTTGTTTGTTACGAGATACCGAGGGCCTTACCCAAGGGTCTCTCTTACCGTCGCGTGTCTGCAGAGTGTCGTCTCGGGGGTTGCCTTTCCCGCATCTTGGCCTATTGGTAGTGCCCACTCCACATTCCTGTGCCTTCGACCGTCGTAAGGATCACCGCCGGCCGGGCACACCGTAATCTAACCCGTCTATACCCTTCTCCCCCGTGATGCTACCAATGGTGCTGGGCTGTCGGTTGGACAGGTCTCGGGGCGCGTCTGTGCAGAATCTCGACACCCTTGTTTTTTTATTTTTCGTTACTTTCCCGTACCGGCCGAATGCCGAAGGGCCACGTGGTGGTTATGGCCAAGCTGTTTGGTGTTGCTGTGTCTGAGTGTGGATGTGTGCGTTTGTTAGTGGACAACGTCCGTTTTAGCGCTCTCGCTTACCCTTTTCACTACCTCTATCCCGTCAGCCTATGTTCTCGGTGCAAGAAATTGCCCTGCGATCAATTTCTTTTCGCTGGAAAGGGGGGAATTTGTTACGTCGTAAATTTACTTTGTTTATAGTTCTCGAAAGATTGGGTGCCTTTGTCTAAATACGTGGAATTTTGTATAAAGATCGTGACTTTTTGAGCGTACCCTGTATATTGTCTATTGCACCGGTTACTAAGACTGCCTGCCGTATGCTTCCGTGGGTATTAAACCTACTATTGAGCCCTCACCGCTCTAAACCATGTACCGCGAATATGACAGATATATTTTGTGTAAGATCGGGCATTTACACCCTGTTTTTGTGTAAGCCTCTATGTCTGAGTAACTAACTCTAATTATCTTAGTTCTAGCTTATTCTAACCTACCTGTAGTTTCGTATTTTCCGCAGTTGCAATTACTTTTACGCCTTGCGTAAGTTTTCTTAAAAGAATATCTACTTATTCATCACGTCCGATCCCTACCTAATGCATTTATTGTGGTTTGTAAACGCTTTGAGACGATAGTCAAGTTTTTGTGTTAACTGTTTCACATGTTTTGCGTATTGCCAAACACAGTATCTCGAGCAGGCCGTTTAGTATTGTTTTCTTCTTTTTCTTCGCAGTCGTCTCTCTAAAGAAAAAAAGGTAAGGAGTATTAATTAAAGAAATGCTTGGAATGTAGGGCATACTATTAATTGTTGCCGATCACTTGTTGCTCTATCTGCGATATACTAGAATTAGGAACTTCTGTTTATTCGTCCCCAGAACCATCGTAGGGGTTAGGATCGTAATTTCTCTGTAACATAAGTTTAAGATCGGTCTCTCTACCGTCTTTTTGCAGCGTTTTGATATTAAGCTTTGGTATTTCGTTATTTACCTGCAGAAATTCTGTCCTTTCGCCTAATAAAATAGAAACTACGTGTGGAAGATTGTTTGTTTATTTCTGTCAAACCTATCGGCTATGTAGTACAGATCTGTTATACACGGGATTGCCAACGTTTAGCATAAAATTTTCCCTCGTGCTGCCGTCGTTATAATTTTCTTCGTACTATTGTCGGGTTTTCCGCTTATTCTCGTTTCGCTTAAGTCATGTTCTTGTTTGCGATTAATTAAGAGTCGCAGTGTTAACCCCCTTTTCGGTCAAACTCAAACTGGTGTTTGTAATTTTATGTGAATGCTTTCGATGTCCATCTTGAGGTATTTTCGTGTCTCTATGTTTTGGACAGGGCTGCGTGTAGCGATTGCGCGGGTGTGAACGAGGAGATTTTTCGCGGTTTTCGACGACACTTGTTGGTCACATCTTGCGAAAAGAACAGTGTGTGCAAATTGCTTCTCTTCCTTTAGTACTTATGTACAGTATCCATGTGGTGATTTTTCGCGTTTGCGGCTTAATTTGGAGGAAGCAGTAATTATCGCTACCTTAATTTTGGGTTTTGACGTGAATTTTTATCGTCGTAACGTTATCTAAAAAAAATTCACGTATGGCCATGTGCTGGTCTCTTTTGATGTAAATTTTGCACCCTGAGGTGACTTGAAGTCGTTTACCGTGGGATCTCCATTATCACTTCATAATTGGGGTAAGTTCTCAAAACTCTGTGTTAAATTTTCGGGATTTTATCTTTGGTTTTTTTTTCTCTCTAAATTTTAATAGGATTCTTATGTCGGGCGCTAAAGCCCTCAGAAGCTGTTAGGATTCCTTTGACGGCCCTTTAAGCCCTCCGAAGTCTTATTTTTGGGGATATCGCCCACATCAGTGTTTTTTTTCAACATCCAGCCCACCTGTTAAGTGGAATTTTACCAACAAGGGGGTCGCCGCCATTTTGGTTTTCCGCAGCGTCTTTCCGGCAACCATCTTGCCAGCTAAGGTTGTAATTTTACCTTTTATATATTTTACGTCCAATTTTCGACGTCTTTACGTCTGTGAGCAAGACTTCAGTTTGCCTAGTTTTGACCAAGAATTTTGAGTGGTTTATTAACTATCGCACCTCTTAGTCAACTGCGAGGTCACAATTTAATCCTTATTAAATTACCGTTGTTATTTTATTAATTATGTAATAATCAGATTGACCAGAATTTTGGTTTTGTCACTACCGTATTTCTGTAGCCCTATGTTGAGGCAAATATTTAATTAAAACTAATTCAAGTAAATTCTTAAAATTATCACTTTATCTTTTGGGTAGATTTTATTTAATTAGTAATATACCTAGTGTTTTCTCTTCCGATACAATAATTGTGTTATATGATGTGTTGCATTTAAAAATCTAAAATTTGCTAATAGTTTTGCACGTTTTTTTTTCTTGCTGTAAGATTGTAAATTCTTGCCTTCGTTGATCAATTAATTTACCTGAGCTAGATAAATTCATTTTTTTTTTGTAGAAGCAACCTTTGGTTCTCGGAGCTCAGGGTTTTATTGTATTTTATGAAATTTCTTTTCTAATGTTACCTTTAACTATTGACTGTGCCAATAAATAACCTTCAATTAATTTAATTTAGTTCATGTAAGCAAACCTGACGTTTTTTTTAATTTAGCGAATTTTTCTCAATTTTGACTAAGTCTCTCTACTGACGTATTAATTTTCATGCGCTTATTAATTTATATATATATAATTACCGCTTTGTATTGACATTGCCGTTGTGGCGTGTCCTTGGAAACTCTTGTACACCTAATGTGAGGTGAAGGAAACGTTTCTGCAACCGACCAACTTCTGCTGAAGCGCAGAGAATTTGTTAAATCTTTAAGACTTGTTTTTTTTTCTTTCAAATTTTGTAATTGTCACCTAACGCTTTGTTTTTCATTTATCAATTGGCTAGCTTCATTTATTTTGTTTAAATTAACTTTACATTCAACGCTTGTGTTTTGTAATACCTAATTTCACCATTTTAATTATATTTAAAACACATAATCATTCAACACATCAACTTAATTAAATTTTGTTTCGTTTCGAACTACCTGTTCTTTTATTTCTTTTACCTTTGCATATATCATATTTTATTGTGACAAGCACGTACTTAAGATTAAGTGCTACGAATATACAGGGAGTTCAATAGGCAACCCGCTGGAGGGACACAGCCAGTGGTAGTTCGTAGGAGGCGCAGGTAGGTTATCTGTAGATAGCATAGTGTCCTGGTGCCCGGACAATCGTCGCTAGCGTCGTTGCCGACCGACGCTCTACTATTAGATGTTCTTGTTTTCCTGAACCGTCACGCCGTCTGCGACAGAGTTAGCTCGGCCCTGCGTTATCCTGTTTGACAACCCCTATTGCGACTCTCCGTTTCATTTCCGAATTCAGCCCGTTATCTTAATGCGACGAAGATCCGGTAGCAATCTTTTAAGTTAAATTAACATTTTAAAATATAAGCACCCCGTGTAGGTATTTAAGTTTAAGCGGTTTCCACCTGCTTGAAAAGTGCCTCTTTTACTATGCGTCCTCGCTTATATGCATATTTTTCTTCACAGAAACGTACGGTTATCCTCGGTACGATACCGATTCCACCTCTTCAATTGCATTTCTATAGTGCTGCACCTATCGGTCAATCGATGTATTACTAGCTTTCAAAAACGTAAACAAACATCTAAACATCGATTTGTTTACACGTTCGTGATTTGTCAATTTCATCTAGCGGAGAATATCGTTTTCACCGGGCCAATATGTCGATCTCTCCCGGTCACAGTATTTTTCGTGCGGGAAACACTTTCTTGTTATCATTCACTTAATATTTTATGCTTATTCTAATATTATTTTACGTAAATAAAAATTAAATTTGCCAAAATATTAACTTAATGAATATCTATATACACATCATGATAAAATAAATAAAATAGTAATTAATTAAATTAAATCTAGAAGTGATCTTGATTATGCTTATTTACAAAATATCTTGTCAAACATTTATTAATTTCGAAATATAATGTAAACAGAAAACAATTTTTGTACAACAAACGGAAACAAAGACTGTTTTAAGAGAACCAAGAGAACTTATAGCGAATATCTTAAAGTTACGAAAGCCTTACAGCTACTATTGACTGAATATACAACAGTATGTAAATATGGTAAATTTTTCTGGTATATATAATTAAATGTATTAGTTGGTGTAATTTCATAACTTTGAATATGTTTATTGTATAAGTTAGTTTCAAACTCAGTATATACAAAAGAAACTTCTTGTTCATTGTTCAGAAATATATATTTTGTTTTGCCAAACACTGGAAAATTACGTATTGCAACCAAAAGAAAATCAGTAGTTCTATATTGTACCCCATTAATGGTAACATCTTTTGTTAGTGATAAGTTTTTGATAAAAGCGACGTTTGATAATAGCGTAGTTATAGTTTCAGGAAATTGACAGTCGCTTAAATTTTCCTAATATTCACTACTTCCGAAAAAAAACATTCGAAAATCCTTTTTTTGATATAAATCGACTGCACAGTTTCAACTGATTCTTTAAAGACAGAGTTTTACAAATGTTAACTCTAGAAGCTGTTACGTTAGCTGATGCCCTTAATTATTGATGTTTTGACTCGTAGTGCATTGACCATACATGAATTGGTGGTCCGGTTTCTAAAATAATGTGTGGGTAATGGAGCATAAAATGGTGTTTTGGTCTAAGGCCAACATCTAGAAACAATTCCAAATATAATTTATGATGTGCAATAATTATTTTTTTTAATAATGAACACTGATCGACAGTTATATGTGTAGATGTCACAACCGAAATTATTTCACGCAACTTTAAATACAAACTCCAATGCTTATTTTCACGAGGAACTAAATCTCCAATCATGGTACCCAAATATCTATAGAGGCAAAGCATTTCAGCGGCAGATAAATTTATATTTTGCTTTTTAATATTTTCTATTCTGAAAGCTGGTGGTCTATTTTTAACTTCAAAACCATAATTAAAGTAATTTATTTTCGAATTCAGTACTTCTAATGTAAACAGCTTATCAATGCAAATAAATTGATATAAAATAAACGCAATCTCATATTTACAAACTCCTTCTAGTAAGTCGTGCATCACATCGACTACAACATTTTTTGTTACATGAAATGAATGCAGATTGTTAAAAAAGCAATTTTCCTTGATACCGGTGAGACTAACATTGTCAAGTATTAAATCGTTTTCGTAATTTTCGGTTGTTCTTAAAAGAGATTCATTTACTATTACTTGTGTTTTACTTTCATTTCTAGAACATCTACAAAATCTGCAAAAATATGTAGACCGAAAATCCAAGAATAGTGTGTAAACCTAAATTATCGCCTTGAATCTAGCTTAAAGAACGCCTTAAAAATTTTATCGTTAACACGAATTTCAATACCAGTGTCTTCTAAGTATTTCAGTTCATCAATAAGCTTTTTGAAAATAACGCCGATGCCGAACCTTTTTAAATCGTCGGAATGAAATAATAAAATTAAAAAAATATTCTCCAATCGGGACCTATATTTCAGAGGTATACATGGTAAAGAACAATACACTGCTCCCAATTTGTGAATACCGGCATGAGATCCTAGTGGATTGCCAATTTCAAAGTCATCAAAGTACAATAACAAGGGGAACACAATACTATTATTGTTACTTATCTTTGATTTCCAAAGATTTCCTTGAATGAAATCATCCATTGAGGACGAGGTTGCGGTTAAGTCATTTATATACTTGACAGTAATCGAGAACACATCTGTCAATTCAAAGAAACATTTTAAAATACGTCTAAGAGAAATAAACTGATAAGTTACTACTTTTGGTATCAGTATTCCTTCCGAACTCATTATCATATGATGACCAACTGTAATTTCTATAGGCTTAATAAAAGAATGTGTGACCTCTAAGAACTTAAATCGCAAATACTCCGAATCTAAACCAGAAAACACATTCTCCAATGCAGTACATATTTGTAAAAGTTCCGTTGTATTTTTAAGCGAAATTCTAGAAATACGATTCTTTAACATTTGCATAGGCATCAAAAAAAATTTTTAAACTCCGTTATAATGTTGTCAACTTCCTGTCTAGGTATGCTACACCTCTCATACATTTTACAAATAAGATTACCTGTTTGATTCTTAAGAACATCATCAAAAGTGTTTGACGAATTATAAGCCTCTGACTGATCTAACGCATCAACAAAATCTGAATCATCACATTTTTCATCAGGTGTATAAGAAACTTCAAAAATATTAACATCTTCAGGAGAAACGCTTCATACATTGGTTTATACAAATAGTCCTGTAGACATAATTTTTTTTTTAATTTCATATTTTATTTTCATTGATGAAGGCTTTAGTTATACCGCAATAAACTTTAACTCTATTTTCTATCCTTTTGGTGGCGTTTCTTTCTTGTTTCCTGCTTATATTATGGTAATAATAGTAGTTTATACAACGAGTCAATAATGACAGTTATTATTCCCGAGAGCTGAATTTACGAAACGAGCCGCGTAAGCGGCGAGGGAGTAACTCGGCTAGGGGGAATAATAGTCATTGTTGCGAGTTAGTATACACTACTTTATCGACGACTAACTGGAGATTACTAAAAAAATCAAAATAATTAAACGAAAATGTCAGATTACTATATCAATATGACGTTTGACGGTTAGACAGTTAGCAAAATGGCCGGACTTATCTATCGTTACTACGACAACGTTGGGAACGTTATGTTCTTATTGGCGGAATGCAGGGAATAATGCTAACGTTATGGCCCATTATTCCCTGGTAGCATTTCATTATTCCCTCCGGGTATTATGAGTGTTATTATTAGCCAATAGTGATTAATATAATACCTACTTTATTGTTTAGCCGTCGATAATAGTATATTATACTAAAAGGGAGAGAAATGCGTTATTTTGGCAGAGGTGCAATTTGAAGCCCGAGGGCTACAATGCACCGAGGATAAAATAGCATCTCTCCCGAATGGTATATACTATTTTTTCCACGGTCTCATTAACTTAAAAACACGTATTTTGTCATTATGAAGTAAGTAGCACCAGAATTATTGTATTCGGATTTGAGCATTTATTTAGTAGTCGTTGAGTTATTGTCATAACTACAAAATAAACAAACAAAAAGAATTGTCAAATTAAGGATCTAGTTTGGTTTAGTTTAAAGTTTGTTTAGTGCACAATGAATAATTGTGAGTCGGAAGAGATTGTGGAGGCTGCAAATATTGCAATAAGCAATTTGCTGCCTTCGAAGTCAAGATCTTTATACGATATAGCCTACTATCGGTTCAAAAAGTGGTGCGCCGAGAAAAATGTTCAAGTATACAGCGAGAATGTTTTGTTGGCATACTTCAGTGAAAATGCAAAGAATTACAAGTCTTCCACATTATGGGCGCAATATTCTATGGTTAAGTCATGCTTGATAATTTACGACAACATAGATATAAGCAATTTCCCCAAGCTGATGGCATTTTTGAAAAGAACCGGTGACGGATATCAAGCGAAAAAATCGAAAATATTGACAAAGGGTCAAATCGACCATTTTCTATCAAGTGTAGATGACAAAGAATTCTTAATGATTAAGGTAAGATTACTTTTGTTGTTAGGTATTTCAATTATTAAGTATTTTGATTTTTTATAGGTTGGATTAATTCTGGGGATTGCCGGAGCTTGTCGAACTAATGAACTAGTCAATTTAACTGTAGATGATATTGAGGATGTAGGCTCTTCCTTGATTGTAAAAATTCCAAACACTAAGATAAAGATTCCACGAACCTTTGTGGTTACCGATGTGGAAAATATGCTTGAATTGTTTCGAAAATACCTGTCCCTTCGTCCTCCCCACGTCAAGCATAAGCGCTTTTTTTTGTACTACAAAGCAGGAAAATGTAGTTCGCAGCCAGTTGGCAAGAATACCATGGGAAAAATTCCGAGTGTAGTAGCTTCGTATTTAAAATTACCTGCTGCTGCATGTTATACTGGTCACTGCTTACGAAGATCTTCGGTGACATTACTGGCAGATGCTGGTGTGGATATCACGACAATAAAGCGTCATGCTGGTTGGAAATCAACGACAGTCGCTGAGGGTTATGTCGAGAACTCCATTGAAAATAAGACCAAAATTGCTAATCAGGTTTTAGTAGGTACCACTATTAGGGCAATCACAAAAACTATAAATGTAAGCGAAAGTAATATTCCTTCTAATTTTAATTTTGAAAATTGTACAAATGTAACATTTAATTTAAATGTCAATAAATAATTTCAATGTTATCTTTTTTTTGCATGAATCACAAACGTTCTCCATAATGTAAACTCCCTTGGGAGCATTATACTCCCTTGGGAATAATCGACTACTTCTGTTTTAATTTTGATGTCATAGAAACTGATTTCTACTCCCGACCGTGGAAAAATATATTTATCGACGACTAAACAATAAAGTAGATATTATATATAAGTATATATTGAACTGGTCTTGTATTTAGCCACGACCAGTCAAATATGTAAAATATGATTATTTAGATTTTCGTTCATGTTTTAAAAGATTCACTTTTGGACGAACCCTCGTACATGGTAGTTAAAATAATTATTGTTGAATTGGGCATATAATTAAGGTCAAATGCGTATACACTGTGCGCAGACTCGCATCACACATAACAAAGATATAAAACATTTGTATTCTGCTCATTGGTTTACTTATAAAAATGTTTACTTTGGGTCGACAAATATGGCCATTGCAAAAGTATGATTTATAATAAAAATCGACTAAAAATTGTTAAATTTGCAAATTAATAGGGATACTTCAGTATCAATACTTGATGTATCATAGGTTTTTGTAAGCAAATGGAAATGTAAAGACCGTGAAAAAATCAATAGCATCTCTTGATTTTTATATACGTCAAACGTAAATGTCATTTACTATGTGAAATATAATTTTAATTCTGTGGTGAAACAAACTTTTGCATACGGACATATTGAACCAAAAGCCCTTTACATATTCAAGTACTGTCCAAACAGGGCATGAGCATTATTAAGATTTCACCACATGTTTGAATATAGGTTGTCAAAAGTCACCCTTAAATAATTTTAATTTTTATAAATGAATTTTTGTCTGGTAAAAAGAAACGGAAATGAAAGAAAGAAACGATGTAATTAAATGTTAAGAGAACCATTGTAAACGCCGTTGCATTAGAGATACACATATTGGGTATGTTGTTAGGCAAATCAAAAATTATAAAAAATAATATTTTTATGAGCAGAACTGTACTAAGAAAATCAAACGCGCTACTATTAAACTTTTGTAATGCGCGTTTAATTGTCAAAACTAGAATTCTAAGATTGTATATAGTAGAAATAAATTTCAAAAGACTTTATGAATGCAATAAAATCGCGAAACAATAGGGTTTGCCTTTTGAAATGAACGG
Organism: Amphimallon solstitiale; assembly: GCA_963170755.1. Taxonomy (NCBI): domain Eukaryota; kingdom Metazoa; phylum Arthropoda; class Insecta; order Coleoptera; family Scarabaeidae; genus Amphimallon; species Amphimallon solstitiale. Next base: position 1,853,632 of record OY720680.1, on the reverse strand, counting down.
ATGGTTGTTGACTTGATTGAATTTTGTTGGTTGCCTTGACAACCACCATACAAACATGGGAAAGTATAAAAGGACAGTACCTAGATTTAAAAGGGATTCCTTCTTAATAAGCAACCAGTGAGGTTGTTCTAAATATTCGCGAACACCCCACATCTGTGTATCAACGTGCGGTATTCTTCATACAAAGTGCGAGCTAGTGTGACTACAAACATTGAAGTCCATCCTGTGTTTTCGATATTGGAAAAACCAAGGATGCAAATAACGTACTGGAAAGAAACAAATAATCAACAAGGATATTAACTTCAACTACCAGGGAGTTAACCAAACAACAATTCAAATATATTTGGAATAATACGAACCTGTGTCCAGCCATCTACAACGAGTCAACACATCTGAACGAGGTGCAGCCAAGAATATAAACCGGGGCTGCCCATCACGAGAATCAACCCGGAGGATCAAGACGTTCCTTCAACTACGAGCATCTGTGGAGCCCCCTTCAAGAACGACAGCAGCACCTGCATTCTTTCCATCCAGCGAACTTAAAGTTAAACAAACAAAACTGTATGTAAAGTGATATTGATATAAGGTCACGTTCATTAGAAGGAACCAAGATAAACTTGTAAATGACTTACAGTCAAGTCAGACTTAATTGTAATCCGAGTTTTTTTACCAAGACTAAACGTTCATTTCTAACTTGGCCCGTTTTAAATAGTACATAATAGCCGGATATTTAAATAATTAACCTATAATTCAAATACCGTTCATGCATTTTGATTAGACTACATTCTAAGTTGAATACTTACGTTGCACATTAGTTTTTTTTAGGGAGACGAAGAGTCAGATAATCATATTTAGAAATCCAATGTTGAATCCAATTGTTTACAATTAGTAAAGTAGACAGATTAAATATTGTTATGTGTATGCCTAATATGACTTGCGTAGAGTTATTTGTTCATGATATTACAAGTGAAGATTATGCCTAAAGACATTCTTGATAAAGATGTTTTAAACTGTAAATATAAAGTTACACTCAATTCAATAATAATAAAGAGTATAATCAAACAAATACCTGTGTTTTCATTTGACCCAGTTGCATCATCCGTCAACCTTGACCGAACAGCTGTTTTAAAAAAGCATGCTCGATGGTACATTTGTTATATTAGTAGATTCTCCGAGAACGTCCTGTGGAACCACTTTGGAGGAAGATATAACATAGAAGTAAGTCGTGTACCTTCCTCAGGTTAACCGAAGCCAAATAACCTCCCATTTTAATGAGATTTAATTTTATTAAAGTTCAAATTCAGAACGTTAAAACCGACAACAAACTGATTCTTCAAGGTTCGCATAACCTAGCTATCATAAGAACGCGTGTATTTTTTTGAATTTCTCTGCATCCACGTGTGTGTGACCCAGGGACACCAACTGTGGAAATTAATTTGAACTGTTACAAATTCAGTCGCTTAATAACTAATCCATAGTCTCTATACAGGGAGCAGTCAATGCAAAAAACAAACATCAATTTTACTTTTGTTAATACGTAACTTTCAAATAGATAAAACAAAGTCCGAGTCTCATGCAAAACAAATACAAAACTTTGCACACCTTATAGGTAGGCAACCAACATAGCTAGCCGGAGGCATTTAAATATTTAAAATAAATTTCAATTTACAAAATAATTACAAGAAATTCTAAACGGTACTTACCGTATCATATGCAAGTGCATTAAAAGGGGTTCATACGCTTGTGCAATACCCCCCCATATCAATATATATAGTTATCGACGACTAAACAATAAAGTAGATATTATATTAATCACTATTGGCTAATAATAACACTCAGAATAATTGTCGACCAAGATGGCTTTTATGCGTTTTCCGGCATCTAGAAATAAGAGGTAAATTCTTGTTTTTGATATAACTCGATTCACCGCTATAATATGCACTTGGTGTTTAGTCATTTTTGGTTTCTTTTTTGACACTATACAATTTAGGTTATATGAGTTTTATTGTTGTTTTTTAAGCTGTAATTTACAAGTTTAAACGCGCCGTAAAGTTGGTCTTAGAAGACGCAGATACTCTAATAGCACTTAAAGAATCATCAGTTCATGACTTCGTTGAAATAGTCTGGGAATACATCGTCCTTCTGGTTCCCCTCAGTGGACTCGCGCAACACAAAACTAACGTATATCTCCGAAACCAGGTTAATGGAAATTCACCAGCAACATTAATTTCCGGCCAGCATGTATCATGACGAGTTCTATCTTTTGAAATGACATGCTGTCTATTGGTTTTACTCCCATGGTTTGAGAATAATACTTCCATACTCAAATGCTCATCACCAATGTGTTCTCTCTCTATTTGTTTTAGGCTCTCGTTCAGCCTCATTGGAGACAATTTTTTCTTTTCTGTAATATGGATACTGGAACTTTAAAAAATATACAAGCTGTTGCGTAGTCTGAGTTATCATTTTGAAGTAGCCCTTTAAGCTTTTGAGGTATGTGTTATATTGGTTTGCTAAATGTCTAATTTTTCTAAGAAAATACTAACCATCAATTAGAAACCGCCCTGTCATGGTGTTAACTGCAACATCTAGGATCGTGAGATCGTCCTGAATTTCGAGGTTATCATCACTAAAATGTTAAACAATGACTAAGACAGTAAGTCATCTTTTTTTTTAATAAACTAAATTCATTATCTTCCATAACATACTTGAGATGTTAAAATGTTAAACTTTTTACTAACATTATCTATTTCTTGGGTACTCACTCAGCAGTTTTACGTTTTTTGCACATATTTTCAATTTTGTTATTTAGCAAACCAGAATTCATCATAACTTTTACACTTTGTTGACAATGTCAATTTGTTTTTCTCAACGGTGTTGTAATTGAAATATTTACTTTTGCTTGTAATTACATGTCTACAAAGAGGTATTTAATTGTAATATCAAACATTTTCAGAGCTAGGTGGGATTACAAAATACATCATAATTAAAGTTTTTTGAGTGCGTGAAATATCCTAAGAGAATGCAGATACATAGTTTGTTCCAGATATACAATTAGAGTGTTTATAATCTATAGCTATAAAATTTTGTCGACAACAGTTGAATCGGAAATACTGGTAGGTATCTATTTTATTATCTGGATAATGCTGAATTTTTTCTGAGAATGAATCTACACGAGAAATAATATGTTGTACATTCGGACTATGGAAAGTAATTGAAACATATTGTCACAAAAAGAAAATATATTAATTGACCTCCTGTATATTAGACCCTTATAATATTAAAATTCATTTATTGTATACTGGACTTTAACAAGTAATTCTAATTCTTTATCCAGACGATTAGTTTTAGTCGTACAATTATTAGTACATTAATTAGAACGCCAAAATGATAACGTTAATGAGCGGAAATTGCTTTTGATTCTTTGTTAATAATAAATATAGGATTTCACCTTGCCACGCGCTGACTCCACACACACGTGGAGCCAAGCGCGCGAATTTCAGGGAGTTAGTCAACACCCTTAGCCACAAAGACGTGTGCAAAATAAGTTTTTTTCATGGACTTTTAAGTTAATAGGGTACCAAAGTCTATTTACGCATAGGAAATAATAAGAGTAGGAAAAGTATGATTAGAAGTATGTCCGGTAATATAAAAGGTCCCGGAACGTGTAATAATTTCACTTGCATCAGTCATTCTTAAAATACATAAATCTAAATAGTAAAGTGCCCTAGTGTTTACTAGAATCATGTAAGTCTTTATAAATGTTTTAATGTATTAATAGTTTTGTAAATTAATATGACTGGTAACTGGGCTTGTTTATGTATGCATTGTTCTGTATAATTAATTTGTCTTCTTGTTTCAAATGTTAACTTTATTTTCTGTTAAATATACTTAGTTGTTAAATGTTGTTCTTTGTCTAATTTCAACATCCTTATACAAACTTAAGTGTTGAGCTGGAGTCGTAAGCCGTAGCTAAGCGAACTTATTAAATTATATAAAGAGAGTTTAGTAGTCAGTAGAATTATTCAGAATCATAAATTATCAAATTAGTCTTGCGACAATATGTTTAAGTCCAAATTTGATTTTGAAGCACTACAATATAGGTAATGACAAAATAATACAAATAATAATAAGTACATACCTAGATTTACATTTTTTCCAATAAAACCTCGGTTTTAGAAGAAGCCTTTTCCGTTTTGCATTTAGGCGAAGATGCTAGTTACATGTCGTGGGACGATGCCGTCCTTGCGAAACCGACACAATGCACGATGATAAGAACGCTTCTTTAGAAGTAAGGTAGTAGTAAGAAAAACATGTAGTTTGCACTTTTAACCATTGTAATTATATTCATAATAAGATGTATTCAGTTAGATACAAGCTCTCGTAAGATAAACCTCTCGAGCGGGATAAATGTATTTTTAGTCAATAAATATTTTTTTTAAATCAAATTCTTTTTTTAAAATATTTAGCTGGCGCAGTCAGTAGGACGTTAGTGACGCTTTTGTGAATAAAACTCTTTGTGAAAGTGTTCCGTTTTTACGGTTTGTGCAACCTCCTACGCCGGATCTCAAATCGATCAAACCAGGGAACCTAGACATCGGTCCCAAGGAGTCTCAAAATCGACCCCACAAGAAGAAACAAAGAAATGAGAATACTACTACACATACTGTAAGTGAATTTACAATTTTAAAATTTATAATCAAATCCTGAATATCCAACATATCCTAAGTGAAAGAAATATATAAGCTAATTTATATTATTAAGTAAATGAGCGACTCATTGACTAGCTCTGACAGTAAAACTTCTGAGACAGATACAAACGTCGAAGAATTAACCAGAGAATTTATAAACAAAGTAGTTATTAAGAAAAGTAGATTTAGAAACGTAGTATTAAATAATAATCAATCAAACACGATAATGGCACATAGTATCAAAGATATTGGTCCAGCACATTTATGTGTATTACCAAATTTTGAAGGCGACCCTAACACGCTAAGTCGATATATCTCTGCATGTGAACATCTGATTACTATATTTGCAACAGAAAATAATGCGGATCCTATTAATTCTCACTTGTTACAAATATTTCAATCCAAATTAACTGGTAAAGCAGGAGTTTTGCTAGGTATAAATGAAAATATAGGAACTTGGCGCGAATTAAAAACATTATTAGAAACAAATTTTTGTCACCAACGTTCAGAGGAATGCCTCGAACAAGATATTCAAAATTTATTTCCACAAAAAGGTGAAAATCCAAATGCATTTGGTATGCGAATAAAAAGTATTAGAAATTTGTTACTATCTAAACTTAAAAGTCAGATACGTATGAGACAAAACGTAAATTTAAAAATGAATTTAATAATAAGAAAGCACTTAGAGTATATTTAAGAGGTTTAGAAATGATAGGTGAAATAGGTCTACGCGTAAGTGTTAAAAGCCCTGCAAGTTTAGAGGACGCAATGACGAAAGTAATTGAACAAGAAAATATAAATTATTATTCGAAACTCCCGTATAATTTAAATCGCCATGAGGTTAAACCTACAATGTATCATACACCTATTAAAACGCAAATGTTACCAATAATGTCTCACATGCCTATGCAACAAAAGCAAAATTTTGGTAGAAATTTTAAACAACCGCAAGCCTCAAGTTCAACGAGACCGCCTATGCAGCAATTTAATTTTCGACCAGCATTTCAACAACAATATTATCGTCCACCTGCACATCACCAAAATATGAAACCCGCATCGAAGATGATCCAACCATCATTCAAATTTTCCAAATCTCCTGGACAACTACAAGAAAAACGACAACCTAGACAAGTTCCAATGGACCTAGGAAGTTCAACGATTACCAGACTTGGACCATCACGTCCATCCTCCTATTTAAAACCCACTGGACCACCACAATGGATTTCCGAAGAATTACACCACCAGGACGAAGAAGAAGAATTGCAAGATACACATTACCAGGATGAAGAGGAAGAACTGCAAACTACACAGAATGAAGAATATTATTCGATTGAATACCCGGAAAACGACTATGGGGAATACTACCAAGAAGATGCCTACGAAAAAACAGATGAAGAAGATATACAAGAAGATGTACCAGAGATAGAAGAAATTAAATTAAATACAAACAGTACGGCGAAATTGCCATATATTATTGTACCTGAAATCAATGCTAAATTTTTAATAGATACCGGAGCTTCTAGATCAATAATAAGCACGCAAAAGGTGAATGAATATTTTCTAGATTATGTAATTCACGAACCTTTTACGGTACAAACGGCTCATGCAAAAACGTTTCATGACTATGTAATTGATATTCCGTCAATGAAAACCTTTAGAGCAAACCCACAGAAACACAAATTTCACATATTCGATTTTTCCGATAAATACGATGGCCTTATTGGCATTAATTTACTAGAACAACTAGGCGCAAATATTGATATCACGAATAAAATTTTACAGACAAAATTCGGTAAGATTCAAATATATTTTGAAGATAATAAAATTATATTAGGCCCTAGGGAGCGTAAAATAGTAAAAATACCAGTCACAAGAAATTATTGTGATGTTATTATAAATCATAAAGTTATTGCACCAGGTATAGAAATACCATCTATAATATCAACCGCCAAAGACTTTGAAGCGATTACAGGAGTTGTAAATTTTAACGACTATCTAGTAGAATTAAACATACAAAATCCATTTCCCGTAGAAACGTATCAAGAAAAACCAATCATAGAAAAATCAGTCCATTTAACATCCACACAAATAGAACAAATGCAATTTGAAAATGTAATGAACAAATTAAGATTAGAACATTTAAACGACGAAGAAAGACAATTAATACAAAATTTATGTATTAAATTTAAGGATATATGTTATGATGACCGATTGCCTCTAACATTTACCAATGAAGTGAGACATAAACTGTATATGAAAGATGAAACACCTGTGTATATCAAACCTTACAGAAAATCTCCTTGGCAAAGTGAAGAAATTAAACGACAGGTAAATAAATTATTAGAGCAAAATATTATACAGGAAAGTCACAGCCCATGGTCCGCGCCCGTGAGTATCGTTCCCAAGCAAATCGACGCGTCTGGAGAAATAAAATACAGAATGGTAATCGACTACAGAAGATTGAACGAAAAAACAATTGACGACAAATACCCAATTCCTAACATATCTGACATATTAGATAAATTGGGACGTGCACAATACTTTACAACTTTAGATCTCGCATCTGGCTCCCACCAAATAGAAATGGATGAAAAAGACATTCCCAAAACAGCCTTTAGCACGGAACAGGGACATTTTGAGTACCTAAGAATGAGTTCTGGCCTCAAAAATGCTGAATCCACCTTCCAGAGAGCCATGGATAACGTCCTTCGAGGTCTCCAAGATGATGTGTGTCACGTATACGTGGATGATGTCATTATTTACTCGACAAGTTTGCAAGAACACCTCGTAAAATTGGAAAAGGTATTCACTAGATTTCAGAAGGCAAATTTCAAAATACAGCTGGATAAAAGCGAATTTATGGGTAAAGAAGTAGCTTATTTGGGACATATTATTACACCAAAAGGAGTCCAACCGAATCCAGATAAAATCGATGCAATAAAAAGATACCCACTGCCGAAAACCACAACAGAAATAAAAAGCTTTTTAGGACTCGTAGGGTACTATCGAAAATTTATTAAAGATTTTGCTAAAATCACCAAACCTATCACGAATTGTTTAAAGAAAAATCAGAAAATAATTATTAATGATGAATTTAAAGCGGCATTCGAGAAATGTAAAAGTATTTTAATCAACAAACCGATTTTACAATATCCAGATTATAGTAAAACATTCATTTTAACAACTGATGCATCCAACGTCGCACTTGGAGCAGTTCTATCACAGGGAAAACTAGGCAGTGCAAACCCGTCTGTTATGCTTCACGAACCCTTAGCGAAACAGAAAGAAAATATTCGGCTATCGAAAAGGAACTTCTAGCCATTATTTGGGCTACTAAATACTTCCGTCCATACCTTTACGGAAGATAGTTCATAATCTATACCGATCACCGGCCTCTAGTTTGGTTATCATCACTAAAAGAGCCAAATTCAAAGTTATCCCGGAGTTATATCATAAATGATAATACATTGTATAACTATATATGTGTAACAGTAGAACTATGGGAAATGTCAATTAAGCGTTACTCATGGCTTTACTAAGAACCCTTAGAGATAAGAAAGTTAATATATGGACGACCACTCATGTAAATTATTATTCTTTGTCTCATTGTCGTCCTTAAAGTTAGGTAGCAATAAGCATTGTAATCATTGTTTGTATTTGTTTAAATTAAATAAAGATTTTTTTTACGAATACTGAAACAATTAAATATAATTGGCGCAGTCAGTAGGATTTGTTAAACAAGAAAAAGTAACAAAATTCTTGGTTTGTTTCAACAATTTATTAACAAATTAAAAAGAACGGGAGTGCAAAGTGTTTTTGGTGATTTCAAGCAGACGCAAGAGGACCGAGTATCGGAGAAAGTTCGGACAGGCTACGGCACTTTACATAGCAAAGTGGGCCGCCGTACTCGCTGTATCCGTTACTCCAACGTCAGAAAAAACGAAAACATCTTGCCACCCCAAGACGCAAGGTAGGTGTTGAACATTTTCCTTTTCGTCAACCCTTTAGATATTTAAGTGTGATTCTGTAAGACGCAAGTTAAATTCATATAGATCGTTTAGGTCGTGAAGTTAATATTTGTTCAAGTCTTATATAGATCGGAAAAAGAATTTTCAGCAAAATCGCAAGAAACGAGAACAAGAAACCAATCAAACTAGATTAAGAAATTATATTCACGTAATATAATTAGTTAGTTAAGTAATTATTTTAATGCCAAAGACAGAATCTTCATTAAGAAAAATGTCTGAACCAAATATCAATGTACCTTACGTACCGATTAATTTAAACGCGGCAACAGCTGTACCACAAATTCAAGTACAACAAGATAGAATACCGAGAATAATAGCAGCTAAAGCAAATGCAGACTTTATCCCGTCATTTTCAGGAAACCCGTTACATTTAGACAGCTTTGTATCAATTTGTGATCGATTCTATATTCAGTACGGAACAACTAATGATCAGAGTTTAAATGAGTTCGTGTCGAATGTGTTAATATATAAATTGAAAAGTGAAGTTTTAGATTTTGTTTTTCAACAAAATTTGCAAAATTGGCCTGAGATCAAAATAGCATTATTAGAACAATTTGGAGATAGGTTAGATAGACATACGTTAATGCAAGAGTTTAAACATACATTAAAACAGAAAAACGAGAATATCATAGATTTTATGAACCGAGTAAAAGCGTTAACAACAAGGTTAGCAACAAAAATACGTGCAGAAGTAGATTTAACACAAGATAGGAAAGCTTATTTAATAGAGCAGATAGATAAAGACGCGATCGATTTACTAATGATAAACACAGATTACGCGAGTAGATTTTTACTTCAAGTACAAAAACCAGTAAGTTATACAGCAGCGTGTAAAATTAGACACCAGCAATTTTAAACTTGTCAAAGACTAAATAGTTTACAAACACAGGCAGTGCAGTTAAACAAACCGCAGCAAGTAAATAAACAGCCTTCTAAAATGAATGTACCCCATAAACAAACATATTCTAATTCACAAGCTTATTCACCACAAGCGAATTTCAGATATCAAAATGTTCCTTATAATAATTTTATGCCAAGATTTAATACACAACAATCTAATGTGCCGACAGGACCAGTAAACATCCAAAGTAGACCCCCTGTGAAACACTCCTTTTCAAATAAACATGTATCTAGTAAACCACCAAACGTTTTCAAACCCACAGGACAAATTCAAAGAAATACTCCTGAACCTATGTCAATTGTCACTAGAAATTCCACCCAACAAACGAGACCTTATTCACGAATAATAAATAGATCTCCCCAAAATCAATTTAAACCAGAAGAAATGATTGTGGAAGAATTATTCAACAACGAAGTTCCCGAATACCTATTCGACGAGCAAGAAAATATTGAATCACAGATGTACCAGGAAAACTAGCCAAACCCTGTATTAAATGAACATTTTTATTACCAAAATTACCCATTCAATCAAACTAATGAGTACCAAAATATAAGCGATGTTATCACAAACGATAATCAATCAGTCAACTACGAGATGTGTGAAGCCGAAAATGGAAATTTTCAGATAGCAGCCTCAGAAGAAGAAAAAGATGTATAGACTTAAATAACATCATCCCAAATTCATTACCGTATATTCAAATACAAGATCCACCTGTAAAATTGTTAATCGACACTGGTTGTCATCCTTCATTATTGAGACCCTCAGTTGCCGAATTACATTTTCCCCATTTAATATTCAAAGCAAATACCCCTATTCAAACATCTGCAGGCACAGAACAAGCACAATATAAAGCGAAGATACCCTATTTTAAAGAATTTCAAACGTTATCTTCTATTAATGGTCAAGATATCGAATTTGTTCTCTTCCCATTCCACGAGTATTTCGACGGAATATTAGGTATAAGAGACTTACGAAAAATGAACTTAAATTTAGATTTGAATAATTGTATGTTATAATAATGACAACATTCAAATACCTTTATATTATAGAAACGAATTCGACACACAAACAATCGAAATTCCCCCTTTATGTTCTGTAATAAAGAGAATAAACACTAATTTAAGCGATTGTGATGTTATAATACCCCGAATAGAAACGGAAGATAAAAGCATTTATATACCCCCAGGAATATTACATATAAAAAATAATCAAACAATTGTAGAAGTAACTAACAAGAGATCAATCTCACAAACAGTAGTTGTAGATCGAGACTTATTAAATAATTATGCAAACAAATTTGATGAAGTAAATTTTGAATGTTTTAACATAGAACAATTTAAAGAAAATATGTCACTTGTAGGTAATACAAAGCCAAGTAAAAATAAAACAAACAAATTTAGAACAGATCATTTAAATTCAGAGGAAAAAAATTGTTTACATAAACTTGTAGAAGAATTTTCAGATTTATTTCATGATAATGAAACACAGTTAACGTTTTCAAATCAAATCAAACATGAAATAAAAACAACCGATGAAATCCCAGTACATACCAAATCATATAGATACCCATATGTGCATAAACAAGAAATTAATAAGCAAATATCAAAATTATTAAACGATGGAATCATTAGACCATCCTATTCACCATGGTCTAGCCCTGTATGGATAGTTCCAAAGAGACTCGACGCCAGTGGAGTGAAGAAATGGCGAATGGTCGTAGACTTTCGTAAGTTAAATGAAAAAACTATAGATGATCGATACCCTATACCAAACATTAGCGATATACTAGATAAATTAGGACGTTGTAATTATTTTACTACCCTTGATTTAGCTTCGGGTTATTATCAGATAGAGATGCACCCTAATTCAATAAAAAAACTGCTTTCAGTGTTGAGAACGGTCATTGGGAATATTGTCGCCTTCCTATGGGATTAAAAAGCGCGCCCGCGACTTTTCAACGAATCATGGACAACGTACTACGAGAGTTACAACATAAAACATGTTTAGTATACATGGACGATATAATAGTTTTCTCAACTTCCCTTCAGGAACATATAAATAATTTAAAACAAGTATTTCAAAAATTAAGAGATGCTAAACTAAAAATTCAGTTAGATAAGTCAGAATTTTTATGTAAATCTGTATAATTCCTTGGACATGTAATAACACCCGACGGAATAAAACCTAATCCTAAGAAAATAGAATGTATAAAGAAATTTCCAATACCCAAAACCGCAAAAGAAATAAAATCATTCCTTGGTTTAGTTGGATATTATAGAAAGTTTATAAAGAATTTTGCTAAATTAACAAAACCCCTTACTAGTTGTTTAAAGAAAGGAGTTCAAATAAAACATACTCCAGAATTTATAAATAGTTTTGAAACATGTAAAAATGCATTAATGAACGATCCAGTATTACAATATCCGGATTTTACAAAACCATTTACTATTACAACGGATGTCTCAAATTTTGCAATTGGAGCCATTCTTTCGCAAGGACCGGTAGGTAGATATTTACCAGTAGCCTATGCATCTAGAACATTAAACCCTGCAGAAACCCATTATAGCACGATAGAAAAAGAATTACTTTCAATTGTGTGGGCAGTAAAAAACTTTAGGCGTTATGTCTATGGAACTAGATTCACTATAATTTCAGATCATAAGCCCCTTAAATGGCTATTCTCCCTAAAAGAACCCAATTCAAAACTCGTTCGATGGAGATTAAAATTAGAAGAGTATGACTACGAAATCATTCACAAAAAAGGTAAGAATAATACAAATGCCGATGCTTTATCCCGTGTAGAGATAAACCCAATTGAAGAAGGAGACGATTTAATATCCCTTATCAATAATATTGACCCTGATGATTTTATAGCCACAAATGTAAAGTCAAATAAAGAAATAGATGATATCATTTCAAATAAAGTAAAAATTTTGCAAGATATTCAATTAGCACCACCAGTAGATATAACAGATCAGACTGTACATACAAATATTGAGAATCCTATATTAGTTATTCCCATTACGGAAAAAGCTATTAATGTATATAAAAATCAAATCATACTAACGACAACTAAATATCCGCAGTATCGATGTTTAAAAGAGAAAATCTTTGATAAAACACGACAAATTTGGCAAATACCTGTAGAAAGCGAAAAAGAGTCAATAGTAAAATTAATCAAAGAGTATTTAAAACCTAACATGACGTATTGTTTACATTTGAAGAAAGAAAGTTTAAAAATATTATTTTCGAATATTGTAGCAGAGTTATTTCAGAATAACGCATTCAAGTTTATAATTTCTAATAAAATATTAACAGACGTAACTGAAGAAGATGAAAAAAGTTTGAAGTTAAAATATTATCATGAAACAAAAACAAATCATAGAGGTATTAATGAAAACCTCCTCGCAATAAAAAAGCATTTATATTGGCCCAACATGGATCAAGACGTTACGAATTACGTAAACACATGCGAAATATGTCAAAAAGCGAAATACGAAAGACACCCTCATTCGATAATATTTAAACCGGTAGAAATATGTTCTAGACCCCTTGAACACTTATATGTCGATACATATAAATTCGATGGTTTTTCATTTCTAACAATTATAGATAGCTTTTCAAAATTTGGACAAGCGTATTACATAAAGTCACTAGTTGCAACAGAAATTACGGACAAATTAATAACGTTTCTAAGTCACTATGGAATACCTAAAAAGATCACGTGTGACAATGGTACCGAATTTAAAAATAAAGTCATTCAAGATTTTTGTACATTACATAAAATTGAAATGCACTATACAACCCCTTTTAACCCTAACAGTAATAGTCCCGTTGAAAGATTTCATTCTAGTTTAAACGAAAGTCTTCGTATATTAAAACACGAGAGAAAGAAAATACCAATCTCAAACTTAATGAATTACGCATTATTGTCGTATAATAATAGTATTCATTATAGCACAGAATATACTCCTTTTCAAATTTTAAAATTAGATTTAAATTATAAAAATCCCTTTGAAATGAATGAAAATGAAAGAACGACACAATATATTAGCGATCACGCAGAAATAATGAAAATACTTTCCACTGAAATACATCAGAAACTAAAAGCAAAACAACAAAAAATATTAGAGAAACGAAATGTGAATAGAGAAACCCCAGATTTTGGTAAACAAACACCAATCTATCAAAAAGTTCAATTAGATCAAAGTAAAAAACCGAATAAATCAGAACTCTTATATAAAAAGCTAGATGATGTTGAAATTTTACCCCAAACAAGTAAAATTAAAGTAAAGAATAAACAATATCATATAAAAACTCTAAAACCACAACGAATTGTTTCAGATACGAAATAACCGAAGATGATAATTCAAATAATTGCGACAGCAGTCCTTCTACATTGCAGCGCAGATTCTCTTCAAATTAAAGAAGTTCTTAACCCTATATTGCCAGTACAAATAGGCAAATCAAAAATAATAAATTCACAACATACATTTATATATCATATAAATATGACAAATCCTCAAGTACTATTGAGTAAATTAGATAATGAACTAGACACCCTTGAAAGTCAGTTAAAAATAAAAATGAATCATTTCTTTATATTTATAATCAACAAAATTGGTTATGCGAAACAATTAAGTACGGAAGTAAAACAAAAACTAATTATGTTTACACAATATAATAAACGATCGAAAAGAGGTTTAATTAATATTGTAGGCAAAGCCAGCAAATGGTTATTTGGTACATTAGACGAAGATGATAAAGAGAGTATAGATAATTTAATTAACATTATATCAGGCAATGAAGTAAAGTTGCAAAACAAACTGAATGAACAAATAAATATTTTGAAAGAAATAACATCAAAATATACTAATGCATTCGAAGTTTTACATGAAAACCAGAATACACTCAATATACAAATTGAGAAGATTCAATTAGAATTTCAAAAGTCAATTAATACAATTGAACAGGCTCTGTCATTCACGACACTTGTCGATGGAATAATTATGCAGTTAAATTTTATAAAATCATTAATAAATGGAATCGAAACAGCCATATCTTTTACAAAAATAAATGTATTACATAGTACAATATTAACGCCCAAAGAACTTGAATTAATGATAGACATACTATATAAGAAATATAAATCTGAACAAATACCGAAATTACGGAATTTAGTTAGTTATTATGTTACTTGCGACACAGGTAGTCTTACACAATGACATTGTAATATTTAAAATTCATATGCCTATCATATCGATATCCTATGATTATTATCGACTGTATCCAGTCCCTGTCCATAATGAAATAATAATACCCGAACATCCTTACCTAATGTTCAATACCGAAGCATATTGGATGTCAAATGAAGAATGTCCCGAGATCGAAGATTTCTATTATTGTAAACAAAAGTTCGTTCATCGTAAACAACAATGTCTAATGGATATAATAAAAAATGGAACCAACAGTTGCAGTACAATGAATGTTATATTAAATATAACCAGCATACAACAAATAAATGGGTACCAAATATTAGTAGTTCCCGTCGAACCCGCAACAATTAGATCATATGGAGAAGACAATGGACTGTACAAACTCCAGTATCCAGCCATCGTATCAATGGATCAACAACCGATCGAAATTAATGGTCAATACTTCGAAAAAGAAGAAAGCCAACATGAAGAATTAGTGTTTGAACTTCCAAAGTTAGTGCCGTTAAACACGTCAGAAATAGTGCGCGAAGAACCAGTTAAATTAAAATCTCTAGATTTTACGCAATTAAATAATATAAAGACAATTTCAGAATCAATACAAAATGTAAATCTTGAGAAAGTCAATATAAACCATAATACATGGATCACTGTATTAAATGGTATTATCATGCTTGATAACTATTTTAAATAAAATAAAAATAAAATAAAACTCTTGAAAACTTTCCACAATTTTTATTTAGTCTTTGCGACATATGTTTCGGTATTGTTCATACCATTATCGAGCATCGAACAATACCGAAACATATGTCGCAAAGACTAAATAAAAATTGTGGAGAGTTTTCAAGAGTTTTATTTTATTTAAAATAGTTATTAATAAAATGTTCCACCAAGAACCGTCTGCTAACTCAATTAATAGAATTTTATCATGCTTGTGTTGTTAACAATAATTATATGCGTTGTAGTTAAATATTATATGAAAAATGAGCTTTGTTGTAATAAATTGGAACAAAATAAAAATGAAATAACTGTTCCTTTACAAGCAATCAATACTCAAAATAAAAGGCCCAATGAACCTTTATTTTTTGAGCTTAAGGAGGGAGGAGTTATATCATAAATGACAATACATTGTATAACTATATATGTGTAACAGTAGAAGAGCGTTACTCATGGCTTTACTAAGAACCCTTAGAGATAAGAAAGTTAATATATGGACGACCACTCATGTAAATTATTATTCTTTGTCTCATTGTCGTCCTTAAAGTTAGGTAGCAATAAGCATTGTAATCATTGTTTGTATTTGTTTAAATTAAATAAAGATTTTTTTTACGAATACTGAAACAATTAAATATAATTCCCGGTGGAAGATAAAATTGGAAGAATACAACTATCAAATTATTTATGAGAAGGGCAAATATAATACAAATGCCGATGCTCTTTCAAGAATTAAATTAAACACATTGGAAACCAGCTCAACGAAGGGCAACGTAGGTGATGACACCGAAGAACTTCTGAGAGAATTGAACGACGATCAATTACAATTATTAGATAAAGTATTAGATCAAGCACTAACCAAAACAGCTGAAACATCTGAGGAAGCCGATGAAGAAACAGATACAGCCGACGAAACAGGCCCAGTGCAACCAAGTACGTCAAATACAAGACATTCAAATATCAATGATGAACCAAAAAATAGCATCCCGTGTATAGATGAAGCAATCGACATAAGAACACCACAGTATCACGTGGAATGGACATATTTGCAAGAAAACAAAATTTTATTTCAACAGAATCAAGGAAAGAAAATATATAAAGTGCAAGAACCGAAAACGGAGAATTACGAACAAATATTTCAATTTATACGAGAATATATGAGCCAAGGCAAGCACTACTTATGGTTTAAACAAGAACAATTATATAAAGACTTTTGTAAGGTACACCTAGAAAATTTTAATAATAACGGTCCTAAATTATATCACTGTATGCTAAAATTAAAAGTCATAGACAGTGTAGAAGAACAAATTGAATTAATTAGACAAAATCATGAGGGAAAGCGAAACCAACGAGACAGTAAAACAATTACAAAGAAAGTATTTTTGGAAAAACATAAAAGAAACCGTATCGATATTTATAAAAAAATGCGAACTATGTAATAGAAATAAGTACGATAGAAAACGCCCACATCCCCCGTTAAATGTGACAGAAGTAGTTAACATACCGTTGGAAAAAATGTTTATAGATGTATTTACAGTAGATGGAAAATTATTTCTTACATTAGTTGATTCATTTACTAAATTAGGACAGGCGATTAAAGTAGATAGCAAAAACGCAATTGAAATTTGTGACGCTCTTATTACATACTTTTCACTATACGGTAGACCGGAACAAATAGTAACCGATGGAAGACTCGAGTTCAATAATGAAGTAATACAGGAACTCCTAGAAAAACATAAAATAAAACTCCATGTCTGTACACCACGTAATCCGAACAGTCACTCTAACATCGAACGATTACATTATACCTTAATCGAACATTTAAGATTACTGAAATCGCAGAACAAAAAGGATAGTATTGAAAAGCTAATAAAATTAGCTATAATAGCTTACAACAATTCGATTCACACAGCAACAAATTTAACCCCTTTGGAAATAACTTTCGGTCACACAAAATCGAAGGACCCCTTCGACATGTATTACGACGAAAGATTTTACAACGATTATATTAAAGAACATGCTAACCGTCTTAAATTATTATATGAAAATCTAGGCGACAAAATGCAAGAGAACAAAATGGAAACTATTAATAAATGCAACGAAAATGCCAAATTAAAGCCTTTCCAAGTTAACGAAAAAGTTTATGTCAAAAGAATTTCAAATAGAAATAAAATATCCGAAGCTTATCAAGGTCCATTTACCATTAACCAAATTAACACGGACAATACTGAAATAATTATTGACGACAAGAAGAAAGAAAGAAAGGTCCATACCAAAAACCTAAAGCATGGCACTATTAGAGAGCCTACACTCTCGCCTACGGAGCTACAGGAAGCATAAAAATAAAGAAATTAGAACATACACCAGAATTATTACCTATTAAATTGGGAAAAGCCCACAACATTACCTGAAAATATAAAACCACTTATGGAAATTAATTTACGTAAGATACACTTAATAGAAAATATTGTAAAAGCAAAAGCTTATATAAAGGCAAATACAATCACTTTTATTATCCAAATCCCATTGGTCGAAATCGAACCATATTACATATTATCATTTGTATCCGCTTCCTATCCAATTATATGATACCAAATTTACTGTAATTAACCCTATGACCCTATTTGATTATAAACGATAAACAGTATGTAAATTCAAATTTAAAATACAATGGAATTAGTTACGAAGAATTTCTATGTGATACGAAAGGAAAATTGTAAAACAAGAAAAACGAGAAGAGATAGAAACTGGAGTCAAAAACACCCAATATAGGAACATCACGAAGATACATGAAAAATTTCAAGAACTACAAGACGAAGTTCAAGCTATGGGCAGCGTGAAACCCCATAATCACCCAATTACCATTTGGAGCATATTAATAATTTAAATTCTGTATGTTATAGGTATTATTTTATTGTCGAAAAAAATAATATGTAAAGAAAATACAAGAGTAGCTGAGCCGCCGGAAATTCCAGGAAACCATCCGTTGAGACACTCGTCAACGTAGTTTTCCAACTCAGAGGGGAGAAGTTACATGTCGTGGGACGATGCCGTCCTTGCGAAACCGACACAATGCACGACGATAAGAACGCTTCTTTAGAATTAAGATAGTAGTAAGAAAAACATGTAGTTTGCACTTTTAACAATTGTAATAATATTCATAATAAGATGTATTCAGTTAGATACAAGCTCTCGTAAGATAAACCTCTCGAGCGGGATAAATGTATTTTTACTCAATAAATATTTTTTAAAAATCAAATTTTTTCTTTAAAATACTTAACTTGCTTTTTCGCTTTTGAAGAGTGTTTATAATTTATTGTCTAATGTACCGGGTGGCCAACTAAGAATGGCCGCCGGCTATATCTCAGAAGCCAGTAGTCATATTGCTCCCGGGTAAAAAAATTTCAAGTAAAAGTGCCCAAGAGAAAATGCTGGAAATTATTTTGGAGTTTGTAAAATGTCCGCAAGGGGGCGTAACAGTCAGGATCAATGTTAAAATTTAGAATTTCTTCATATTTTTACTAATTAAGGGGTATTGAAAATTTTTAAATTTTATTCCCTGCACATTCTTTAACACTTTTAGTCTTGCGCATTTTTTACTATCTAGTGAAATAAAGTAGTGGGGGCAGTTCAAATGTTTTTTTAAATAAACTAGGATTACTCCCGGTTGGCCTTACCGATTTGAATAATTTGGTCTCATTTAAAAGAGCCTTATTTGATCTACAAACTGAACTTGTGTTTTTGTATCTTGGATTTTTGCTGTCACCGGTAGATGGCGTTAGCTGAAATGTAAGCAAATATTAGGCTTTTTTTTCAAAAAAGTTAAATACAATGATATGTTTCTTTTTACATAAGCGAATAAAGAATTAAATCCTCTACATTTCGGTAAAAAAACCAAATTTGTATGTTTTTTGGAACAGGAGATATTGACAAAAATAGATCAAAATTCATAAATTCTCCTCTTTTACTGGCCTTTTTTTTATGAAGCCAACCATTTTGAGCTACATATATTATTATTATCTAATATATTATTATTATCAAGAAAAAAAATTTTTGAAAGACCCTGTTTAATAAAGCAAGATTATTTTTAATACTTATTTTAATCCAAAAGATATACCATTGACAATAAAAAAGTAAGCTATGAAAAAATAAAACAATAACTGTGTTAAAACGACGAGTTGTGAAAATAATAAATATTATTGTCAGTTTTTGATTGATTCCGTTTACTTTTTTGTGTTTGGGAGAGCTTCTTTTTTACTGAGATGCCGTTAGCGAATGAAGAGGCATTCGATATGATTGGTGTCTATTTCGAACTCATTCGAAATTCTACAATTGCTTCCAGAGTGTATGCTATGCAGTTCCCTGGAAGACATTATGCGAGCAGTGTTTTTCGTAGGTTAGCGGAAAGGCATAGGACCACCGGAAATATTAATCTTCCGGTGTAAAGAAGGCAACCTACTGGCGGAACCGAAGAAAATGCTATAAAAGTATTAGAATATATTGTATTTAATCCACATGTAGTGAACGAAACCACAAGTAGAGAGTTGGGCATTTGTAGAACTGCGGTCCAAAATATATTGAAAGATTTAAGTTAAAAATAAAATAAACTTTATTTCGAGATTATTTTTGTAAGGCCTTTGTTAGATTTGCTATATCTCCTACAGTTTGTTTTAATATTTTTAAGCATTAAGCATAAAAGTTGTTTTTAACGTTCCGTACTCGGTTCCCTTAAGTTTAACTTATACATCCATCTGCCTATTTATTGTCTGTTTACCGGTCACAGCCATTTTTATCCGATACCGTTTATATAGACCACAGTAATACTTTATAATAGTAAGTTACCTAAACACTGCCCAACAAGTTTGGATAAATTTGATCTCGCAGTTTCGTTCACGTTTACCATATTATTTTCAGGATGATCCTTATTACATCGTTCTTCATCAAGCTTTAACAGCTGAAGATTTCGATCGCCGGATTGACTACTGTCAATGGCTATTAAATATGGTAGCGGAAACCCCCGAAATCCTTTCTCGCGTACTATGGACGGATGAGGCAACATTTAGTAGCAATGGTGGTGTGAACTTGCACAATATGAACTATTGGTCCAGGAAAAATCCGCGTTGGATGCAGGAAGTTTAGCATCAAGGCCGCTGGTCGGTAAACGTGTGGTGCGGTATTCTAGGAGGTAAAATTATTGGACCCGTTTTCTTTAACCGACATTTTACTGGAGACGTTTATTTAAATTTTTTTATGAATGAGCTGCTTCTTCTAACAGAAGATGTCCCTCTGGACATTCGTCGTGATAAGTTTTTTCAGCACGATGGGTGCCCGGTGCATTTTGTGGCAAGCGTCCGGGATTTCTCAGATCAGACATTTCCTGGCAAGTGGATTGGACGGGGTAGTATATTTCCCTGGCCCGCCAGGTCACCAGACCTCAACATCCTAGATTTTTATATTTGGGGGGGGGGGGGAATTAAGGACATTGTTTTTGAAAACCGGCCTACAACAAGACAAAATATGCTGGAGAAAATTATAGCAGCAGTACGAAACATATCGGAGGCGGAAATTGAAACTTCTGTTTTATCCGCGCGGCAAAAGTTGCAGGCTTGCATTAACAATGATGGGCGGCATTTTGAACAATTAGGCCGTCATTAAAAATTTTGCAAACCAATCTTTACAGTAATGTAATTGTAGTTATTTTAGTGTTTAATATTAGCTTTATTCTGATAGTGTTAGTATTAATTGTTAGTATAGTAAATCATAGTATAAGAAAATTTTAAATACATGTTTTTCGAACGTTTCCATAAAATTAAATTTATGTAATTTTGGTTTCTTAAACAGGAACTAACGAAATGTTATAAATTTTTTTTATTTAATATATTTTTATATATTTTGCATCGGTGTTACAGGAATGCCTTTCAAATTTCTTCCGCTTTTGACATTTTATTATTTGGTCTGCGTGTTAGAATTTTACTGAATTTATTATATATACGAGGGCGTATTTTTATGTTACGTATATAATAAAAAGAAGACAATTAAAACAAGAAGACAATTAAAACAAAAGAATTCATGCATTATAATCTATTTTTGCCAATATCTCCTGTTCTAAAAAACATACAAATTTGGTTTTTTTACCAAAATGTAGAGGTTTTAATTCTTTATTAACTTATGTAAAAAGAAACATATCATTGTATTTAATTTTTTTGAAAAAAGGCCTAATATTTGCTTACATTTCAGTTAACGCTATCTACCGGTGACGGCAAAAGTTCGAGATACAAAAACACAAGTTCAATTTATAGAGCAAATAAGGCTCTTTTAAATGAGACCAAACTTATTCAAATCGGTTAAGCCAAACGGGAGTAACCCCAGTTTATATAAAAAAAACATCTGAACTGCCCCCACCACTTTATTTCACTAGATAGTGAAAAATGTGCAGGACTAAAAGTATTAAAGAATGTGTAAGGAATAAAGTTTAGAAATTTTCAATACCCCTTAATTAGTAAAAATATGAAGAAATTCTAAATTTTAACATTGATCCTGACTGTTACGCCCCCTTGCGGACATTTTACAAACTCCAAAATAATTTCCAGCATTTTCTCTTGGGCACTTTTAATTGAAATTTTTTTACCCGGAAGCAATATGACTACTGGTTTCTGAGATATAGCCGGCGGCCATTCTTAGTTGGCCACCCGGTACAGAAAGTACTGGGCAAAACGCACACAAACTTATAGGTCGAGTAACGAAACAAAATAATATCTAAAATCAGGAAGTAAAAAAATAATAATAAATAATAATTTCAGGAGACACTATGACACGACATTGTGACACTTAAAGAATGATTTGGAAAAAAATATAATTGGAAAGAAATGAAGTATCGTTCCATTCGGGCGGTATTTTTTTACAGAAATGGAGCTATTGCCATTCCCAGAATTGTAAGTTCCACAATCGCATTGAGTTTTGAATCTCGTGTTTAGCAAATTTAAGAATCAAATTTGTCAGTGAGTGGGGTGGCTGGTTTGATTATTTCTATCGCCGTACATGCAAAAAGTCAGTTCTCCGAAAATTAACTCGAAAAAAATTAGGTACACATTCTATGTATTAAATGTATTAATAACTAGTATGAACACAGTATTTATATTTATTGATTTTTATATTAATAGTTTTTTCTTCATATACTACATAAGTAAATATTAGTATAAATTACTGGATTGGTGCAGACAATATGTAGGCACTTAAGCTACTGTGAACCCGGAAACATTCTTAACATGCCGAGCCCTTTCATTTTCAGTATCAATACTTTTACTTATTAACTTAAATTAATAAATTCAATGGTTTTAATTATATATACTACTGTTCTGCAGGACATTAGCAATATTTCGAAAAGATCCTTTAGTTCAAATATAGGTATAATTTGTGTGGCGCGCTCAATATGAGGCGTGCCAAAAGATCGTCCGCATTTACGGTGAGGCGGGATCAAATGAGAAAACTATGTTACTGTTTCTGAAGCTATTTTCTGGCGATAAATTAAAATTCAAATTGCTTAAATATTAGTAGATGTAGCTTGAACGTCACCCTTGGCCATTTTTCTTTTTTTTAAGTTATTAGAAGAAAATTTAGAAGAAAAGAAAACTAATAACTAAGCGTTGGCTCAATTTTGATTATTGTTTTCAAAACATTTCTTCTTTCAAATCAAAACTGTTTTGCTTGGTTTGTCTTAAAACAGCTAAATACTTTCTGCGTCATCTACCGTTTCGGAAACATACTAAATGGTCGTCCTAATTCGTCTTAAGTTCACTTAGTATCACTCGATTAAAAAAATTAACACTGCTTCAGATTTTTTTATCCGATTAAGACCATGCACTTTATGTGCAAGGATTATGCTTAATGTACAGCCAATCGTAAGAACCTCTCAATATATCCTGCAATAATAGCAGAGAGTTAGTCCGAAGCAGTGCCGTTTGGCCACTAGCTTGTAAGAGTAATACATCATAAACGTAACAACTTTATTTGTTGCTATTAACAAGTGACTATGATTATACTATTAATGTTATGACTATTACGACCATTGTACTAACTCTATCTTTACTTAATCTATCCCACTATTTATATACATCGATCTTAACCTACTTGTGTTATTTACTAAAGATCGTATTCTACTCTACTTAAGAGTTAGTTTATAAACACTGATAAGTAGGTGCACTAGGTATGAGGCCATATGTGGCAACTTCCCCGATGTATAAAATAACGTAAAATATCGCCCTCATTACCTATTACAATCCATTATAGGGCAGCATAAATTTAATTTCAACTAATTAATGAATGTACATAGTAAAATAATCTCCATAGCAGATACAAAGAATTTCTCTCTAAGTTTTTTTCTCTTCTATATGTCTACAACATAAACAAATTACAGTCACTTTCTTTTGCTTTTCCCCTTTTGTCGTTTGCATTTTACTATTTGTGAAATGATTTTCCGATTATTCTATATAGCAGGCTTCCTTTATCAAATAAATTCCGTTTCTGTCAAATGGGTTTCATTATTTGTCAATTTAGTTTCACGTGCACAATTATTTGCATTATTACAATGGAAAATAATAACAATAATCGTCAGAGAAGAAATAATAATAACATAAGCCATGAAGTACGCGAATTAATCATTAATTCTTTGAATAACGGTGCTACGATGAAAAATATTAGACAACAGTTTGGAGTTTTGCCGGATATAGTTAGAAAAAATATGCAACATACAGAAGAACTAATAATAGGGGAAGGTGTGGAGGATTGGTACGTTCTTCATATTATTTTTCATACAAACATCAATATCATAGAAAAAATGAGGTGTGGCCACCACACGACTTTCTTATACGTATGAAAGTGTTACTTCCGGTCCGAATTTTGAAATTACATTTGTACAAAAAATATTCCAAATCCAACTCTAAATACTTTTGTACTCTTCATAAATAAACATAGAATGCATAATTTACGCCATATTTGCAAAAAATCGTTATTCGGTAAGAGTAAAAGTGATACTTCCGGTCCGAATTTTGAAA
Organism: Amphimallon solstitiale; assembly: GCA_963170755.1. Taxonomy (NCBI): domain Eukaryota; kingdom Metazoa; phylum Arthropoda; class Insecta; order Coleoptera; family Scarabaeidae; genus Amphimallon; species Amphimallon solstitiale. The sequence goes on along the minus strand of OY720680.1, from coordinate 1,829,035 downwards.
TTTTTTTTATACAAAAGATATTGGAAATTAAGTTCTAAATACATTTATATTTGTAACGTACCTGTCTAAAAAGCATGACTTGCAAAATATTTGCAAGAAACTGATTTTCGATAAGAGTAAAAGACCTACTTCCGGTAGGAATTTCGAAAAACCTTTTTAATAAAATTGTTCACAATTTGAATTCTAACTACATATGAATTCTTTATAAATTTGTTTAAAGTTAGTAATTCACGAAATATTTGAAAAATTCGATTTTTTCACTGAAGTAAATTATTACTTCCGGCCTGCTGATTTTGCTCAAAATCTAATCAGTTCTCAAGAAGGAGATTATATTCGTAAATACAAAATTTGGAATTGATATCTGTAGCGGTTTGACCGCTATCGTGGTCACACACACAGAGACACACACACACAGAGAGACATACACAGAGAGAGAGAGTGCAAAAATCTCGAGGTCGAAAATTTTCATCATCACAATATTTCCTTATACTACGTATAAGAAAGTAAAAACAAGTTTTATATGTTATAAACTTAATGAGTACATTAACAAACAAATGTATACTTCGAGAGCTTCAAAAATATGAGTAGGTTACGAAAAAAATTATAAAACAAAAATCCTCGCAAGGTGTACCAAACTTCCTTACTAGCAGGATGTATGGGACTCAGTTGTAGAAGAAATAGACCACAACAAAAAATTGTTTTTTAACTCAGTGTTTTGTTATATTCTTTCAGATTAATAGGAAACGTGTATGTTCTAGCAATTCTGGCCGTGCTCTTATTAATTCATGGAGGTGGAAGCGATAGAATTATATCACTACATTGGACTTCAGATTTGTCTTCAATTTCGGGATAAACAAAAACATATATAAGAAATTCGTCTTCGCCGTAGAAAATTCACTGTATATTTACTACGGTTATTTTTCCAACATAATACATGCAGTTTTTATTTGTCACAAATTTGCAAAGAATAAAACTGTCAACAACAGCTTCAGAGGGAGACGTATTTTGATACTCATCGGTGCACTCAGCATCTGAGAATCCTTCGTCCATGTCAGATGAACTGTCTTTAACGATATTATCAGGGACATCACTATCACTTGATGATCTGCTTGCAATTCTAAGTCTGGGTTGCTTTTTGGATTTGAGTTTTATTTTTATTCAGTGATTCTTGTTTTGCCCTTAGCTCGTCCACCTTTCTTGGAAACTCTTAGTGGAGCTTTTGGAAATGGGAAGAAGTCTTCATGTCTCAACAGACCTTCAGATGAAGGTTTAGGATAGCTCTCATTCAGTCTACCTGTAATATTGCAGGATGGTGCCTCACTAGTATCGAGATCGGACTCCTTATGTTTGTTATTATCATCAGTTCTGGTTGATGAACTAGGCGGGTTATTATTATTCAAAATAGGTTTATCGATTTCCACATCTGATTACTGAAAGGGACGGCCTGTTACTGAACTCATCAGGAAATCATCTTCACTAAAGATTTCAGAATTAAATGACTGAATTCGAGTTTTTCTAAACCCTGACAAAATGTTTTCCTTTTTCATCGCAACATTAAATGCTTCGGCCGATAGTTGGGCAATTTCGTAAATTGTAATAACTTTCCCGGGATTATTTACCATCCAATTGTTAAGAGCTACATTGTATCGTGTTTTAAGTGATCTATATACAGTTATATCCAGGGGCTGAAGGTGGTGGCTACAGTGTGGCGGAAATGTTACAATATGCACCCCATGTTCTCTTGCTAAATCTATCACATCAATAGTAATATGACTTTCGTGATTCTCGAATATTAACAATACCGGGTTGTCTATGTTGGATGCTTTTGAATGCTTTATAAAATGATGCATAACTTGTAAAATATTTTCGGCTATCATCCAACCGGTCTTGTGAGCTAAACCCGAACTTCCTGGTAGAGCACCATACAACATGTGATTTGCAAATTTTACGCGAGGGAATACATATACAGGAGGCATTCTATTCCCTATAATTTATGATATTGCATATGGTTACAAGTTGACCGCGTTCCGCAGAGGCAACCTGATCAACCTGCTTTTGGTCTTTGGGAGCGAGTATTTTCGTGGGCTTCTGAACAGTTGTCAAGCCCGTCTCATCAAGGTTGTAGATATTCTGAGGAGAAAACTCTTTTCTTTTCATAATATCTTTAAGATTCTCAAATAATAGGGACACTATGCATAAATTCTACTAACCACTCTTTTCCAGCAATTTTTCTTTAATTCCATGTTTCAGGACTCTTTGTATTAAGTTTTTTAGAATATTCGTAGGCTCTTTTTCAAACATCTACTTTGGTAAAACCATACTGCATTTTAAAAGAAATTTTTATGTAATTCCGTAGCATGCATTCCTGTTCATTAGAAAGTACCTGTACAAGAGTAACAAATAAGAAAAAACGATTCGATCAAGTATTATAACCTGTTTGTTTTATATGTTTTTATTTACACAATATTCTTCGTTAGGATGCTGTTTCGCTATTGAGACATGCTTTTGCAAGGCAGTTTTTGAAATTCCGGTGTCCTTTGCAACAAAAAATATGCCCACTTTTTCGGTTGCAAACAAATTTATACTATAGTTTAGTGTATTATGGGTGACCTATACTAATGATTATTAGAGATTTGCACCATTGGCGCAAATTTTAAAAGCAATGTCCCATTTCTCCTGCCTCCCAATCCTCCACACCTTCCCCTACTGCCAAAACTAAGTGCAGGACATCGGCAACAAAAATTATTAAACGCTCAAAAAGAACAGATTTGTGACTGGGTTGACCTGGATTGTTTTTTAACCCTCCGCCAGTTGCAAGAAAACTGCTTAAACTAATGGCCACTTCTTCAACAAATATCACTATCTGCGATTAATAGAGCCCTTAAGAACTTTCATTATTCTAATAAAAAATTGTCATTTGTTCCTGAAAGAAGAAATCGGACATTATTTAAGCTCGCTTTGATTATGCATTACAATATAACAAAATGATATTGGAAAGAGAAAAAATGTTCTTTATTGACGAATACAAATAAATTTTCGCGTTTCATACGGAAGATCTGAAAAATACCAGAGCATCAAAAATAAAAACACAGTTAAGAGGGCGCAATTGTTCTATTGCCGCTGCAATGAACGTAAATTTCTTGTATATGTTTCAAAATCAGAATGTGCCTTCTAATGTACTGCACTTTTCTGAATTTCTCATAATGTTAATTCAAGATTTACATAATGACGGTGTAGAAGGGGCTGATATTGTTATCGACAATGTAAGATTCCGTAGTGAGGAAGTCTCTCATTAGAGGTCATGGTAATTTTCCAGTGCTTCTTCCTGCTTATATCCTTGTCGCGACCTGATGGTCTTTAACGGTTCCACAATAATTTAGTGGTAGCTCGTTTCTTATTATAGCTGCTGAAGGACCAGTATACTGTGGGTATACACCATGTTTTTCTTTCAGTTAGGAACACTCACATAAACACTTCCTTGTTGTTAAATTAATACTTTTATTTAAACTGTACAGATGATTTTGAATTGATTTGATAACTTATGATTAACAAAATTATAAGCACTGTCGCGATTGTAGGTACTATTTGTTGCTACCGAGTAATGTAAATACTTCGTGAACTCAATAGGCCTTCCAATGCTATCGACTGTCTTGTGTGAGTTTTAAATTGACAATGTTTACTGTTCAACGGACTACATCGTTCTCTCCTTAAAATTAAAATATTCTCTCTACAAAGTTTGAGAGACAATAACTGAAGTATTATTTCTGTATCACAGTACGTTTGGTTTTTCCTACAATCCCTTATCACAAGTTAAGGGGTTTAATTGCATATTGATGGTAATAAAATAGTCCTTTCAATATCTATTCAGATATGAAGGTACAAATTGTTTTATAGTGGGAAAGTTCAGCTGTAGAACTATTAAATATTTATTTGCAAGCATGACTATGAATTAATTATAAAATAAACAGATTTAATGATGCTTTAGAATTACCTTCCAATAATACCTATACAATTCAATATAATTTGCATTTTAAATAATTAATAAACCTTATGAAAAATAATTATTATTAAATTTGGCTTGACCTAAACAAACCCTTTCCTAAATACAATAGAAGAGTTATTCAACCAGTGGAAGCAGATAATAAAAAGAACACAACCAACGAGTGATAATGAATTATATGAGACAGTACACAATGCATCTGAGCGTATAAGTCCACAAAAATGTTTGAATTATGTTCAACACATGGAAACATATTTATACAACTGTTTACAAAGAAATGAAATTTTAAATTAAGTTATGTTTATATCATATACATAGAACATAAATACAAAATAAATTTCTCACTTTGATGTGTGAATTGCTATATTTTTTATGAAATGGTAGAGGTACTTATTACATACCTACATATAAACAAGAAAGGCAATTGACATAAAGGGAAAGTAATTTGACAAATAGTCAATGTGCAAGAATGCATGAGGATAAAACACAATATATGTAACTAATAAAGAAACAACCAGAATAAGTGGGTAAATGTTGAATACTACGCAAGTTCACATATGGAAAAAACGATGTATTATGCACTTATTGTTGAAATTGTTTACGTAAATCCTTTTTCACAATATTACTCAGGGGGTATCAACTTAATTATTATCTGAATAGCAATTTAGTGGACGTGACCCTTCTTGAAACCCTGCATAAATAATTGTGTCCCCCTTTCAAGAATAGGACGGCGAGAAATGTGAACTGAATTATTGTTGCAATGGCATCACATACCGTATGTGTCTATTTTCATTAGCTATAGGGATTCAATGTTTACATGCGATTTATACGTATACAAATAATACGTGGCAACGTGTGTCTCCCGGCAACAATCGACATCACAGCGACTTTCTCCGATCTTGCCACTTCTACATTAAATGTTTAGCTGCGAACACGTTCCGATATAGTCTGCAATAAAATCCGTCATCATCAAATGGCCGGCGCGATCTAGTTGTTTATTATTATTTTCAGAATCCTTTTTTATTTACCTTATTTTTAATTTTATTAGAATTACGCTTTTGTTTGTGTCATGCTTAATAATTCTCTGCATTTACTGAAAGGAAAAAGAAAAATCCTTGCAAGGCGTAAATATTATTTCTAAGCGCAGTACAAACATCCAAGTCAATAGTCCAACAGCTACTGCTAACTTGAGCTTGTATCGGTCGCGCTCGCATTGAAGAGAAAAGTAGGGGGTGCCATGTTGTCACGTATTGCATGAATTAATCGCCTATGACTAATGAAAATTGACACGTGCTGTATATACGTATATACCGTAGTGGACATATTTTAATTTCTGATACGAAAGTAGGAAGAGGAAAAGAGCGCGACGAAATAACCTAAAGATAAACATATAGCGAGGCTGCCAACACAGTACACTCGACAAATGTTTCCTATGAAATGCAAAGAGTGAGGGTCCCCCGGGCCGACACTGCGTTGCTCTCCCACCACTGTTAGCAAGCAGGCATCGCTGCATATTATAAGGTCATCTTCTGCATGCGATAGAAGTATAAACCGAAATTAAAATTTGACGACTACGGTATATTGTGACGATGCGATACTTCTATGTGAATAAGACGCCACTAAAACAGTGGCGGTTTCTGTATAGGAGCACATGATAACTTGAACCCCCCAAACAAATTCTTGATTACAAACTAATAAAATAAACAAATCCTCGATTACGAACTAATAAAATGTATTACTCGATCTTAATATATTCGTTAAATATAACGCAGACAATTGAAACGACATTCCTTTCTATAAAACGCAGATCGCATTGACGGAGTACGTGCGCCGAGTAGGCGGGACTACGTTGATTTTGTGGGGGTTTTAGCGGCATAAAGGACGTAGCGGAGGTGGAGAGAGATACGGCGGGGTTGGATATGAACTGGGGCACAAATTTATTGTGCTGCTGTCTGTGCTCGATTTGTTGCAATTAAAGTTTTGTTGATATCGATCGACATCGACGTTCAGATATCGTGTTTTACGAATAAACTATATTATATATAAATAAGAATTATGGATGCGAACAGTTTTACTGTGCAATATTTGAAAGACAATTTTACTCTGTTTAGTTATGAACAAAAAATTCAAGTTAAATATGTGGGCAGACCAAAACCAGAACTTAATTTTGTAACGAAGTTCCTCGTTAATTGCACAAATTAACATTTTTAGTCCATTATTAATTTATTTAGCAATATTAAATTAAAAGAATGTGTGTTATTTTGTTCAAATATTGTATAAAATGTTTTGGACGGACCTGTATATGTATTCATTTGTAACGATCATTCATGTTATTTGTTTATTTTTCAATATAAGAGTACCGAATGTATACGTCATGCTCGTAGTCGCGCGCAAATTGTATATTTTGAACGAGTTTTTCCTACAGAAATAGGGGGGTTTACGGATATATAAAGACACCAGCAAGTGTGTCTCTTCCATTTTATTCTCCTATCCTACAGCCGCCTTTACCTTCTTTACTCAGCCTTGATGGCGTGGGAAAGTCTGGTGATTATCCTAGAAACGTATTATATTCAGGTCTTATGCGCCGTGAAATAATCGTTTCAAAATCCGCTAAAACCCGTCCGAAAGTGTCTTTTCCATTCAGACCAGGGGTCGTGGAGGAATAGACATTTTTACCGCTACAACCTATAATTCCCTTCGAAGTCAGGCTATAAATGCCGTGACCATATATCTCCGCATTTAATATTTGTATTTTATTTTCAGAAATGTTAGATTTCGAATATTGTTTGTAACGCGCGTATAAATTCAAATTCATTGTCCGCGCTCTATAACATAAACAAAGATATAATAATACTTCGCCGAGTAGACGTGCAAAAGCCCGTGCCGATTGAAATTATTTTCCGTGACAAATTTGTAAAGATTCTTCTGCGAGCGTAATAACGTACAAAATTTAGTTGTAAAGTAATTTAAGCAAACCTGAGCATCCGTATCTTATTTCAAACACCATTTTATTTATGATTTTTTAATCGGAATATTCTGGGACCGGTAATTATTAATTCAGGGACTAGAAATGTGCAAACGTTCTCGCTTAATTTCATACGTGACTTATAGAGGTCATTGACGTGTATTTATTTTGTATACTATTTATGTACATAGGCTTTGTAAATTTGTAATTAATATTAGACGAAAATGTGTATCAATTGTGACCATAGTTTAATTGCTGAATTGTTTATTTGTTTGACATGATTTAACAATGTTTTAATAGAAATAAAAGTTAACTGTTATGTACTTTTCAAATGAATTTCTAACCGTGTGTTTTTTTTTACCTTTATCGTTTGACAATGAGATAGAGAAAGTAGTATATTCAAGAGTAACAAATCACATTAAAACAATAAGAAGTACTCACGTTTTTTTTTCTCCGCTGAGTTCGCTGTTGAGCAATAGGTCTTTGTCCCAAGGCACCACACTATAACCGCCGTATTTTTTGATTTATCTTAAACTGCCCGAACTTGTTGACATTAAGGTCGACGACACGTACTTTATCAGATCATAATATTGAAGCCTGAACATATAGGCAGCCAGGAGTGCTGTGTATCTTGGTGTCTTGGCATTCAGAAGACAAATTCTATAACCGGCTAGTTTGCCCCTGGTGTTATATAAGCAAATGACACTATGTTATAAATAAAAGTAAGCTAGCCAGGTTATAGATGGCGCCCATAACGTTTGGCCGTGTTTTAAGAGATTTAAAAAATTAAATTCCGCCGCATTTAATAAAACTGTATGAATAATTTCACAGTTTTCCGCCAGATATACATGTATAATTATTTTTTTAAATAATAAGATAGGAAAATTGATACACAATTTATGTACATACATAGAGATAAGTTTTTATTAAAGGATAGTAAAACGTACATATTCTTTATTAATTGTGAGGGAGTAAAAGGATAGGAGAATAAATTGCAACTACAATACATTTTTATTTTATTATTATTTTATTTTTATTTGGTACATTATAAATTATAAAATGACTGATCAGGACAAAGGCAAAAATCCAAACCCTCTTGGGTGGATATATACTTTGAAAAAAGAGGACTTAAATGCCGCAGCAGAATCTTTAGGGTTAGACGCTACCGGTAATGTCGAGGACGTACGTAAACGCATTAGCACCTTTCTGAAAGAGGATAAAACGGGTTCAACGAATAAGGGAAACACTCCACCGCAAAGAGACACTAACGTTCAGATTTCTTCCGCGGAAATCTGTGCTCAAATAAGGAAATGGGGGATTCATTTTAATGGCAGCTCGGACGCTGTATTTTTCCTGGAAAGAGTCAAAGAACTCCAAGTATGTTACGGGATTAAAGACGAACATATGCTCCATGCGTTGCCTGAGCTTTTTAGAGACAAAGCACTGCTTTGGCTCCGGAATAATAAAACTTTATGGGGTACATGGGACGAGTTCTTAGAGGACTTTAAACTTCAATATCTTCCGCCTCGGTATAATTTTTCAATCGAAGAAGAAATACGCGCTCGGTTGCAAAAACCAAAGGAATCTTTTAAAGATTATTTAACCGCCATATTAACGTTAATGAGACGCGGCCAAGATATGTCCGATGGTGATAAATTGGAACGTGTATACGGTAACATGTCACCTAGTTACAGAATGTATATACATAGGGACGCGATACAATCCCTCCGACAATTATCCAAACTCGCTGCCGACTACGAATTACTGCTGGAAGAGCAGGCGCGCTTTTGTAAGAAAGAAAGTACGCTATCAGCACCGGAACGCCCGCCCAGCGATAAACCGAGTACTTCGCGTTCGCATCATTTGTCATATGCCGCCCAGGATAATAAGCCCGCCAATTTCCTGTACCGCCGTCGCCGTTACAAAAATTATCACATCCGGAAAACCGTTGTTGGCGATGTGGCAGAGAGGGACATACGCGTGGTTATTGCCGTAACCCATTTAAAATGTTTTGTTCACGGTGTGGCAAGTTAAATGTACGTTCCGTTGACTGCCGATGCCAGGGAAACGCCGAGAAGGGCGGTCTGCAGGCAAAGACCGTCCGCAAGCAGTAAAACCGCCTGAATCCGCAAACACATGTATCAAAGACTCGACGGTGCCAGACAATCGCGTCTGGATCCGTGTGAACATGTGTAACCAGAATTTACGAGCCCTCGTGGACAGCGGAGCGACTTCATCGTTTTTGTCCGAATCACTAGTTGCCCGGTTGTTGAAAAATAATGAACAACGTGTCTTGAATAGAAAATCTAAAGTCCGCCTCGCAAATGGAGACGTTGTAGAATCGCCTGGCTCAGTTTTGTTACCGGTCCGCATGGGTAGCCGAACTACAGACGTTAATTTTGTAATTATGCCGAAGAGCCCGTGCTCAGTTATCTTCGGAATTAACTTTCTCAAGGAAATTGGGGCTGTTCTCGATTTCTCCGAAAGTAAACTGTACTTTAAGGGAGACAATGCAGTCTTTGCCGCGAGCTGTGGGATCTCCGGAGTACAGGACCGCCACGAGACCGCCTTAAAAAAATTCCTTGATCAAGAATTAAGTAAATTTACTACCGTGCCTGGTCGGACGAATTTAATACGTCACACAATCCGTTTGCAACCGAATACCGCCCCAATAAAACAACGATATTATCCGTGCAACCCAAAGAAGCAAGCACTAATCGACGCCGAAGTGGACAAGATGCTACAAGACGGTATAATAGAACCCAGTAACAGTCCGTGGAGTTCTCCTATCGTCGTGGTCACAAAAAAGAACGGTGGCGTTCGGTTCTGTGTCGATTTCCGCAAAATTAATTCCGTATCCATTAAAGATTCATATCCTTTGCCGTACATTTCAAATATTCTTGATAAACTCCGCGACAGTAAATATTTTTCGACGCTTGATCTTAAAAGTGGGTACTGGCAAGTGGAATTAGAAAAAGATAGCAGACCCGTGACAGCTTTTACAATTCCGGGAAAGGGCCTATTTCATTTTGTGTCATTACCGTATGGATTGCATAGTGCGGGAGCGACGTTCCAACGCCTATTAGATTCGGTGATAGGTCCTGAAATGGCGGAGTACGCATTTGTATATCTGGACGATATTATTATTTTAGGCAAGACTTTTGAAGAGCATTTGAAAAATTTAAGTAATGTTTTCGCGCGTTTACGGGAAGCAGGCCTTCAACTACAACCAGACAAATGTACTTTTGCCAAACAGGACATAAAATATTTAGGTCATGTTGTAACACCGGACGGAATCCGTACAGACCCGGACAAGATCGCTGCTATTTTAAATGTACCGCCGCCGCGATCCAAGAAAGAAGTACGTGGTTTCCTGGGACAAACGTCATGGTACCGTCGGTTCGTACCGAATTTCGCACAACTTACCGTTCCGCTCATAAAATTAATTAAAAAAGATGTGCGTTGGGAATGGACGACGGAACAAGACGCCGCATTCGCCGCCGTAAAGAAAGCACTGACAGAGAGCCCAGTTCTCGCGTGTCCGGACTTCTCCAAACCATTCCAATTGCATACCGACGCCAGTGAGAAAGGTTTGGGAGTCGTTTTAATACAAATAATAGAGGGTGCCGAAAGAGTGATTGCCTATGCCAGTAGGACTTTAAGTAAGGCAGAATTAAATTATTCGACGACCCAGAAAGAAGCTCTTGCCGTCGTTTGGGGTATCAAAAAATTTAAGTACTATTTAGAATTTTACCAATTCACCGTTATTTCCGATCACCAATGTTTAAGATTCCTGAATGACTTGAAGAATCCGTCAGGACGACTCAGTCGATGGGCTGTTGATTTACAACAGTATGATTTTGTCATTCAATACCGAAAAGGAGCGATGAATAATTTAGCCGATTCTCTGTCCCGAGCACCGCTTCCTTTCAAACACGAAACCGATGAAGATACCTGTGCCTTGTTAGAAGAAACGTCTTGTTCTTGGTATAACAAGAAGGTTTCGGACGTTCAGTCAGATCCTGAAAAACATCAAGAATACCGATTAGAAAATGGTAATTTGTACAGACACATACCTGATACACAACATACCGAGGGAGTGCGCGCATGGAAATTGTGTGTAGCTACGCCTGATAGAAACGACGTCCTGAAAGAAATCCATGACGCTCCTGAAGCTGGACATCTTGGGGTCGCCAAAAGTATAGCGAGAGCCGCTTCGTTATATTATTGGCCAGGGATGTTCAGAGATGTCCGCCGCTACGTCAATCGATGTCGATCCTGTAAACATTATAAATTTAATCAGGGAAAACCTCTAGGCCAGATGTTATTCTCACCTGTTGATTGTCCATGGGAACAAGTGAGTGTGGACCTCCTCGGACCTTTTCCGCGTTCCAAGAGAGGATATACTTCATTGTTAGTAATACATGATCGATTCACGAAGTGGGTAGAGTGCCAGCCGCTACGCTCTGCCACATCACGAACCGTCATCCAGGCACTGAAGGAAAAGGTAATATATCGTTTTGGTTGTCCGAAGATCCTGTTGGCTGACAATGGTCCGCAATTTGCCAGTCACAGTTTCACCAGTTATTTTAATGGATTAGGTGTCAAGATAAAATTTAATGCTCCGTATGCTCCGCAATCGAATCCTGTGGAAAGGACAAATAGGGTATTAGGACCTATGATTGCACAATACATCAATAAAGATCATAGAGAATGGGACCAATACCTACCTCAGTTCGTTTTCGCCATCAACACCGCTAAACATGAGTCTACAGGATTCACACCTGCCTTTCTTAATTTTGGTAGAGAACTCATGCCGCCGAGCTCTCTGCGAAGAACCGCTGATGGGCAGTTAATGGATCCTGCTCGACCGAATACCGAAGAATTGGCTCAAGAATTGTCGAAATTGGACGACTTTTTCAAGATCGTCAGAATAAAGTTGGCTCAAGCGTTCCAGAGGCAAAGTAGGCCCTACAATCTGAGACATCGTCCTTACCGCCCTCAAATTGGACAATGGGTGTATCATCAGACACATAATTTATCCGACGCCTCTAAGAAATTTACCGCAAAACTTGCTCCGAAATTTGAAGGTCCCTCTAAAGTTATCCAGATCCTGTCTCCGTCTATTCTTATGTTACAGGTACCAAACAGACGAAAACCCGTGAAGGTACATGTGAAAGATGTCAAGATTCCGTCCGCAGACGAACTCCAACCCGATCTTCCACCTCCAAATCCGCTGGAAGTAGTGGGGGAGGGCCAGGAGGATATATAAACTCGTATGTACCATCCAGTATACACAGTCGATGCAATGGGCACTTCCAAGCAACCAGACAAGATGACCGCTCCCCGTCCATTGGTATCTCCGCCGCCATCCGCCATGGACGAACGATATCGAGCGTTGTGGGGTACACCGCCTGGGTTGAAGACACCTGAACGACCAATAACGCCTCGCTATCTGGTTTCACCGGCGACAGTTGCCCTCATGGAGGAGAAATATCAGACGTACTGTTGTCGGACACCTCCCAAGCCAGTAGTCGCCGTGCCGCCCTCCAATGAGACAACAGTCGATGTGGGACCCACGTTACACAGTCCCGACGCAGAAGCCTATCTGGGTTTCAGGCTTTTACAACTTTTCGGTGCTTCTCCAGTGCCCGACTTATTGTCACCGTTGCCAGCGACGCCTGAAGCGAAGAAAGCACCCTTTGTCAATGCCTCCCCTCCGACAATCTCAATTCCTTCGCCGCCTCCCGCACATGGTACCTCAACTCTACCAGTTATTCCTTTTCTGTCTCATTTTTCCTTGGACATGCCGTTCCTTTGCTCAGACCCTCCGCCACTGCCGACGATTCCGCCGCCGACCGTTAAACCTCGTCTGGCAAATCCTGGGGCCTGGGTGAGGAAGGAAGGTTCGCTGGGGAAAGGAGTCCGTAAGAGGCGACACAGGAACAAACGAGTCCATGTGCGGGTCGACGGAGTGAGCGTCGTGATGACTCGCAGGGAAGCTGAAATCCACCACGCAAATCTGAAAAGACAGAACGATCAGTGATAGTGCGTGCGTCATAGACATCGTGAGTGATGATAAACTGACGAGTTTTAGTTTTTTTAATTTTAAGATGATAGACTGTCAAGTGTTAATTTTGTTTTAAATTTAATTTTCCGTTTCTGTACTTTTGATAGTTAGTTGTTAAGGTTCATTGTTTTCTTTTAAGGAGGGGGCTGTAACGAAGTTCCTCGTTAATTGCACAAATTAACATTTTTAGTCCATTATTAATTTATTTAGCAATATTAAATTAAAAGAATGTGTGTTATTTTGTTCAAATATTGTATAAAATGTTTTGGACGGACCTGTATATGTATTCATTTGTAACGATCATTCATGTTATTTGTTTATTTTTCAATATAAGAGTACCGAATGTATACGTCATGCTCGTAGTCGCGCGCAAATTGTATATTTTGAACGAGTTTTTCCTACAGAAATAGGGGGGTTTACGGATATATAAAGACACCAGCAAGTGTGTCTCTTCCATTTTATTCTCCTATCCTACAGCCGCCTTTACCTTCTTTACTCAGCCTTGATGGCGTGGGAAAGTCTGGTGATTATCCTAGAAACGTATTATATTCAGGTCTTATGCGCCGTGAAATAATCGTTTCAAAATCCGCTAAAACCCGTCCGAAAGTGTCTTTTCCATTCAGACCAGGGGTCGTGGAGGAATAGACATTTTTACCGCTACAACCTATAATTCCCTTCGAAGTCAGGCTATAAATGCCGTGACCATATATCTCCGCATTTAATATTTGTATTTTATTTTCAGAAATGTTAGATTTCGAATATTGTTTGTAACGCGCGTATAAATTCAAATACATTGTCCGCGCTCTATAACATAAACAAAGATATAATAATACTTCGACGAGTAGACGTGCAAAAGCCCGTGCCGATTGAAATTATTTTCCGTGACAAATTTGTAAAGATTCTTCTGCGAGCGTAATAACGTACAAAATTTAGTTGTAAAGTAATTTAAGCAAACCTGAGCATCCGTATCTTATTTCAAACACCATTTTATTTATGATTTTTTAATCGGAATATTCTGGGACCGGTAATTATTAATTCAGGGACTAGAAATGTGCAAACGTTCTCGCTTAATTTCATACGTGACTTATAGAGGTCATTGACGTGTATTTATTTTGTATACTATTTATGTACATAGGCTTTGTAAATTTGTAATTAATATTAGACGAAAATGTGTATCAATTGTGACCATAGTTTAATTGCTGAATTGTTTATTTGTTTGACATGATTTAACAATGTTTTAATAGAAATAAAAGTTAACTGTTATGTACTTTTCAAATGAATTTCTAACCGTGTGTTTTTTTTTACCTTTATCGTTTGACAATGAGATAGAGAAAGTAGTATATTCAAGAGTAACAAATCACATTAAAACAATAAGAAGTACTCACGTTTTTTTTTCTCCGCTGAGTTCGCTGTTGAGCAATAGGTCTTTGTCCCAAGGCACCACACTATAACCGCCGTATTTTTTGATTTATCTTAAACTGCCCGAACTTGTTGACATTAAGGTCGACGACACGTACTTTATCAGATCATAATATTGAAGCCTGAACATATAGGCAGCCAGGAGTGCTGTGTATCTTGGTGTCTTGGCATTCAGAAGACAAATTCTATAACCGGCTAGTTTGCCCCTGGTGTTATATAAGCAAATGACACTATGTTATAAATAAAAGTAAGCTAAGCAGGTTATAATTTGACGCAAACTACAAAGGGCAAATCTAGAGACTTTACAAGATAATTTAAGAAGGACATGTACAAAAAAAATGATTGGATTTGTGGGTGCAGTGTTAGTAACAGTTTGTTTTGCTTCCCTTGCTTGTTATTTTGTCGCGGTGCTGCAGAACCATCTTGGTCAAAAAATGGAGTGACGGATCTGAGAAATTTGGCCCAAAAAATAAAAAAACATGAGAATGCCTAAGCTCACATTAATGCTCAATTAGAGATGAAGCTGCTGGGAAAAGTAGATATACGACAACAACTCGACAGTGTATACAGACGAAATATTCAACAACAAAATGAACAAGTAAGAAAAATTAGATATGTTCTTTCAAAAATTATTGATTGCATAAAGTTTTGTGGGGCATTTGACCTGGCACTTCGAGGCCACGATGAAACGAAAAATTCCTCTAATCCTGGAATTTTCAGAGGTCTAACAAATTTCAGTTCGGAATTAGATATAGCACTAAAAGATCATTTTGAAAATTCTGTTGTTTTCAAAGGTACTTGAAAAATTATTCAAAATGAGCTGTTGGATTGCATGTTGGCAGTTGCTCAGTATCGTATTGAAAAAGAAATTTTGAAAGCTGAATATGTCGCCGTTATAGCTGATGAAACTGCAGATGTAGCAAATCAATATCAAATGACTGTGGTAATTAGATATATTCTAGCAGATGGCATACCAGTTGAAAGATTTTGGTGTTTTTGTTTTACTAACCCTTCTGATCATGATGCGATCAATTTATCAGAATGCATAAGAACTTTTTTCAAACAAGTGATAAATAAACCGGAAAATTTAATTTCACAAAGTTATGATGGCGCAAGTGTAATGAGTGGATGTCATTTAAGTGTGCAAGCTCTTATTAAAAAATGAGGTGTGGCCACAACACAACTTTCTTATACGTATGAAAGTGTTACTTCCGATCCGAATTTTGAAATTTCATTTATACAAAAAATATTCCAAATCCAACTCTAAATACTTTTGTACTCTTTATAAATATACATAGAATGCATAATTTACGACATATTTGCAAAAAATCGGTATTCGGTAAGAGTAAAAGTGATACTTCCGGCCCGAATTTTGAAATTTTTTTTATACAAAAGATATTGGAAATTAAGTTCTAAATACTTAATATAATAATATTCGTAGCGTACCTGCCTAAAAAGCATGACTTGCAAAATATTTGCAAGAAACTGATTTTCGATAAGAGTAAAAGACCTACTTCCGGTAGGAATTTCGAAAAACCTTTTTAATAAAATTGTTCACAATTTCAATTTTAAGTACATATGAATTCTTTATAAATGTGTTTAAACTTAGTAATTCACGAAATATTTGCAAAATTCGATTTTTTCACTGAAGTAAACTACTACTTCCGGTTTGCTGATTTTGCTCAAAATCTAATCAGTTCTCAAGAGGGAGATTATATTCGTAAATACAAAATTTGGAATTGATATCTGTAGCGGTTTGACCGCTATCGTGGTCACACACACACAGACACACAGACACACACAGAGACAGACAGACACACAGACATTTTTTAAAAACCACTTTTTTGGTATCAGGGGACTTCAAAACGTGGACATCTGCAAAAATCTCGAGGTCGAAAATTTTCATCATCACAATACTTCCTTATATTACGTATAAGAAAGTATGAGTTTTATGTGCACTGTTACGCCCATCAACTCAACTTGATTTTATCTCAAGCAACCAGTCAGAATCTAGAAGTGCGAGTTTTTTTTCTAATTTAAGAGACATCGCAATTTTGTTTCCTCTTTTGCCGCAAAGAGGAGCAATTTTAGATATAATCGTCGGTCGAAGAGTTCCTCGTTCCTCTGCCACTCGATGGAATTTTAAAAGCAGAACTTAAAGTAAGGTGTATGAACATCGTGAATCGTTGATAGAATGTATGGAAAAGATAGAAGTCACTTCAAGGCAAATGTAACGATTAATCAAGCAACAGCAATTTGTCGTATGTGGCAGGATTCAAAGTTTGTGTTTTGGTTAATAGTCTTTCATTGCTTATTGCCGCATGCTGATATTTTGTATAATCAACTACAAAAAACAGTAACCGACCCGATACAAATACACGTAGCCATAACATGTTTTGACAATGCTATTTACAAAGAAAGACATAATACAGAGACAATTGAAAGTGAAATTTCTGGAAATTATGCTGTTCAGAGTAAAAGACACCGTATACATGAATATCCATTTATTTCAAAAACTGTTGCAGCCAAGGAAGTGTGTGATACTATAATCACCCATGTAAAAGAAAGATTTTCAGTTACCAAACATTTGAATGCGTCCATTCTGTTTGCGGCAGACAGATTTCCACAAATGGAGAAAAAATTTCCTATTGAACATTTAGAAGCTACAGTAGAGGCGTACCAATTTCTTGATAAAGTTGGCCTGCAGACAGAGTTAGAATTAATTTATAGAAGACCTGATTTTAGGAGCATAAGTGGTGCTATTCATCTGATAGTTATTGCGTTATTTAGAGTCAGTGGCGGCTCGGGGTGGTTCACATAGGGAGTGCATAATTTCAAAATTAAAAAGTATAATACAAGAACGCTTACCCAATCTTTATAAGTTTCACCGACATACTGTTCCAGACAGGTACTGTTCATTGTGCAGTTTGTTTTGAGGAAATAGTAAATATAACACTACAGTTTAATTACATCTGACGATAAACGAAGTCTATTTTGCGTGTCTTTGACTTGCAGAACAGTTCTATCACTTTTTCATTAAAATTTGGGAAATCATTTATAAATTCTTTTTCACAAGATAACATAGTAAGGGCATTTAATCTGTCTTCTTAAATTGTATTTCTCAGGAAAGTTTTTATTCTCTTCAGCTGTGAAAACTGGCGTTCCGCTTCAGACGTTGTCATTGAGATTGTAATGACAATTTTTAAAAGCTTAACAACTTCATTAAAGGTGTCGCTTAATCCATCCAGCAGAAGACCTAGCAGACCTACAGCACTGACTTCTATATTTTGCCTATATGATGAATCTAAAACATTCTGAATGTTATTTTTTCCTAACATTCTTAGACTAAATATATTTTTCAAATGCCCTTCGGAATTTTCATGTTTCGTAATTTTAGCACTAAGATGAATTAAGTCTTTTATTCCGTTCTTTGATCAAGACGGTTCACCACCAAACAAAAGACACGGAAAACAAAACAAAGTATTTTTAATTTCACACCCACAAATCCAGTCATTTTTCTAATAAATATTCATTTTGAATTTTCTTATAACGTCTTTACCTTTAACAGATTGTTTATTTTCTAAACATAATTGACGCATCGGCCGTTTAAGATTTTTTATTGCGATTTTTTCATCATACGTTAACCGCGAAAACGTGTTATTCTGTAACGCAGAGAGGAAATTCATCTTATAACAGCGGTGAGCAGACTGAGGATCTTGCTCACACGCGATGTATTATACGATATCTAATGTTAATGGCTTAATGGAGCAACGGTTGGGTTGTGCTCATGGGTATGTTTCTCTCGGTGGAAGTTAGTCGTCATTATATCTGTGACGACGATCGGTGCATGTAGGTTGTTACGCGGCGCCGCACATGCCACGTTCCTGTTCAATAACTATGAATACGTAATAAATAAATACTTTCACAGTTAGTCGCAGCTTGGTTTGTTTTGTTTCAAAATTCCAGGGGGTGTAATTACTCACTTGCTCTCATTAAAGAGCCGCCACTGCGTTCAAGATATATTTTCTGCCATCTTTGCTCTCTTACAAATTTTAATAACTATTCCAATGACCACAGTTGAAGCGGAACGTAGTTTTTAACATTAAAACGAATAAAAACGTTCTTGCCAAGTTCTATAAATCAAGGAAGACTGACGGCCTTAGCAATGTTATCTATCAAAAATCACATTATACAAGATTTGCCCGACTTCAAGGAAGCTGTTATAAAGTTTGCTGAGAACAAAAACAGAAGAAAGGACTTTACTTTCAAGCAGTGTGACATTAAGCGTGAAAAGTGAATGTAATAAAGTATAACTACCTTCTACATGACATGTAAGTTTTTTATACGATTTTAGTTAAAAATTTGCATGTTCTTGATTTTGTGAACACCTTACGCTTCCGACCACTCCACAAAACCATTGTTGATATATTTGTATAAAAGGCAAGCTCTGTCAAGTTAGCCCCCTCTAGTTACAATTTATATAATATAAAATGGGTGTCAATTGTGCTCCATTTGTGTTCAATTGTGCCGTTATTACTTTCATTTGTGCTTTTCTGTTTTCATAGGTTTTTAAAAAATCGCAGGGGGGGGAGGGCTAATTTGACGATTGGTCCCCCAAAACTTGCCTTCGCAAAGCACTCCAATTGTGCCGTATAGCATTTTTCGGCCAACCACTCACTTTCGAAGTTATTCCTAAACAAAATTCCAAAATTGACGGAAGTCTACCGTCCTTTCTTATAATTTATATAGCATTCGAAATTATGGGACTGTTTATATAAGAGAGCTAAAGCCCAATGAAATGAACGAGAAGAATTAGTGTGCTTAAAACCACACAGCAGAAGTGTAAACTTCATCAAGACGAGGTTAATAATACGAAATAGACGCGTATAATATTTCAGTAACGTATTAAATAAAACGTATTCGCACATTTATTACATTTACACATGTACACACGCGTATAATATTTAGTAACGTATTATACGACTGATGCGTCATGCTCTCCCATGTAACGGTCGCCGAACGAGTATAGCAGTGACGTATGTATATGTATAAATAGACGATATGAATAATCGATTACGTGTCCCGCGTTGGTCTGATGCAACGTGTCGGCGTCATACATTGGTTATTCCCGTTCGGCTCGGGTTCGAATCTGCTTGGGGACGTGAATTTATTTATTAATTTAAATTTCAATTTAATTAATTAAATATCTCTATATGATATATTTATCTTGTTCCCTTAGCCGACTTTACCCGAACGAGCGTTACACATATCCGAGCGTTACACATATCCGAGCGTTGCCGGTCAGTCTTGTTCAGTCCCTACAATCAGCGCAACGCGCCTAAAGAAGTTTACATTTCAAAAACCAGGAGCTTCTTTTTTGAGTTAGATCAATAAAAGAATTGATTTTGTGGCAAAGCAGCAAAACAATATTATATTGATAACTAGAAATTTTACACGAAACCTCACCTACATATAACAATACCTATAGGTACAATGACTACAGTTTTAATAAGCACTTTTCTCCCAGTCCAAATCGATCATTTTTAAAATTAAATCTAAATCACCAAATAAAAACCAATAACAGAATTATGTATACCTATACAATTTTAATGATGATTAACTTCATAGTGTTGTAGACCAATGAGACATTAAAAACAGTGTCACATGCACCAATCACAAGTTAGAAATGATTTCTTTAACTGAAAAGAATGTATGCTATTTTTCTTGCCGATACCTCATTGTTTTAGCATTATTTTAGCAACCATTAATATTTAAAAAATCAAATGTCATTTTGACAAAAGTAAAAATGTCGCGCTTCGGCAACATTCCTGACGCTTCAATTAATGAAAACATTCAAAATTCGATTCCGAGAAAGACAACTCAGTGTAGAGAAAGTGTGTGGAATCAATTTGCAGAATTTTGCCAACAACGCAAATATGAATTAAGCGAATCTTTGTCCACTGATATGATTGCAAGTATTTTAAAAGATTATGCATTTAATATGTGGAAACGTAATGGAGAAGATTATAAGGAATCTTGTGTCAAAACGCTATGGAATACAACCGCCAAGTTAGTGCAAGACTTGTATTTTAACAAATATAATAGAAGAATTGACCCATTCTCGGATATAGTCTTCAAAGCTGCACGAGAAGCGAGGAACACCAAACGCAAGCAGCTGCAATCAATTCCGGAGAAACGGAAAGTAAGCGCTGAAGCATTCTCTCTTGAAGAAATTGACAAGATTATAAACAGCTTTGACGAAGATACTCCAGAAGGTCTTCAGAAAAAGTTTTTCCACATTGTTTCTTTTGAATTAGCGTGGCGCGGTGGGGAAGGAAGCAATTGTATCACGGACTATTTTAAAGAAGAAATAGGAAACGATGGATGTGCGACAGGCAGGATTATTTATAATCCTATATTTACAAAAACTTGTCAAGGTAGGTTAACAATAACTAAAGAAATTCATTAAACTTTAAATAATATAGGTGGTGCTGAAAATGCGTAGAGAATAAGTGGCTTACGCCTAACAAGGAAAACATAGACCGATGTCCAGTAAGGTTATTCAACAAACTGCAAGAAAAACGTAGTCCACACATTACATCTAATAGACTATTTTTAACTACAAATCCTCACTGGAAAACAACTGGAAAATGGTACAAAAATTCTCCTGTAGGTCACAATGAGATTGCGAAGTGGACCAAGTCCTCCGCGGTAAAAATTGAATTAGATATTAAAAAAAGGAAATTGACAAATCACTCGCTTCGTTCTAGTATTGTTTCGCATTTAACAAAATCTGGAATAAATGAACAAGAATTAATTAAGATTACTGGCCACAGTAATGCATCTTCAATAAAACCATATCTTCATATTGACGAGAACCACCACACCAACATCATCAACCAAATACGACACACCAACTCGAACATCATTCATCAAAATTCTAGTTCAGATTTACCTCATGTCGCATTTCCATCAACTTCAAAACAAAATAATTCTCAAGCTACGTTCACTAATTGTACTTTTAATTATAATTATAATTGTTCTCATAAATAAAGTTGTTAAAAATTTGACGTATTTAACGCTTCATTCAGTTAATTCTCCAACCGAAGATCATTCGTTCTCAACTCTTGTCAGGCAAGATTTTTATTTTGTATGAGCATTGGTTGCTTGGCAATTAAACTCGATCAAATTTGATCTAGTTTAATTGCCAAGCAACCAATGCTCATAGAAATAAAAATCATACTTCGTATATTTTGTTATTAAGTGATAAATTTTGCTTTTTTGATATATTTTTGAGTTTTGAGTAGAAATATAATAAAAAAACAAGTAATACTGATAAGTCTAATGACATTTTTTATTTTAAATATAAAAATCAGGTATATAATACATACAAAACAGACACAGAAAAGGTACAAACGTAGTACCTACATGAGTTGATAATTTTACATAGTTATCTAATCTATTCTAGAGCTTTTGTTAAAGTACTTTTTGAAACGTCAGGATATAATGCTCGGCATTTGCTTACAACTTGCAGGACATATTGCTTTTGGTCTTCATCTTTTGTCAGAAGGTCGCTAAAGTCGGTTATTAATTTAACACCACGCTCAGCCATATCATTAACTACTTTTAATGTTTTGACTATTTTCAATCCTTCTTGGAAGTCACGCCTTTTCTTCTTCCGATTTCATCAGAGCCAAGGCATCTTGTTGAGCAATATCAAAGAGATCATCCAACTTTTGAACAAACTGTTTAAATTTGTTCTTGGCCGTTTCCGATGTTTTCTTCCGGTCTTTTTGAAGAGTTCTCCACTCGGCGTGAAGTTTTTCCAGCTTAGTAAAAAATAATTTACGTACTGTGCAATTAACTGTAAGAGAATCAGCAAAACTTACCATACGAGAAGTGTTCATTTTTTGGGAGAAAGCTCGAATCCCGACTAAACATGAGTAAGATGCAATTACTAAGCTGGAAGAAGTTCACGCCGAGTGGAGAACTCTTCAAAAAGACCGGAAGAAAACATCGGAAACGGCCAAGAACAAATTTAAACAGTTTGTTCAAAAGTTGGATGATCTTTTTGATATTGCTCAACAAGATGCCTTGGTTCTGATGAAATCGGAAGAAGATAAGGCGTGACTTCCAAGAAGGATTGAAAACACAAAACACACAAAACTTGACGATTTGAGGGTAGTTTACAACCGGTGATCTGGTGACTGAGATAGGGCTATTGTGGGCACAAGAAATATTTTATCCTTGGTCCAGCTTTGTATACCTGATGTGGATGCCATTTCAGAGTCCAATACTTAAATAACAGTTAACTTGAAAAATTAAACAAAATATATTACAAACTTTAATTTCAATAAAATGTTTTTAAATGTCTTTTAAAATAATACTATAATAACAATAACACACACACTTGGAAAATTAAAAAGAAAACGTTAAAATATCTTTACTAGATAATTGTTCGATCTAACCAGCTCAAAGACACTTTAGAAACTAAACTAAATAAATAAAGTGTCGGTTGTACACTGAAGTAAAATCACCATCCCTAAAATAGAAATTAAAATCGCCCTCCTTTTTACCTGTCAAACGCGTCTTTCTTTGGTAAACTAGTCAGGTAATCTCCATATAATAAAAGATTAAATTTGAACAAAAGGCTCTTTATGATTGAAAATTGAGTTCCAAAATACTTTTTAACAAAAAAAAATGTTAATTCCGAGTCACATTATGTAAAAACCCGCAAAATTCTTAGAATACTCCCAAACTGGCTCCTACTGGTACCAGGTCACGTTTTTGGGGCTAAAGGCTGTTTTAACTAGGTTTGACTTAAAATAACAACAATTATGTATAGAATATAAATTTTGAAGAACAACATTAGCTTTCTTTTGAGATATTGACCATGTTTTTATTATTTACCGTTCTGGAGTTATGGCTCCATATGTCAGCTTTCTGGCCAAAAATTTGGATTTTTCCAAACTTTGAGCGACGAACGGCACGGGTTAACGTCCTTTAATCGAGCTCAAATTTCGGCTATCTCAATATCTAGAAAGGGGAATCGTTTTGTGGGGTCCAGACGAACAAAATTTCTACATCGATTTTTTGCGGTCACCCTAATATACAGGGTGTTTCATCGGTTGGGGTATCGCGAATTAAAGTGCCTAAATATAAAAATATCGACTTCAAATTTTAACCACTTATAGAGCTTTTAAACCGCTACCAGCAGGTTAGGTTGTTTTTGATAATATTATTTTAATTAATGCGTAAATTAAAAAAAAACGTATTATCAAAAATTAAAAGTGCTCAAAAAATGTTCAAATTTGAATGGTGATACGTGGAAATATCACCCATATTAACTTCACAATCAGAATTTTTATAAACGAAACCGTTTGTCAAATAAAGTCAATATTAAATAATGTCGTTTTTCTTACGACAGATTTATGGTACTTAACTTTCTAATTGTGCTGTCCGCAAACAGGTAATCCTTTTAAATTTATGACGGATAATAAATAAAAATTTATTATAAACTCAACACACAACACTGTAATAAAAAACCCATAAATTCTTCAACGTCTTGCCTTTAATTTTGAAATTATTGTAAAATATTCAATAATTGATTAAGTTTTAATTTTTTTTTCAATTGCATAGTTGATTTTATAGACATATCTTTTTAACACCTGAATTTCAATAAAATCTGAGTACTTTTGATTTTTTGAACGAAGGTTTTTTTTATTTACGCATTAAATAAAATAATATTATCAAAAACAACCTAACCTACTGGTAGCGGTTTAAAAGTTCTATAAGTGGTTAAAATTTGAAGTCGACATTTTTATATTTAGGCACTTTAATTCGCGATACCCCAACCGATGAAACACCCTGTACAAGCGTCCGAAAATCTCCTTAATAATCCTTGCGGCCGAGGCAAGACAATCTCGAGTACGTTAAACTTTTTCGCGGACAAGATATACACACAATGTTTTGGGCAATCGTTAAATTTTTCAATCGATTTAATTTAAATTGAGATACAATTTAATTTAATTTAGTTGTAAAGGTACTAAATTAAAATGGTTTACTTGCTTTACATGCGTTACCATGGAAATGAGATGAATATAATAAACTACAAATACTTGATAGTTGGCAAAATAGTCGTAGAATGTGTGATTAAACATGTGTCAAAATGTGTATTTACTTTAACGGCCGCTGTCATAGCAACGGCCGCGAAATTGTATTTCGCGAACTGTGTTGCGTTCGCGAATTGATAACTTCGCGGACGATTATTTAAATGTAATATAGAACAAAAAAAAGTTGTATTTCGTATTATTAACCTCGCCTTTATGAAGTTTACACTTCTGCTGTGTTGTTTTAAGCACACTCATTTTCTTGTTATTGATGCAAGAATTATAGTGCCACCTATGGTGTCTACCCTACCATAGTACTGCAACCACCATGTTTCGTAATCAACCCCATACGACAGTGTTTTAGACACAGAAAATTTACTACTAAAACCTAAAATCACTGCTTTAAAAGTAAATTATATAGAAAGGGCAGTGAGTTCCTTTTACTTTCTTATACGTAGTATAAGGAAGTATTGTGATGATGAAAATTTTCGACCTCGAGATTTTTGCAGATGTCCACGTTTTGAAGTCCCCTGATACCGAAAAAGTGGTTTTTAAAAAATGTCTGTGTGTCTGTGTGTCTGTCTGTCTCTCTATCTCTGTGTGTGTGACCACGATAGCGGCCAAACCGCTGTAGATATCAATTCTAAATTTTGTATTTACGTGTATAATCTCCCTCTTGAGATCTGATTAGTTTTTCAGTAAAATCGGTAGACCGGAAGAAGCAGTTTACTTCAGCGAAAAAATCGAATTTTGCGAATATTTCGTCAACTACTAAGTTTAAACAAATTTATAAAGAATTCATATATACTTAAAATTAAAATTGAGAATAATTTTATTTAAAAAGTTTTTCGAAATTCCTACCGGAAGTAGGTCTTTTACTCTTATCGAAAATCAGTTTTTTGCGAATATTTCGCAAGTCATGCTTTTTAGACAAGTACGTTACGGGTATAAAAGTATTTAGAACATAATTTTCAATATCTTTTGTACAAAAAAAATTTCAAAATTCAGACCGGAAGTACCACTTTTACTCTTGTCGAATAGCGATTTTTTGCAAATATGTCGGAAGTTATGCATTCTATATATATTTATCAAGAGTATAAAAGTACTTAGAACTGGATTTGCAATATTTTTTGTATATATGAAATTTCAAAATTCGGACCGGAAGTAGCACTTTTACTCTTAGCGAGGAGCACTTTTTTGATAATATCTTGCAAAGTATGCATTCTATAGCGATTTATTAAGCGAATGAAAGTACCTAGAATAGGATTTTGAATAAGTTTTGTATAAAAAAATTCTTAAAATTGTATAGTTTGAAACGCTCATACGAATAAGAAAGTCGTGTGGTGGCCACACCTCATTTTTTTCATATGTATCTCTTCATACCCCACATTGTTGATATCTATATTATAATTAATTTATGTTTGTCCCATATGCGTTAGTATAGGAACGTACTATTCATCCGATTGCGATGAAACTTTGGTGAGTTAGTGTGAGCACGCCCGTGGAGGTTTCTGAATTAGTAAAACCATATTTATATTGCTAATTTCATCAGTTTGGCATTTCGTTCTCACAACGATACACTTACACCCTAGTAGCTTACAACGGTATGCGTCATAGATAACTTATACATAGTAGATGGGTAACTAAATACTAAATATTGTAACCCTGTCAGACTCATCTCTAGAAATTTTCAGGTACTAAATTAAATGGCGACAAATTTTGAAATTAAGCGTAGTACATTCTTATCCAAAATTAATGGTTTTATTTTTATAGTTTGTGAACAAAATCCTAATATTATTATAATTAACTTCTTTATCTAAAATTACATAATATAATTAAGAAAAAGTTACTTACTAAAATATTAGCGTTTTGTTCATATATGTCTTATACAAATTCTATTTGAGTTTAGAGGTTATACTTTTTTTTGGCAATTATATGCACGTATGTATTCTGAAAAATAATTAAATGATATTCAATAAACAATCAAAGTGTTTTAAAGGTAATCGAAAAGTAACATAAAGCTACATTACTTACAAAAATTTAATAGTCCTTATTCAAACAAACAAAAATATAGATAAAATATACAAAGCACTTTTCTGTTACCATTTTGTTCTTTGTAGGTACTTCTATTTTCTCCACTCCATTCTAGTTCTTCATTAGTTGGACTCTCTATTCTCCTTATGTTTTCTTTGTCGCAATATCATTTCTAGAGTGTTATATTCATGTGCTCTTAACTGTTGCTAAGGACTATATGAAGAACATATAAACTACAAAAAGCTTTTACTACTTTTTAAAATAAAATTTCTGCAATATGTATATATTGCAGAAATTTTATTTTAATGTATCACATTTGTCGTATGACAAATGTGATATATCTCTATTGCTACAAATGTTTACCCATTTAAGAAATAAATCTGGATATTTCCAATGATCAGGAAATGAGTTTCGGGGAGATTTCTTGTCCATACAATTCCGAACAGAACATGAGCGATACGCCATAATGATTTCAGAAGGAATAGAATGGTAAAGCTGGAAATAATAAGGAGGAATATGAAGAACATTTTCGATAATGCTAGGATTATGGAAAAATAACACGTATTACTTTCTTATACGTAGTATAAGGAAGTATTGTGATGATGAAAATTTTCGACCTCGAGATTTTTGCAGATGTCCACGTTTTGAAGTCCCCTGATACCGAAAAAGTGGTTTTTAAAAAAATGTCTGTGTGTGTCTGTCTGTCTGTCTGTCTGTCTGTGACCACGATAGCGGTCAAACCGCTGTAGATATCAATTCCAAATTTTGTATTTACGTGTATAATCTCCCTCTTGAGATCTGATTAGTTTTTCAGTAAAATCGGTAGACCGGAAGTAGCAGATTACTTCACTGAAAAATTCGAATTTTGCTAATATTTCGTCAATTACTAAGTTTAAACAAATTTATAAAGAATTGAAATGTACTCAAAATTAAATTTGAGACAAATTATCTTAAAGAGGTTTTTCGAAATTCCAACTGGAAGTAGGTCTTTTACTCTTATCGAAAATCAGTTTTTTGCGAATATCTCGCAAGTCATGCTTTCTAGGCAGGTACATTACGAGTATAAAAGTATTTAAATTATAATTTTAAATATCTTTTGTATAAAAAAAATTTCAAAATTCGGACCGGAAGTACCACTTTTACTCTTACCGAATAGCGATTTTTTGCAGATATGTCATAAATTATGCATTTTATATATACTTATTAAGAGTACAAAAGTATTTAGAGTTGAATTTGCAATATTTTTTGTATACATGAAATTTCAAAATTCGGACCGGAAGTGGCACTTTTACTCTTAGCGAGTAGCACTTTTTTTCGAATATCTTGCAAAGTATGCATTCTATAGCGATTTATTAAGAGAATGAAAGTACTTAGAATAGGATGTTGAATAAGTTTTGTATAAAAGAAATTCTTAAAATTGTATAATTTGAAACGCTCATACGTATAAGAAAGTAGTGTGGTGGCCACACCTCATTTTTTTTTAATATGATAAGAAAATGATTTGTGGCGAAGTTCTTGACAGTGGTTGGCATTATTTATTCGAATAGGCCACGTTAGCATTAATTGTATCGCCACACCACCCCAAAATACTTTGCTGCAAATTATTATATTATAAATACATTTTGTTGCATAAAATGTTATCTCAAAGTAAAAAAAAAATCTGCATTACATGTTGGAAAAGGATAATAATATCACAGAACATTTTACAAAAATACATATTGACACATATTAAAAAATGAGGTGTGGCCACCACACGACTTTCTTATACGTATGAGCGTTTCAAACTATACAATTCTAAGAATTTTTTTATACAAAACTTATTCAAAATCCTATTCTAAGTACTTTCATTCTCTTAATAAATATACAAGATATTCGAAAAAAAGTGCTAATCGCTAAGAGTAAAAGTGCCATTTCCGGTCGGAATTTTGAAATTTCATGTATACAAAAAATATTGCAAATTCAACTCTAAATACTTTTGTACTCTTAATAAATATATATAGAATGCATAATTTACGACATATCTGCAAAAAATTGCTATACGGTAAGAGTAAAAGTGGTACTTCCGGTACGAATTTTGAAATTTCTTTTATACAAAAGATATATAAAATTATAATCTAAATACTTTTATACTCGTAATATACCTGCCTAGAACGCATGACTTGCGAGATATTCGCAAAAAACTGATTTTCGATAAGAGTAAAAGACCTACTTCCGGTTGGAATTTCGAAAACCTTTTTTAAGATAATTTGTCTCAAATTTAATTTTGGGTACATTTTAATTCTTTACAAATTTGTTTAAATTTAGTAATTGACGAAATATTGGCGAAATTCGAATTTTTCACTGAAGTAAAGTACTACTTCCGGTATACCGATTTTACTGAAAAACTAATCAGATCTCAAGACGCAGATTATACACGTAAATACAAAATTTGGAATTGATACCTACAGCGGTTTGACCGCTATCGTGGTCACACACAGAGAGACAGACACACAGACACACAGACACACAGACACACAGACACACAGACACACAGACATTTTTTAAAAACCACTTTTTCGGTATCAGAGGACTTCAAAACGTGGACATCTGCAAAAATCTCGAGGTCGAAAATTTTCGTCACCACAATACTTCCTTATACTACGTATAAGAAACTAAAAAAATGAGGTGTGGCCACCACACGACTTTCTTATACGTATGAGCGTTTCAAACTATACAATTTACTTATACTATACTTTCATTCTCTTAATAAATCGCTACAGAATGCATACTTTGCAAGATATTCGAAAAAAAATGCTACTCGCTAAGAGTAAAAGTGATACTTCCGATCCGAATTTTGAAATTTTATATACACAAAAAATATTGAAAATCCAGTTCTAAATACTTTAGTACTCTTGATAAATATATATATAGAATGCATAACTTACGACATATTTGCAAAAAATCGCTATTCGATAAGAGTAAAAGTGGTACTTCCGGTCTGAATTTTGAAATTTTTTTTATGCAAAAGATATTGAAAATTATGTTTTAAATACTTTTATACTCGTAACGTACTTGTGTAAAAAGCATGACTTACGAGATATTCGCAAAAACCTGATTTTCGATAAGTGTAAAAGACCTACTTCCGGTTGGAATTTCGAAAAACTTTTTTAAGACAATTTGTCTCACACTTAATTTTAAGTACATATGAATTCTTTATAAATTTGTTTAAACTTAGTAGTTGACGAAATATTGGCAAAATTCGATTTTTTCACAGAAGTAAACTGCTACTTCCGGTATACCGATTTTACTGAAGAACTAATCAGATCTCAAGAAGGAGATTATACACGTAAATACAAAATTTGGAATTGATGGCTATAGCGGTTTACCGCTATCGTGGTCACAGACAGACACACAGACACACAGACATTTTTTAAAAAACACTTTTTCGGTATCAGGGGACTTTCTTATACGTATGTTAGTGTAGATAATGATGTGGATTTAAAAACTTTGATAAAAAACGCAGTGGAAATGGCTGTTAGTGAACTTGTGATGACTATAGAGGATTTACAGTGTAGGGTGACGGAACTGACCTCCTCTAACAACTTGTTAAAGGACATAATTGAAAATAAAATTAAAAACTGTTGTGAAAAATGTATTTTAAGTAACGATAGTGAACTTAATTCGTCTACAAATACGGTATCTTCTGATGTTACTGTCGTGAATGTACACTGTAAAAAGTTGTATTCTGAAAAAGTGCAAATACCAAAAAAACAACACGATATTCACCTGGAAAATAATAAACAAACACATAATACAGATAACACTAAGCAATATAGTAGAAGACTTAATAACGTAATTGTTGGTACCAATAATAATGTGACAAATACGGATCCTGCTGCTACATTTAGTGCTACCGAATCACGTGCCTGGCTATACGTGGGTCGTTGTAGTATGAATACTACGGAAGAAAGTATTATGAACTATTTGCAGCGGGGTGCTCCGGGCCATTCGTTTGAGGTCTCTCGCCTCGATTCTAAGGGGTCTAGTGCTGCTTTTCGCGTGGCTGCCGACTTTACTCTTAAGGACGTTCTTTATGATACTGGTTTTTAGCCGAGAGGAATCGTCGTTAGGCGTTTTACATTTTTTCGACGACCAGATAGACGTACGGAGGAATTCTAAGAGACATTACAATAATACAAAGATTATACATGCGAATGTTCAAAGCATTATGAATAAACTTAATCAGATTGAATGTATTTTAGCAACCGAGGCGCCTACATTCATGTGCGTGACTGAACACTGGTGCAAGGATGAACAGCTTAACATGGCTGTATTTGATGGCTATGAGATTGTTTCCAGTTTTTCTAGAGATGCTCATATACATGGTGGTTCACTTATAATAGCACGAAAGGATATTGCATGCTGCAAGCGTGATTTCTTTATACGGATGTCATCTGAACTATGCATCGAGTGCTCCGGGATTACGTTTGGTTTTGGGGGTGGAAGGTGTTGTTTGCTGACTCTGTATCGGCCTCCGTCTGGATGTTTTGGAGTGTTCCTCGACAGGCTGGTTTTAATGTTGAATAAAGCTTATGAACTCGCTGATAGGGTGATCCTGTGTGGTGATTTTAATATTGATTGCCTGAGACAAAGTGTTGAGAGAGATATGTTTCTAGATGTGGTGACATCTTATAAGTTGATAATAACCACGCGTTCGCCGACAAGAGTCTCTTTGAGTAAAAATGGGGTGGTGTCTGAAACGGCCATTGACTACGTCGTATTCATGACATGGAATGGACATGTAAAATCAAAAATCTAAATATCTCTGATCATCTATCTCACATTCTCACTATTGATAGCAGTTTAGATATTGTACCTGATAATAATGTTGTTCGGACATATAGATTGACAGGTGATAGTAATATGGATCACCTAGTTAGTATGCTTTCTGAGGAGGATTGGGGTGGTGTGTACAGTGCCGGGGGTACTGATGATGCGTTTCGGGCATTCTTGAGCACATTTACCTGGTATCTGGACATTGACTGTCCTATTGTTACAAGAACTCGTAATCAACGTCATAATAAAATATGGGTGACTCCTGAAATTGCAATGGAAAGTAAATCGTTGAAGGAACTATTTTATTTGGCCAGAACTGTGAATGAAGATCATCTGTATGCTGTTTATAAAGAAAGAAAGAAAAACTACAGGTATATGTTGGATGCTGCCAAAAAGAATTATAATTCTAATTTATTGGTTGAGTCCAAAAATAAGTCACGTCAAATATGGAAAGTTATTAATAGAGAATTAGGCAAGAATAAGCACAGGGAGGTTACCCTCACTGACTCCAGCGGTAGGATTTTGTCTGCGGAGTGCGTGGCTAATGCTTTTGGCAGTTTTTTTAGTAGCAATGCCGAAACCAAGTTGACACAGTGTTTTGCGGGTGTGTCCTCACAGACTTGTACTCTTTCTGGGTCGGTGCGTAATTCTATGTTTTTCCAAGACATCACTCATGAGGAGATTCTTGGGGCGACTAAAAAGTTAAAGAATAGGAATGCTTCTGGTGGCGCTGGTTTTCCTATAATACTGATAAAGTGTTCTCTGGAGTTTTTGTTGCGACCCATGCATTATCTGTTTAATCTGTCCATTAGCTCATCCACATTTCCGGATGTCTTCAAAAAGTCAGCAGTGGTGCCCATTCATAAACGGAAGAATGCCACATCTGTTGAAGAATATAGACCTATATCTGTATTAGATGAATTCTCCAAGATATTAGAAAGAATTGTGTTCGACAGACTGACTGCATTTCTAAACGATTGTGGCGTGTTGAATGAGAGCCAACATGGCTTTCGTGCTGGTTGTTCAACTGCTACAGCTACTTATAGCTTTGTTGATGCAATTTATAGGGCCATTGATGATGGGATGTATACGGTTGGACTGTTCTTTGATCTGACATCAGCGTTTGATACTGTGCGCCATGGGTTTCTTTTGGAAAAGTTGTATTCCCTGGGCATTAGGGGAGCAATGCTTCAGTGGTTGCGGTCGTATCTAGCAGGAAGAACAATGACCGTTAGAGTAAATGGCGTAACATCTACTGAGTATCCAGTTCAACATGGTGTGCCACAGGGATCTGTGCTCGGACCACTGCTGTTTTTAATATTTATAAATGATTTGCCTGAATTTGTTGGTCCTGATGAGCTGGTAATCTTCGCTGACGACACTTCTATGCTCGTGGTCTCTCGTGATGAAGACTCTCTTTTTGCCAAGGTGAGTCGGATTTTGACGGCATTCAGTGAGTGGTGTTACGCGAATAACTTGTTACTGAATACGAGTAAATCGGCCTGTGTTAAGTTTTATAAACGCAGAGTTGTGGGGACAGACGGGTTTGTTTTTCCGAATGGTGATGTGTTGCGTATGGTTGACAATATAAAACTCTTGGGGGTTCATATTGATGGACAGTTAACTTGGAGTAATCATATCGATTGTGTCTGTGCAAAGATTAACAGCGCTTACTATGCCATTTTAAAATTAAAATCTAGCCTCCATCATGACTCCATAGTGAGTGTGTACTATGCTCTGGTATATTCGGCTCTCTCTTATAATACTGTTCTGTGGGGTAATTCCTCTGGGGCTAGGCGTGTTTTTATTCAACAGAAACGAATATTACGCTTAATTTTTAACCTAAAGTCTGATGACTCTTGCAGACCGGTTTTTGTGGGGGAGGGTTTCTTGACTGTGCCGGGTGTGTATATTTACCAATGTGCACGGTATGCAAGAGATAACTTGGGTAGGTATTGCTGTGGTGGTCATGAATACCCGACGCGGCAAGCCCATTTATTGCGTGCTGACCGGCATAGGACTGCTTGCTTTGAGAAGTCACCAACATATGCCGCTAAGGTCATATATAACAAGTTGCCATCGGAGGTGAAGGGCACGCATAATCCTCATCAGTTTATAACGGCATTGAAAACATTTCTACTGCGACAATGTTATTACAGTGTCAATGAATATTTGCAGGGATAAAGTGATTTGTAACTGTTTGTTTTATATATATATTTTTGTGACGCTCATATACACTGTAATGTGTCTGATATGAATTAAATTTATTATTATTATTATTATTATGAGCGGTTCAAACTATACAATTTTAAGAATTTTTTTTATACAAAACTTATTCAAAATCCTATTCTAACTACTTTCATTCTCTTAATAAATCGCTATAGAATGCACTTTGCATGATATGCGAAGAAAAGTGCTACTCGCTAAGAATAAAAGTGCTACTTCCGGTCCGAATTTTGAAATTTCATATATACAAGAAATATTGCAAATCCAATTCTAAATACTTTTGTACTCTTAATAAATATCTATAGAATGCATAACTTACGATATATTTGCAAAAAAATCGCTATTGGATAAGAGTAAAAGTGGTACTTCCGGTCTGAATTTTGAAATTTTTTTTTTACAAAAGATATTTAAAAGCACGTTCTAAATACTTTTATACTCGTAATGTACCTGCCTAGAAAGCATGACTTGCGAGATATTCGCAAAAACTGATTTTTGATAAGAGTAAAAGACCTACTTCCGGGAGGAATTTCAAAAAACTTTATTAACACAATTTTTCTCAAATTTAGTTTTGAGTACATTTGAATTCTTTATAAATTTGTTTAAACTTAGTAATTGACGAAATATTTGCAAAATTCGATTTTTTCACTGAAGTAAACTACTACTTCCGGTCTGCCGATTTTGCTCAAAATCTAATCAGTTCTCAAGAGAAAGATTATATTCGTAAGTACAAAATTTGGAATTGATATCTACAGCGGTTTGACCGCTACCGTGGTCACACACAGAGAGAGAAAGAGAGAGACACGCACAGACACACAGACATTTTTTAAAAACCCCTTTTTTGGTATCAGGGGACCTCAAAACGTGGACATCTGCAAAAATCTCGAGGTCGAAAATTTTCATCATAACAATACTTCCTTATACTACGTATAAGAAAGTAAAAATGAGGTGTGGCCACCACATGACTCTTCTTATACGTATGAGCGTTTCAAACTATACAATTTTAAAAAAACTTTTAATACAAAACTTCTTCAAAATCCTATTCTAAGCACAGATCACTATACTAGAAGATAGTATAACTTAATAGTAAAAAGTTTAGACAATGTTTAGCGCCGCCTGCCAACTGCAGGCAGTACTAAAATGGATCAACCCGATGAACCGGGAAATTTAAATATTATATATTTCTATTCCATTTTTGTATTTACCTTAATAGTTTTTATTCTTCACTTTAAATGTTCGGAAGTAAAATAGTAAATGTATTTTAAAGAAAAATAAACTACACTTATTGCTATAATAACTTAGTAATAAATTAGAAACATATCTTTTTAGTAACGCTTTATTTTTATATGAAAATTTATTTCTATTTCAAAATATTAAGGAGAAAGCATTCTAAATTATTCTTACATTTGAACTTATTTATTCCTTAAATGGAAATCGCCGATCTTCTCTTATGTCATTGAATAAATTAGGATCTCATGCAGCTTCCTACCACTCAAGAAAACGAATTGATGTTGGATGTGGAAAACTTTTACATTATGGTCACAATTTGACACATAACATTTTCTTGTCGGCATAATTACTAGGAAGTCTAGAAAAAAGTGCTAATAAATAAATAAAGTACTCGAATTATGCAGAATAAATACTTACGTACATGCAATTTTAAGAAATAAGTTAATATTTTATAACTCTGATTAATAATTAGCATATATACATAAATATTAATTAAAAACTGTCAACAGAAATATTTGAAAACTATCCACATGTAGTTGCCATAGTTACCAAACACACTCAACAGCATACAAGCAGCTAAGCCCTGAAGTATCACATGTGATCCTAAAATTTCGTCAACACATGCGCCACCTACCAACTGCAGGCAGAAGTAAAACGATGTCTACGCAATCTCAATTTAACATTCCCCCCCCTGATTCTAAGTACTTTCGCTCTCTTAATAAATCGCTATAGAATGCATACTTCGCAAGATATCAAAAAATTAGGTGTGGTCACCACACGACTTTCTTATGCGTATGAGCGTTTCAAATTATAGAATTTTAAGAATTTCTTTTACAAAAATTATTCAAAATCCTATGCTAAGTATGTACTTCTATTCTCTTAATAAATCTCTATAGAATGCATACTTTGCAAGATATTATCAAAAAAGTGCTACTCGCTACTTCCGGTCCGAATTTTGAAATTTTATATATACAAAAAAAATTGCAAATCCTGTTTTAAATACTTTTATACACTTGGTAAATATATATAGAATGCATAACTTACGACATATTTGCAAAAAATCGGTATTCGATAAGAGTAAAAGTGGCATTTCCGGTCAGAATTATGAATTTTTTTTTATACAAAAGATATTGAAAATTATGTTTTAAATACTTTTATACCCGTAATGTACTTGTCTAAAAAGCATGACTTGCGAAATATTCCCAAAAAACTGATTTTCGATAAGAGTAAAAGACCTACTTCCGGTAGGAATTTCGAAAAACTTTTTAAATAAAATTATTCTCAATCTTAATTTTAAGTACATATGAATTCTTTATAAATTTGTATAAACTTAGTAGTTGACGAAATATTGGCAAAATTCGATTTTTTCGCTGAAGTAAACTGCTACTTCCGGTCTACCGATTTTACTGAAAAACTAATCAGATCTCGAGAGGGAGATTACACACGTAAATACAAAATTTCGAATTGATATCTACAGCTGTTTGACCGCTATCGTTGTCACACACACACATACAGACACACAGACATTTTTTAAAAACCACTTTTTCGGTATCAGGGGACTTCAAAACGTGGACATCTGCAAAAATCTCGAGGTCGAAAATTTTCATCATCACAATACTTCCTTATACTACGTATAAGAAAGTAAAAAGTGCTCCTCGCTAAGAGTAAAAGTGCTACTTCCGGTCCGAATTTTGAAATTTCATATATAGAAAAAATATTGCAAATATAGTTTTAAATACTTTTGTACTCTTGATAAATATATATAGAATGCATAACTTACGATATATTTGCAAAAAAATCGCTCTTGGATAAGAGTAAAAGTGGTACTTCCGGTCTGAATTTTGAACATTTTTTATACAAAAGATATTTAAAAGTACGTTCTAAATACTTTTATACTCGTAATGTACCTGCCTAGAAAGCATGACTTGCGAGATATTCGCAAAAAACTGATCTTCGATAAGAGTAAAAGACCTACTTCCGGTAAGAATTTCGAAAAACTTTATTAATACAATTTTTCTCAAATTTAATTTTGAGTACATTTGAATTCTTTATAAATTTGTTTAAGAAATATTTGCAAAATTCGATTTTTTCACTGAAGTAAACTACTACTTCCGGTCTGCCGATTTTGCTCAAAATCTAGTCAGTTCTCAAGAGGGAGATTATATTCGTAAATACAAAATTTGGAATTGATATCTACAGCGGTTTGACCGCTATCGTGGTCACACACACACACACACACAAACACAGCCATACACACAGTCACACAGACATTTTTTAAAAACCACTTTTTTGGTATCAGGGGACCTCAAAACGTGGACATCTGCAAAAATCTCGAGGTCGAAAATTTTCATCATCACAATACTTCCTTATACTACGTATAAGAAAGTAAAAGTATACAGCTTAATTTACAATTATATAACACTTACCTAAAATTGACACTAATAAACTTCAACTATAATAGAAACAAATTTATTCAAACGAATGAAACACTCATTATTAAAAATAGTCAAATAAAATAAACCAAAACTTCAGTTAAACACTACAATATATTAAAATATGAATAAGTGAACACTTATGCAAAATCTGCTAATTAAAATTCAACTGCATCCAAAATTAAAACAATAAAGGCTGTAAAGGATAGGTAGCTAATTTAGTAATCTACATGACAATACTAATCAGAGTCATCTGGTGAGGTTTTCGGGTTCCAAAAACTATAGCTACAAAGGTCTCTGGTATGCGTGAAGTGTCATTGATGTTATTGTGACGCAAGTCAGTTTTGACGTTGTTTTGACAGTTCTCATCTCGATTGTGTGTAAAGTTTTAAAATATTTAGACTTGATAAAAACTTCTCGATTCCAATTACCTATATCTTAAGATAATAGCAGTCAAATTATTCCTGGTTTCTGGATAAGAAAGTGCCTGTATCTACTCCTCATCAGAATAAAGCAGTATATGATCATATCTGAGTGATTCTACATGATAGCTGTTAAATTCATAGAGCTTCTCTAGGTTCTTGTTCGAGCCATTGTCACTGCACGATATTAGTTATTTTCCAATGCCTGTTTGAGAATCTTGCCACAGAGGAGCAGTCCATGTTAATATCACTCGATAAGTACCCTTACTTTTATTCGTTAAGAATTATTAGATTAGCATTCGTTTATATGTCGCTGATTATAAATTGTATTTTTATGTAAATCATATATTAATTATTAAGAATATGCTTAACACTTAGCAAAGTTCTAAGTAAATTCATAATAAGGTCGGATCAATTTACCTTCATACTTACAATTGATCATATTAAGAACACACCATCCATTTACAGTGACCTTGAAAGATATTTATAAAACTAGCTCTCTTCTGTTTTACATAGGTATTCAATAAAGGAATGATCAATGATCACTATATAGTTCAACATCATCAAATGTTGTACATATACGTGTTCTTATTCAATTACGTAGTGGGAGTGACATTTGGGGTATTAGAATGAAAAAAAATGAGGTGTGGCCACCACACGACTTTCTTATACGTATGAGCGATTCAAACTATACAATTTTAAGAATCTTTTTATACAAAACTTATTCAAAATCCTATTCTAAGTACTTTCATTCTCTTAATAAATCGCTATAGAATGCATAGTTTGCAAGATATTCGAAAAAAAGTGCTACTCGCTATGAGTAAAAGTGCCACTTCCGGTCCGAATTTTGAAATTTGATGTATACAAAAAATATTGCAAATTCAACTATAAATACTTTTGTACTCTTAATAAATATATATAGAATGCATAATTTACGACATATCTGCAAAAAGTCGCAATTCGGTAAGAGTAAAAGTGGTACTTCCGGTCCGAATTTTGAAATTTTTTTTATACAAAAGATATTTAAAATTATAATTTGAATACTTTTATACTCATGATGTACCTGCCTAGAAAGCATGACTTGCGAGATATTCGCAAAAAACTGATTTTCGATAAGAGTAAAAGACCTACTTCCGGTTGGAATTTCGAAAAGCTTTTTTAAGATAATTTGTCTCAAATTTAATTTTGAGTACATTTCAATTCTTTATAAATTTGTTTAAACTTAGTAATTGACGAAATATTGGCAAAATTCGAATTCTTCACTGAAGTAAACTGCTATTTCCGGTCTACCGATTTTACTGAAAAACTAATCAGATCTCAAGAGGGAGATTATACACGTAAATACAAAATTTGGAATTGATATCTACAGCGGTTTGACCGCTATGGTGGTCACACACAGACACACAGACACACACACACAGACACACACACACACACAGACACAGACACACACACAGACATTTTTTAAAAACCACTTTTTCGGTATCAGGGCACTTCAAAACGTGGACATCTGCAAAAATCTCGAGGTCGAAAATTTTCATCATCACAATACTTCCTTATACTACGTATAAGAAAGTAAAACGGTTCATCAATAAAATAAAACAACAAGCATAGTAAAAGAAGGAATGCTCTATTAATATGAAAAAAACCCAAAAGCCAATAGATTAAAAATAAATTGATTACCTGAGATAATAATAATATAACTTTATAAATTATTCATGCTATTTAATCCAACATGTAGTAAATCGTCGTAGGTATAAATAAAAATAACAAACGGGGTACTTTCAAAAACAAATCAACATTAATAATATCTATAC
This sequence comes from Amphimallon solstitiale, assembly GCA_963170755.1. Taxonomy (NCBI): domain Eukaryota; kingdom Metazoa; phylum Arthropoda; class Insecta; order Coleoptera; family Scarabaeidae; genus Amphimallon; species Amphimallon solstitiale. The sequence goes on along the minus strand of OY720680.1, from coordinate 1,789,499 downwards.
CTACAGTCGAGTCGTTTTGGCAACCGACACGGTCAAAGTATAAACTAAAGACAACGATTCAATAACACTACAAATTTCGATCAGCCGGAACAATTTCAAAACAATAAAGTTGAACTAATTAATTAATATATCAGGATATATACTTTCCCATAGTGAAATTGGTACTATTGCATGAAAGCCAGTTACAAATTAAATATTATAAATAAAGCTACTAAATATTATTTTTTCTACACCTATATTTTATATAACATTTGGCTATACTGTTTAGGAGGCAAACACTGTTGACGTCAAAGATAATTATGACAAATGGTGTAAGAATATTAAGAGGTGTATGAAAATTATTATTTATAACAGTCCTGGAATAGCTTTTGTAGGTTATATTACTTGACAGGTAAAATTTTGCAACATTTTAGTTTAGCGGCGCATGTCAGTTGCGAGAGCGACTCCATTATATTTTATTTCATCATTAAAGTACATATATAGGTACTAAATTTTTTAATTATTTTCAATCATATTTACATTCATCTTACAAGAATATTTTAAAATAGTTTCTTTGAAAAAGACTTTAGGTACATTACAATTCTTTGGATTAACAAAAAATATTTCGTTTTTTTAAACTTCTCGTTAACATTTTACATTTTTGATTAATTGTATTTGAATACAGCTCAAAAATATTTGATAAAGTTTGTGTACTTATTTAAGCGCAGGAAAAAATCCATCTTCGTCATCGAAATCCATGACATAATTGTTTTAGTTTGTGATTGACGAATAAAATTTACGATTTGTGAAGTTTACTTTGAGGTTATATTTACATCTAATTTGATCAAATTGTCTGAATGTAAATTTAGTACATTTTTATTAAAAATAAAACAACGTATTCTGTGATTATAATTAAACAGAATTTCACTTATTTATTTAACGAATACTAAAAATTAAAATTCAACTATTTCTCTTTTTATTATATATAATTGCGATACTAAAGACTTAAACAAAAGCTATATAAATACGTATATTTTGGGAAACAATCACTTTCAATAATTCTTCATAATTTAAAATATCTTCGGAAACCTGACTACAATGTATACTCGCGGCAAAAAGTTTTGTCGGGTCTTAAGACCAGCTATATGGAAGGTATCACTGGTCAACTCTAGTAATCCGATAATATTTCCCACTAAATTTTAATAAACCATAAAGGGAGGTTGTAATATTTTTGTTTAGGCAATATATTTAATGGAAAATATTTTAAAATGTAAAATACCTAAGAGCAATATCACACTTACCCCGGACGTTTTAAGATTTGTAGTTTTAAAAATGCAGAGAAATTACCATACTAATAAAATAAGGAATGGTAAAATAATTGATCTTTAGAGAGGTGACTGAACTATTAAAAAAATGATTTGCTATTAATATTCCAAAATTTTAACACAATTAGGAATTGGGCTGTAAATACCAAGATAAATACATATTAGGCAAACATGCCCCAGGTAAAAAAGTCTAAGAATGCAGATATAGTAATGTAATCAAGAATTTTGAAATAAATTATAATGAAAAACCCATAATTTTCAAAATAAATAGTGTATATTACAAAAAAAAATACAGATACATACTCGTAAATATCGATCAATATAAATAATTACAAATTCTATAAAACCGACATCTTAATAAAGCATGCATTCTCGCCCTTGAAAAATAAAATAAATATTTTTTTTTTTTAGTATTAAACATTTATTCCATAAAAACATGTACATACACATAGATACATATATACATATACACATATACTGTACATGTCCCCTTCGGTCCTCAGCCTCATTGCAAGATCCTGGTTTTTTCCAGTTTCCCACACGAGCGGTATTGAGGGCTCCTCTGTGTTGTTTCTCTTCTTTTATTTTTTCTGGATGTCTCTCAGGTTTCTTCTCGATTTTATTTATATTTTCAATATCCTCTTCTTGATTTCCTTGTGAAAGTTATGGTGGTCCATGTTTTTTATTTTTGTTGTTAATTTGTTGTAGTCCTTTATCGCATCTGCTGTTGGTATTTGTACACATCTTACTATTCTGTGTTTTTTTGCTCTTATGTGTGTGTGTGTCCTCTCGTTCGGTAGTTATGTATTTCATTGTTGGTTTGTAGTTTTATTTTTGTTTTGATTAGTCCCTTGTCTATTTTATGTATCAGCAGTATATTTTTAATTCTTATAAGTTTCTCAATATTTGGTATTCCAGTGATATTATATTGGCTTTATGAATCTATTTTGTTGTCTCTGTAATTTGTTTATATTTTTTAACGTTGTTTGGCCCCATATATTGACGAGGTAATTCGTATGAGATGCAAACATGGCGTGGTATATTGCCGGTCTCATTTTTAATTTTATGTATTCCAGCTATTGCTTTTGAGTTTTTTTTTTATTAGGTTTTGGACATGACCGTCCCATTTTAGGTTTTCTTGGATTTCTAAGCCTAGGTAAGTTACTTGTTTTCTTTGATGGATTTTCTTGCCTTTAAGTTGTATATTTAGTTTTGGTTTTTGTGCTTTATTTGAGAAGATCATAAAGCTTGTCTTATCTTCGTTAATTGTTATTAAATTATTAAAGCACCATTCTTCTATTTTCTTCATATCATTGTTAATATTGTTTTCTATTATGTGGGGTTTTTTGTTATTGTATATAATACAGGTGTCGTCTGCGTATCCGTATATTTTACCATGGAGTGGTAATTCAAATATATCATTGGTATACAGTATGTAAAGTAATGGTGGTAAGTTCCCGCCCTGTGGTATTCCATATTTAGCAAAACGTACGTCACTTTCGACTTTGTTTATTTTTATTTTTTGTGGACGATTCATTAGGTAAGTTTCAATTATTTTTTGTTCTGTATTTTTTATACCTATGCTCTGCAATTTTTCGATAAGTTTGGTTTTGGATATTGTATCGAACGCTTTCTTCATGTCTATGTATAGTGCTGTTACTATGTTTCCTTTTCCACTTTTTCTTTAATTTCATTTATAAAATCTGTTGTTGCAGATGTTGTACCGGAGTTCTTCTGGAAAGCATATTGGTTCGAGCCCACAATTTTATTTATTGTTAGATGATCAGACAATTGAATTTGTAAGCTTTTCTCTAAGATTTTGTTCAGTGTAGATAGTAAGGAGATAGGACGATAATTTTCTACGTTCTGCCTGTTGCCTTTTTTTTATATGAGCACAATAATAGTTTCTTTTAGATATTCGGGGAATTCTCCATCATGTATAACGTTGTTAATTAATTTGGTCAAAATTGGTGACAATACGTCTTTGTTCCTTTTAACTATTGCTGTTGTTATTTTATCAAAACCTGGTGCTGTGTTGCTTTTTAATTCAGGTATTTGTTTCTTCATCTTTGTTGTTATTGGGGCTTTTGTGTTTTTTGACATTTGTTCTTCTGCCAAGGATTGACCTATATTTGCGAAGTATTTGTTGATTTCTTCTGCTATTTCTTTGGGCACAGTTGTTATCATTCCATTTTCTTTTTGTATTTCGCTTATATTTTTGTTATTACTTTGATTTTGACTGATTTCTTTGCTAATTAAGTTCCATGTCTTTTTCGGTTCTGATTTATATTTCATGAATTGCTTTAGGTAATATTCTTTCCTGGTGTTTTCTATAACATATTTGGTGTGTTTTCTCTGATCTTTGTATCTGTTATAGATTTCTTCGTTTCTGGGGTGTTTAATATGATTTTTATATAAATCATTTTTATTTTTTGTATGTGAATACTTTCTAGCTCTGTGATTTATTTTGTTTGTTAATGAATAATACATGTTTAAATGATTCATTTGATTTATGTTTTTTAGTGCAATACTATTATTTGAATATATAATTATGTCAATTTAATCTTTAACATAAATATTGTATGTTTGGCCTAGGTGTAGTCCCTCAAAATTCTTGCATGGTATTTTGTAAATTACATGTATTTCTTTTTATGATATGTTAATATTTTACGGTTAATTTGATTATTCCGGGCATTATTTATAATGCCCGGGCAATCTAATAATTTTGTATATGTGTACGATAATTTATTACATTGCCCAGTCTTCTTTGACCACTTTGATTAATTAAAAGCAATTTGGCAACATGCTTATGAAGTGATTCTCGCTGGCCAATCAGCATCCATTTTCGGTGGCTTGTCGCTTGCACCATCTAGCGCGTTAACGAGTTCTCGATTGTTTTCAGTTCTTTGCTGGGCTCTATCCTTATTTTTCTATAGTTCTACAGTTTTCTTTGGATGTTATATAGGTTATGTACGACAAATGCTTATTGTTTTTTACCTTAAATTGACTTTGGGTGTTTGTTTATTAAGTGTTAATGATGTAGGTGATACGAAGCATCGTTTCAACGAACGGCTGAATGATTTGTGTTTATCAAAAGGTTACAATACACAAATTCTCACAAAACCATAATACTTGGAGTTCATGGAAAATCTAAAAGCGAAGTGGTAAATAAAAAACCCGGGGATTATCAGCGTTTACGCAAGCTTGACATATGACTATTGAAGAGAAGGAACAGTTGATAGTTCCTGTAGAGGAAGGTAAAGAGCAGATTAGATTTTACATACATCGGGAAGACATATTTCAACTTCTACATGATGCACATGTTTCAATTGGGCAAGGTGGTCGAAACCGTATGGAAAAAGAGATACATTTAAAGTATAAAAGGTTTAGTTGTTAGACCAATACTAAGTAAAATCATGAACTCAAGATGTTAAGTCGATTTAATCGACATGTAGTCGCAAGCTGATGATCAATTCATACTTTGATACCAAGGTCATTTAACTAAATTTATTCAACTTCAACCTCTTAAAAACAAGAGAGCAGAAGAAGTAGCTAAAGTGCTTTTGGATATTTTTACCATTTTTGGTGCGCCCACCATTTTGCAAAGTGATAACGGGAGATAATTTGCTAACAATACTATTAACGAACGATGTAGCATCTGGCCCAAGCTAAAGATGGTACATGGGAAGCTCAGACACTCTCAAAGTCAGAATGTGTGAATCAGGATGTAGAAAATATGCTTTGTTCGTGGCTGGAAGACAATAACAGCAGGAAATGGACAGAAGGCTTATGTTTTGTTCAGCTTATGAAGAACAGAGCTCACCATAGTGGCATAAACTGTACTCCGTATGAGGCTATGTTTGGCAGAAAGTTAAAAGTTGATCTAAAAAGTTTTCTATCTAAAGACGTTTTGTCTAATATAAATTGTGAAGAGGACTTAAAAGTAATAGTAAAAGAGCAAAACAATTTACAGTCTGTAGAAGAAGGTGAACTGCAAAATAAACTATGATCAAATTTTTTAGCGGAGCTAGGTTCAAGTCAACATAACAAAGAGGAACTATCTTTTCTTGATAGTTATGTTCAACATTCAACTTTATTATCTGAACCAAGTTCTGATTTCCATAATAACGAAGGAGAAATAAATGTCCCCGAGCCATCTGAAATTCAAGTCCGCCGATCATGAAGAACGCGCGTATGAAGGTTATAAAGATTTCTCAGAAGATCCCAATGTGAAAAAAGAAAAGCCGACATATTAAAAATTAGGAAGATTTCAGCAAGCAATCTAAAAAAATAAGTTGAAAAAATGCTTTAAACCTCTAATTTAAAATACCCTACCGGCAAAAAGGATAACACAGTTAGAGTTCGAGTCCCAGATGTCGCCTGAGGTTGCACCGATGGAAAACATATTTTGGCATTTGTTCTTGAAATAACAGATGCCAATCTTTATAAATTAGGCACGAAACATGGAATCTTAAATCAACTTTATGCCAGGAACCAATTTACAATATGTAATGAAAAGTTTATTTATGAGAAATTCCACAGTCAGAGATTTCACTAAGACAATGTGCAAGAATGTCATCCAAGACTAGGGGTCAAGGCTATAGTCGATGTGGCTGTAAAGGGGGTTGTAAATCTGACAAGTGCAAGTGTAAAGAAAAAATGTTATGTACCGAAATGTCACCAAAGTGGAAACTGCTCGAATAAATAGAAACTCTAGGATTTGACATTTTGCGTGTATTGCGTGATTTGCATAGTGCTGCTTTAAAATGTAGTTAATGCATGGAAGTGGGTTACTCGTTTTTATTTTTGCTAAGATTTCTAATCTGTATTTTGGACTAGCAAATATTATGACTTTATTAATTAAATTTGTTACTATATGCCTTCTTATGTGTTATAGTTTGAAAATGTGTCAAAAAGAAGAGAGAGGGAAACAGAGGGAGATTTTCTATGGCCAAGCAATCCACATATATAAGTATCAAAATGTGCCCAAATTTCGACCGAAAAGGAATTCTTAATAGATCTAAGATAATTTTTTTCCTATTTATTGCAAACTTTATGAGAGACTGGTGTTTTTATTGACATCTATAATAAATCGCAAGAAACGTCGATATTGTTAGTTCTTTTTACTTTCTTATAAGTAGTATATTACTTTCTTATACGTAGTATAAGGAAGTATTGTGATGATGAAAATTTTCGACATCGAGATTTTTGCAGATGTCCACGTTTTGAAGTCCCTTGATACCGAAAAAGTGGTTTTTAAAAAATGTCTGTGTGTCTGTGTCTCTCTGTGTCTCTCTGTGTGTGTGTCTCTCTCTCTCTGTGTGTGTGATAACGATAGCGGTCAAACCGCTGTAGATATCAATTCCAAATTTTGTATTTGCGTGTATAATCTCCCTCTTGAGATCTGATTAGTTTTTCAGTAAAATCGGTAGACCGGAAGTAGCAGTTTACTTCAGCGAAAAAATCGAATTTTGCCAATATTTCGTCAACTACTAAGTTTATACAAATTTATAAAGAATTCATATATACTTAAAATTAAAATTAAGAATAATTTTATTGAAAAATTTTTCGAAATTCCTACCGGAAGTAGGTCTTTTACTCTTATCGAAAATCAGTTTTTTGCGAATATTTCGTTAGTCATGCTTTTTATTGATTGATTGATTGATTGATTGATTTATTTACTCAAAAAAGATGTACAGGGTATGTAAAAGTTTGCAAATAGTAATGAATATATATATACAATATTAAACGAAACATAATATATACAAGTAAAACTACATCAAAATATAGACATGTTCACGTATGTGTAAAAGTAACAAAACAACAAAAAATACAAGCACTGAAAAAACATTAAAACTAACAATAGCTTTCCCAATTCAAGTTCATGATTTCCGGTATATCATAAATTACATTTTCAAGCAGTATCGTTTTTATTCTATTCTGAAATCGCTTTGTATCAAGGCGTCTAATGGTATCGGGCATCCTATTAAACAAAATCAGAGCCTGATGATTTGTTGCCATCTGCGTTCTCGCCAGTCGGGGATAAGGATTTAGACAAATACGTTACGGGTATAAAAGTATTTAAAACATAATTTTCGATATCTTTTTTATAAAAAAAATTTCAAAATTCAAACCGGAAGTACCACTTTTACTCTTATCGAATAGCGATTTTTTGCAAATATGTCGTAAGTTATGCATTCTATATATATTTATCAAGAGTACAAACGTATTTAAAACTGGATTTACAATATTTTTTGTATATATGAAATTTCAAAATTCGGACCGGAAGTATCACTTTTACTCTTAGCGAGGAGCACTTTTTTGATAATATCTTGCAAAGTATGCATTCTATAGAGATTTATTAAGAGAATAGAAGTACTTAGAATAGGATTTTGAATAATTTTGGAAAAAAAATTCTTAAAACTCTATAATTTGATACGCTCATACGTATAAGAAAGTCGTGTGGTGGCCACCCTCATTTTTCTATAAAGTAAAGTAGTTTAAAATGTTCAATATTCCAATTATCGATTGTGTTTATATTTAGTTCAAATTGGGAATGTAACGCGTATAGTATTGGTAAAAGGTTGAATATGTATGTACCATACATATTTGCATAGAATAAAAACACCAAATAAACTCAATCCATTACTAAAATAACTTGTATCTGTTTTGAACAGAGCTTCAATTTTAGTACACACATGAACGTGACTACATGCCTTACTACCAGATATATCCGTCTTAATGAAAACATTTTCGCTTTGAATTATAAGAGAAAATACTATAAAAGTAGTATTTTCATATACATAATCAAAATTAAAAAATAAATACCATGATATATGTATATTACGTGATTTGGTCGTGATAACAATGCAGTTTGTTACCGGAAATGTTTGCAATAAGTTAAACTAAGTAATTAATCAAAATAAAGGAACAGGCAATTAATGAAGATTATTAACACGAAGTTTGTGTCTCAGGCAAATATATTTTCCAGGTCGAACTGATTGCGTACAAACTTAATTACAAGTAAGTGATGGATGTATTATGTTTTCAAAATAATATATAATAAATATATTGTTATTATGTATTTTCTTTGCTGTTTCTGTGTGGAACTACCGAATAACTAAATGACAGAAATTCATTAGAATCATTAGTAATGCTTCTAATATTTTTTTACACGAAGTATATTTATATAATGTTAATACATTTTTACTAGCACTGAATGAAAGATTTCTATTATTAAAAAACCTGTCTTAAGTAAAAATAATATCACGATACCTAACTCAGCAGGGTGCTTATTTATCACTCTACTACATTAAATGTTACGAACTAAGTTGAAGAAGATGACAAAATCTTGAAATTAGTTTAGTTTATTTACATAATTTTTTGTCGGTATAAAATACATATATTTAATTAATATTTATACTGTTTTTATTATTATAAAAGGGCATGAAATTTTATATTTAATAATAATAATACTATAGGCACCTGTAGGTATCTCTAAATATGACAAAAATATCTTCAGAAAACTATGAAATGTATTACCAAAATTTATTCGGCAGTACCAAATACTATAGTAGTGAATTTATGTATCGACGGCTGCATTCTATTTTAAAACTAACACAGATAAAAATCAACATGTTAGTAGAAGATAAAACCTATTTGTTGAGGTTCAGTGATTTTTTTCTTTGTAACATTATTGTCTTTGTGTTGATATACATCTTGGAGATAGATGTGGTGTACAGTGATTAGAGACAAGTTTAGTCAATATGATCATTCAAAAACTACAACTTCCCAGAAAACAACTTAGAGTGAGTATATCAGTTCATTTAAATCGTCTTATGGAACACTGTTGTAGTAAGTACAGATATTTCTAAATATACTAATCTAGAAAGAAAGGAGAGCATCACTGTAAAACAGTTGTAGAAAGTCAAATAAGTAGATAGGTTAACAGATTACAGTAGTAGGTAGATAATAAAATCTGCGGTTTATATTAGGTATAAAGTGATTTGGAAAAGTCAGAGATATTTTTTTAGAAGCAGTATCACGCGCTCCACTCATGAACCAGAGCATGCAAAGCGCGTCAGCCGAATTTGGGGCACTCCAAAACGGAGTACCACAAGAAATGAAATTAATGAAAACCACAACAGGAACCGAACACGATACCTAGAGAGAAAGCAGCAGCATTGTTTGCGGCTACGGTTCAATCTGTCTGGCTACGTCCGACGTAAGTGCCTGAACTGTTCAAAATCTTTGACGACTACACCTAACCTATAAATTTCTGTGCTATTGAAGAATAAGAATATGTGTAGATCTTTACTTTGGAATAGCCTACATTCACACGGGTTCCCGACTGAACATCACCACTCAGTCACTTACCGATATCCTCCAACACCATGGTTACCGATTCACAAAAGAATTAATAGCTGTCACCTTTGCTGATGGTAATTAATATACCATGAAGGTTCAGAAAGCGACTCTAACCACCATATTAGCACTATTTATAACCAATACAACAGTGGTAGTAATAGCCGGCTTCCCTAAGGCAGAAATATGGTATGGTAAGAAGATGTTCATTCGCCCAGCTTGTGATTTTAAACAAAACATCTGGTACTTTGCTGACAATACCCATCGCCGCCTACACTTCAACAACAAATCCAACGATGACGTCAGCCCAATGGCAAGAAACCTGATGGTTTTTAAGAATACCACCCTTGTCACCCATACCCGACAATAAATCATATGTGATCTCAAATACGTACTAGTCCTCATATACGGACCCGAACAATCTTATGTCTCATGAAGACGTCAATACATATTCGCAAATGTGAAGGGTGCCATTAAGGAGTACTGTACCAGTGACCATTCAGCTTCCGATCTGTTCTCCGCCATGGATGTTGACATGCAGAAGCTCCGAGAATCCTATAAAATCTGTGGGTAACATTTTCTGCCTTCAACAAAATTTATATACTTTGCCAAACTGATGATCCAAGTATAAATTGCGTTTAAATATAAGTCAATGTTGTTTTATGTCCTTTACACGTACTAAATCTTCGGGGGGTCATAATGGATAGCGGACTTACGTGGTCTGAACATGTAACAACTCTTATTTTGAGGTTGAGTACTGCTGTATATGCAATAATGAGGATCAAACAACTGGTAACTCAGGAAGCTGCGAAATTGGCGTACTACTCGAACTTCAACAGCATAGGATCGTATGCGATAGTGATATGGGGTACACCGTCGGGACTGGGGCGTGTCCTTTTGCTGCAGAAGCGTGCTACGCGGGCTCTGCGCGGGTTGCGATTGTGTGACAGCTGCAGAGGTGTTTTTGCTGAGGAGGGGGTTATGACTATTATTAACGTATATATAATGGCTTGTGTAAAGTATATACATACAAATAAAACCCAGTTTATGAGAAATTCTGATAATCACAGCTACCATACTAGAAGTAAGGATGAATTAGTGACAGCGCGCCACCGATTGAAGCAGACGCAGCAATCGTTCAGTTATTGGGGTGTGAAGATTTACAACAAAATACCAGACTTTGTTAAGGAGTTAAGTGTGAACAAGTTTAGTAAAACAATTAGGCGTTTTTTATTGACCAATGTTTTCTACGATGTTGAGGAATATCTGTCACACGACTTCAGGTGATGCCTCATGTTACTTGTGTTGACTCATTATTGTGTACAGTTTTTTTATTCTATTAGTATGATATGTGTATTCATGTTACTGTAATTAGTTATTCGCAAGTTTTCTTTTTTCTGAATTTTATCTTTACACTATTTTGTACCTGACATGCCATATAAGTTTTTTTGATGGCGAAATAAACTACTACTACTACTACTACGTAGATAAGTAGACCATCATAATCTTACTTCACAGATGATGATCTGTTGGAAAGGGTAAATACTGTCCGTGATCTTGTGGTGCGTTTCGATAGCAGATTAAATTTCTACAACCTATAGCAACGCATATTAAAACCCAAGATCTTTGGGTTTTAATATGCGTTGTTATAGGTTCTTTAGTAATCCATAGGGAGCGGAATCGAGCGAGCCATGACTCATCGCTCATGGGCGCACTATTGAAATGTTGTATTTTTTTAATGAGATTTTAATTTTATTTATATAATTGAATAACAACTCATAAAATACAAAATACATTATTATTTGTTGATTTTGTTGTTCAAGTAGAGTAAAGGAGTATTAATATTCACCAGCAATACTTTCTCAAGGTTCTCTTCTGTAAGATTTGTTCTTTTTGAATGAAGTACATCCTTGTAGATAGAAAACGTTCTTTCTACATCGCAACTGGTTATAGGTGCGTACTGGAACTATTCTTTTATTTATTTATATATTTTTATTTATTATTGTGTATTTAGCATACACAATTGCCGCAATGTTATTAAATCTGGATTTCTATTAAAAACTGCGTCTAACTTTTGCCGAAGGCCACATCCGAAGTCACTTGAAATACTTTTGAAATTATTAATAGCCGCATCTAATGTGATTAATCCTCTTTTAGTTTGAGATTTCGATTTTCAAAATATGTGATTAGTTTAGGCAAATTTCCAAAGTGTTCCTGCAGGAATAACAGTGATTTTTTAAATTTGGGATTTGTGTTAGTTCCTTGCACTCAGAAATACTTCGAGCATCGTCATTTAAACATGTAACGAAATTTTGTAAACTATCGAAATTCTCTGCATAAAAATTAGTAGCTTCCAGCCATGTTCCCCATCTAGTTATTACTGGCGCGGGTGGCAGTGACAAAGATGGAAGTTTTTCCCTGTAAAGGGCCACTCTCGATGGTGCTTTTCTGAAAACTTTTTTAAAAGCCGATACAAGTCTATCAACTTCCGGATAGTTGTCTCTGATATATTCACAGATTCTGTGGAGAGCATGTGCTACACAAGTAATATGCAGCATATAAGGATATGTTTCCTTTAATAGTCTGCCTGTTTTTAACATATATGCGGCACTGTCACTAACAAATAAAAATTATTTTTTCCCTGTACCTGTCGTCCGAATGAAGCATTTTGTGCAAATTCTCGTCAATGGTTTTAGCAACTGTTTCCGCATCAACTGTATTTATAACTTTAGATGCTATTACATATGCGTTATATGGAATAGTTGGATGTAGTACACCAGCTACAATAATTACCACACAGCGTCCTAATACAGGGTGTCCCACCGGGAACCAAATCGATCTATATATGGAAAACCACACATAGGAAAATTTTTAAAATTTGGGGGCATGCGAAAGTCGATGGGGGCAACTCGGCTAAAATATTTTCAAGATGGCGGCACTTCCGGTTATACAGGAAGTAGATGTCAACTTTCTCATTTCAAATGGAACACCCTGTGTATTATTGCATTTTTGGAATCTACACAAGATTCTAGGCTAATTTTATGTATCACGTCCTATACCTAAGTCTAACTGTTTTTGACTTATTTAATTTTTTACGTGAAAAATGACGTTTGCAGCATCTAAAATAATTAATATTTAATTAATAAGGAAGCCCTTATTATTCAATTTGGACTAGAGTCCTTGTTGAGAAAGACCTACTGAAATAGTTTTTTTATAATATTTTGAAAACTTTTAGTACAGCGTGTTTAAAAAATATGATTAAAAATGAAATTGAAAAAAATGCCAAAAATCAATTTTTTCAAATGGAAACCCCCAATTTTTATAATTTTATTTAATTTAGCATTAAAAAATAGTGTAAGTTTGTGTTTGTGGTTATCTATGCAAAAAATTTTTAGTTTTCGAAATATTGCCAATTTAATATTTCTATTCGGAAATTTTGCTGCGTGAATTTTAAATTCAGTTTCTCTTAGTTGGCTTTGGCGGCATTGACAATCAAATGCTAAAGAAATGTATGACGCTGTCATTATTTGAGAAGTATTATTAATTATTATACCAGGGCGCTTAAATTACACAAACGAAGATTATTTAAACCTAATTATTATTTATGGAGAATGTAACAAAGTTATATCAAGAACATGTGACACATTTTCTATTCGATATCCGCAAAAACAGAAGCCATCACAATGTACCGTTAAACAAATTATAGAAAATTTCAAGAACTTTGGATCCGTCAAAGCAATGGTGCAAAGAAATAAACCTCTCGTTAATAATGAAAATATCGAAATTGCTATTTTGGGATATTTCGTCGCTAATCCAACAATGTCTGTAAGACAAGCTGCATTGGAGTCAGGATTATCAAAATCAACAGTTCACAGAATATTATTATTGTTTAATTTAAAGAGAACAGCATAATTATTTTTTCAATAAATGTTCAAACTGACGTCCTTGAACTTCCAGACACTTTTGGCATCTAAGCAACAGTTGTTCATGAGTCGCTTTCCTTATTGACTCGGGTGTTAAACTTGCAAATTCATGCCTCACGCGCTGCATACAATCTTCCATGGTTGTTATGGGAGTGTTATACACTCGATTTTTGATTGTACCCCAAATAAAAAAATCGAGCACTGCAAGATCTGGGGAGCGGGCTGGCCAAAGGAAAGGACCGTTGTTGGCTATCCATCGATCAACAAAAGCATTTTGCAAAAAATTGTCAATGAGGTAGCTGCCATGTGGAGGTGCGCCATCATGTTGGTAAAAGAGGTTTCTACGAACGGCGAGCGGCAAATTGTCCAAATAGTCGGTTTCTAAATTCTGTAAAATGTTCAAGTAGCCCTCACCTGTAAGTTAATAAGCACATTTTTACCTAGAAATATTCTAAAATTTCTAACTTACCATTTAAATTTTCTTGATAAAAGTGTAGTGCCACGACGCCATCGTTTCTTATCGCACAATAAACATTAAATTGCCAGGAATCTTGAAAATTCTGCTCTCTAAACACGTGTATATTCGAATCACTCCAATAATGGGAATTATGTCGATTAAATGCACCGTTTTTTGTAAATTTCGCTTCGTCTGTCCAAATGATATTGTCCAAAAAAAAATTGTTTCCTTGCGCCCAAGTTGTAATAAACTCACAGAACGCCACTCGTCTTGGAAAATCAGTTTCTTTTAGATGGTGGACTATGGAAAATGCATATGGACGAAATTTATGTTTGCGTAATATTCTGTGAACTGTTGATTTTGATAATCCTGACTCCAATGCAGCTTGTCTTACAGACATTGTTGGATTAGCGACGAAATATCCCAAAATAGCAATTTCGATATTTTCATTATTAACGAGAGGTTTATTTCTTTGCACCATTGCTTTGACGGATCCAAAGTTCTTGAAATTTTCTATAATTTGTTTAACGGTACATTGTGATGGCTTCTGTTTTTGCGGATATCGAATAGAAAATGTGTCACATGTTCTTGATATAACTTTGTTACATTCTCCATAAATAATAATTAGGTTTAAATAATCTTCGTTTGTGTAATTTAAGCGCCCTGGCATAATAATTAATAATACTTCTCAAATAATGACAGCGTCATACATTTCTTTAGCATTTGATTGTCAATGCCGCCAAAGCCAACTAAGAGAAACTGAATTTAAAATTCACGCAGCAAAATTTCCGAATAGAAATATTAAATTGGCAATATTTCGAAAACTAAAAATTTTTTGCATAGATAACCACAAACACAAACTTACACTATTTTTTAATGCTAAATTAAATAAAATTATAAAAATTGGGGGTTTCCATTTGAAAAAATTGATTTTTGGCATTTTTTTCAATTTCATTTTTAATCATATTTTTTAAACACCCTGTACTAAAAGTTTTCAAAATATTATAAAAAAACTATTTCAGTAGGTCTTTCTCAACAAGGACTCTAGTCCAAATTGAATAATAAGGGCTTCCTTATTAATTAAATATTAATTATTTTAGATGCTGCAAACGTCATTTTTCACGTAAAAAATTAAATAAGTCAAAAACAGTTAGACTTAGGTATAGGACGTGATACATAAAATTAGCCTAGAATCTTGTGTAGATTCCAAAAATGCAATAATACACAGGGTGTTCCATTTGAAATAAGAAAGTTGATATCTACTTCCTGTATAACCGGAAGTGCCGCCATCTTGAAAATATTTTAGCCGAGTTGCCCCCATCGACTTTCGCACGCCCCCAAATTTTAAAAATTTTCCTATGAGTGGTTTTCCATATATAGATCGATTTGGTTCCCGGTGGGACACCCTGTATATCGACAGTTTCGTCGGCACTTATCCATAGGTACTGTTTGAAAGATGTCTTCTAATGCATTCTACTGTTTTCGTAAAGCACTTAGAAACATAACATTTGCGTAAGGTGGATTCATCAGGAATATGTCGACCAGTATATTTTTGGATAAATGTTTTGAAAGTGGGATTGCCAAGTTTCTTTAATGGGATATTAGCCGCCATTAAAGCTTCACATAGTTCTTCGTTAAAATTGTCAGCTTTCAACGGGTCCAATTTCTGTGTATGTTTTAGCGATGCTAAGTGACGTTGTACGTTCGATTTTTTGGCATTCTGTAACGATATTTTACAGACTTTGCAATAAATATCGGAATCACTGACAATGGACATACAATCAGTATGACCCTCAATCCAACTCGCCATTGTTTCACGATGTATTTCTTGACGTTCTTCCATATCATATCTGAAAAAGTAACATAAACAATTTTCTAGATCTAAATAAACGATAACTAAAAATTTTAATCTTAATCTTAACAAAATCCAATTAACACTTACGTCGATATAAATGGAAGAAGTAGATTCAATGAACCGGCAGGAACTATTACAAAAATTACGAAGTACGTAATTAACAGTTAAAACAATGAAATAAGGAAACTAACGTAAGGTATAAATGAAAATTTTATTTCTCTTGGAAATATAACGTAAATATAATAAATTTTAAACACTCCTGACGCCGTTATCTACGCCCGTGTATAAAGAATTTTACCTCATAAATTCCTTATATTGCCCTTTTTACTTTCTTATACGTAGTATAAGGAAGTATTGTGATGATGAAAATTTTCGACCTCGAGATTTTTGCAGATGTCCACGTTTTGATGTCCCCTGATACCGAAAAAGTGGTTTTTAAAAAATTTCTGTGTGTCTCTCTGTGTGTGTGTCTCTCTCTGTGTGTGTGTGTGTGACCACGATAGCGCTCAAACCGCTATAGGTATCAATTCCAAATTTTATATTTACAAATATAATCTCCCTCTTGAGATCTGATTAGATTTTCAGTAAAATCGGCAGACCGGAAGTAGTAGTTTACTTCAGTGAAAAAATCGAATTTCGCCAATTATTCGTCAACTACTAAGTTTAAACAAATTTATAAAGAATTCATATGTACTTAAAATTAAGTTTGAGACAAATTGTCTTAAAAAAGTTTTTCGAAATTCCAACCGGAAGTAGGTCTTTTACTCTTATCGAATAGCGATTTTTTGCAAATATGTCGTAAATTATGCATTCTATATATATTTATCAAGAGTACAAAAGTATTTAGAACTGGATTTTCAATATTTTTTGTATATGTGAAATTTCAAAATTCGGACCGGAAGTAGCACTTTTACTCTTAGCGAGTAGCACTTTCTTGATAATATCTTGCAAAGTATGCATTCTATAGCGATTTATTAAGAGAATGAAAGTACTTAGAATAGGATTTTGAATAAGTTTTGTATAAAAAAATCTTAAAATTGTATAGTTTCAAACGCTCATACGTATAAGAAAGTCGTGTGGTGGCCACACCTCATTTTTTCTCTGATTCTCGGTCTCTTGTCGAGCGTAAACAGATGTTGCAGTTCGCCCTATGAATTAGTGCTATTCAGATATAATGTAAACAACACGCAGTTGTTTACATTATTTCTTTTCACGGTTGTGGCTCCGTGGTAGTTTAGCTCGCTCGATTCCGCTCCCTAGTAATCCATTAGTTTTGAAGACGTTGCATTTTAGTTTTGTGCAAGGTGCAGTATGCTTCACAGGTTTGGTCTGCGCAGTATATTTACTTACAGCTCTCTACTGAAAAAAATCAGCGGCGATCTCTGAAGTAATTCTCCTGCAAGATTTCCGGGGCGTATCCTCTGCGAGGTGTTGACTACAAGTTGCTATTGGAAACTCACTGCCCTTCAGTCTTTGAAATACCGATATGCTGTCTAATGGATGGGCTGCCCAGATCTCCTTTTCTCTCTGAACTTTGTTATTCCCAGACTATGCGCTCGTTTCTCTTCTACATTCCCAATTCCCTTTTCAAAAAGAATTTTGCTACAGGGACCCCGCTCGTCAGGATGTGTCGTTTTTCAAGCTTCCACTATGAGGATATTGATATAAATCTTTATATCGTCGCGCGATTTTCTAGCTCAAAATAATCAAAACTATATTTCCCTGTTCTTATGTCGATAACTTCTAGTTCATTTAAGTCTGTCTTCTTTTCAACTGACAATAATAAATGAAACGTTAAAATATGAAAATAAGAACATCACTATCAATATACTATTTAAATTTTCCGCCTGAGACTCTTGAAATATCTATTACAGTTCTAATTGTTTACAAACATGAAATAGTTAATATTATACTTACTTATACCAATACAGGTAGTTGTTACTTAAATTATGTACCCTAAATGCAATATCTTAAACGTGGTTGCGGTCATGCTATAAAAACCGATTACATACACTGACCAGCGAAAAATTCGTTTTAGATTTTAATTTTTTCTCTCAGAATTGATCAAAAACTTTAATTAACAACCTTTATAATTTATTATCAAATGAAAAAATGGGAAGCTCATACAATTAGCATTGCTAAAAAAAACATAAAAATAAAAAATTATTAAGGAGCGTAATCAAGTTAAATTAAAATGGCTAAAAACAAAAAGCAAAACAATTGAATATCAAATAATTAGAATACATTATTCAGGTATTTTAATAAGATATGTTTCCTCTTCTTGCTCTTATTACTTCCTGCATTCTTCCATTCCAAAGGCCATTAGTTGTTGCTAATTGCACCTCGTCAAGAGGGTCAGTAACTGTCTTGTCACGTGGGGGCGACCATTGTCATGCATTAAAATAAATTCATCGCCAATAAATGACGCAAAAGGCACAACATGTTGTTCTAGGATGCCTTCTACGTATCGGTCTGCTGTAATAGTGCTTCTAGCGATAAAGACTAATTCTGTATGAGCTTCGAAAGTAATACCAACCCAGACTATTACTCTACCTCCTTGAAAACTTGGGAAACGTTGCATTGAGCATAACGCTCTCCTGGTTTTCTTCAAGTAAATTCTTAACTCGTCTGTAAATTAAACACGACTTCATTGTTGTAAAGACCAGTTTCTATTAATTCGAGCAAATTCAAGTCGGCGTACTCGATGGTGTTTAGAGCGAGTCACTGTATGCATGGACGCAAATACGACAATAGCGCTGCGGTGGCGGTAGAACGAAACGGTACTTACTTTCCGGACATGCCTCGTAATAATAATAAAGATATTTTCCCTATTCATTTCATATTAATCTTTGTTTTAAGTATGGTTTTTTGAGTTTATAATAAATAAATATTAGAAAATTGGACTATGTTGACTGGCGAAAAATCATAATTTTATAAGTTTTAAATTTTGGTCTTGTAAAAATTATTTATTCAAATTTAAAAAAATATTTAAAAATCCTACTTGATAACAAATTTAATTAATATATAATTAATTAATTATATATTATAAATTAATTTTAATTAATTTATAATATATAATACTTTTTAAAGACAAATCAAGTAGCATTTATTTGTCTTGTTTTCACAAGAAAACCAGATGTTAAATAGACAATTTTAAAAATATGTTCTTCTCAGATATGTATCACAAGCATTCATAAGAAACGAAATACTTGCTGCGTGTGTTAAATATAAACATCTCATCTCCATTAATTACATGTTATATAAATATTTGCATATGGAAATATAAACAGTCGTTGTCCTATTTATTTTATTAAAAACGACGTAAATTCTTAGTTACCTTACGTAAATTATAATATATATAACTTGTAACAGATTTAACAAGGAAATTATTTTCATGAGACTAAGCTTCTAAGTAAAGTCATAACAATCTGAAAATAAATTTAAATTCTAGATAACCCCTATTACTTGAATTTAGAGTGGCATAACAAAGGTAACAACATTTTAAATGTCGATGTTCAGTGTTGTTTGAAATGTTGGGAGTTTGGAAATTCGTCCATTTTATTATAATTATCATATAAGAAATCTTGTAAATGCTAAACAGAGTAATCTATAATTATTTATATAATTTTTAAAGCATCACGAGGGACTAATAAATAGTTAACTAGTGTATAAACTAGATGAAAAACGTTGCAAATTCTTAATTGTATGATAAGTATCAATTTAATTCACACGTGCGGTGAATTTGACGATTCAAATTCAATTGTTACTGTTCGTCAAAAGTTTCAACTTGTGCAAAATAACTATAAATCTTTCTTATTCTGACGAAAATCAATTAATCAATACACAGATATTGCTCTATTTATTAAGGAAATTATTTAAATAAAATGCCACTTAGGCGTTTCAAAAAAGTGTTTTTACCAATATGCTTAATTTTAAAAATAGCCTATAATATCTACCTCAATCGCATTCTCTTCTATTAATCTAAATTGTAATTGCAATAAATTCTTTGTATTAGTCATAATTGGCCTCATAATGAAATGTAATACTGGTGATAAAAATAGTAAGCGTGAATACGAGATCAATAGGAAGACATCAAAAATACAAAACGTATTATTATTTCTAAATTAAAGTTTCTTTCGCATTGTCAGACCGGTAGTTTTATTCGTTATCCTGTCCATATACCTACTTGCACCCCAATCTACGCAGAATCAAAATCATTGACAGTAACAGTGGGGAGGCAGTCGTTTTGGCGCCTTATTAGAGTGCATCTGGCATAGAGTTTTAAACATCTCAGTATTACAAATCTTTTGTCTCTACCCAAGGAATATATTGACTGAAATTATTTTTGAAAATGTTGTGAGTTTATTGTATGTATGAAAAACATGTTCAATGTTTGTAATAATTAAACTATTTTACATTCTGTCTTATATTGCAATTTAAATGGTACTACTCTATGTACAATGCACATACATAGATTAATTACAATTATAAATGGAGACATATGTTTTTAAATTGTAATATCTATAATATACGTACATGTTTTTCATATTATATAATATGATGACTACTTGTTTATGTTTCTTTCTGTTGAAGGTTTATAAAATGAAATGGAAAAGACGAAAGTATGGTCATTCAAGCATTTCGTGCTCATATTTTTCCTGGGAAATTTTATTTTATTTTCCATGGTTTATCTCCAGCCAAACACGATTTTGGGACAAACAACCCTGCTGATAAACGAAACTTACATAAAGAGAAAAGGTCAGTGAGTATATATTTTATTTGTTTTACGCTGTGGCTAAATGTCCGCCGGTGGTCCTGCTAGTACAAGCTTACAGTTCTACCAATCGGCGGAGTATTTATCATTAGTAACGTATCCGCCGACAAAGGCAGTGTTTTGTGCACACACGGCGGAATGGGCGTATTTGTTTTATCGATTTCCGCCGGTAGGTGACATGTTACTATACTGCATGAAAATTCAGCCGTTATCGTTATGGTTATAATCATAACCTAGTTTTGTCTATTAATGTGTTTGTTAATTTGCATCAAAGACTGCATGCTTACAATGAAATTTATTAACGGGGCAATGAATTCAAAGAAAAATCATGATCTGAGAATTTAGCAATATCTTACTTTGGTATATTATATATACGATACATTATGTTGAGTTATTTGGGCATATTACTTGTAAACAGAAACAGAAACAATATCATTTATGTTCATACTTACCTTTATTATAGAGTGTTGATTCTGTTCTCATTCATTTTACAATACTTTTACTATGGGCTCTTCATAAGCATCATTTAATTACTATTATTCATGACATTAATTTGGAAGTTACAAATACGTGTGAATCTGTTTAATTATTAAAATCGGCAAATATAGATTACATAAATTGTTCTTTGTGTAATTCACTCCTGCATGTTGTATGTTTTTATTGTATTTTAATTATTATTATATTTCTAATTCAGTTAAAATTTGGATTGTAATAATTAGGAAGCAAAGGATCTATTAAAGCACTCAAATAAACACTGGCAAAATTTTCTATTTCTTTTGTGATTACTCACAAAAGAAATAGAAGAAATATGAAATATGTGTTCTTTATATTTGAAGTATCATTTATGTCTTAAACTGTTAAAATTAGTGTTATAATTAATGTTGGGTTTATTACGATACACTTTCAAAATTATAAGATTTCTAAGAAATATGTTTATATTTTATTTACTGATTATATTTCTTATTATCAAATTAAGTGTTGGTTTAATTAATGGGGAATATATTTATGAAAATCTATTTGTATAATGAATTTTTTTTAATATTGTAGAAATAAAACAATCAATATCTAGTAAGTCATAAATAGTATTTATTGTTTGTGAAGTAATAAAACGAGAATATCTTAGTACAAAGGTAAGTAATACAAAAGGGCATGTCACATATAATTATATAGTAAAATATTTACGAATATATTTTCATAGTATTTCATTCCTTTTCAAAAGCATGGACGAAGAATGAGTTGTTAAAATGATTTTCTTATATGTATGGATTTTCTTTTACGTACATATATGAGTTTCTAATTTTTCATATAAACATTGTCCCATATTAAGTTTTAGTTTTATCTTCTTAATAAACCTGTGAGTAGTGTTACTATTAACTTACAGAAAAGAAGTATATGCAAGTATACTGATCTATGCCAGTTAAGGAAAATTGAAACATGTTTTACTTTACTTACTATAAGATCCTTGTAACTTTCAAATTAATGTCATGAATAATAGCACCTAGATGGTGCTTATGAAGAGTCCATAGTAAAATATTGTAAAACAAATGAGAACAGAATTAACATTACATAATAAAGTTAATTTAATAATGGACATGAATGATTATTAGGTGAGACAATAGTCTCTGTTTCTATTTTCAAGTAATGTACCCAAGTAACTCAACATAATATTCTATTTATATAATACACCAAAGTTAGATATTGCTTAAATCTCACCTAATAATTTTTCTTTGAATTCTTCGCCCCGTTAATAAATTTCATTGTGTATGCAGACTTTGATGCAAATTAACAAGCACATTAATAAATAAAACTAGATTATAATCATGACTGTTACAAGAACGGAGGACTTTTCATGTATTATAGAAACGTTGTCTTTGGCTGTGAACACGTTGCTAGCGGCGGATATTTTACCCTCTCACAGCGTTCTTTTTAAAACCCCTCAAAAATTCTAATAATACAAATAAGGTATATTACAACCACAACAATTCTACATTTTAAAATGATAATTCAAAAGATTAAAGCATTTGCTGTTGCTATTGGTTATTGAATTCGGCAAATATAAACTTCTTTAGGCTATAATTTTCTAAAATAATTAAGAGTAAATTTAATTGAATATCGCTATTAATCACATTTTAGCTGTATTTTGCTGTATGCAAACAAAGAAGTACAAAGAACTAGTCAATCTATAAAAATAAGTGTCACTATTTATATTAATGTTGTATCAACACATTTTTGGAGAATGTAAGAAATATATGTTGTATATTGAATAAGACAAACGTGTATAGTTCATACTATGATATCAAAATTTAAATTGGTCAATGTTGGTCATGGATTGTAAAACGCTCTTAGTTTAAATTACCCTTTTGAAATATTTCAATCATTCCGTGCGTTCAGGGAGTTACGGCGCTGGAAGCGAATACCGCTAGAGCTTGTGGCTAGCGCCAGAAGTCATTCCGTGCGTTCAGGGAGTTACGGCGCTGAAAGCCAATACCGCTAGAGCTTGTGGCTAGCGCCTGAAGTGATTGAACGGGTCACAGTAGTAAATTTTAAAATTGTGGCTAGCGCATGCGTACTTTTATTACTTCTGAAGAATCACAATTTCTGACAGCAGCAATATGGGGTTCTGAAGTTTATTTTTATTTCATTTCACTATTATTATTATTGTTTGAAGTATGAAGACATGATGAAATTTAAACTAGAAATAAAGTCGACGTATTTCGTGTGTAATTAGGTTGTC
The DNA here is from genome assembly GCA_963170755.1 of Amphimallon solstitiale. Lineage (NCBI taxonomy): Eukaryota > Metazoa > Arthropoda > Insecta > Coleoptera > Scarabaeidae > Amphimallon > Amphimallon solstitiale. The sequence continues at coordinate 1,766,088 of OY720680.1, read as the reverse complement.
CCATGTATGATAGCAATATAAAATCCTTATATTAGAATTGAGACTGAGGTGATGGTAAATTATTTATATAGTGTGCCTAAATATTTAATACTACATTTTACAGTGGATTATTATATGGATTATGTGGAAGTATTCGACGAAGATGATGTATCTATTATCAATACTATATTAACAGTTTTGGTTAGAATATTTATCGGTACTGTGAACAGTATTCATTTCAATTTTAATTAGTTGATGCATTTTCTGAATGGTATGTTGCAGAAGAGTATAATCACAGAATTATAACTGATAAATAAATTTAATACAAAGAAATAACTTTGTGGATTTATTTTATTACTGTAGTTGTAAAAACAATATTCTTTTTAAATAAGGAAAGATAAAATAGTCCATAATTGTCAAACAAGGTGATCTCGGAGGAAACTCAACTTCCGTATGCAAACTTATCAGCCGGTCATCATAAAACTCGCGGAGAAAAGCAAGATTTTCTCGTGTAGTATGTGCTGTTGCACCGTCTTGCTGGAAATAACCGTATTGAAGTTCATCATCGTCTAACTGTTGCACAAATTCAGTCAAAAAAAATATTTCTGTACCTTTCTGCGTTGACGGTGAAATTGAAAAAAATTGGCCCAATTATTATTCTGTGAGAAACTGCCATCCAAACACCAATTTTTTGAGCATATAGTGGCGTTTCAATAAAAATATGCGGGTTATCAGTGCTCCACATTCGCATATTCTGAGAATTGATGTATCCCGAAAGGTAGAACCAAGCTTCGTCAGAAAAAAAAGTTAAGTTCAGCAGATCGTCATTCATTAAATTATTAACGAACCAATGGCAGTACGCAAGGCGTCTGGGGTGGTCTGCAGGCAGAAGAGCTTGATATGATTGCATCTTATATGGATGCATGTTTAGGTCCTTCTTTACAATCGTTTGGCATGTTCCATAAGAAAGCCGAATTTCTTGAGAGAGACGTTTTAAAGGTTTTGTAGGCTCTTCTTCCATACGTTGACCAACGTCATTAATAACTTCTTCTGTACGAACTCTTGGTCTACCAGCACCCCTTTTATGCGTCACAGAACCAGTTTCGCGAAACACTTCAATACAATTTGTAAGGCATGCATAAAAATTGTTCGGTAATACTGCTGCGGCTGGGAAGTGCTCTCGAAAATTGTCCAAACACAAACGTTGACTGTATTCCCAAGTTCCATTAACTAGCACACCCGTTCGAAAATAGGTTTCAATCATGTAAATTTTGTGCTCTGTGGTGAGAATCATGATTCAAAAACCGTGCAGGATTAGACAACTTCAACACAATAACAGATTTTGACATTCAAAAAATTATGACATACCTAAATGTACGATGCACGCTACGACAATAATTTTAAAATCCATGACCACCATTGACCAATTTAATTGTTGATATCCCGGTATAATCATATATACTATTGTGATACTATAAGTACTGCGTATATATGGATGTGCGTAATATGCTGTGTTTTGAAAATACGTACATATATTCAGAATGGAGGATCACCTTATACATTATTCAATAAGTGTTTAAGATTTTCCGGCAAGGTCTATAAAAATACACGGTCTAAGCATAACTTGTGTGAAGTTAACAACGGCGACGGCGCGGCGTTGCCAGCAACGATAATAGAGCACATTACAAATGTAGATGTCTAAAAGAATTTAAAAAAATATTTTCATATAATATACGAGGTAGGCGCCATAAATTCTTGGCCTGATATACAAAAAAGAAACTTGGAACAATATAAGAATTTTTATTTTTCAATGTAATCTCCCCTAACTTTTATACATTTATTGCAACGATTAATTAATAATTCGATACCCTTGTATAATAATACAAATTTCAGAGGAGCAACAGGGGTTCAGAAAGAATCGTAGTACAACAGATGCCATTTTCATCATACGCCAATTGGTAGAAAAATCAATCGAATATAACAACCCGCTATTTATGTGCTTCGTGGATTTAAGCAAGGCTTTCAACTGTGTGAGAAGAAACGACGTCTTGAAAATTTTACATGAATATGACGTACCACAAACCCTTGTGGAATTGGTCAATAATATCAACACTAACACGTCGACTGGAATCAAAACATCTGCTGGAATTACGAAACCAATCAAAATAAACATTGGCATACGACAAGGGGATTCGTTGAGCCCCTTCTTATTCAATTTAATAATGGACCGTATGATAGAATCAATAAGAGGAAATGATGGTTACCCTATGGGGAGACACAACGTGAACATAGTATGCTACGCCGATGATGCAGTGCTCCTAGCAGATAGCGAAGAAAACTTACAAAAACTTTTGCATCAATTCAACATTACCAGCAGAAAAATATAATATGAACATCTCCAAAGACAAAACTAAGTGCATGGTAATATGTAAGCAGCCACTTCGTTGTAAACTAGAAATAGATGGATCCGTTGTTCAACAGGTAATGAGCTTCAGGTATCTTGGTGTCGAAGTAACGAGTCAAAGAGATCTGCGGGCGGAGGTTCAACAACAGGCAATGAAGGCGACACAAGTAACCGGGTATCTAAACACAATGGTCTGGCGGAACAAATACCTTACTAAGGAAAGTAAAGTACGAGTATACAAAGCTATGGTTCGCAACATATTCCACGGAGACAAGAGCAGATACCAAGAAAACTAAACAAAAAATTAGAACAGTAGAAATGAAGATTCTCAGAAAAATAGCGAATGTCACGTTACGAAATAGACAGACGAGTAGTTCCATAAGAGAAGGATGCGGAGTGCAGGATGTGGTGAAGTGGAGTAAGCGAAGGAGGAAGGAATGGAATGACCATGTCGAGAGAATGCAAACCAACAGACTAGCATATATATGCAAACATTAAAGACCAAAAGGAAATAGACAACAAGGACGACCTCCCAAGAGATGGGGACAAAGTTGGTTTTCCTCATCCGCTGAATAGAAACAGGCCAGGCAAACATGGGATGGCCCTAGCTAAAAGAAGAAGATACCCTTGTAAAAATAATCTGAAGTTTTTCTGTCAAAATGTTCTATAACAGCTGCTTGCAACTCACTGTCGTCCTTAAAACTACGCCCCTAAGGTCTTTTTTTAAATTAAAAAACAAATAAAATTCACAAGGAGTCATTATCCGGACTGTACAGTGGGTGCTCCAATTCTTGAAAACCGCATTCGCAGATGGGAGCTTGTGAAATGGCGGCAGTATGGACAGGAACATTGTCGTGCAATAACCGCACACCTTTTGTCAATTTTCCACGACGTTTTACACGAATACTGTCCCTTAATTTATGCAATAAGGACGCATAATATGTGCCGTTCACACTTGTATTGCGCTCTTTAAAGTCAACTAGCCAAATGCCCTCACAATTCCAGAAAAGTTTGGCCACCATTTTCGTTGATTGAACGACTTTCGCCTTTCTGGGACGAGGCTCATCAGGTTGCCGCCATTCCATGGACTCCCTTTTCGATAGAAGATTGTAAAGCAGAACCATTGTTTTATCCCCTGTGACAATAGACTCCAAAATAGGTTTTGGGTCGTCTCCACACATGTTTAAAATCGAATGGCATATCATTTGTGGCAGGTACGATTTGGTCCATGTCTCATCCAGCGTAATAATTACGGCATGAGGATGGCCTCACCTTTGCGCTTATAGCGTTCCAAGCAGCGTCGTATCGTAGCCATTTTTGTATTTCCGTCAAATCATGCGAAACCTATTGTGATGCAATTTTTCTGATAAGTATTAAGTATGCGCTAATCCTGTCTCTTAACGCAGCTCACAAATCATATGAGTCGATCTCTGTCCAGTAACACGGTAAGAACATACTCTTGAAGAATTTGATGCCACAGTTTTGCTGTATGGGCCCCGGCACTTTCAATTTTTATCCAATTTGTTGTTCCTATTCCGAAAACATCATGACAACACTAGATTCGATCAACCGACACAAGCGGGCTCTGCTCTTCTCGTCATTGTATACGCGTGACATGAGAATGGAGAGTTCATTTGCTCTAAGCTAAAGTAGGTGTGTAACTAACGTGTTTTATAATCCGCATTATTTGATACCGTTGCGTAGCATCTCCAACAGCAGTGTTGCCACTTTTCTAATTATATCAATTCCAGTGGCGGCTGGTGACCGCGTTTTGGCGGTGCAGTTGCGTGGACGGGACTGGTTCGTTTGTTGTCGGTGATATGCTCGACATCTGGGAGTACATCGCCTATAATGGGCGAGTCGGTCTTGTCTGTGTGGTTGCTCACGCCCCGAGCCGCCACTGACAATTCCATGTGGAACTTCACCACATGTACACTCAGCGTCGTTGTCAGATCGTGACAAATATTCTTGAATCCGAAAACAATGGAAACACTATTTTACTCACTGGTGGGACCTAAACTGAGGTATGGGTCTATAATCTGGTATCTACGTATGTACGTTTACAAAAACTTACTTATTGAGAAAGTACAGAAGGTATTTCTTAAGTAGATATACCTATTCTATTGAGGATGCGGCACGTATCTCTAGAAGTGTTGACTATGGGAATCTACTACTAGAACATGACTTCCCTTTCTGTTTGAAACCTAAAGAGATCGTAAGTGGTAACTTCGTTATTGGGCTGGTTAAAAGCAAAATTAATGAACCTAAACTGCTCAAGGCTAGAGATAATTTTCTTTCCATATATGATACGCATTCGAGTGATATATTTGCGGTGGCTCGAGTTAGGTTAAATGTTTTTGTCAAAGCAACCCTCAATCATATAGCTAAAACCGATAACAGACTATGCTCCGATTCATTTTACCTACATTTTATTTAAAACCTCACTCAAGCAAAAAATAGCTATGTCTCTTAATTAAATCAAATTGTTCCTTTTCTCTTCTTGGATTTATTATCATGTATATCATTTACATTGGTGTAGTATCATTATTATTTTAATTTGTAATACTAATTCATTCACACTGTACTTAAATATTCAACATTGTCATTTTTACGGTTTAATCTTCTGGTCAATAAAGAACATTATTATTATCGTGTTTATATGCAAGCTCATTCATAACAATATGTCATTGATTAATTGATGAATTTTATTTACAGACTACCTAATATTCACGCCTAAATGTATTATTCCAAATTTGGATCCATGGAACATAGAAATTAAACCCTTTTATAAGAAGGAATCTTATGTTCAGTGCAACAAGTACAACCTGCTCTCATACGTGATAAAAAACGAAACTAGCGCAACATTGTATATTGATCAAAAGGCAGCAAAACTCTACAGTTCAAAACCTATAACTTGTTGTTACCAAAACGTGACCAGAAATGAGACAGCAAATGTGCCAGATGACGATATCGAGTGAGTATATTTCATTATTTATACTGTTTTGCAAAGAACAAATTTTTAGTTCTTTTAGTATGTACTTATAGTTACAATAGAATAGATGTTCTAGTTTTTCTTCAATTTAATAAAGTTTACATTTTAATAAACGTCAGCTACTTAACACTATTTCACCGTCTTTTTGTCGTAGAACGTAGTTCAAAAGTCCAAAAGCCGATTGAAGAGTGATTAGTGATTATACAGGACAAGATCGCCGAAATCGTACCACTTAGTACATTTTGTTCATTTCCTTCGAATATGGTGTTCTGTAGTGATTGATATTTTTGTTTTATTTGACAGGTGGTGTTTTATAACTGAAAAAAGTAATAAGAATGAAATACATAAACAAAACTATTTTATGGCGCCTTTTTTGTAACCCTACATATGGTACGATTTGGAAACCTGGGTTCCTAAATCGTACTTAGGGTGTTTCAAATTGTACCATTCATTATATTACCTATGCCAAGGAAAAATATCACATACAGATATCACATATGTACCTATATACTGGAAGACCCTCCTATGCATTTTTATGTGCCTATTTTTTACATAGTGAGCACTATTTCATCTCCTCGACAACTGATTCAGAACATAAAAAGCAGTACCAGTCTTCTTCATTCACTTCAATGACAACATTTTTGTCTGAAGTTTTTGCTCTCTTAGATTTTGGCAATTCAGTTTTTCCATCGCATTTTTTTAAATTCTCTGCACCAAAAACATTTTTTTTATCAACTTTTTCTTAGTATTTTGTTGCTTTTGAATAGTGCTAGTTTTAGTGTTATTCTCTTTGTTTTCTTTTATTTTAATTTTTTCTTCTAGTTCACGCTTGTATGGGCTAGATGTTATTACAGTCGCCTTCTGTGATCCTTTTGTAAGACGTTTAATCTATTTTTTTGCTGATTTAGCAAGAGGGCTCACTATGTCTAAAGTGATAAAAGCTGCCTACTCTCTTTCAAGTTCTACTTGTACTTTGGTTGTTAGTAGTATATGGTTATTATCTTGATAATTTGTAAAAATATTTGCCTGCATTTCATTGTTGAGAATGTTCTGCACATTATCAGAATTTTTTGGAATGTTTACTACAGTTTCACCGTTGGTACCCTCAGAATTTTCAACATCGTCCACGATCATTTCTCCTCGTAAATTCTCACTTGCAACGAAGTCTGAATCCTTAAAAATATTTCTATCAATTGGCCATACTCCAGTAGCCCGAAACCCACCCATTACATTGCATATTGTTGCAGCATGGACATATGCCTCAGTTAAGAGCTGGGTAACTTCAAATTGGGTATCTCCAGGATTAGAAGGTAGCCACTTTGTCATAATTTGGCTGTAACTGGACTCCATTGATTTAAAAACTCCCACATCTAAGGGCTGCAACCTATGTGTTGTATGGCCTGGAAGCTGGAGCATTAGGACATTATTTTGTCTTGCTAAATTAATGGCTGCAAGATTTTTTGAATGTGTGGTGTGCCCATCTAGAAGAAGCAGTATTTTTGGTATTGAGTAAAATGTTTAAGCCATTTAAGAAACAGTCCTGAGTTTATATACCCAGTTTTACTAACTTCTGTAAGACTATTGGGAAAAGCGCCACTTTTAAGCTGGATGCATACGAACTCTTTTGAAAATAGTCATCGGAGGAACAAAATTACCAGTTGCATTGCAACAGGACGCGGTTGTTGTATTTACGCCTCCTTCTCCACTTGCTATGAATCCAACTTGATGTTTTCCATGTTGAGCTATAACTTTTGGTAATTTTTTTGTACGGTAGAGAAGCCAGATTCATCAACGTTATAAATATATCGAGCTTCTATTTTGTGTTCATCAACAACATTTTCCAATAAATCAAAATATTCGTACACATTTTCTCTATTAAAACTCCTACCGGCTATCGATGTATTTTCAGGTTGTCGCAAAGCTAATTCTGGATGTCTGTACGTAACACGGTAGTGCCAGTTCTACCAGCCATTTTATTTTTGTTGCCAAAGCAGGTTTTTTTTTAATACATGTGAATTAGCCTCCATTAGATCATTGGTAAGTTTCCTAACTTCTGTTATGGTAAGTCCGAAAAGACACTTTTCAAATAACAAAATATGTTTTACTAGATCATTTTCAAGTAGAACAGGAATAGCAGGTAATCGACCATTAACTCTTCTTTTCTCCATTGGTTTTTTAATTTTTTTTTGTGTTGTCCTCTGCTTGTGCCTGTTCTGCTCTTTCCAATTCACTCCTTTGCACTTTCCGTCTACGTGTCTTTTCAATGTAGGTTTAGGAATGTTATACTTTATGCAACAATTATTGAACTTAATTTTTCCACTTGTTTATTCTTCTAGAGCTTTTTTCATATTATCTTCAGACCATTTTTCATATTACCTTCTTGCCATTATTAGCTGAAATAACCATAGTCAATAAATACAATTAGTAAACCTCCAAATCATACCAGTACGATATACAGCACTCAACTCGGTAGGACATAAGGAAGTCTGTCATATTATGAATAAATTACAATTCTAACATATAAACTAAACAAATCTTATTCTTTCTTCTTATTGTTTTAACCTATATACTACATTTAATCTTATTTGTCCTTAAAAAAATCGAAAGTTGTACTCACATCATAAATATATCCTTAGAAACACATACGAAAATTTACATGGATAAGTACACTTTTTTCAACGGCATGTAATGAACACTAAACGCCGTCTGATTAATGCCGTTTTGTGAATGCATATTACAAGACGTAAAAAGTACAAGAAAGCAGGAACAGATGGCGGTATAGTCTTCCCCAACGTATAAATAAACGAAAAGTACGATTTACGCACCGGTACGATTTTGGCGACCTTACTTTATTGGGTATACAATATTCTAACCAAATAATAATGGTATTTCTTACTGAATAGTAGGTACTTAGATGTCTAACAAATGATAACATAACTCAAATAGTAATTAAGGTTTGAAATTAATGATATAGTGAAGAAATGTTAGCATAAAAAAGAATTGAGTCAAATAAGCATTACATATATTAGTGTAACAAGGCTATAAATTTACATTTTCATCAAGAATTTGAACAGCCATTATGAGTGATGGAAAATTACTTTACTGCCTATATATATATATATACATTGCGTTCATGATGAAAGGAACAAATTCGTTTAAAATTCAAGTAATTATTTTGCAGAAAAACACTCGGACAGGTCGATTAGTATTTTTAGTTGTGAATTTTTGACATAAGAAAATTATATACAGGTGTCTAAAGAAGAACATATGCAGCCGTCATTGTTTTTTTTTAAATGGAACATACTGTATATTATGCCATATTTGAATTGTATGGTAAATTCTCAACACTTTGTGTGTAACATACCATATCCCCAAAATCAGCGGTTTTTGGAATAATGACGTTTGAAATGTGATAAATTAAAAAAAAATAAATTAAAATCAATTAATTTGAAGTAGAGGTTTTTGTTGAAGATAAAATTTGCAATACCAGGTTGGTTTTGTTGGCTTTTAAAAAAATGTTCAAGGTGTCCTTGTTCAATTTAAACATTTTATTTCATTACCTATGTGTATTTTAATTTATCACAAAACTCATTATTCAGAAAACCGCTGATTTTGGGGATATGGTATGTTAAACAAAAATGTGTTTAATGTGTTTAGAATTTACACTACAATTCAAAAATGGCATAATATACAGGCTGTTCCATTTAAAAAAAACAATGATTGCTGCATATGTTCTTCTTTAGAAACCCTGTATATAATTTTCTTATGTCAAAAAATTCTAAACTAAAAATATTAATCGACCTGTCCGAGCGTTTTTCTGCATCATCATCATCATGAACGCACTGTATATTCGTATGAAACTACATGACAGGTACAAGAAAAGAAACATATATAAATTATATTACAAAAGTAGAAATATATTTAGAAGGGCCATAACTGCAGGGGGGCCTCTAAAACACTGCACCATTTGGTTTAGGATGTAGGAAAAAACCTTCAGAATAAAAAACCTACATCACAGTGCCACAAAACTAAAGGTCTTTCGTTGTTAAGATCCAAGCAACAGCCTCTGAGTTAAATTATGTAAGTTCATGTATCGAAATTCAAACTTAGCTACATTCTTCAACAATATGTTTAACTATTTCAATCTCAGCTCCGCAATCACAAGCTAGACTCGCGATCATATTCCACTTGAAAAATATACTATTCTCCTCTTGAAACCAGTCAATCCACTGATGCTCTACATGAATTTCATTTGTCTTTGGATCTACCTTCGATATTATGTTGACAAATCTTAACAACTGAACCAATATTCCTAAAAAAACACAATATGAATTTAAACTTGAAAAATGATACCTGTCATATGACCGTGAGGATCTTAGGATCTTGTACGGCCTTTCAAGTGATAGTTATTATGGACAACATTATATTCTCCATTTTGGACCATCGTAAAGATGGTTACCATCGACCAAAATCAAATTAAATAAAGAAATATAGATTAAAATATAATAATAACTAAAAAATAAATAAATAACTTTACTGCCTATAACAACCAATGACAGCTTACAAGCCAACATACACCATAATCGTACACTGATGATTTAGTGTTGATTTCAAATATTACTACGTCAACTACTGAACTCATATAAATTTCTAAGGAGTACAAAAGTACTAAACAGTGAATTTTAGAAGAATTTTGTACAAAAGATTTTTCGAAATTCCTTCCTTTTGTCTTAACGAACAACAGCAAATTATGCATTCTCGATAGATTTATCTGGCACACAAAAGTATTTACAGCCCGAATTTGAACATTTTTTCTTTATAAAAAAAATTCAAAATTAGGAGCGGAAGATATACTTTTACTCTTATGGAACAGCGGTTTTTCGAATACCTTGCAAATTGTTATATTTTATATAAATCTATTATAAGTGCAACAGTATTTAGAACTGCATTTGGAATAATTATTGTATAAAAAAATTTAAAAATTCGGACCAAAAGTAACACTTTCACTCAGAGGTTTATTTTATTAAGAAGATACAGAATTTAATAGGCATATACTTATAAGAAAATCGTGTAGTGCTCATTTTCTTCCATTGTGTTGATAGGTACCTTGGAGGGATCTCTCGCCATGTTTATCGTTTTTCTCGATGTAAATAGAAGCAGTGAGACTTAAGGAGTCTATTTGCTCGTAAATTTTTATAGTCTTTGTACACAGATCTTATAGCTGAAGGGTTTGGATATTTAACATTAGTTCTCGACTTAATTAATATTCCAACTATTTTAATTATACAAAAGCATTCTTTAAAATCGTCCTTTGGCATTCTCCATATCATTAGAAATATAAACGGCATATGATAAGAGTCATAAGACAGCTTATATGTGGAACTCAAACCTTATCTTGATATATTTCTATTTAATTTTTTCTTTGAGCTTGAGAGTTACTTCACTGCAGATGTAACAAAAGTTGTCAGAACTACTATAACATTACCAATTTTGGATAGTCAAATTGTGATACAAGTAATAATAAAGTATAACTCTGCATTTCGTAAACGACAGTACTTATAGAAATGAATTATTTTGAACATAACGCTAATCTCCAATCACGCGTGACACCCCGCCGTTGCGCATTTCCGGGAAACATCAAGTCGTCCGGTTAGTCCCCTAAATCAGATATACCCACATACAGGCCTACTTGATACTTTGCAATATTCTGTAAATGATTATGAATAGTTTTATGTACAGGATTGTCTATACAAATTTGTGTACACCATTTATATTGTCTACTTGCAACGTAGACTAAAATTTTAAAAATTATCATCTGTCGTAATGCTAGATAGTCTAATATTTTAGTTTCTTCAAATTCTATTTCTAACTTCTCATAATTGCACAATTAACTAAGTCTTCTACATTTTGGCAGCATTTGCTTTCTAATTCTTTTTGTTTAAAAGTAATTAGGTTTATTCAAACCTCCAGTTCTGAACAGTTCCGGAAACGTTCTAGAATTAGTTGTTCTGATAATAATGCGCATGTCCGGCCAGATCCTGGTTCTAGAACGATTCGAAATCCTTAAGGTCCGAACAGTTTTAAAATTGCAATTTTAGGAAAACTTGTACTACCAACATTAGTAATAGATATATTAAAAAAACACCAAACTGGTGGACAAATATCAATCGTAATGAACAATTAAATGTTGCATCTCAAAATTGCGACAGGATTTAAAAATTAATGAAGAAGTTGCTTAGAAGAAATACATTTTTCGAAATTTTGTAATGGATATTTCTGATAAACCGGGTAAATAAAACAAGGACTTTTAATACAAGCTGCTATTAATAATAGGCAAGTGCATCAAATGCACACACAAATTAATAAATATAAATTACATAAACAAATATATTACAACACATTTTCAATGTTCAAATCCATCTCCTTTTCTTTTCGTTTACTTATTCATTTAAAGTAAAACATTATGTCCAAGATATCTTTTTAAGATTATTTTTGATCTGTGAAGTAGTACACTCGTTTCATCCATTTTGGAGAATATTGAGAATTGACGCCTTTTTGGTAATTTGAATTGCGATATCTACATGATTTGGTACTTACATCAATCAAACTGAACGTTTTGTGTCACACAAGTCTGGGGGTTACATTAACTTGCAATTTATTATAATTTTCATGACGTAACAGGCTGATACAAATACATACATATAATAGATTGTTCGGATATCTAACATATTGATATCACAGATTCCCTTTATTTTTCTTAAATCTCAAGGGGGACACATCGAATCAAAAATTTATAAGTTTAGTTTACATACTAAATACTAGATTGTCTAAGTTTAACAAATATGTCGGTTTGTCTACGAATATATAATAACTATAAATTAATTTTTCACAGGTTCGAAAGTTACTATAATTGTACCATTACAAGAATCACTTGCTAGACTCATGAACATGATAGTAACTGAAGTAATTTCTAAAACAATAAACCACCATTTGAAGAAATTTGAATGTTTAATCACATACTTTGGCTATTACAAAACTGATATAATGGGTGTGAATAAAAACAAGTGTAAAAAAATGAGGTGTGGCCACCACACGACTTTCTTATACGTATGAGCGTTTCAAACTATACAATTTTAAGAATTTTTTTATACAAAACTTATTCAAAATCATATTCTAAGTACTTTCATTCTCTTAATAAATCTCTATAGAATGCATACTTTGCAAGATATTCGAAAAAAAGTACTACTCGCTAAGAGTAAAAGTGCTACTTCCAGTCCGAATTTTGAAATTTCATATATACAAAAAATATTGCAAATCAAACTCTAAATACTTTTGTACTCTTAATAAATATACCGTATGTGTCAATTTTCATTAGGTATATGGATTCAATGTTTACATGCGATTTATACGTATACAAATAATATGTGGCAACGTGTGTCACCCCTACTATCCGTCACCAATCCCGACAACAATCGACATCACAACGACTTTCTCCGATCTTCCCACTTCTACATTAAATGTTTAGCTGCGAACACTTTGCGATCTAGTCTGCAATAAAAGCCGTCATCACCAAATGGCCGCCGCGATCTAGTAGTTTATTATTATATTCAGAATCCTTTTTTATTTACCTTATTTTTAATTTTATTAGAATTACGCTTTTGTTTGTGACATGCAGCGTGAACGCAGCTTAATAATTCTCTGCATTTACTGAAAGGAAAAAGAAAAATCCTTGCAATGCGTAAATATTATTTCTGAGCGCAGTACAAACACCCTAGTCAATAGTCCAACAGCTACTGCTAACTTGAGCTGGGGTGCCATGTTGTCACGTATTGCATGAATTAATCGCCTATGGCTAATGAAAATTGACACGTGCTGTATATAGAATGAATAATTTACGACATATTTGCAAAAAATCGCTATTCGGTAAGAGTAAAACTGTTACTTCCGGTCCGAATTTTGAAATTTTTTTTATACAAAAGATATTGAAAAGTATGTTCTAAATACTTTTACACCCGTAACGTACCTGTCTAAAAAGCTTGACTTGCGAAATATTCGCAAAAAACCGATTTTTGATAAGAGTAAAAGACCTACTTCCGGTAGGAATTTCGAAAAACTTTTTAAATAAAATTGTTCTCAATTTTAATTTTAAGTACATATGGATTCTTTATAAATTTGTTTAAACTTAGTATTTGACGAAATATTGGCAAAATTCGATTTTTTTACTGAAGTAAACTGCTACTTCCGGTCTACCGATTTTACTGAAAAACTAATCAGATCTCAAGAGGGAGATTATACATGTAAATACAAAATTTGGAATTGATATCGACAGCGGTTTGACCGTTATCGTGGTCAGAGAGAGAGAGAGAGAGAGAGAGAGAGAGAGAGAGAGAGAGAGAGAGAGAGAGAGAGAGAGAGGGAGAGAGAGAGAGCGAGAGAGAGAGAGAGAGGGAGAGAGAGAGAGAGAGAGAGATTTCTTAAAAACCACTTTTTCGGTATCAGGGGACTTCAAAACGTGGACATCTGCAAAAATCTCGAGGTCGAAAATTTTCGTCATCACAATACTTAGTATTGTGATGACGAAATTAGTAAAGTAAAAATTAAAAATAAGTTTGATGAACCGAATCACACCAATACTCTAATAATATCACAAACAATTACGCATGCTACGGATTTATCAGAATTTCATATACCACCCCACTATCCAGAACTGGAGGTTTGAACAAACCTATTATTACACTGTCTACTACATCATCTGCAGTATAAGAAAGTTAGAAAAGAAAACACTAATTAAATTTTCACGTAAAATATATATTCAAACTACATGTAGGTACTAATTATACTACTATAAACATATAGTTAAGCACTCACTACAGCGAGTATTGGAACTAGAATGATCTAATATTACCTTTTTTAAATACCAGATTTTTGTGAGAGTTTTACAAATAATTTGTATTTACCTAACCTACACTCGGGTATACACAAATGTAAACAAGTGTAAACTGAACAGAAATTTCTTGTAAATAGAACATTTTCTGTTTATATTGTACATGGCGTATCTGTTGGGGGTGGAGCTTTATTTACTTGTTCCAGGAGTGAGGTTTTAGTTCACCGTCGTCCTCAATGCTCTGTAAACAGTATCATACATGGATGTCCAGCTGAAGAATGAGGGTGAATGAATCCAAATGTACAGCAAGGCGGTTTACTCTCAAATGTGCTCATCACGATACCAACATGATAGTAAGCAATACTAGGCTCCTCTGGCCTCCACACACCCTATATTTTGGACTAAGGGTGGATGACAGTCTGACATGGAAACCCCACATGTACGGGCTAAAACTCACTGCCTTGGGGGCTAAAAATTACTTGACGTCTCTTCTGAATAAAACACTGTTAGAGCTTAACACAAAAATGTTTCTCTACAAATCTCCAATAGAGCTATACGGATCTATGGTACCTTCGCATGGCAAAATGTCTCTAAAGTAAACCTTGCTACTGTGGAGCTCCTATTTAAAACTGATCTCGGGTGAACTTTGATACGTGACGAACAAAACACACATTGCGACCTTTTGATCAAAACCCTAGCGTACCACCTGAGACGGCTTGCCGAGGGTGCCTGGTAATTACCGGGTAATTCTTCCAACCAATTCTTAAGTAACATCTCCCAAAGGCGATCACCCTTCCCCAAGGATTTGCAAGGGAAATAAGGGGCCTTCTGAAAAAAATTATATTTTCAGCCCTAGTGTAGCAAACAGACCTTCGCGTGTACTCCTTTTCTGTGTATTTTGTATATGCACAGATAGAGGAGATTATTAAGAAAGCGATGTAGCATGCTGTACAGAATATCGCAACGTGACAAGGAGGCCTAGTACGCTGTTAGGTGAATAAAAATTCATGCTGAAATGAGGCATAATTTTAAAGTAGTATGGAAAATTACAAATTCAAAGAATTAAATATGTATAACTTTATATGGTAATTTGGGAGTACTACATACAGTTTAAAAAATTTAAAACAGGTAGTCTGAGCATAGACAGTAGTTTCATAACTACCTTTGTATACCAAAGACTTACTATACTATAACTTAGGGTGACCATTTTTATCGTAACATAATGCAGGACATAGAACGTTCATTGCGTACGAAGCACACGTAAATACGTATGAGTGGAAATTTGTTTGGAAAAAAGTCCTTTAAAGTGTCATTTTATCACTAAAATTATTCATTTTATATAATATTTATATAAATAGTAAACATTAATAAATATAAATATGAATACAATGTTATAAGAAAAAGCTATAACAAAGATGAACAAAACAAAACTAATATTTACTCACAGGGTGAATTTGTTACAGAAACTCATCACAATGTTCTACTTCTTTTTTAAAATCTTCACTAGTATTGTACTCAAAATTGTACTTCGTTATTATCATTGCTTTTACTGTGTCTACATGCAGTTGTGATTTTTCCCATGTGCAAAAATGTGATAGGGAACATAGGCATGCACGTAGAACGCAAAGAGCAAAGACGCGCAAATAAAATATAATCGATTATTATAATATTCACATGATGATGAATTATATAATTTGAGACATTTTCCGGGACATATATTAATACGAGGCACGGGGCTTTAATCCGGGACTGTCCCGGAAAATTCGGGACGAATGGTCACCCTATTATATATAATTACATACTCTCTTCCTTCAAATCCTATTCCGAGGACGTACTGTAATCTCAATCTTTATTTTCTGTTTCCTTAATACGAAAACGCAAATCGTTGAATAATGGGGTTCATTGTTATTATTTTAAGTAGCATAAATATTCTTTTATTAATACGTTCACAAATAAGTCTTTTTTCCTTTTTGCAGAATCTCCAAATGCATAGATTTTGAATACGAAACGGACATAACAAACAGCGTAGTTATTGTAAAATGTCAGACAAAGAAAGAAATTTACAGTAACAGCCACGCTCCAGTGACTATCAACGATAAAATACGAGATAAAATGGTTGTCCATGAAAGCTTGATAAAATCGAAAGAAAATTCAAGGCCGCTGAACATTCTTCTTGTTGGTATAGACAGCATATCGCGCCTAAACTTCATCAGAACTATGCCAAAAACACGTGAATTCTTAGTGGACACTGGTTGGATTGAATATATGGGTTACAATAAAATAGGAGACAACACATTTCCGAATTTAATGGCTGTACTGACTGGTTACGAAATGAATTTTGCCTACAACATCTGCAATCCACTGGTAGTCGGAAAACTCGATGAGTGTAATTTTATATGGAAAAGTTATAGCGATTTAGGATATATAACGGCTTATGCTGAAGACGAATTCTTAATAAACACTTTTAATTATCATAAAAAAGGATTTGTTAAACCACCGACCGATTACTATTTTCGATCATATTCGTTTTCTATCAGCAAATTGAAACAGAAGAAGGTGGATGAAATGAGCTACTGTACAGGCCCAGAAGTATCAGGTGAACGAATATTAAACGTAGCTAAAGATTTTTCGTACACCTTCAAGAATTATCCAAATTTTGGATTATTTTGGATGAACAGTTTCAGTCACAATAAGCTTAATTCCCCAACGAGACTTGACGTTAAGGTATTGCAATTGTTTGAAGATCTTCAGAAAGCAGATATTCTTAATAATTCCATGATAATTTTCATGAGCGATCACGGTTTGAGATTTGGAGAGGTTCGACTCACTCATTCAGGGTGGTTAGAAGAACGTTTACCGTTTCTGTATATTTGGTTGCCTGAAAGGTTTCAAAGAAAATACCCGAAGGAATATGTAAATTTGAAGATCAACGCCGACACTCGACTAACTTCACCATACGATCTATTTATGACGTTGCAGCATTCTTTAATGTTATTCGGATATAATTATACATTGAAACCTAGCCAAGGATGCCCGCTCTGCAAATCTCTTTTCGAAGAGATACCGTCACGATCCTGCGAGGAAGCCGGTATAGACAAACATTGGTGTACCTGTTACGGATATCAGAATGTGAATTACAAAGATGAATCAGTAGTAAAAGCAGGTGAATTAATTGTCCAACAAGTAAATGATATTTTAGCAACAAATGCGACCGCTAGTCAAAAATGTGCCAACTTTAGTATGTTCAAGATAATAACGGCAAGTGCGTCAAAAAAAGGTTCAGATATTAATAGTACCAATTTAGTGATCATTGTAAAAACTCTGCCAGAAGCGATATTCGAAGGTACCGTCACTATAAGAGATGGAGAATTTTCGAATGGAAGTTTTGTGAGCAGATTAGATAGTTATAGTGCTCATAGCTCTTGCGTTGACGATTTTAGTCTAAAATTGTATTGTTATTGTAAATAATCTGTGTAAATACTTATGAGTAGAATATTAAAGTTATTTGTAAATTATACATATAATATATTTTGCGTAAACATATCATTTGTCCAAGTCTGTAAAATTTACTGTACATATTTTGAAAACTAAAATACCAAACTACTTCTATCATAATAGTTTGTAATTTTGGTAATAACAGTTAGTTAATGCAAATGATCAGTGGTAAGTAAAAAACATATTTTTCAAATAATATATTTCGCAATGCAAAGTAATTTCAAGTCATGTAGAATAAACTTTGACTGCAGACAATATTTTACAACTGCTATTAGATTCAATCTAAGATTTATAGTCCAGGCAATGGGTGCTTTCAGAGATACAAAAGATCAAGGAGAGTTCTTCCTTGGTAGATTTTTACAGTTCGGTGTCCTAATTAATATTCTGAGTTTGCGACCTTCACCCATCGCCGGCGCCGCTCGCGCGGCCATTTTGGAGAAATGGTAAAAAACAGTTTATCAAGAATATCTTTTCTCTAGCGCCACCTAGGTTGAAAATAGCTATTACAAAAATTATAGAGCATAAAATTGCTTGTAGCTTCTGTACTAAACATTTTCCAATCATATGAATAGTTCACGAGTTACAGCAGACGCAATTTCAGCAAATTTCTATAATTCGCAAAATCGCTAAAGTTTTTCTCGAAATTTCAGTAAATACCGATTACTTAATATGTACTACCGTTCTTTATTCATTTCCGCACCACCATGAGGTAGACTGAGAAGCGCCTTTTTTTTCATGTGTAGGCCTAATCCACGATTCGCTATTTACTGATGTCTTTTTCTCCGTTTCGATGCTCTAGATCATAGGTTCCCAAAGTGGGCGATAACGCCCCCTTGTGGGCGCTGCAGGTCTAAAGGGGGGCGGTAAGAGACCCAGAAAAAAAATGGGGGCGTTGTGTAAAGGCTTAGGGGGCGATTTGTAATTTCATCTAGAATCTAGGAGGACTCTTAGACACCGACTGAGCTCTCGACTCTCGACTAGGGATGGGCGATAAACATCGATGTTCATTGAACATCGATATTTTAGGATCGATGTTCGATGTTTTTGCATCGATGTTTGCAATTTAGATTTATCGATAAACTATCGATGTTAGAAGAAATATAGTGAACATCGAACTTTTAAGCTTGACAAAATGTATTTGCACTAATCACAAAATAAAACAGCGTCCTCTGTTGACAAATACAAAAATGTTTCCAAATTAACAGCTCACATACAGGCTACGAGGATGTAAAATTGTCTACGAATAAAAGAAGTATTTAAATTACACAGTGCTATATCATATAAATTCGAATATTTCATTTTAGGCTCTTTTAAATATTACTCAGTATAAATATTTAAATAATATATAATTAAATACATAAATTTATAGTACTTTTAATGTGCAGAATAAAAGTTAAATTATGTATGCATGCAGAATAAGTGAAGGAGGTAAACGTATTTTCATAGAAAAAGAAGGGAGATAGACATTACCGATGTATACTTCTTCGGGAAATTCCCTAGTGCGTACAATCATACACGACGATACACGTATTAAATGCAAGATGACACATCAGAAATATAAAACCATATCCATATGTATCTCGGTATTTGCCAGCGTAGTCAAAAAAAAATGCAAGACTATAAAATCCCAAATAAAAATCGTTCTCTTAAAAAGCTTTGATACACGTAAATGTATATATTTTTTAAGTATCGGACGATTTAAGTCATGTGGTTGTTTCATGCGTAATTGCATAATATTGTTTTTTTATATAGTTTTTTTTGAGTAGTTTCTAAAGTTAACTACATATTATAAATGTATATATTTCTTTTATTATTTTTTTTGAATAGTGATATCTTTTATATCATTTTGTTAAGGACGTAAATTAATTAAGTTATAATAAAGTTTTTGTTAAACTGCCAAAAAATAAATCTATAAATATAATTATCGATGTTTAAAAACATCGATGTTTGGTAGTCGATATTTTGCAACCATCGATGTTGATCAACGATGTTAACATCGATGTTTGATATCGATGTTTACCCACCGATGTCCCATCCCTACTCTCGACTACAGCTTGTGAACATCAACTAATATTAATTAAGAGATTGCTCAAACCAACTCGGTTCGATATATCTCTCCGAGTAGTTCATATATCTGTCCTGTTTTATTGAATAAATAAAATAAAAAACATATCAATCGGTCGCTCCGTTTCGAAACGAAAAGAGACACAAACAAACAAATAAAAAGGCAACTGTATCAATCGGCTGGTTCATAGAATACTTGTTCTTACTTGTTGAGTACGATTGAGCGTCGAATGAGATAAACGAGTTTATGCATGTTTGTCTTATTCCTGTCGGTGCGTGCTGCTTATGCAATCCTATATAAACAACGTAATATTTATTTTATTTTCATTTGCGGTTTCGCGCGTAATAGATAAGCAGTACTTAAGTTCAACACTTATACTTACGTATTTCTCAAAACAAAACAATGTCGGAAGTAAAAAAGAAGAGACGGCAATACTGTGCGGAATATATTAAATTCGGATTCATTGAAAATCCTACAAACCCATCGTCGCCTTTGTGCCTTCTATGCCTAAAAACATTTTCGAATGAAGCAATGAAGCCTTCAAGACTTCAAGATCATTTGAATAAAATGCATCCAGATAAGAAAGACAAGAATGTAGCATATTTTCAAGACCTAGAGAAGAAGCATAATACTCGGCCAAGTGTAGCAAAACTCTTTTCGGCGGCTGCTAAGCAAGATGACGACGGATTTCGAGCTTCGTACAACATCTCTTTGTTAATTGCTCAAAAAGGCAAACCACACAACATCGGAGAAGTGTTAATTTTGCCAGCAATAAAGGAAGTAATAACTACTGTGCTTCATAAACCGGCCGCAGATATTATCGGAAAAATTCCTTTGAGTAATAATTCTGTGCAAAGACGAATTGATGAAATGGCCGGAAACATAGAAGAATCATTGTGCAATCATCTGAGGACTAGTCAATTCTCAATTCAGCTCGATGAGTCCACTTTACCAACTAATGAAGCATTGTTGCTGTCTTACGTGAGGTTTATTAAAGATGAGAAAATATGTGAAGAACTATTGTTTGCTAGAAATTTAGAGACCGATACAAAAGGCGAAACCATATTCAATACATTGGAAAAGTTTTGTGATGAGAAAGAGATTCCCTTGAAAAATATTATATCAGTTGCTACGGATGGCGCTCCGGCTATGACAGGGTGCCATAAAGGCTTCATAGCGTACGTAAAAAATAAAATTCCAGATGTCCTTGCTGTACATTGCGTTATTCATAGACAACATTTGGTTGCTAGAAATTTAAGTGAACGACTATTTCAATCACTGCAATATGTCATCAAAGCAGTCAATAAAATCCGTAACTGCTCTTTGAATGATAGATTATTTCATCAGCTTTGTGTTACTAATGACGAAGATTTCAACCGTTTGTTGTTTCATACCGAAGTTCCTTGGCTATCAAGAGGCAATTGTCTGACTCGATTTTACAACCTGTTTGACTCTGTGATAGAGTTTTTGGAAACTAAAGATACAGAATTGCGCAACAAGCTCATTACATCAAAAAATGATATAGCTTACATGACAGACCTGTATAAATTGTTCAACAACATGAATCTCCAACTGCAAGGCGATGAACTAAATTTAATTAAAACAAAAAATGTCGTTGCTGCTTTCGCAGCCAAACTGCTTCTACACAAAAAGAATATGGGCAGACGTGAGTTTCATAATTTTCCGAATTTATCAGTATCCTGCAGTAACGACGACTTGTTTGCCTACTGCCAACATTTGGAAAAGCTCCACATTGACTTCACCGAACGATACCAGGATATTTTGAACTTGGAAATACCAGACTGGGTGTTGGATCCGTTTTCAAATGTCAACACAGCAATATCACCACATCTGGAAGAAGAACTTACAGAATTGACAACGAACGAGGAAATAAAAATCAAGTTCAAAAATGGCTACCAAGAATTTTGGCTACAAAAACCGATCCCGCAATTGTACCCTGGATTGTGGTCAATCATTCAACGATTCTTGATAGCATTCCCATCGTCATATTTGTGTGAACGTGGATTTAGTGCTGTAGCAACGCTGCTTACTAAAAAGAGAAATCGTTTGCATGTTACCGAACGTGGTGACTTGCGGCTGTTCTTGAGTAAATTGGAACCTGATATCAACAAACTTATTAAACAGCATCAGATTCATCCTTCACATTAGTTTTTATATTAGAATCGATTATGTTTGTTTTATTTTGAATTTTGAATAAAAGATACTTTGTCTGAATACTATAAAGTTGCGTTTCAATAATCATTCTCATTGGCAGGTGTAGCCCGTAAAAGTTAACTTGAGACCTGAGCGCCGTTGTGTACTACCTACTACGCTCAGGTCTCAAGTTAACTCATTCATTCTAAACGAGACTTTTACTATAACCCATAGTAAAAGTCTCGTTTAGAATGAATGTTTAATCTCCGCTAATATAGCTCACAATAATTAATTTAATTTGAAGTTATAGTGGTTTTTGAGTAGGTGAAAAAATGGGGGCGCTAAAAAATAATTTATTCTCAAAGTGGGCAGTAGGCAAAATAAGTTTGGGAACCACTGCTCTAGATGGTCCAGCACTGGATATCAATCTCTTCTTGTAAAATTCCGAGGGGGAAACCGCTGACTCAAAAGCGTACACCATAATCCCACCATATGTAAATAATCCCACATAAACCAATATAATTCCATACAATTCCAAATAATTCCAAATAATTCCTAATAATTCCAAATAATTCCAAATAATTCCTAATAATTCCAAATAATTCCAAATAATCCCATGTAATCCCAATAATCCCAAATAATCCCTAATTATTTCTTTATATGTTCCACGAGTTCTGAGGATTTTGTGCGCGTTTTAAAGGTAAATTAAGGTTGAATCGAAAGTTGAATATACATAACACCACCCTTACGAAAAAGATTTGTTTTATTTATACACTACTTAAGGAAAACATATAAACACAGCAAAAGTAAAATTTATAAACTTAAATATTCGTGAAAAATAAAAAAAATCGAATTAAATAATAATAATTAGTCTTTAACACAGAATTTAATCTCAGATTTAATATTATCATATTTCGGCGTATGTGATTTCATCTAAATGAAAAGGTTCCATTTCGGTGGCAAATTTAACAGGGCCGTAAAAAGTATATTTGAGATCATCCGTAGCAACGTCTTGTTTAATTTTTGGCGAGGTAAACATTTTATTTTGCTTCCTTCCACGTGTTAAAAAATTAATTTTAAAAATTGTATCATGGATAATTTCAATAATTTGACCTACATACCACCGTTCATCATAAAAAAAGAGCGTAAAATTTATTACACTCAATTACACTTAATAATGACCACTGAGTGATGGGTCTGTGATGGGATTTATTTTCCCTGTCTCAATTTTCTACACCATCAGAAGATTTCCATTTCGAGCATGAGGCTTCTGGTTCACCTGGTTCCTTTTCTTCAAAAGAATTATCACTAACAATCGAGCTAGCAATAGGACTTTCAATATAGTTAGGATGTTCTTGTTGTTTGATATCATTATTGAACGAAGGAATTATAGTTATTGATTTGCAGGCTTTCCCAACATTTTTTGCCTTATCATCTTCTGAATTTTTAACGAAGTTATCCTTGATCAGCTGGATTACCTTTTTCAGCATGTTCTATCGAAGTATTCGCTTCAGAGCAAGGAATCTGATTAAAAAACCACTTAATATCTTTATTCTCACTTTTTTTCTTTGGATCACAGATTAAAGATGGGCTTGACGTTGATTTTAGTGTGCCGGTGGTCTTAGATACGGAACCAGGTGCAGAATAAGCACTTATATGTCCAGATAAATGCTTGTAAATATTTCCAAAAATGCATTTCTTAGAATGGCCTGGCCGTTGCGCATATTTTTGAATTTTATAGGAACTTTTACAGTAGCATCTCATAACGCAATATAACTCATTTCGTATTCCATATTTGGTTTCGAAAAATATTTCAAAAAATGTTTTTTTAAAAAAGTACCATTGGGTGTGGCTGATGCACTTATGTTTAATTCAGTTTCTTATAGTACGTGAAACATGAGAAGTTTCTTCTGGGAGATTTGTAGCGATCTCGTCAGTAACTACCGATTGTGAGCCTGATGCACCCACTAATGTAGTACTTGCCTGTCGACTTGTCCCTAAAAGTAAAGCAAAACTTTATTCTGAAACCCGTTCTTAATACTCCTTCATCTTCAAGAACCACAAGTAGAGTAGCACTTCTATAATTATCCGAGTTAATGCGAATCGGATCGTGCTCCAAAATCAAAATAGGTATATATATATATAAAGTCATAAATGAATGTTAGAGAAAGTTTTGGTATCTTTTTCTAAATAATAATTATTCTCTCGTTTTCTTAAATTTGGCATTTTTATTAACCTCGTAACCAAACCACGTAACTGACTTATGAATGTGTACTACTCTCGATGCACTAGACCAGTGGTTCCCAAACTTATTTTGCCTACTGCCCACTTTGAGAAAAAATTATTTTTTAGCGCCCCCATTTTTTCACCTACTCAAAAACCACTATAACTTCAAATTAAATTAATTATTGTGAGCTATATTAGCGGAGATTAAACATTCATTCTAAACGAGACTTTTACTATGGGTTATAGTAAAAGTCTCGTTTAGAATGAATGAGTTAACTTGAGACCTGAGCGTAGTAGGTAGTACACAACGGCGCTCAGGTCTCAAGTTAACTTTTACGGGCTACACCTGCCAATGAGAATGATTATTGAAACGCAACTTTATAGTATTCAGACAAAGTATCTTTTATTCAAAATTCAAAATAAAACAAACATAATCGATTCTAATATAAAAACTAATGTGAAGGATGAATCTGATGCTGTTTAATAAGTTTGTTGATATCAGGTTCCAATTTACTCAAGAACAGCCGCAAGTCACCACGTTCGGTAACATGCAAACGATTTCTCTTTTTAGTAAGCAGCGTTGCTACAGCACTAAATCCACGTTCACACAAATATGACGATGGGAATGCTATCAAGAATCGTTGAATGATTGACCACAATCCAGGGTACAATTGCGGGATCGGTTTTTGTAGCCAAAATTCTTGGTAGCCATTTTTGAACTTGATTTTTATTTCCTCGTTCGTTGTCAATTCTATAAGTTCTTCTTCCAGATGTGGTGATATTGCTGTGTTGACATTTGAAAACGGATCCAACACCCAGTCTGGTATTTCCAAGTTCAAAATATCCTGGTATCGTTCGGTGAAGTCAATGTGGAGCTTTTCCAAATGTTGGCAGTAGGCAAACAAGTCGTCGTTACTGCAGGATACTGATAAATTCGGAAAATTATGAAACTCACGTCTGCCCATATTCTTTTTGTGTAGAAGCAGTTTGGCTGCGAAAGCAGCAACGACATTTTTTGTTTTAATTAAATTTAGTTCATCGCCTTGCAGTTGGAGATTCATGTTGTTGAACAATTTATACAGGTCTGTCATGTAAGCTATATCATTTTTTGATGTAATGAGCTTGTTGCGCAATTCTGTATCTTTAGTTTCCAAAAACTCTATCACAGAGTCAAACAGGTTGTAAAATCGAGTCAGACAATTGCCTCTTGATAGCCAAGGAACTTCGGTATGAAACAACAAACGGTTGAAATCTTCGTCATTAGTAACACAAAGCTGATGAAATAATCTATCATTCAAAGAGCAGTTACGGATTTTATTGACTGCTTTGATGACATATTGCAGTGATTGAAATAGTCGTTCACTTAAATTTCTAGCAACCAAATGTTGTCTATGAATAACGCAATGTACAGCAAGGACATCTGGAATTTTATTTTTTACGTACGCTATGAAGCCTTTATGGCACCCTGTCATAGCCGGAGCGCCATCCGTAGCAACTGATATAATATTTTTCAAGGGAATCTCTTTCTCATCACAAAACTTTTCCAATGTATTGAATATGGTTTCGCCTTTTGTATCGGTCTCTAAATTTCTAGCAAACAATAGTTCTTCACATATTTTCTCATCTTTAATAAACCTCACGTAAGACAGCAACAATGCTTCATTAGTTGGTAAAGTGGACTCATCGAGCTGAATTGAGAATTGACTAGTCCTCAGATGATTGCACAATGATTCTTCTATGTTTCCGGCCATTTCATCAATTCGTCTTTGCACAGAATTATTACTCAAAGGAATTTTTCCGATAATATCTGCGGCCGGTTTATGAAGCACAGTAGTTATTACTTCCTTTATTGCTGGCAAAATTAACACTTCTCCGATGTTGTGTGGTTTGCCTTTTTGAGCAATTAACAAAGAGATGTTGTACGAAGCTCGAAGTCCGTCGTCATCTTGCTTAGCAGCCGCCGAAAAGAGTTTTGCTACACTTGGCCGAGTATTATGCTTCTTCTCTAGGTCTTGAAAATATGCTACATTCTTGTCTTTCTTATCTGGATGCATTTTATTCAAATGATCTTGAAGTCTTGAAGGCTTCATTGCTTCATTCGAAAATGTTTTTAGGCATAGAAGGCACAAAGGCGACGATGGGTTTGTAGGATTTTCAATGAATCCGAATTTAATATATTCCGCACAGTATTGCCGTCTCTTCTTTTTTACTTCCGACATTGTTTTGTTTTGAGAAATACGTAAGTATAAGTGTTGAACTTAAGTACTGCTTATCTATTACGCGCGAAACCGCAAATGAAAATAAAATAAATATTACGTTGTTTATATAGGATTGCATAAGCAGCACGCACCGACAGGAATAAGACAAACATGCATAAACTCGTTTATCTCATTCGACGCTCAATCGTACTCAACAAGTAAGAACAAGTATTCTATGAACCAGCCGATTGATACAGTTGCCTTTTTATTTGTTTGTTTGTGTCTCTTTTCGTTTCGAAACGGAGCGACCGATTGATATGTTTTTTATTTTATTTATTCAATAAAACAGGACAGATATATGAACTACTCGGAGAGATATATCGAACCGAGTTGGTTTGAGCAATCTCTTAATTAATATTAGTTGATGTTCACAAGCTGTAGTCGAGAGTAGGGATGGGACATCGGTGGGTAAACATCGATATCAAACATCGATGTTAACATCGTTGATCAACATCGATGGTTGCAAAATATCGACTACCAAACATCGATGTTTTTAAACATCGATAATTATATTTATAGATTTATTTTTTGGCAGTTTAACAAAAACTTTATTATAACTTAATTAATTTACGTCCTTAACAAAATGATATAAAAGATATCACTATTCAAAAAAAATAATAAAAGAAATATATACATTTATAATATGTAGTTAACTTTAGAAACTACTCAAAAAAAACCATATAAAAAAACAATATTATGCAATTACGCATGAAACAACCACATGACTTAAATCGTCTGATACTTAAAAAATATATACATTTACGTGTATCAAAGCTTTTTAAGAGAACGATTTTTATTTGGGATTTTATAGTCTTGCATTTTTTTTTGACTACGCTGGCAAATACCGAGATACATATGGATATGGTTTTATATTTCTGATGTGTCATCTTGCATTTAATACGTGTATCGTCGTGTATGATTGTACGCACTAGGGAATTTCCCGAAGAAGTATACATCGGTAATGTCTATCTCCCTTCTTTTTCTATGAAAATACGTTTACCTCCTTCACTTATTCTGCATGCATACATAATTTAACTTTTATTCTGCACATTAAAAGTACTATAAATTTATGTATTTAATTATATATTATTTAAATATTTATACTGAGTAATATTTAAAAGAGCCTAAAATGAAATATTCGAATTTATATGATATAGCACTGTGTAATTTAAATACTTCTTTTATTCGTAGACAATTTTACATCCTCGTAGCCTGTATGTGAGCTGTTAATTTGGAAACATTTTTGTATTTGTCAACAGAGGACGCTGTTTTATTTTGTGATTAGTGCAAATACATTTTGTCAAGCTTAAAAGTTCGATGTTCACTATATTTCTTCTAACATCGATAGTTTATCGATAAATCTAAATTGCAAACATCGATGCAAAAACATCGAACATCGATCCTAAAATATCGATGTTCAATGAACATCGATGTTTATCGCCCATCCCTAGTCGAGAGTCGAGAGCTCAGTCGGTGTCTAAGAGTCCTCCTAGATTCTAGATGAAATTACAAATCGCCCCCTAAGCCTTTACACAACGCCCCCATTTTTTTTCTGGGTCTCTTACCGCCCCCCTTTAGACCTGCAGCGCCCACAAGGGGGCGTTATCGCCCACTTTGGGAACCTATGCACTAGACGGAAATGGAGTAATAGCGAAATGAATAGCAAAAGAAAAATAACTTTCGATTATATTCACACTGATTTTGTTAAAAAATTCGCATTAAATTAAGAATCAGGGGTCGGATATCTTCGCTAACCTAAAGTTCCAGTGCACCAATTTGTTGCAAGGGATTTATCTTGCGTTTTAGATTGTTGTAGAACGTTTCTTTTGAAATGGCTGAAAATTATGGTAATTAACTTCTGTGACCTTGTATAAGTTTGAAATTTTCTGATTTTTTCGAAAATATTCCAAAATACGATCCATATTCCTCCTTGGGAATTAATGTTGGTACTGTCTCGGCCATAAATTTCTCCATCTCCAAGATGTCATCATCTGTGATTTGAGCAAGTAATTGTGCTTTAGTAAATCCATTGATCCTTAAAAGATTTTTTATGCAGACAGGCACCGAAATATTTAGCTTATTTTGAACTTCGGTGAAGCACTCAGCCTCTGTTTGTGAAACTTCCATGCATCTGAAGAAAAACAACGGGCGCTTACAAATTACAATTACTCTCTTGGTAAAGGACTTGGTAATAGATTTCAAGTGAGGATCATACCTTGATTTCAGCTGTAAAAATTATCCTCAAGACTATCTGTGCAATAATTCAGTGGCAGCAAAAATAAACAGCATAACATCCTAGAATATCACATCACACCGCATTACACTGACTTGTATAAATAAAATGCCGAGTGGAAGGCGCATGCGTTCAAATCCCTGTTTAAACCGGTTCAAACTAGTGTACGATCAGCAATTTCCCGCAAAATATCGTATGATCAAATAATGAGTCGTAAGGCGTCATTCGTGGAAGTGAAAAACTACCAAAGGCACTTTTTGTTAAAATTCAATTTGATTTTTACTACTGTGATTGAACTATGGATATGACGTTTAATTTGAAGGGATGATTCGATTACTTAAAGTATTGTTGATTATACAGGACAATAGACACAAACACATTTTTTCTGATGACCGTGGAATCCGTCATAATTCTACCAAGTAACCCCGCATAATCCCACATAATTCCAAATAATTCCATGTAATCCGATATAATTCCAAATAATCCCATGTAATCCGATATAATCCCAAATAATTCCACATAATTCCAATAATCCCAAATAATTCCTGGAATTCCTACGGGGTGTACACCATAATCCCTCAGCGGTTTCCCCCTCGTAAAATTCTTTCCTCCTCTTCCAAGTTTTCATCTTCGTTGTCTTCTTCTCGTGTGCCAATAATTTCGCAACGGTCAGGTCTTCATTCTCTAGTAGGGGGTAATGTATCTAGCTCGAATTTACTCTTCGTCACGGATCTTTTGATAACGTAGGGAGTCCATAGTAATGGTGTTTTCTTTGGAAACGCCGTAAAGGCGATAAAAAACTTTCCCACGCAGCAACAATGACTTCGGGATCTGTTGCATTTCGCTTTTTGAAAGCTTGCATACTTCGGCTTAAATATTTGTTCTTTACCAGTGTTTTTATAAACTTAATTTTTCCTACGTTTAAAATAGCCGAAGTGTGTCACAACCGGTGAACTGGTTTGCGAAGGTAGACGCTTGGATAAGATCTCGCCAGTGCTGTTAGGAGGACGAGAAGATCTATATCTTCTCCTACTATGAATACAGAAACAAAGGATGCGTACATACTGATCGCAATGTAAACGATGAGTGTGTCAGCATCTTCTGTAGCCTGTTTTTCTGTGAAATTAGAATTCTCAAAGTTCTTCTTTACCACCGGAGTCAAGCGAGTTTTATTTGCTTTGTTTGAGAAAAATCTTTCTTGCGAAATGGTAACAAGTTTGTTTATTTGAACGGTCAAGTCTTTTTGCACCTTTTGTACTTTTTGTAGCTGCGTTAATTGGATACCCGCCAAGAACAAGGACTGTGTTACAACCAAAAAGGCCTTTTCACATACTGTATATAAACGATTCGTTGCGATGCCGCATCTGTGTAGCAGATATCCGCCATCTATGACATAACTGCAAATTCCGAATTTAATATCGCCTGGCACAGGCGTAAAAGCTTTGTAGAATGAAGATTTTGTCATCATGCGCATTCCCTCTTCGTTCAACAGTCCTAAGGGAAATGGGTAATACGTATTAACCCGTAACTACAACTACCCTCTTTTTGTCACACTCATGCTACTAGTGGGTCCAGCAGACCCACTTTTAAAGAAATTAATTAAAACATGGAATACTTAATTTAAATTTATTTATTGAATCGAACATAATAAATGAAGTGTTTAAAACTGTATAATACATTGCCCGCGGAAAAGTCTGCACCATATGGAAAAAAAATTTACTCTTTTAATTTTTAAAATTATTTTTTTGTAGTTTGTTTTTGCATAATTAGAAACCAAAAACTAACCTAAAATATTTAACATATCGCATTTGCTTCAATGCGTAAATGTCATTTAAAAATTACCAACGTCCAAACGTGCCATTATTTGTCAAAATATAAGAGGATGCCATAAGAAAAAGTTGTTTGTACTTTCGCGGACATCCTAAATCCAAAGTTTCGTACAAAAATTTTAATTTTAATTTTTTTTTCATAATTTTGTAAAAAAACGCCTGTATATTTTTTAAGTGTATTTTTCTCTCGAATTCTGATAAAAACCTATGTTACCATGTAATAAACAAAAAAAAAACAATTTGTATTTCAGAATAAGGTATATTTTTTTTAAATAAAAGATTTCGTTAAGAAAAGTGGAGGACATTCTTGGACTATTTTCATATTTTCGTATATTAAAAATGTTTATTTTTCAAACATAATGGTATATAAAAAATTATTTTATGCCATTGGGGCACACAACACAGCAGCATTTTAAACATATGAGATTTTTACACCCTATGCAGCTGTGAGCTGTTTTTCTGTCTTTTTTCGTAGGACAAAGGGCACATCTTTTTCTTTTTGTTCTTTCCTGATGTTCATTGGGCTCTTGGGGATATAAAATTTTTTTCTTAAAAATATCCGCCGCTAAATCGCGAATTTTGCGCGGAACAAAATTATTGTGAATTCTTACGTCGATGTGATGGGAGCAAAGTGCTATTCCAAGTGCCTTTAGCATCTCGTAACGGGATATTTCTTCTCCATTTTTTGCAAATTGATACAAGACCCGACTGCTGACTCCTGATATATTTAAAATGCAAAAAAATAATGTTGCAGGCCATCTTCTCGAACGCCGAGATACAGAATAATTGCCACACTATTCGTCAAGTGCATCAACCCCTGCTTTGGTAGTGTTGTAAAATAGTATAATATCAGGTTTGTTTGTAGTAATATCAACTTTATTATCGTGGTGCATAGACGATATCAAAACGACACTTTTATTTTGTTTTGGCACATAGCTGACGAGAGTTAGATCTGATGTAAAACCAAAATGTGAGGAACCTACTTCTCTAGCTTTATTGGGTAAAAACTGATTTGGAATTTCTTTTTTATTTTTTTCATAGTTCCTAAATACGTAAGACCTTTTCCTTGTAACTCACGAGCTGCCTCAATTGAACTATACCAGTTGTCTGCCGTTATATTTCTTTTTGAATGATAAAAAGGTTCTGTTATTCTCATAACTACACAGTAAAAAATTTACCTAGTGTAACTCACAGTAAAATATTTAGAGTAAAAATTTAGTGTAAGTAGGTACTCTAAATTAACTCTTAATATTTTCTAGTGATAATAAAATGTCTTAGAGTACATTTAATCAGTAGCGAGTACAATACGTGCCCCTAGTGTATATATGAACTCTAGCTAGTGTACTCTGAACACTAAAATTCAAGCATTGAGGATAGTAGAAGGGGGTAAACTTGTGAACGCGCTGTGTGTGTTTTTATGGTGTCATATAAGTATTCCGTATTCTAGTGGTGTGTTATTTTGAAATTTGGTAAGTTTATACTAAAATGAACCTTTTTAAAGACTATTACTTAAATGACAAAACAGTTTACCAGTGCATGTAGGTATTACCTACTTATTTGAACCTAACTGAACATCATGCATGATCATCAATCTTGTATTATTGTAGCACGATGTCTTTCATTAAAATAAAGCATATCCACACTTCTAAGCTAATTAAAATCGATGCAGACTGGACATATGACGATTTAGTTGCACACAGTAAGTGCCGTGATATAGGTTTACACTGTACCGTTTATATATTTTTTGTAGCCAGAAACAAATTTCCGGAGGTTTCTGAAAGAGAATCTGTTTTTACTGATGGGGAAGGAACGATTATTGAAAGCGACGTCTTACTTGATTTTATCCAAACTGCGTCAAAACCACCCAATTTCATGACTCTCTATGTAGCATCATTACATGACAGTAAGAGATAATAATTATATTATTAAAAAGTGCTTTATAATTGTTGTGTATGTAATCGCACAGTTATTATTGATGAGAATGGTAATAAAACTACACTAAATACTTATCACCTTTTATTGCTTTTTTACACCTTATATATATATCCCGAAACATCAAAAGAATGTCCCACATTCCCTCTCCCGTGATAGTCTGTAATTCAGGATGACCAACCTTACTCTGATACATTTCACTGCTAATACATAACAACTCTTCCCTCTCCCAGAAACAACTAATACATTTACAAATTTAATCTAACTGGAGGTCTAGTAACACGTTTAGATCGCCGCAACTCAGAAATGTCACTGGAGCAAGGCTGAGTCCGGACGGCAGGTAAAACAGCTTGACTAGTTTCAGCCAAACCGGAAGATTCAGTTATACTTTCGGGTTCACCGCTATTTTCAGGTAGTGATGCTGAAATTGGAACCTCAGGACTTTGGTAAGTATTAGTATTGCCCCCAGCACCGGGCGAAGCCAGGTCGTCACACAAGACAGGCAGGCATGTATTCCTAATCCTACTTATTGGCGTATTCTCCCCAATTGACCTTATTTGATCAATGTGTCTTTTCCAGATTCTAGAATCGTCTAATCTAATTAGGTAATGCAATTTGCCCAATCTCTTTTCCACACGACCGAACTCCCACTTATCGCAATGAATGTAATCTCTAGCCTCTACTCTCTCTCCTACTATCAAATCCCGTGCCCCTTTTACGTTAGGTAAGGTGTTACCTGGTGCATTATTAGCACTTGGCCTAAATAAGTCTAACCGCGACCTAATCTCCCTACCAAACATCAAGTAAGCAGGACTTACACCGGTTACTGTATGCGGTGATTGTCTGTACTGTGAAAGAAATTTAGAAAGTTGTCTTTCTCTATCACTATCGCTTCCCTTAAGTGCCCTTAATGCCTGTTTAAAAGTTTGTACATACCTCTCCGCCAAACCGTTGGTTGCGGGGTGGTACGGTGCACTTAGTTTGTGTATAATCCCGTTTTTCTGCAAAAATGTCTTAAATTCGTATGACACGAAAGTTTGCGCATTATCTGAAACTAATATACAAGGGATTCCGTATGTCGCAAAAATTTTCGTTAATAGCAAAATCGTAGTTTGAGAAGTCGTATTCTTAACTACATGGATTTCAGGCCATCGAGTATGTGCGTCTACTAAAATAAAATAATAATAATTCATGAATGGCCCTGCAAAGTCTATATGCACCCTCTCAAAAGGTGTAGTAGGCGTTTTCCATGGGTGAATTGGAGCTTTTTCCGGATTATTTTTAATTTTGTTACAATCTATGCAATTTTTGCAAATAATCTCTATATCATAGGAAATGCCCGGCCACCAACAATGACCTCGTGCTAGCGCTTTCATTCTAACAACTCCGAAGTGTGAAGAGTGTAATTCCTGTAAAACTCTCATACGTAAATTCTCAGGGATTACCACCATCTGCTGTCTAAAAATGCAATTTCCTTGTAATGTGAATTCTGTTTGTGGTATATTGAATCTATCTTTTGCTTGTATGCTTTTACCTGACCTTAAAGCAGTGAATAATTCCTTTAAACTTTTATCTTTTGCAGTTTCTAACTCTAATTCTTTTACTGTAATGGGTAGCGTCTCTATTTGAAATATTTCGAATTTATCTGAAACATCGTAATTATGAATGCTCGTTGAGTTAACAGGTAGCCTTGATAACGCGTCAGCATTTGCGTGTAGTTTTGTATTTTTGTATTTAATTTTGTAACTAAAACATTGTAAAAATAAAGCATAATGCTGCATGCGTGAAGTTGTTAATGTAGGTAGGTTTTTAGTAGGTGAAAATATTTGAACTAAAGGCTGATGGTCTACCAACAACGTAAATGGACGACCATACAGATAATAATAAAATTTTTTAATACCAAAAATTATTCCGTATGCTTCTTTGTCAATTTGAGCATATTTTTGTTGTACTTTCGTTAGGGTTTGTGATGCAAACTGGATTGGACGTTCCGTGCCGTCAGGGTATGTGTGCGATAGTACCGCTCCTACCGCGTATGGACTGGCATCCGTAGCTAAAACTAGTGGAAGTGTTGGATCAAAATGTGCTAACACGCGCTCCGAAACGATTTCGTTTTTAACTGCTATGAATGCTTTTTTGCAATTCTTGTCCCATTTGAAAGGAACTCCATCCTTTAATAAATTGTAAATTGGATGTAATATAGTACTTAAATTTTTAAGAAAACGGCCGTAATAGTTTACTAAACCGACAAATGCTCTAACTTCAGTTTTGTTAGATGGAACTTTCGCGTTTTGAATCCCTTCCATTTTCTCTTTTGTTTTGTGTATTCCAAATTTATCAATAATGTACCCGCAGTATTCGATTTCTTTGGCAAAAAATTTGCATTTTTCATAATTTACACGGATATTATATTTGGCTAATCGGCTTAGAACTTTTTCCAAGCGTTCCAAATGTGTATTATCGTCCGGCCCTGTAATTTTTATGTCGTCTAGAAACACTGAAACACCCGGTATATCTTTTAGGATGTTTTCGAATTCGCGTTGCCAAATTGCCGGTGCACTGGCTATTCCATACATTAATCTAGTACTTCTGTATAACCCCTTTGGTGTACTTAAGGTAAGATATTTTCTATCCTCCGGACGTACTTCCATTTGTAAATACGCTTGTTGTAAATCCAATTTTGTAAACTTGTCACCGCCCGCCATTGACGAAAATAACGATTCAATGGTAGGTAATGGATATTCATCGATGACTAAATTTGGATTCAAAGTGCATTTAAAATCTCCGCAAATTCTAATATTTCCGTTTGCTTTTACGATCGGAACAATGGGCGTCGCGTATTGCGAACTATTTACTTTCTCTAACACCCCTTCCTTTTCTAGATAATCTAGTTCCTGTTCCACCTTTGTGAGGAGTGCATAAGGCACTTTCCTAGCCTTAACAAAAAATGGTTGTGTATCCTTTTTTATTTTAAGACTAGCCTGCAATCCCGTAATTTTACCCATATTCTTTTCAAAAACTACCGAATATTTTGTCAGAATACCATTAAGATGTGTATTTGTATCTATGTGTGCAATATCTGATGTATTTAGAAAATTAATGTTCAATTGACGTATCCA
Source organism: Amphimallon solstitiale (assembly GCA_963170755.1). Taxonomy (NCBI): domain Eukaryota; kingdom Metazoa; phylum Arthropoda; class Insecta; order Coleoptera; family Scarabaeidae; genus Amphimallon; species Amphimallon solstitiale. The sequence goes on along the minus strand of OY720680.1, from coordinate 1,730,518 downwards.
CTCACGCCCGAGCAAAGGTCGTTTATCAGAATTAACAACGTATAAATTTAATTTCTTTGTAATATTTCCGTATGCAACCTGTACTTGTGTGAAACCTACAACGTCCAGCCTTTGCTTACAATACGTAACTAAATTTATTGGTGTCTTTTGTAATTGTAAATTAGAAAAATACCTTTTGAATGATTCCAAATTCAGCAATGTAACAGCTGCGCCCGAATCCAATTCAAACAAAATCCTTACCTGATTTATCCGTAATTCCAATGTAAATTTTTCTCTGTATTGAGAATGTTCAGAGTGCACTGATAAAATCTCATCCACCTGATCCACTCGACCTGCATCTCTGGACTTCATGCACACCTTGCTCAAATGACCCTTCCGCCCACATGTAAAACAGGTCAAATTTTGTTGTTTGCATTTATTTGCTAAATGTTTCTCGGACCCACACCTAAAACATTTTAAAGAGCTTTTAGTATCCTTATAGTTTCTAGAATTATGAGATCGTTGCACTCCACTTGACACTGTACTCTGCTTTTTATTTTGCACTCTTGTAGTTCCCACACTGTATACACTGGACGTGTTAGGCCGATGAAGTTGTGCCGCATCTCTAGCTGAGGTTTCCATACCCACTGCTATCTCGACTGCTTTTTCGATGTTCAGGTCCTTTTGCTCAAGCAATCTACTTTGAATATTTTGACCTCGTAGGCCAAAAACAAATTGATTACGTAATGCCTTCTTAAGGTAATCTCCAAACTTACATGTTGTTGCCATTCTCTGCAATGCAGTTAAATAGTCTTGGGCACTCTCCCCTTCATGTTGTTTTCTTTGCAGGAATCTAAAATTCTCAGCAATTTCTAATGGTTCCGGATTATAGTGCAATTTCATTGTATTCACTAATTGTTCATATGTCTTGCTTCCTGGATCTTCTGGTGATATTTTATCACATAAGACATCGTACGCATCTGGCCCCATGTAGTGTAATAGGTACGCCGCTTGTTTATCGGTTGGCACCGAAAAAACGTTAAAAGCACTCTCTAGTCTCATCAACCATCTATCGAATTTTTTTGCTGTATCGAATATTTCGATAGAAAAAACTGTGTGTATTGCATGTGTCGCTGTTGTTTCCGACATATTAGTTTGTAAATGTATATAGGTGCTTGTACGAACGTAATTGTAGCTGTAGCTATTCCTTTGTTTTTAAGACGCCATGCGGTCTGTCTTACCGATATAAAAAAATAAATGTTTTGTATCACTTATTTATCGTAGAATAATTGTAGATTCGAACTGCCTCGTCGCCAAACTGTTGTGTATGTAATCGCACAGTTATTATTGATGAGAATGGTAATAAAACTACACTAAATACTTATCACCTTTTATTGCTTTTTTACACCTTATATATATATCCCGAAACATCAAAAGAATGTCCCACATTCCCTCTCCCGTGATAGTCTGTAATTCAGGATGACCAACCTTACTCTGATACATTTCACTGCTAATACATAACAATAATTTTATTATATTATAGCACCAACAAACGATTCGTCGCCTTCGACAATATCGATATTTTCTGTTGCCAATGATGGCTATAGTCTGTTAATAGATAGCCCAGCATCACCATCAATTTCGAATAGTGGTAGTGCTGAATCAGCTAAACTCGACACAACAGCTAAATCTGGATTTAATAAACACATTTCTGTTCAGGTATGGTGTTTCTTTGTTTGATTATATAATTTGTTTTAAATATTTTTACTTAAAAGGAATGGCAACAATATATTACCGAACATGGTGGCCAGGAATTTATTGAAAGTTACAGTGTTAACGGAATGCTTTCCCCAAAGTCTCGAAGGCAACTGGTTAATACATGTTGTTCCCAGTTAGTTGAGTTATATGGATTAAAGGTCCCTGAATTTGCCAAAATTGATCTGGCAAAAGCTATAACTTCTATATTCCCGAAACTCCGTGATCCACATTCTCCTCATGGTTACGTAAGTTTATTATCTATTATTTTAAATGTAACTTTCGTTCAACGTAGATCTTTAATAGGAAGCATTTTATAAAAATGATAATGGAGGTGAAGGGTATATTGCGTGGAGATTGCGTACAATTGCAAGAAATTCGAATAGTGACGTTATTAGGAAAAGTAGAAAATCTGTAACAGAGGAAGGCAGTGCAAAGAAAATCAAAACTGCAACGAACGAAGATACAGAGATTACAGATGACAATACTGAAAGTCCATTGACAAAGCAAGTAGAAGACGACATCGAGTATTTAAAAAACGCCTCTCCAATAGAAGATCTGGAAATGATACTACACAAAACCTGCACTACCTTCACATATCGACGAACTTTAAAAAAAGACTTTTTAACAAAATTTTCCCGATTTTTGGATACACCTGCACTGGTACACGTAATCCTTTTTACTTGACCCTAACAACAATATTTCTGTTTTTAGATTGAGCAAGAATTTGAAGCAATTGTGAATTTACAACAAAAAGTGAATTTTGAAGATCTTATAAGGAATGATGCAGATCGTATCTTAAATATATATCACATACAGTTTTCAAATAAAAACAAAAATGTTTATAACGACCTTGATGACTCTGGAAATCCTAGTAAGTGTTTTTGTATATCTATAAAACTGCTTGTTATTATTAATTTTCTTTCTCCAGATTTTGATAAGACAACCCGGGCACTGTTAGCTTTAGCTGTATTGCTACCGACGTTAAGAAAAAAAATTGATCTAGAAACCATTATAATATACAAACACGTTAGTTATATTATTTGAGCAATGTTCGTTAAATAACTGATGTTTATATTTAAGGCCAATACACCTATATCGGAAATTAAACAAAAAACAACACAGCCGGTTTTGCTAGGACACGGGCAAAATAAGAGGGCAATTTCACAATACAACATACTTGTGGATGGCAGAATTTTGGAATGTCCACGAATGTGCTCATCTGGCAAGGCCTTTGAATACTTGTTTATGACACACTATGTTTTTAACCTTAAATATGAATCCACTTTAAAGTGTTTCTGGGAGTTTATACAAACATTTTATTTCAAGATTGATGTAGAAGGAATACTAATACTCCGACTATGACAGAAATTCGGGCGAATTTATTAAATTCCGAATAAAATGTTTGTTGTATGTAGGCTTACTTATATACATATATATACTTAGTCAATAAGTTGTTTTGCATGCAAAATGTTTTCTTGTTATCTTTGTCATCAGAATTTTACTCAAGTTAATTTTGTTCTTAAGCATTTACGAATAAATCATGCTTTATTTGAGCACAGTAAGCTGAATTTGAAATGCTGTGTAAACAATTGTGTTTCAGTTTTTTCAACATTCAGTGGATTAAGGAAGCATTTACAAAAACATTTATTTAACAACTTCAAGTATACATCTCAAACTGTGTCGGTTGATAATACCCATGTTGCTATAAACGCTACTTCTAACACGGCAGCTGAAACTTATTTCAATGAAAGTACTGACGATGGTACACAATTCAATAATGACTCTGATGAAGAAGAGCTGAACAATTATTCAGAGTTTAATGACACACAGTACTTGCCAATAGATTCCATTGTTCAAGTATTTATTTCACAAATACTTTCTACGAATATACCAGCTTCCCAAGTTCAAATTGTAATCGAATCAGTTTTCGAACTCATAGATAATATATTTGAATATGTGAAAAATCAAACAAAAGATGAACCTTTTAACCGCTTTATAACACAACAACAAACAACAGTAACTAATGAGTTATCAAAATATAAAGCAGTGTATAGACGTACTAAAATACTCAACCAAAACGTTACCTTACCAAAAGAAATATCGATTGGTTCTCGATCAGAGTCCGTTTTAGATCGTAAACAAAATGACAGAATTGAAAGAATGGTTCCTAAAACTTTTCAGTGCATTCCACTTCTAGATTCATTAAAAACAATAATTTCAAAAAATGACATACTCCAATTACAAATTCGTAAAAATCAACAAAATGATCAAGTCGGAACTTATCTTCAAAATAATGCATTATACAATTCAAAAAAGTATTTTCTTCAGTTGCAGCTGTATTATGACGATTTTGAGACAACGAATCCGATTGGAAGTAAGGCGACTTGTCATAAGATGGGTGCAATTTACTTTAGCATTAAAAATTTGTCAATTAGTCAACACTCACAGTTTAAAAACATTCATCTATTGGCATTATTTTACACAGCTGACTTAAAATATGATAGGTATTCTGAAGAAATTTCATTAAATTCAATTCTTAGACCCATCATAAACGATGTAAAAATTTTAGAATCGCAGGGAATATCGCTGGAAAGTTTTGAAGAACCCGTATATGGAACTTTAACCTCATTATCCCACGACAATTTGGGCGGCAACGCTTTACATGGAATGGTCCTTTCTTTTCAAGCCAATTATTATTGCAGAATTTGCCTGTTACATAAGGATGATACAAAAATAATATGTACCGATTCTTTGGAAACGTGGCGGACGAGCGATTTGTATGAACAACATTGTCAAGTGGCAAACCAGGAAAATAGGCACGAATATGGTATTAAATACGGGAGTGTTTTAAATGATTTACAATATTTTAAGCTATGTGATTCAGTAAGTGTTGATCTCATGCACGATATTCTTGAAGGTGTGATTCACGTCGACCTGAAATTTCTTATTACTGAATTAGTAAAACACAAATTAATTTCATTAGAACAAATGAACGAGAGAATACGACTATTTAATTATGGAAATCTTTGTCAGTCTAATAAGCCTAGTGCCATTAGTTTAGATAAAGCAAATTTAAATCAGAGGGCATCACAGTCTTGGTGTTTAGCAAGTTATTTTCCGTTAATGTTCTACGATATAATTTCACCAAATTTTAAATATAAGTGGAAGGTCTTAATTTTATTATTACAAATAATGTGTATATGTTTTTCCCCCAAAATACCATTGTATCTCTGTGATAAGCTAAAAGAAAAAATTACTCAGCATCATCAACTCTTTCAGGAGCATTTCAATCATCATTTAACTCCGAAAATGCACATTTTAATACACTATCCTGAAGTTATTAAAAGAATGAGTCCTTTGGTTAACTTATGGACTATGAGATATGAAGGAAAACATTGCGTACTCAAATATATGGCACTAAGGTATCGTAATTTCAAAAATATTGCAAAAACACTTGCAATAAGGTATCAACAGTCAATGTCTTTTGATCGATACCACGTGTTTGCAGATACTGGTCCTTCACAAAATATTAAGTTTGAACATTATCGATTTAAACAATTATTTTCTGAATTAATTGAAGACCTTGAAGACACTACAGATATTTTAGTAGTTAGATGGCTTAAAATAGGTTTTCTTTATAAAAAAGATTTAATTATTTGCACTGGTATAGAAGATGGTATACCCACACTTGAACGTATATTCGAAGTTGTTAACATAAACAGTTATTATTTTTTTGTTACAAGAAAATTGATTACATTGCAGTTTAACCCAGAACTAAATGCTTTTAAAATTCACTGTAATGAAAATGATGGTAATAATTTTAATATAGTCGACTTTCAGCTCTTAGTCATTAAAGAAACATTTCATTGTCATCAAACATCTTGGGATAGTAGCTGGTACTTGGTGCCTAAATATTACTTTGTAATTTAAACATTTATATTATGCAGGTTTATCGTCCCATATGCAGAATATTATCAGATTGTTATTGGGATTGTGGACTATTTAATTAACTATTATTATGTAGCCAACGTTTCGTGGATTTTATTTTCCACTTTATCAAGGCCTAAAATATATAATAACACTGGTCAACAGTGAAATTGCTTCTTAGGTGAAAGTACCCAATCCTGAATGAATTCAACGTGCTGAACACGAATATCACATTGAAAAAAGTTGATTGGCTCACGTTCAAGAGATATTGATGTTTTGTCCATTGTATAGATGCTATTGCATAATGTAATGCAATTTAGTGAGAAATTACGAAATTTTGCGTCATATTGCATCACCCCTTCATGCAAAGAAGTTAATGCAGCATTTTCTGTAAGTTTCCATTGAGAGTGTTGCGAAATTGATTGCGCAATATCAAGCAATAGCTAATTATAGTTTATTTATAAATGGCCGACTTGACAGATAACTCGTGCAATGTCCGTTCATTCGCGCATATTTTTCGAAGCTCTAGCATACGTAAGTGATTGCTATAGTGTAAAGTAACTAAACAGTAGCAATGCCTCGTAACTGTGTTAATAGTGCAAATAACTTCTGTTATATTTGCGGAGAAGTGACATTTGCTGCACAGAAAAAGAACATCAGTGCAACAGTTAAGAAAGCGTATCATTTGTATTTTGGTTGCAAGATAGGCGACCAGGACAAAGACTGGGCCCCACACGTATGCTGCCACACTTGTGCCGTAAATCTTTCACAGTGGCTTAATGGCAAAAGAAAGGCAATGCCATTTGCTGTGCCCATGATTTGGAGGGAGCCCACCAATCACGTTGACGACTGTTATTTCTGTATGGTACGACCAGCTTCTGGAGGCATCACCAAGAAGAAGAAGTGGACAGTTGAATACCCTAACATACCATCTGCTCTGCGACCTGTCTCTCATGGCGAAGGACTCCCAATTCCAGAACCTCCTACAGATTTTTCTATCAGTTCAGACGATGAGGATGGCCATGCGTCGGCGAGTTCTCCTCAACGTGGCAGTAAGGATGATGACTTTTCGTGCTTTGACGAAACATCTGCACCACATAAAATTACCCAGGATGAAATGAACGATCTTGTTCGCGATTTGGATCTGTCGAAAAGCAAAGCGGAGATACTGGCCTCAAGACTTCGACAATGGAATCTTCTGGAACAGAATGTCCGAGTGACTTCATTTCGCACTCGCCATCAGCTCTTCGAATCTTTCTTTAAGAAAGAAGAAAGCCTTGTGTTCTGCTGCGATATTGATGGTCTACTACAAGCTCTCGGTATTGCACATGATCCCCACGAATGGCGGCTGTTTATAGACGCTTCAAAACTGAGCCTAAAGGCGGTTTTGTTGAATAATGGGAACCAGCTTCCATCCATACCTATTGCACATGCGGTCTACATGAAGGAGACTTACGGCAATCTAAAGCAGCTACTGGAGACGATTAACTACAGCAAGTATGGCTGGCAGATATGTTCTGACCTGAAGGTAGTATCTCTGTTGATGGGTTTGCAGCAGGGATATACAAAGTACTGCTGTTTTCTTTGTCTGTGGGACAGCAGAGCAATCGATTTGCACTACATCAAGAAAGACTGGCCTCCGAGAGCATTTTTTAAGCCTGGAGAAACGAATGTACAGCACCCACCATTGGCACAGCCACACAAAATCATCATTCCTCCTTTACACATCAAACTCGGTCTTGTCAAAAACTTGGTAAAAGCCATGGATAAGAATGGACCAGCATTCAAGTACCTGCATGACAAATTCCCTCGACTCAGTGAAGCCAAAATTAAAGAGGGCATCTTTGTGGGGCCTCAAATTAGACAGCTCTTCCGAGACCCCAAGTTGAGGAACTTCTTCAAGATAAAGAAAAACAGGTTTGGGATGCATTCTATCAAGTGGCAGCAAACTTCCTGGGGAATGACAAGGCAGAAAATTACAAGTGTCTGGTTGAGGATATGTTGGCTTTGTTTCATGAATTCGGCTGCAATGTCCTTAAAGATCCACTTTCTGGATTCCCACTTAGATTTCTTTCCTGATAACTGCGGGCAGGTCAGCGATGAGCACGGCGAACGCTTTCATCAGGACATTGCCACCATGGAGCAACGGTACCAAGGCAAATGGTCTACGTCAATGCTAGCTGACTATTGTTGGACAATCAGTAGAGATGCTCCACAAGTCCACTACAAACGGCAGGCCAAAAGAAGTCGAAAGCCGGAAGCAGACTAATGTTTTCTTACCATGTATTATAATATTGACATAAGTACACTTTTTCTGAAATATGCGTAAATGTTTTCTTACCATGTATTATAATATTGATATAAGTACACTTTTTCTGAAATATGCGTAAATGTTTTCTTACCATGTATTATAATATTGACATAAGTACACTTTTTCTGAAATATGCGTACATATTACAGAAAACCCGTAGCCAATTCAGCTTTTTCTTAGTCATTTTCGTGTTCAGCACATTGAATTCATTAAAAAATGACAATTTTCAGCTTGGAAGCATGAACTTTTCGAAAATTTGTTGCCCAGTGTAATTAATACACGTTACAATTTTTGATAAATAAATTTACATTGAAATATGTACAGAACTTATACACTTCAAAATTAGCCGAATATCGTTCTTATGTCACTTATGACATTATATCGGTTGTAGATGATTTTATGGATAAAATTATCTACAACCGACATAATTTCATAATTGACATAAGAACGATATTCGGCTAATTGTTAAGTGTAGTTCCGTATTTCAATGTAAAAATTATTATGTAATTACATATAATAGTTAATTAAATGATTCCCAAATCCAATAGCAACTTGATAATATTAAATATTTATATATAGGTACCAAGTACCAACTGCTTTTGAGCTTAAGAAGGCAGTTCTGTTTAATAATAATGTATTTATATAAAAAAAACAATAAATCATTTGAATTTCTAACTATATACCTGATGTATTTCATTTATTTATACACACAATATATAATACATATATGTTACGAACAAAGTTCGAAATTGCACAATGTTAGAATTGCCCGGGCAATGTGAGACGGTTAGTTCTAGGTCTTTGCCAGGTATAAGGTCGTGTGTGTGTAAAAACAACTCGAAAATTAGTACATATTAGATTCACCTATATTAACGAGTTATTTTGACACACGCACGACCTTACCTGGCGAAGACCTAGGACCTTACCTGGCCTAACCTTCTCACATTGCCCGGGAACTTCTGACATTGTACAATTTCGGACTTTGTTTGTAAGATATGTATGCCTTTTCGGATTTATTTAAAGAACAGAATTGTACACTAGTAGTGTTGATGAATTATTACACTATTGTAGATAAACTTTACACTTCACAGTGTGATCCGACTTCATTAGTTAGTGTACAAAATGGAGCACTGCTTTAGTGTAGATAATACACTAAAATATTCACTAGTCTTAGTGTAAAAATAAAACACTATATAGTGTGGACCTATATATACTTTATATAGAGTTATTTAGTGTTTATAGTGTACAATTATTTTTTACCGTGTACCTTGCTAGGATTAGAAAGTTGTGTTTTTTTTTTCGACTCTGTATTGCAGCCTTGCCGAACAATTTCTTTTCCGGAATATATTTCGGCATTACACATATAGTGTGTTTTTGAATCTGCCAAGACTTGAATTTTGATTCCGTACTTTGCCGGCTTATTGGGGATGTACATTCGAAATGCACATCTTCCCCTAAACGGAACTAACATTTCATCCAAAGTTAGGCAAATTCCTGGAGTGTAATTAATTTAATTAATTTGTGAACAAATCTGTTAAAAATACTAGAGATAGGAGCAAGTTTATCTGTTTCACGTCTTTCGGCCCTTGTTTCTTGGTCGTCAAACCGTACAGCAGCTAAGAGGAAGAGAAATCTTGCTAAAATCATGGTGCATCGAAAAATATCTCTGCCTGTTTCATCTGTCGCCCAAAGAGATCTGAGATCTTCATGGCCAGATTTAAAAAGACCTTGCAAATATAGCAATCCGATGAAAGCTTCAAATTCCACCTTATTTGTTTGTTGTATAAAACGAGGAAGAAATTTACATCGTGAATTACGTTTGGTTTTACATGAGCCGTAGTTAAGTTTCATCATATCGATTTTCTTGTTAGTGTTGGTGACAATTTCTTCTAATATGTCGTCAGTAATCAAAAGTCTCCAAGCGTGTAATGGAGAATCAGAGGGAGGATTCTCCTGTGCAGGACCTTTTAAACCAGGTAAAACGGTATGAATATTTTCTGCTCGCTCACGTCCTCTGGTTGGAGCCTGTTTTGCCTATTTCATAGAAGGCCTTCCTGTCTTCTTATTAGTTCTCCCATAAAGAGAGTTTTTGCTCGAATTATCCTCTACCTCATCATTCTCCGTATCGGAATTGCCATTATCCGTATTATTTTGCCCATTTTGGTTCTCAGTGTATTCGTTCTCTTCGTTATCTGACTCTGAACCCTCTTCATCTAAAGGTACCCATTCATCTTCAGAATCTGTGTCATGGTCACTATATAATTCATGATCAGATTCTTCCTGCTCACTTTGATCGCCATCTTCGAGGATATTACGTGCAGCTTCGGATAGGTCACTAGCTGGAAAAGCTTGAGTGGCCGGTGTTAGTGTATTCTCAAATGGAGTATCGTCATCTGCCCAAAAATCTTCACTGTTCAATATATCAGCAAGCTGCTGTACGGTTAGCGGTTTTCTGTTCGCCATAGTTACTGTAAGTAAATAATATTTTATAGTTTACGTACTAGGTGTTCGGAAATTCGTGCCACACAAGCCATATACAGATATAATATTTATGCAATTTTAGGTACACGAAAATCTTAGGTGGTTCCAAAGTTATAAATATATACATTTTTATGGTTTGAGAAAATCTCTGATAAAAATAAAAACCAGTAATTAGAAATATATACCGAAAATCTGCCCTGTGGGGTTTGAATTTGCGAAAACCATTTATTTATATTAGATGTATAGAAGAATTAATATAATATACTTACAAAATCCCAACACCAATAAAATTACTTTGTAACTACTACCGGGTCCCCGGGACCCTAAAGGCAACGTAACTCGTTCAAACTGAGAATAACCGATACAATCTCTCTGGCAATCGAATCAGTACTAAACTATATACGATGTCAGAGAAAACTAATAATCATCGCCGTCTAAAGCGAAAGGGAGGGGTGGTCAAACCTACTAAACTATTTTTAACTTAGGTGGCACTAGAGAGAAGATATTTTCGAAAAACTGGTTTTTGGTACCATTTTTCCAATATGAAGGCGCGAGCAGCGGTCGGTCAAGGTCGCAAACTCAGAATATTAATTAGGACACCGAACTGTAAAAATCTACCAAAGAAGACATTTATAATAATAATAATAATAATAATAATAATAATAATAATAATAAAGCTATTTATTCAGTAATACATACAGTGTTGAACATGTCAAAATATATATATAAAACAGATTCACAGATTCACATTTATACGCGTCAAAATTTAAAATTAAAATATTCATCTATGCTATAGAAAGCTTCTTTGATGAGTATTTCTAACAATACAGTTTTTTGCCTTTTTTGAGGTAAATATTTTATGTGTGATGGTAAATGATTATATACTCTTATTATTTGGGTCCGTCAATGTATGTATTTTTTGTCCCTTAAAAATTTCCTTGCATGAATGAGTCTTTCTCAAACCAAAGACACTACGCAGGCACGACTTCTGTAGGATAAACACTCTGGATGCATGAACCGATGTTCCCCACAACATGATGCCATAACTAAGTCTCGACTGCACATAAGCATAATATGCCGATAGACCTGCTGACTGATTTACAGATCCCGCTATAATACGCAATGCATAACTGAATGATGAAATCTTTGTTGCCAAGTGGTCAATATGCTTCTTCCAGTTCAATTGAGGATCCATCCACAATCCCAGGAACTTAACTGCCATGTGTTCCATATTTAGCTGTTGATCTCCATAAATAACTTTTATTGGGTCCCTCTTGAAATAGCCAAAGTTCAACACATTGGTTTTTTCAATATTCAGCTTGAACCTGTTTCTGTCAAACCACGAACCACAGTCCTCAACAGTAGACAGTATTTCATTGTTTGCTGCATCTTTTTTGGTTCTTACAATTACCGAAGCATCATCAGCGTACAGTATCGTTTTATGTTTACTCTTGCAAGGGAGATCATTGACATATATTAAAAACAATAAAGGACCCAGGACGGAGCCCTGGGGCACTCCTCTTTTCAGCGTCCCCCAATCAGAAGCAACACCCGCATCACCACCGACCACGCACTGCTTTCTATTATCCAGATAGGACCGTATCAACTGCAAACTATGTCCCCTTATTCCAACTCTTTCCAATTTTTCAAACAACACACAGTACTCAACACAGTCGAAGGCCTTACTAAGGTCCATGAAGATACCAATTGTGCACTCATCATGATTCAGACTGTCAATAATCTCATGTATAGCTTGATAAGCAGCTCTGATCGTAGATCTGCCTGTGATGTAGCCATTCTGGTATTCACTAAGTATATCATGTTCCAAAAGGAAATCCATTATACGTTTAAAAATAATTTTTTCGAATATTTTTGAGAAATGTGTCAATATAGATATCGGTCTGTAGTTTTTTTAGTTTTGTAATTTCACCTTTCTTGTATATTAATCTAATAATAGATTTCTTCAATTCATTTGGGAATATTCCCGATTCTATACATTTATTGACTATTGGTTCTAGTATAACTGCAAGTTCAGGCGCACATTCTTTTATTATCTTTACAGGTATTTCATCACAACCCACGCAAGAGCTATCCCTTAGTTGTGCAATAATGCTACATATTTCTCCTACATCAGTAGGATGCAACATCAATGAGTTGTTATTATAAGGAATATTGTCCAGATCTAAATCTTTTATCTCGGTTATATTGTTACACATTTCTATCTGTCTGTTGATTGTAGAGAGCCTTTCTTCAATTGTTGTTCCTGCCACTTCAATGCCATCAACAGAGATTTCCTCAGCTTTAACAGAACCCGTGATTTTTCTTACCAGCTGCCAAGTTGCCTTAGTCTTATTATGTGATTCATTGATGAAATCACTGTTAGCTTTGTCTATCCCAATTTTTATCTCTCTGTTTAAATTATTGCGATAGTTGTTATAATCTTCTATACTTATTCTTTCGTTTAGCATGTCGTTGTACATTTGTCTTTTAATAATTGTTTTCACCCTAATTTCATTAGTGATTCAGCTTTCTTTAATTGTTTTTTGTTTTATTGTTTTACTTTTACATAAGTCATTATATTTCGTTTTAATTTCATTTATAAAAGTTTCATACAAGACATTAACATCCAACGCATCACACAAAACATTCCTGTTATGTTCCATGAGCCATTGTTTAAAAATAACAATATATTTTTCATATATTATTTTAATTTTAATTGGTTTCTGTGGTGTAGCACTCCTGAACCTCGAACTAAATGTAAGCTGTTGCCCTAAGTGATCCGACAGTGCTGTTATCACTACTTTACTAATGTAGCTTGTTATATTTGTTATAATATTATCAATTGTCGTCCTTGCACCCCCAATACGTGTGGCATCATGTATTGTTATATGCAAATTGAACGCATTGAGCACATCATTCAGTCTTTTTACATGAATATTTTCTTTAATATGAAATGGGACATTAAAATCACCCGTTAAAATATGTTTATGTTTTGGTTTCAATTTTATTACTGATGAGAGTACAAGTATTTCATCGAGTATATTTAAAAATTCATTAAAATCTCCGTTCGGCGGTCTATACACATTAACCACAATTGTTTTATGCTCAGTCAGTTCAACAGCACTACATTCTACTATGGATTCTTGACTTTTGTCTCTTAGATTTTTCATTTCCGCAACAAGAATTCCCTTTCTTACAAAAATGCAAGAGCCACCATACCTGTTTGTAGTTCTACAGAAACAACATGCCATAGCATAGTTCCTTAAATTTATATATTGTAAGTTCTTAGTATCAATCCAATGTTCTGTAATCGCCAGGACATGAACCACCTCCTCATAAGTTTCTAAAAACATGTCTATTGAATCAATTTTGTTATTAATACTCTGTATATTGTGATGTAAAATATTTATTTTTTCCTTTTCTTGCTCATTTATTTCGTCTCCAATGACGCAATGTTCGAGGCTGTTTTCCGAAAATTCCTATACATTCTGATAATCGCATTCTTTGGCCACAAATCAGCATTAAAAACTTTTTCAACGTCGGCGTGCAAAACAGCCACTCTGAACGCTGCAATATCATTATTTTTAATTTCTAAAGTCTCACATGCAAGCGGTATAATGTTATTATCTCGCAGATGTTGTATGTCTATTTCTTTTGTATTTTTTACAAAATTAGAAACAAAAATCCATGTTCTATTTTGCACAGTTGTTAATCCAGTATTTGTATTTCGTCCGCGTATATTTTTTCTGTTTTTAAAATTCCTGTGTGTTTTCTTTTTGTATGAGAGATTGATGCACTCCGGTATCTTTACCTTTATCGTCACTAGTGCCCTCTAATGGTGGTTTTACATTTTGCTGTTGTGTAGAAACCTGTTTCTTCAATAACATTTTTAAGTCAGCAACCTCTAAGGATCGATTTCTATTTTCAATAATTAATTTATTCAATTCTAATTGAAAAGTCTCAATTATCTTGCTCGTAATATTGTTCACGGCAGCGTCAATTTTACATAATATAATAGTCTCTAAATCGTCACTTACTTTTTTATCCTCGACTATCTTGCATACTGTATGTGAGGTTAACTCAATGATACATCTTCCACAAGTCCAATTCTTTATATTTCCTTCTTCCTTTATTTTTATATATTCGTCAACTGACATGTTAACACACGCGTTGTGATAATGATCACTACGTTTTGACTTACAGCTGATATAATCATCATACATACTGATACTTTTAGCACAAATCGCACACTCGAGCGCCATTTTATTTACGCCTTAGGGCATTTTGTAATGAAAGCCCATTTCTATGTCTTCTTGCCTGGACTAGTACCGTAAGATGTAAGTCGTGGTTTTGCACGACTATCATCAAGTATAACTTCTTGATTTCTGAATTGAAACCGTGACGTAATGTCTTTTTCAGATGTAGTTATTTATTTTCTCTATTGCTACCTAAAACAATATGTTTTAGCCATGAAGATAATGACTGAATTATCAGTAGTAAACAAAATGGGATTTTGAATGACTGAATTATCAGTAGTAAACAAAATGGGATTTTGCTTTACTTGATGTTTTCGTATGCAGTTACGCCTTACCTACTGTGTAGAAAGTCAAATAAATCGAAATATGACATACCTACGCATGTCGTAACACACAACATATATGTTTTCGAAACAGGGTGAACAATAAATACGTTACTGCATAGCTCCTCATAAATCGTGTTACTGTGTATTTTATCAAGTAAATCGAAATATGATATACGCATATTGCAACATAGTAAGGTTTTCAAAATCTTTAAAATACAAATGCGGTACTGCATCGCTTATCAAGGAAACCATCAAGTAAATCGAAATCCGACATAGGTGTATCAACCAAAAATCATATTTACAAAGACACAGAGAAGTCTATAATGTATGAAGGTGCATGTAAATTATATTACATACCAGGAATATAACATACTTATAACATTTATTTGAGGCAATAACTAAGAAAATTTAAATATAAATTTCTGTGAAGACACAAAACTCGAAATTTTGTTTTATTAAATACAAAATGAAAAAATTGCAAGAAATAAAGAGTTTTTCATGATATACACTATAATAAATGCCCAAAGTGGACGTTGGCATTTAAGTATAAATTCACTCTTTCCCTTCTTTACAAATATTATGGTGTTTTTGTTCATCTTATTATTTAGTTCATGGACAATTAATTGCTGGATGCAATTATTCTACAGAATAAAGTTTAGTTTGAAAAAATTACCTTTATAAAATCCAGTGTTGTTAGATAGGCATGGTAAACGTGATGGTCAACGGTTCTTACTAATTAATCTTTCACCAAAATATTCTTCTAGAAATTGTGGGTGGTGCTCTATGTTGTTGTTGCAAGCAGTGGTGGCTGGTGAGTACGTTTTGGCAGAGCACATATATAGACAAGACTTATTCGTTTATTATCGGTGATATGCTAGATATTTGATATAGTGTATCGCTGATAATAAACGAATAAGTCTTGTCTATGTACATGCACTGCCAAAACGTACTCACCAGCCGCCACTGAGTTGCAAAGTATCAGCATGTTCGCAGTATTTGTGAACGATACTTATAGTTCTGCAATGCGTCATTAAGAATATTGGGCTTACAATTGAAGCCTTGACACCGCTACGGCTGCTACGTGTGGATTTTCACTATAGATACATTCTGATAAGTAAAACCAAACGTCATCTGTCATAAATGCCACATTTAAAACATCATCAATATTCTTCGTTCATACCTAATCAATTTCTAGTAGTTATTGTATTATTATTATTAGAATTATTCTGTGTGGATACATGTGTAAACTTTTACTAGTGTCTTACGAGTGGTACCACAGTATAGAGGTATAAATACAAAAGGTAGTTTCACTCAATGTGGGCACCTTTGATCTTACCGTCCCAAACTCGTACTGCGCAACTCCCTCACGAGCCGTCCGAAGAGTAGATAATAGGAGCAGATGATAATTATGGCAAGTATGGGACGTCGGCAAGAAATAGTAAAATGTGAACAAATTTTTATTGAAAACTAATCTTAAAGGACAACAAAAAACGTCATATGCAAAAAACAAAATAATAGAATAATGTAATAAAACAAACTTAACTATTTATGTTGCAAAATTGCAACCTTTATTTTTGCATTACTTTGTTTAAAATCCCTATTCGGAATTTAAAAGTGTAAAATTCCTTACATCTATAATAGTTATTTATGTACCAAGTCAGTAAAGTGATACTTTATCGAACGAGTCTGATTTACGAGCCAAGCGAGTGAAGCGAGCGCGGCGAGTAACAGACGAGTTCGGTAAAGGTACTTTACTGACGTGGTGCATACAAAATTTTATCGCCAACCATGAAAATTGTTAATTTAAGAAATAAATATATAATAACTTTTGACAGTTTATGACAGTGACAAACGATTTATGTTTAAAGTCATCAGTCATGGCTACACTGACATATATTAGCGGCAGGTAAAGTACTTTATTGTACAGTACGATAAAGTGTTTGTTTACCTCCATAAAACGCTATGGTAACGCATCGCTTTACTGACGGTTAGCGATAAACAAATTTATTAAATAGTCCAGTGGAAACTGGGCACAAGGACGAAAAGATGCAAGTTCTTGCATTTCTCTTTTAACTTCAAACCAACATTTTGTATGCAGTACGAAGAAGAATATTCAGAAAAGTTTTTCCATAAATGAAAATAAATTGAATTTATCATAATGCACAGCTAGGTTTCCGAAGCCTTTACTAACAATGATCAAATAATGTTGGTATTGCAGTGGTTTAAGTCTATTTTTCTGCATCCTCGAAAACATGCGATCTTCAAAATGCGAACCACATAACCTCAATCTACTGTAACATCTCTGCCGTATAAAGGCTGATTACACAACAATATTGAGGCATATTCATTACATTTACAAGTAACAAAATACTGTCGCGAGTTTTGAAACACAAAATCATTCATTGGTATTAACACAATATAGAGGTACAAAATAATGTTGCGCTTTCGGGTTCTAAATAAACAACTCGTGCAATTATTTATTTAAAACAGTCTGTATATTTATGTAACTTAAATTTATTTAACAATATAAAAATATATAACTAAAGTATCACACTTAAACTACTATTAATAAATTAAAATTAACACTTGTATTTATTTACTATTACTAATATGTCCGTATTTATTTAACTCACACTTCTATTTATATCACACGGCACTACTATATTTATTTTTACCGAACGACTTATATTTATTTTCTTATATTTATTTTCAGGGGCGTCGGCTACTTCTTACGGTCTTTCTTAATCCCGAATTACTCCGCAATTACTCTTTCCGCAATGAATCCCTATATATATATCTGCATAAAAAGTTCTCGAAAAGTACCAGTACATTCCGTAATATACCAGGGGAAATCTAGACTTTTCTTTGCTTATGCCGTACATTTGAATTAGATAATATATTTACGACTTGTTTACATATCGTTTTTATACGTCAGACGTGCCGAGATGATTTATGGTCCCTGTTTTTTTAACGTCGCTCGGAGGTCTCATACATATTTCGTTACATTGCCCCCTTCTTAAAAACTGCGTTTCGTCCCGAAACACACTATTCCATGTTATTCTTGTTGGCGGATGACGGAATCTACATTGGGACCCACGCGTGCACCCAGTCGTCTTGTAGAAATGGCAATCCACAGTCTTAGGTTGTATAACGGGCTGATTGGGTTGATAGCTGCATACAACTATTTCCATACCAGTATGCCGAAACACCACCTCCAGCATGTTTCTTACGGTTCTACATTCCAAACGGTCTAATCCGCAGCCCAGTTTCGGAATTGCCAGCCTCCTTACATTTTGGTCGAGTGCACGTCCTCGCAAATCAACAAGGGATTCCCACAATGCACGATAGGTCGGCTTTTCGTTGGAGACTTCTTTTGTGACCAGGTAAAAGATAGATCTCCCGCCACGCTTTATCTCCAGAGCTTTACCAACCCTTGGCTGTTGTTGGGTCAGTTCATTGACCCCGCCATATCTCCTCTTGAATTCCACGGCAATCTCTTTGCGCATACATAGGTCCTGGGCCACACAGTGAGCTAAGGCATAATCACAGGGTACCGTAAAAAGATTCTGTTGCCTTTCTGTGGTGATTCCAAAACGAGCCTTCTTGGTACCAGAATATTCTTGCATGAAATTCCTATATGGCTCTCCATCTTTACTGGTAATTTGTCGCACATCCGTTACTTCGCCGTTGTTATGTCCATGGTATGGGGCCAACCGGTTGAAATGTACCACCCTTGGTTTGCTATGGGGTGTTCGTCTTATGCGATAAATCACGTCATTTATTCGCTTTAGTACTTCCCATGGTCCCTCCCAGTGTTGTTGGAGCTTTGGGGACAGGCCTCGGCGACGTTGAGGATTGTATAACCAAACAAGGTCCCCTTCTCGATAACCACCTTTCTCGGCTTGCACGTCGTAACGATCCTTCATCCTGTCGCTGGCATCCTGAATATGTAGGCGTACTCGTTCGTGGGCATCCTCCAACCTCCGCCTAAGTCCGCTAACGTAGTCTTCTCCTGCCAGGTCTTCTCCAGGCTTACAGCCGAACTTCAGGTCACACGGCAGCCTGAGCTCTCTTCCGAATAACAAATTTGCTGGAGATTGACCGGTAGTCTCGTGGACCGCAGCTCTGTAAACCATGAGGAACAGGGGTAGATGTTCATCCCAGTTTCTTTGATGGTCCGCCACTACCTTGGACAGGTGTTTGAGCATTGTCCTGTTCATGCGTTCCACCATTCCACCTGACTGCGGATGCAGCGGTGTCGTTCGCGTTTTCCTAATACCCAGAAGATCGCAAATATTCTGGAATAGAGTTGATTCGAAATTCCTCCCTTGATCGGAATGAAGTTCCAAGGGGGCGCCAAACCGACTAATAAATTCCTTTACGAGCACTTCCGTGACTGTTGCGGCTTCTTGGTTAGGCAAGGCATAAGCTTCGACCCACTTGGTGAAGTAATCCATTACGACAATTATGTATTTATTCCCACTGTCAGTCTTAGGAAATGGCCCAGCCGCATCTATGGCAATCCTTTCAAACGGGCTTCCTACATTGTACTGCTTCATGGGGGCACGTCGACGTTTTTGGGGTCCATTGCTGGCGGCACAAGTTGCACATTTTCGGCAGCATTCCTTCACGTCTCGTGTACAATTTACCCAATAAAATCGTTGGCGCACTTTCTCGAGTGTCTTATGTACGCCGAAATGTCCTCCGGAGCTGTCATCGTGGAGCTGTTGCAGTACATCAGGTATCCCTTTCTTAGGGATGACCACCTGTATCTTTTGCCCTTCTCCATCTGGGTTCTCAACAACACGCTTAAGTAGGCCATTCTCCACCTTCAGGGAGTCCCATTGAGCCCAGTAGGATTTTAGCCCCTGTGAACGAGGTGCTACTTCTTGCCAAGTTGGTCTGTGACCAGTACTTTTCCAAACCATCAAGGAACCAAGGTCTTCATCAGCTTCCTGATCGATCCTCAGATTGTCAGGTTGCCACTGATCGTCAACCACGGTAGTTCTGAGTGTGTTGGCCGATTTTTCTTCTACCCGGCTGCAATGCCTGCAGTCTTCTGGACATGGTCTCCTTGAAAGAGCATCAGCGTTTTGGTGTTTAAGGCCGGCTCGGTGCTCGATGTCGAAGTCGTATTCCTGCAGTCTCTCAATCCACCTGGCCACCTGACCTTCAGGGTTCTTGAAATGTAAGAGCCACTTCAACGCTGCATGATCTGTTCTAATCGAGACCTCCTTCCATATAGGTATTTGTAAAAATGTTCAATGGACTTGATCACCGCTAGTAGCTCACGTCTGGTCACGCAGTAGTTCCGTTCGGGCTTGGAAAGCGTCTTACTGAAATATCCAATTACCTTCTCTTGCCCCTCTTGTACCTGGGACAGTACGCCGCCAATCCCAACATTGCTAGCATCAGTGTCCAGAATATATTTACCAACTGGCAACGGATAGCTCAGGATTGATGCACTTATCAAAGTCTCCTTCAGTACTTCGAAAGACGCTTGACATTCGCTACTCCAGTGGAAAGGCCCATTTCCTGTCAGACGAGTCAGGGGCTTTGCAATGTTGGCGAACCCCGGGACGTATCGCCGATAGTACGTGCATAATCCCAGAAAACTTCTCACTTCATGCTAGTCCTTTGGGATGGGCCATTTTCGCACGGCTTCTATCTTCTCTGGGTCGACAGCAATCCCTTTTCCAGATACCACATGCCCAAGGTAACTCACTTCTTTGCGGAAAAGGTGACACTTCTTAGGGCTCAACTTCAGGTTTGCACCTCGTAGCCTTCGGAATACCTCCTCCAAATTCTTCACGTGATCTTGAAAGCTTTTCCCAACTACAATCACGTCATCAAGGTACACCAGGCAAGTGTTCCACGAGAGTCCCTTTAACACTGTGTCCATGAGTCGCTCGAAGGTAGCAGGCGCGTTACATAACCCAAAAGGCATGACCGTAAAATGCCACAGGCCCGCCCTCATAGTGAACGCAGTCTTTTCTTTATCGCTAGGCTCCATTCCCACTTGCCAATAACCACTCTTCAAATCCAAGGTGGAAAACCATTTCGTCCCAGCCAAAGTGTCCAATGTGTCGTCTATTCGTGGCAAAGGATAGCTGTCTTTCTTCGTTACCTCGTTGAGTCGGCGATAGTCTACGCAGAATCTGGTTGACCCATCCTTCTTCCGCACAAGTACCACTGGTGAAGCCCAAGGACTGTTAGAAGGCTCAATTATACCTTCACTCTCCATGTCTCGTACAATTTGTTCAGCTTCTTGGCGTTTTGCTAATGGTAGTCTTCTGGGTGCTTGGCGAATTGGGTGTGCATCGCCTGTATTGATTTTATGCGTGACTACATTGGTTCTTCCTTTGGCGCCCTTCTTTATTCCAAAGACATCTCGATATCGGCATATCAGATCTTTAACTTGCTGCTGTTCCTTCTTGTTCAGACCTCGGCAAGCCATATTGATGACGTTTCGGAGCTCTTCTGGAACGTCAGCAGGCGTACCTGCCTCCACTTCATCTTGATGAACGATGGCCGACACGGGACAACACCATCCCAATACAGTGCCTCTTTTCAACGTCACGGGGTAATAATTGACGTTCATTACCCTTACTGGCACGGTCCTCTGGGATCTTACCAGCGCCTTTGCAATCATTATTCCTCGGCCCACTTCCTCATCATCAACCTTTGGCTCCATCATCGTAACCTTCCCTTCAGTCAGGTCTCCTTCCATGCAAGCTTCCAGGATCATCTCAGTCCGTTCACCCAGGATAGTGTCTTCTGCCAGTATAATGCGTATGGAATGGTTATTCATAGAACGGAGGACGAGTTCTTCATTGCCTATCTTCAAGACGCCCAATTTCAGGTCCAACTGGAACCCATATAGTTTCATCACATCCATTCCCAAAATAACTTCTTCCTCTATGTCCGCAACCAGGACGCGATGTTGGATTGATACTGGTCCAATGCCGATCTTCACATCAACTTCTCCTTTTAAGGTAACCGCCTCGCCTGTTGCTGTTCTGAGTTGCCATTTGCTGTGTATTAACGACTTTTTCTTTTGAATCACATCGGGCCGCACTATGGTTTTCGTCGACCCAGTGTCCAATAGGCCGGCATAAGTTCTTCCTTCCAGAATAACATCTACGTAGAGGTTATTGGCATGGTGTTGCAGAGATGCAATTTGCGCTATTGATTTTGAGGCTCTTCGATACTGGGTCGACGATTCCCTCTTCTCATCGACCCGTTTTAGTTTTCCTGCTGCCCCGTTATGGGCTTCTTGGGCTCCTTCTCGCATTTACTACGAACATGGCCCATTTCACCACAATTCCAGCATCGGATCGTTCTTTTCTTAGGCTGCACCTGATTCATTAATCGTCGGACTACCTGTTCTAAGGATTCTTCGGCTTCTGGTAGATCTCTGACAGAACATACTCTTGCCGGGTTTCGAGAGGCCATCTTTGCGGTTTCGAACTCCAGACTATGTGCCAAAGCATCGATTAGGGTCTTTGGCCTTGCCAGCCTCAGTGCTTGCTGTGTATCGCCATCTCGAAGACCATCTATGAATGTCTGCACAGCCAACTGTTCCGAGAAGCTATCTGGAGCCGTTGGATATGCCAGACGAACCAAACGGGCGATATCCGCTTCGAATTCTTGGAGGCTTTCTCCCTTTTTCTGCAGACGATTCTTCAATTGTATGTGATAAACCTGCTCCAGGTGTGCATGCCCATATCTCATCTCAAGACGCTTGATTAATTGAGGGTAGTCTTGACACTATTCTGGAAGTAAGGTCTGTAGAACGTCACTGGCTTCTCCTCTTAACGACACAATCAGGGCAGTAGCTTTCTCCGGGGACGTCCATCCATTTGCTCCTGCAGCGGCTTCGAATTGTTTTAGGTACGTCATCCATGACGTCTTTCCATCGAAGGTGGGAGGTTTTACCTTTGCCTTTGTTGTTTGGCAGATTTCCAGGCTTCTGCTTGAGGTATCATGGGAACTGCAGTCGTTCATCGCTGGTAGTTGAAGCTGAACTTTAAATTCGTCCCTCAATTTCTGTTCTACGGTTTCGATGGCCTCAGAAAATTCCTGTCTCATATTCGATGCATTCTTCTGAATGTCTCCCTTAAAATTAGTCTCGAGTTGTTTTGAATTACTTGCAATTTCATTTCTTAAAGTTTTTTCCAAAATCTTTGAATTATTTATCTTTTAGAGTCTCCATAGAAATCTCGAATTGTAACATCTCATCTTTTAGGGTTTCCATAGTAGTCTCGAATTGTTTTGAATTATTCGCAATTTCATCTTTTAAAGCTTTTGAATTATTTGCCATTTCATCTTTTAAGGTTAACATCTCATCTTTTAGAGTTATTGAATTATTTTCAATTTTATCTTGTAGAGTCTCGAATTGTTTTGAATTATTTTCAATTTTATCTATTATTAAGCTTGGATCAGCCTGAATTTGAAACAAATATTTTTCGGGGTCCTTACCTTCATTAATTAAAATGTCACGGAGCCGCTCCTGAAGAATTATTTTTTTTCCAGACGTATCTGCATCCCTTTCTTCTAATTCTGCCTTTAACTCGGTGACTTTTAATTCTTCCAAACGTTTGGTAGACATTTTTATTTATTTTCTTTTGCACTTATTGTTCACACTAAACACCAGACACCAAATTGTTGCGTTTTCGGGTTCGAAATAAACAACTCGTGCAATTATTTATTTAAAACAGTCTGTATATTTATGTAACTTAAATTTATTTAACAATATAAAAATATATAACTAAAGTATCACACTTAAACTACTATTAATAAATTAAAATTAACACTTGTATTTATTTACTATTACTAATATGTCCGTATTTATTTAACTCACACTTCTATTTATATCACACGGCACTACTATATTTATTTTTACCGAACGACTTATATTTATTTTCTTATATTTATTTTAAGGGGCGTCGGCTACTTCTTACGGTCTTTCTTAATCCCGAATTACTCCGCAATTACTCTTTCCGCAATGAATCCCTATATATATATCTGCATAAAAAGTTCTCGAAAAGTACCAGTAAATTCCGTAATATACCAGGGGAAATCTAGACTTTTCTTTGCTTATGCCGTACATTTGAATTAGATGATATATTTACGACTTGTTTACATATCGTTTTTATACGTCGGACGTGCCGAGATGATTTATGGTCCCTGTTTTTTTAACGTCGCTTGGAGGTCTCATACATATTTCGTTACAATAATATATTAAAGAACGAGCATCATAAAACACATCTTATTGTATGAGCCCAAGTTTAAGACACGATGAGCACATCGAGTGTCCTAATGAGCGAGTGCAATAAGTGTCTTATGATACGGGTTTTTTATGTTATTTTTTCTAATCTCTCTTTTTATCATTTTTTTTTATATAAACGTAAGTTTAAAATAAAATGAGTACAATTATTTCATGTACACCACCTGAAATTAGAGAAATTGCTGAATATGCCGTGAATAATATACTTCCCACTAAATTTCGTAGCAATTATGAGAAGCAGTATATGAAATTAGAAGAATGGTGTAAGAGAAAAGAACTTCATATCAGGAATTCTTTAATTGTTTATTTTTAATTACAACATACTAAATATAAATTTATCCATCTATTTTTGGACAATTTATTCTATGCTGAGGTATTGTTTAACTATACAGGGTGATTCATTAGCAGCCGCTTCTTCGATTGCTCTTTTGCGTTCTAAATAAAAGAAAAACAATTAGTGGAAGATCCATTGTTGCTTGTGGCGCATATTGTAAAAATATACTTATTATATATATATATATATAGAATATAGGATTATAGAATAATAAAGTATAGAATTTCATGGGGTAACTCCGCTCAAAATGCAACTGCGGACACGTGTTTCGAACTACTTGGTTCTCGTCAGCGCAGTGTAGCCAAGGAATAGGATGGGATAACCTTGGAGCTGAAAAACATCAATCAGAGACATACCCAAGGGACAGCCTACCAATTGAGGCTTCAGCTAGAGTGTCCTCGATACTGAGAATGAATCTAACGTCGCCGCGAGGTAGACATTGTCCACCTGCAAGCCATCTGAACCCACAGTCTACCTCGCGGCGACGTTAGATTCATTCTCAGTATCGAGGACACTCTAGCTGAAGCCTCAATTGGTAGGCTGTCCCTTGTGTATGTCTCTGATTGATGTTTTTCAGCTCCAAGGTTATCCCATCCTATTCCTTGGCTACACTGCGCTGACGAGAACCAAGTAGTTCGAAACACGTGTCCGCAGTTGCATTTTGAGCGGAGTTACCCCATGAAATTCTATACTTTATTATTCTATAATCCGCAATATTTCTTTTCTTTATATATATATATATATATATATATATATATACAATTGAAAATAATTAACGACCGAACCAAGGTAAAGCAGTGAATATACAGGGTGTCTCAGCTTTTGCGTTACAGGTATTATCTACTTTCCCTGTATAGATATCAGAAAACTTTTCAAATAAAAGTTACTTGATATTATGATGTGTCGAAAATGACAAACAGAGAATTTTATTTGCTCGTGACCTTGAAGGAGATTTCAAGGTCAACTTTGTTTTTTTTAATGGATATATGCATTTTTTAATGTTGCATCTTATTTATCAAAAGCTAATAAATAACTTTTATTCGATCCATTTTTTATTTTGCCTTGTCAGTTTTGACACAATTCAGATAAACTTGTCAAAAGCAATTTTTATTAACTTAAAGGAATACGATAATTATAAGTAAGTAATTCAGTGCAAAAAAAATTAAAAAAATAAAGAGTAAGTATTTCAATAATAAATATCTCAAATTAGTGTATGTAGTTGGATAAGAAAACAAAACAAGAGGCATTAATTTAATAAATGTTCAAATTGGGCTCCATCAGCGTGGACACAAGCTTCCAAACGACGTCTTAATCCTCTGTTGCAAGATGAAAGTATCATTCCGTGAGTCATAATCCGGCATCCCATGTGAATTCGATTTTTCAGATCATCAAGATCTGCCGACCGAACTTGATATACAAATTCCTTTAAATAACCCCACATGAAAAAATCAACAGGCGATAAATCCGGGGAACGAGCAGGCCAAGGGATAGAACCTCTATTTCCAATCCATCCATTGGGGTACAGCGCATTTAAATAATTCGTCACAATTTGCGCATTATGGGGCGGAGCACCATCTTGTTGCCAAATTATGTCTCGTCTTTCATTAAGAGGAATATCTTCCATTAAATCGGGAAGCACATTTTGTAAAAAATGTAAATAACGTTGTCCTGTCAGGGTTCCTTCGTAAAAGTGGGGTCCAATTAAATGCCCATTAAACATTCCACACCATACATTGGTTCCCCACACTGTTTGAAAGCGTGCTTCCTCCATCCACCGCGGATTTTGGTTGGACCAATAATGCGCATTATGTTTGTTCACAACACCATTATTGTGAAAGCGACTTTCGTCACTCCACAAAATACAATTAAGATAATTTGGATTTTCATCTTCTAGAACTTGCAATCGTGCAATGAAATCCAGGCGTCTTTGTAAATCGTTTAGTCTTAATTCTTGTGATAAATGAACTTTAAATGGATGGTACCGATGCCCTTTTAAAATTCTATGTACTGTAGCTTTACTAACGCCAATTTCTTCTGCCAAACGTCGAAGTGAAACATGGGGGTTTACAGCTACATAAGCCAAAATGTTGATTACATTTTCTTCATTTCTAGCAGGAGCATTATGGTTAGCATGTTTTACGGTAGAGGGAAATGAACCAGTTCGTAACTTCGCTTCTACTCTATTAAATGTTGTATGTGATGGATGATGACGTTCCGGAAATCTTTCTCGATACAAATTTGCAGCTTCTCGGGAATTCCTTCTGCATTCTCCGTAGACTATTAACATATCTACATATTCGTTGGAGTTGTATGTAAGTGGCATATTAAAAAGCTGCGAATATCGCAAGTCAAATCTTTATGATTTAAGCAAGACTGACAGTTGTTGACTGACAGAACACAACTTTTTACTTTTGACAAGTTTATCTGAATTGTGTCAAAACTGACACGGCAAAATAAAAAATGCATGAAATAAAAGTTATTTATTAGCTTTTGAAAAATAAGATGCAATATTAAAAAATACATATATCCATTAAAAAAAACAAAGTTGACCTTGAAATCTCCTTCAAGGTCACGAGCAAATAAAATCCTCTATTTGTCATTTTCGACACATCATAATATCAAGTAACTTTTATTTGAAAAGTTTTTTGATAACTATACAGGGAAAGTAGATAATGCCTGTAACGCAAAAGCTGAGACACCCTGTATATCGGGTAGCAGTCTGTATTGAAACAAAAACGACTTTTTTTGTCTACATCTCTATATTTCGCAATATATTAATTGCTTCTTCAGGAGATAAACTAAATCGTTAATAATTAAAACAAAGCAACATAATGGTACTAAACAGCTTGTCTAAAAAAAAATAACTAACTTGTAAAAAAAATCATTTTTGTTTCAATACAGACCGCTACCCGATATATATTCACTGCTTTATATATATATATATTGTGGTAGTTCACCAACATGAATTAGTAATGATATGTGGGAAGTACTAGTGTTAATAGAATATACTGTATATGTTTTTGAAGTGAGTATTAAAAAAATGAAAGTTGATAAAATTTAATAGACCGAACTATAATAAAGTAAATAGCTGTGGGAATATTTGATTTATACTTAAAATAATTGTGAGAATATTAAATGGATATATTCCTATGTTTTTGGGCATCGTGTAAAGTTGGTTGCATATCGGGGTATGTTGAAGTTTTTCTTGCATCGAGTGGTTGGTTGCCTATCAGGTTTCTTTGTTGCATTAATTTTACCCATTACTGAAAATAGAATTTTAAATATTACTTGATGTATTTTTATATGTTATATTATTTTGTAAAAGCTTGTTTAATTAACACTATTGAAAAATAGAGATAATAAGTATGGATTTTGAACCATAAAGGTTAAAAAAATGATGTATAGTTGCGCGCTTAAATTCAAATATGAGAAGTGTCAGATTTTGACATTTAAAATAATAACGTTATAGTATTGAGTATTTGGTTTGCCGAAGTGTGTTAAAGGGTGAAAAAAATAAAGTAATGAATTAAATTGATAAATTTTTGGAATTACAAAAAGGTATTTTA
Source organism: Amphimallon solstitiale (assembly GCA_963170755.1). Taxonomy (NCBI): domain Eukaryota; kingdom Metazoa; phylum Arthropoda; class Insecta; order Coleoptera; family Scarabaeidae; genus Amphimallon; species Amphimallon solstitiale. The sequence continues at coordinate 1,702,291 of OY720680.1, read as the reverse complement.
AATATTCAAGTTCAAATAAAATATGTTTTGGATTATCACAATGTGTGTACAAAGATGATTGGATAGAAAAAAATTAAGGATTTATTGCCAGGGATATGAGGGATAAATAAAGAAAGTTTCTAAATAATTTTAGAAAGCAGTAGATGTGTTTTCGGAAAAACGAAGTTTTTCTCCGAAAAATACATAATAAAGTTATCAATTATTGCATAAAAGTGTAGAAGAAGTGATAAAGATAGAGTGGAAAAGAAAACAGATATTTTTTAGGTGATTTAAATATTCTCAGGAATAGTACCATTTATCATCATATAAATAGACTTTAAAAAAATACAAGAAGAAAGGATTTAATTTACTAATAACGAAATAAATGAAGAGAATTTAAATTTGAGAAGGAAGCGAATAATTATATGATTATAATTTAAAAATAAACTTACGGCATTGGTAATTATCCAAGAAGAATAATCCATATTCATCTAGAAAATTATTACACAGGAGAGTTGTTCGAGTTCCAGTATTTGTACTAGTATATCAATCCAGAAATAGAAGAATTCGAGAACTTTAACATAGCAGGCGATCACAGGTATTCCAGTCCAGTGGAGATATAATTCGTGGAAAGACAAGTATCAAGGAATAGTACACAAGCGTTCGACGGTTCGAGATTCCAGATGATAGCAGATTTGAAGGTATAACAGGATAGCAGTCATCACAGTCCATATCCCGAGTATTTCAGTCAATTAGGCAAAGGAAAGGATCTACCTCTTTGGAACCAGTACATGTCATCTTCGAACTAAAAAGAAATCGTTTGGATTACAAGAAAGAATACCAGTTCAATATTTGTGACAGGTCGTATAATTATTTGGAATTATCTGAGTTTAACAGTTTCAAAGATAGTAAAAGTATAACAGAATTTAGACAATTTGTAAAAAAAACGTACCTAATAACATTGTAGATAATTAAGAAAAGATATTTTGTATTTTCCTTTCACAACATTAATTTGTGACTGAATTTAATAATTTTATAAAATCAAAGAATCTGATTGGCAAACTAAAACTAAGTAAATTGTATGGGAAATTAAAATTCAAACAAGAACTATACAGTATTTTTTTATAATAGTATAATAAATATACTTACTTGCTTACATTTCGATTCACGAAAGGTATATTTTCGTGCACTTATAAATTTTATAGGAGTTTTTTTTAAACAAGCTTGATACTTCCATGTATGTATATTTGTTGGAGATTGTGTTGGGAACTACCATCTGATTTAATATTTGCCTAGTTTATTAAACAAATTAGTTTTGATATATTTGTTTTTATTTGGTATATGTGGAGAAGGATTTTGAATTATATAGATGAAACAGATATGACGCTAAGAACCTTAACCTATGAATAGAAAAACAACTGTCAGTGTTTTTTTTAATTTATTTGAATAGTATGCTAATACATACCTTGATATTGAGTTCATAGTAAGTATAAATTGAAGATAAATTTGGAACACATATAATAATTTACTTGAGAATAACTGTTTAGTAAAATTTGATTGATAAAATAAAGAATTATAAAACGTAAAGATATTATGATATGTACGGATATTGAAGAAATTACATATAGGCAACTGTTTGACTTTGAGGAATTAAGTGAAGTTAGTTACATATAAAAATAATTAGTTTAAATTTTAAAAACAAGAACTGAGTTAGTGAGGGCATAAATAAATAATATACCTGAGAGAATTTGAAAATAGATATAAATATTATATAAAAGATTTCATTTTTTTTATTGACGAGAATAAATACAGGATTTAAATACATAATAAAGATAAAGATTATAGAATTTACCTGAATGTAATTGTATCTTTTATTAATATAAGGTATTGTTACATTATATGGCGTGCCCAACGTGGAGCGATTAAAATAAGACTCACAATATAGTATTTTGAATATTTTATTTATATTATTATATGTGGAAATCGAAATAAACAATTTATAAAGGTGATAAGTATAGTAAAACCTATATTGATAAAAATAGAAATTATATTTGAATTGTTTTCACTCACTATTTAGTAAAAATGAATACTAGGTCTAAAAGTAGTTCTATAGTAAATAGGCCAGAGTCTTCAAGCGATAGTGAGGAAGAAACACAACAGATAGGTAATATACAAGATGGAGGAGATATACCACAGGTACAGGAAGGTACACAACAGTTAGAAGGACAAGATAGGGGTGATAAGACGCAGATACAAGGGGAAATTTTGGAAACAGGAACGTCGTCAGCAGCAGTAGATATGGTATCTATTATGCAGATGTTAAAAGAAATGAGCGAAAAAAGTGAGAAAAATAGAGAGGAGGATAAAAGAGAATTAAATGAAAAATTAGAGAAAAATAAAGAGGAGTTGAGTGGTAAATTTGATAAGACGAGCGAGGATGCTAAGAAAAATAGAGAGGAGGATAATAGGAAAAGTGAGAAAAATAGAGAGGAGGATAAGAGAGAATTAAGTGGAAAGTTGGATAAGTTAACCGAAGAATTAAAGAAAAATAGAGAGGAAGATAAAATTGAAATTAATAAAAATTTAGCAGATATGAAGGAAGAATTAAGTGGAAAACTAGATAAGACATGTGAAGAATTTACCAGGAATTTAAATAGTTTAAAAGAAGAAAATAAAGTTATTAGAGAAGAAAATAATAAGAAGCTTGAAGAATTAAAAGTATCGTTACTGAATAATACACAGGATAGTATTGACAAAGTTATAGTAGATATGAACGAAAAATTTATTACCAAAGAATCAGAAGCTATAATTTTTATTACTACTGAAGTTCAAAGGGTAGAAAAAGATGTAAAGGAAATTAAAGGTAATTTAAGTCAGTTGGAAGTAGATAATATTTCAAAACATAAAGAGATTGCTGATAATTTAAAACAAGGATTGGAAAAGGTGAATAAAGAAACTACTGATCAGGTAGTGAGAATAGAAGAAAATTTGAATAAGAAAATAGAATCAACGGAAATAAAATGTATAAAATAAATACAAGCTACTACATCGACTACTGATGCGCAGAAGTCTAGTATGGAGGTTATTCTAAAGGAATGTGAGGAGCAGAAGAAAAAAATACAAGATTTATTAGTAAAGGCACAGAATGTTAGGATACCGAATGTTAATTGTACTCCAGTGTATAGTAATTTGAATACAGGTATTAAGATTGAAAATATAACACACTTTAGTGGTGACAAATTATCTACACATCCTATGGCTTATTTGACGAATATTTTGAAATATGTAGATGACTTTCCAGATTTCAAAAGTCAAATGAATGTCATAAGGGCTACTTTAAATAACGGAGCAGCAGATTGGTTACAACGGATAGAGGATAGTTGTACTAGTTTAGATCAGTTCGTGGAATTATTCAAAAAGAATTTTTGGAATGAAACTCAACAAAGCCGAGCACATCAACGATTATTAACTGGACGTTATCAGTTGGGTAAATCTTCTAGGGAAGCATATGCACAACGCATGTTCAATTATTGTCGGTATATATCGCATTTAAATGAACAAATAATCTCACAACATCTACTACAACACTTTATACCTGTGGACACTCATGCAATCATTTGCCAGAATGTTACTGATATGGATGGTCTGATTGAGATTTTACGTCGTTTGGATGACTATTCAGATGGTATAAAGTATAGGGAATTTAGACAATCAACTAGTAGACCAGAGGCACCAGGTAATAATCAACGGAATAATAATAATAATGGTACACAAAATTATTATAACAGGAATAATTCTAATGTACAACAGACTAATAATACTAGTAATAATTATCCAGCAAACAATTATACATATGGTTCTGGTACAAGGCAGGCATTTCAAAATCCTAATCAAGAAAGAAATGGGAATTATAGAAGTTTTAATGTGCAAGGGAATGGAAATGATAATAATAGAGGTATACAAAATGGTAATAATAATAGAACCAAAATTTAGGGGCATGGCGGTACTGAAGGGCCAGTAACCGTTGGTAAATAGCGCTACCACCCACCAGAGCTACTTTGTATATAATAAAGCCCAAAATTTAGGGGCATGGCGGTTGAATTTCATAGGGCGACAACCGTTGGTAAGTAGCGATACCACCTAACCAGAGCTACATCAAAATTAATAGAACCAAAATTTAGGGGCATGGTTAATGTATTTTGTTTCTATAAAAGTATGTCATAAAGAAGAGGAATATAAATATGTGCATTTAATTTTTTTTTTATGATTGAGTTAATCATGTAAGAAATTTTAACCAAGTTGATCTAACAAAGGTTTATGTATTTTATTTCCTTTCTCAGAAATAATTGAATCAGGATAGAATTATTTAGACAAATAAGAGTTGAAAATGTTAGTTAGTATAAAGAATTTAGTAATATTTAATTTTTCCTCATTCCGTACATTATAAAATTTGTAAATATAAATAATAGAGGAGTATATAAGTAACTTTACAGTTAGTAAAATGTGCACAAGTACAAAAATGTGAAGAAATGTATAAAATAGATATATGAAAGAAGAACAAGAAGGAACCTTATAAAAATTTTAAAGGAAATATATCGGAGAAATAAAAGCATTTAATGGTCAAGAAATATTAAAGACATTAAGAGTTATTAAAAAAAATATAGGTGATATACAAATGGAAGAATATGATGATAGAAGAAGCCTTTACAATGAAATATGTTTAGAAAAGATAATAATGAATGCTTGCTAGGTATAATAAATAATAAAAGGAACCATAAAAAAAAAATATATATAGAGTAATTTATAGAGATTATGTATGAAAGGGTAAATAAAACCCAAAATGATAATAAATATATAGAATGATAATGTATTAAAAGAAATATGTAGGTCACGTACGCCTTAAAAAACGAAAATATAATTTGTGTACTTTCCAAAAGTGAAAGTTTAAAAGGTAGACGAAAATGTCTATTATAAGTATAGGGATATTGTTCAGCTAAGAACAGTTTATATAAAATAAAATAATAAAGAATAAGTGAGCATATGTAAAGCATATTTTTTAGAGGCTATTAAATATCTGAAGAAATAACAGATACAACTTTAAAGTAATCACCAATAAATGTTAAAAGTAGTTTCGATTAAAATGTTGATAAGAATTTTTAGAAGGTTCAAAATCATGAATAGGATAAAACAAAGAAGGTTTAAGATAGGATAAGAAAAGGAATAAAGTTACTTATATAGAAAGCATAAAAATGTTAAAAGATACATTTTATGACATTTTTGATGAATATCAATGGATAAAGATGTAAATTTTGAATATAATAGTATAAATTAGTATATTTATGAAGATTAGTTTAGTTAAAATGGTTGATTGTAGATAATTGAGATTTAAAATTAAAATAGATACAGAGAGATAAATAATGGAAGGTTTTCTTATGTACCAAATATTAAGAAATATATATGGGTTTATATGAGATTATATTGTTATGCTACGGAAGTAGTACAAATTGTATTACATTATTTTAGTTCAAATTGTTGAATAAATATAAATTTATATATTCTATAGAAATTTAGATTTATTAAAAAAGGGGCATATGTGGTAGTTCACCAACATGAATTAGTAATGATATGTGGGAAGTACTAGTGTTAATAGAATATACTGTATATGTTTTTGAAGTGAGTATTAAAAAAATGAAAGTTGATAAAATTTAATAGACCGAACTATAATAAAGTAAATAGCTGTGGGAATATTTGATTTATACTTAAAATAATTGTGAGAATATTAAATGGATATATTCCTATGTTTTTGGGCATCGTGTAAAGTTGGTTGCATATCGGGGTATGTTGAAGTTTTTCTTGCATCGAGTGGTTGGTTGCCTATCAGGTTTCTTTGTTGCATTAATTTTACCCATTACTGAAAATAGAATTTTAAATATTACTTGATGTATTTTTATATGTTATATTATTTTGTAAAAGCTTGTTTAATTAACACTATTGAAAAATAGAGATAATAAGTATGGATTTTGAACCATAAAGGTTAAAAAAATGATGTATAGTTGCGCGCTTAAATTCAAATATGAGAAGTGTCAGATTTTGACATTTAAAATAATAACGTTATAGTATTGAGTATTTGGTTTGCCGAAGTGTGTTAAAGGGTGAAAAAAATAAAGTAATGAATTAAATTGATAAATTTTTGGAATTACAAAAAGGTATTTTAAATATTCAAGTTCAAATAAAATATGTTTTGGATTATCACAATGTGTGTACAAAGATGATTGGATAGAAAAAAATTAAGGATTTATTGCCAGGGATATGAGGGATAAATAAAGAAAGTTTCTAAATAATTTTAGAAAGCAGTAGATGTGTTTTCGGAAAAACGAAGTTTTTCTCCGAAAAATACATAATAAAGTTATCAATTATTGCATAAAAGTGTAGAAGAAGTGATAAAGATAGAGTGGAAAAGAAAACAGATATTTTTTAGGTGATTTAAATATTCTCAGGAATAGTACCATTTATCATCATATAAATAGACTTTAAAAAATACAAGAAGAAAGGATTTAATTTACTAATAACGAAATAAATGAAGAGAATTTAAATTTGAGAAGGAAGCGAATAATTATATGATTATAATTTAAAAATAAACTTACGGCATTGGTAATTATCCAAGAAGAATAATCCATATTCATCTAGAAAATTATTACACAGGAGAGTTGTTCGAGTTCCAGTATTTGTACTAGTATATCAATCCAGAAATAGAAGAATTCGAGAACTTTAACATAGCAGGCGATCACAGGTATTCCAGTCCAGTGGAGATATAATTCGTGGAAAGACAAGTATCAAGGAATAGTACACAAGCGTTCGACGGTTCGAGATTCCAGATGATAGCAGATTTGAAGGTATAACAGGATAGCAGTCATCACAGTCCATATCCCGAGTATTTCAGTCAATTAGGCAAAGGAAAGGATCTACCTCTTTGGAACCAGTACATGTCATCTTCGAACTAAAAAGAAATCGTTTGGATTACAAGAAAGAATACCAGTTCAATATTTGTGACAGGTCGTATAATTATTTGGAATTATCTGAGTTTAACAGTTTCAAAGATAGTAAAAGTATAACAGAATTTAGACAATTTTTAAAAAAAAATCGTACCTAATAACATTGTAGATAATTAAGAAAAGATATTTTGTATTTTCCTTTCACAACATTAATTTGTGACTGAATTTAATAATTTTATAAAATCAAAGAATCTGATTGGCAAACTAAAACTAAGTAAATTGTATGGGAAATTAAAATTCAAACAAGAACTATACAGTATTTTTTTATAATAGTATAATAAATATACTTACTTGCTTACATTTCGATTCACGAAAGGTATATTTTCGTGCACTTATAAATTTTATAGGAGTTTTTTTTAAACAAGCTTGATACTTCCATGTATGTATATTTGTTGGAGATTGTGTTGGGAACTACCATCTGATTTAATATTTGCCTAGTTTATTAAACAAATTAGTTTTGATATATTTGTTTTTATTTGGTATATGTGGAGAAGGATTTTGAATTATATAGATGAAACAGATATGACGCTAAGAACCTTAACCTATGAATAGAAAAACAACTGTCAGTGTTTTTTTTAATTTATTTGAATAGTATGCTAATACATACCTTGATATTGAGTTCATAGTAAGTATAAATTGAAGATAAATTTGGAACACATATAATAATTCACTTGAGAATAACTGTTTAGTAAAATTTGATTGATAAAATAAAGAATTATAAAACGTAAAGATATTATGATATGTACGGGTATTGAAGAAATTACATATAGGCAACTGTTTGACTTTGAGGAATTAAGTGAAGTTAGTTACATATAAAAATAATTAGTTTAAATTTTAAAAACAAGAACTGAGTTAGTGAGGGCATAAATAAATAATATACCTGAGAGAATTTGAAAATAGATATAAATATTATATAAAAGATTTCATTTTTTTTATTGACGAGAATAAATACAGGATTTAAATACATAATAAAGATAAAGATTATAGAATTTACCTGAATGTAATTGTATCTTTTATTAATATAAGGTATTGTTACAATATATATATATATATATATATATATATATTGTTAGAGTTCAACTGTTGACTCTAATAACGTTATTGTAGAATTTATTTATATGAAAATTTAGTTAATTATTGAAGAACTTAGATGATAATAATATGGACAAAAGTAGTTGAAATTGATGTGAGAATTTATTAAGTTATTGTACAATGATATTGTTTGGTATGATACATTACTTGATGGACCGACTGGTATATTCACATGTTGACTAGTTTCATTTTTCATTAGGTTTTATCATAATCTGTAAAGAAATTTAAATGTTATTATGGTATTATAAGAATTATTGTTATTTTGTAAAAACTAGTTTAAATGACGTTAAAGAGGTGAAAGATGCTTAAAAATTGAATATTAAAAGATAAATAATTAAAATTGAGTGAAAAGTACATTTTAAATATCATACAACCGGATGGGAGAGTTAAGTGTCAAAAGTGACATTTGGTTTATAAAATTTCTAAGAATGCATATTTTTAAGTACTAAAGGTATAGGAAAGCTTAATTAAAATTTAAAAGAATTAAAATAATGAAATTTATAAAGTTAAAATAGTATAGAAAATGGTCAAACAGATTTAAAAACTGTATTGTTTGAAAAAAGTATGTAGAAGATATCTATTGGCTGAATTAAAAAATTGTTAAAGATCACCAAGGAGAATTATTGAAAACAGATACAACGGAGAGAATTTTATGAATTCTTGAGAGACACGTATGCGTTTGTAAAAGAAATTTAAATATTTATGAATATTAATGGTAAAATAAACCAGAATTAATTGAAAAATGTATGAATTAAATAATCATACATGTAAGAGAATAGTGAAGTGATATAAACGTGATTGGTAAAATTTTTTAAGAAATTTAAGTTTGTTAATTGGAATATTGAAAGATTACTTACCATTTTGAAGAATAATAATTAATAATTGAAGAGTTTGTGAAAAGAATATTGTATATCCAGAAGTTTATAATAGAATCGTTGAAAATCCAGTGTCCACGAATCCAGGAAACAGTGCTTTATTTCAGCTGTAATAATCCATTGGAAGAATACCAAATATAAATATTTATGGTGAGATATAGGAGTTCCATTAGCTGTTCCAGGGTGAATTGCAGTAGCATAGTGCAAGTTGGGAAGGCTGTTGTCCGGTGAGAAATTGCAGTTATTGGTTAAAATTCCGTTGATGTCATCTTTCCGAAGAAATTAAACATATTACCAAATCAAGTATCCAGTAGGACAGTTAGATCGAGAATGCCATCCAGAACAGGAGTTTTCTAGGATAACAAAGGATCGTTTTAACATCATTGACAAACAAGGAGTATACATAAATTAATTTGGCCAAAAGGTTGTATATGTAGTGTATTAATTAGAAATTTATCGAAGCTAATAGAAGCTTACAAGTGTTATATAAGTTGACAAATTTACATGTTGAACAAGTTTACATAAATTGATAATCTTAACATTTAAATTTCATAAAGATATAGCCATTGAATTTTAATTTCTAAATTTCCATACCAAAGAAATATTATTCATAGCCAGAATTATACAAGTACATCATAAATATTGTCGTAATTAATTAATGTGTTTGAATTTAAGTGAAATATGGTGTATTTGTATATTTGAGGGTATATTTTATAAAAATACAAAGTATTTACCTTCGAGGTTGTTTGATAAAATATTCACTATAATAAATCCATATTACTACCATCTACGTCAATTAAATTGGTTTACAATAGTTATGAAACTGAGATTTATATGTTATACATTTCACTAAAACGTTTATATTGGCATTTAGTTTGTTTATTAAATAGTATGAGAATTGAATAGTTCTATTATTGAAGCAGTGTTTTGGTAGACTAATGGCCATTTGACAGTAGTATTGATGCATAACCTTAAAAAGAAAAATCAATAATTATTTAATTTGAAATATATTTTTAACGTTGATTGATTGCTTACCTGATGCAAGTATTGGGGTAAATAATAAATAGAGTATTGATAGAACAAAGTGTTTTTAATCGGACCTTCTACACGATCCTAAGAATAAATATTATAGTTATTAAAAAAGCAATTATTAAATATGAACATGCCTAGTTTTGAAGTATTGAATTAGTACCAACTTCTAAATAAAAAATTATCAAATTGTTGCATATTGGGAAGCCTAAGTGAAAGGAATAGTTTAAAGGTAATATTTTTATTAAAATATCATAAGAAATTAAAGGATAATTTATTTATAAACAAAAGAGTCTCATGTTCATAAATATACAGACTGAGTTAGATCCGGAAGCAAATAAACGTGTGACAAATTTAATAAGAATTTATATTATAAATAATATCATAAGTAGGTGTTTTTAATCAGTTTTGGCTGGGCATTTAGAATAGGATTGATAAGAAAATAATTGTTAAAATCATTAGTGGTGGTTTTATATCAATATATATATATATATATATATATATATGATATATATGATAATTCATATATATATATATATACGTATCTACGTAAGAAAACTATTTGAACAACTCCATCATTTAGCAAACGGCTGACAAGCTTACGTAATTTTTGATAAAAATTAATGGTAATAAAATTTATTAGTTAATCACAACCTGCCTCGTAAACTCATTTCACATTATACGAAAGAATTCGATAACAATAACAAAAGAAATAATTTTATTGCCTGTCACATCGGTAGGAAAATTCAAATCAAACGGAATTGTAGTGTGATTTAATAGCATACTAATACAATGAATCAGATGTAAGTTAATAGAAAACAAAACCACGTTTTAACATCATTTAGTAAATGTAGTATTAGGTTAAAATAATGGTCCACGTTTAAGTAAAAAACTCCTTTCGAAGTAATTAACGGTTCTAGAGAAATAAATTTACCATTTGATTTAAGTGAAGCAAAAATATACAAAAAGTGTTTTTAATTAAGTTTTAAATACTTTCATCTTCTTAAAAAAATAAACCTGCGTGTTATTTCAGGTCCGAATTTTGAATTCTTTTTATACATAATAGATTTAAAATTAATCTTTAAGTACTTTATACTCATAATGTGTCTGCCTATAAAAAAGCCGGTAGGAATTTCGAAACACTTTTTTAATAAAATATGTCTCAAATTCACTTTTGAGTACTTTTGAATCCTTTATAAATTTGTTTAAAATTAGTAGTTGACAAAATATTAGTAAAAGGCGATTTTTAACTGAAGTAAACTGCTACTTCCGGTCTATTGATTTTACAAAAAATCTAGTCAGATCTCAAGAGGGAAATTATACTCGTAAATATAAAATATGAAATTGATAGCTTCAGTTCTTTGACCACTATCGTGGTCACACAGATAGGCACATTTTTTAAACACCACTTTTTCGGTTAAGTGGATTTCAAAACGTGGACATCTGAAAAAATCTCGAGGTCAAACATTTTTAACACTACAATACTTTATCAAAAGGAAAAGGAAATTCCTTGAGAAGCTTTTATAGGTTTTATAGCAGATAAAGTAAATTAATAACTATATTTTACCTTAAAGGTTAGGAAATGTTAGGTTAATACAAGGAAAACATGATTTTATTTATAAAATAGACGCCTGCGATTTATTCTTGTATATTAATCCATTAAATGAAAAAAATCAGTTTGTAAAGCTGCTTTTCTTGCGGTGATCGAAATAGGTGTATTGTTACCTACCACTTTAACTGTGTACGTAAGAGTGGGGCCGGCGGAGACTCTTAGTGGTAGGGGTAACAATTAAAATAAAAACACAAGGGTTGCACACAAAATAAATAATATTCTTTATTAACAAGTAACTGACTATGAATTCATATATACATATATATATGTTGTAAGATAACTATTACACCAACTCTTATGAAAGAGTTAACAGCGTCTGTTGCACTGGGGGAGGGAATGTCGATGCACTCGCGTATTCCTTGTGAGCAATTGGCACTAGGGTTGGAGAAGTAATGTCACTAGCACTTGACTAGGGCGTTGAGCGCACTCACGTATTCCTTATGGGCGATCGGCACTATGGTTAAGGGGGGGGGGGCAGTGTCACTAGCACTTAACTGGGGTGTTGAGCGCACTCACGTATTCCTTGTGGGTGATCGGCACTATGGTTAGGGACGGCAGTGTCACTAGCACTTAACTGAGGTGTTGCGCGCACTCACGTATTCCTTGTGGGTGATCGGCACTATAGTTAGGAAGGCAGTGTCACTAGCACTTAACTGAGGTGTGGATGTGTTGAGTCCAGTGGAGTCTTGGGCCTGGTCCAATTTGGCCGTAGTAGATGGCCTGGATACGTTGGGCTTAGTGGAGTCGTAGGCCTGGTCCAATTTGGCCGTAGTAGATGGCCTGGATACGTTGGGCCTAGTGGAGTCGTAGGCCTGGTCCAATTTGGCCGTAGTAGATGGCCTGGATACGTTGGGCCTAGTGGAGTCGTAGGCCTGGTCCAATTTGGCCGTAGTAGATGGCCTGGATACGTTGGGCCTAGTGGAGTCGTAGGCCTGGTCCAATTTGGCCGTAGTAGATGGCCTGGATACGTTGGGCCTAGTGGAGTCGTAGGCCTGGTCCAATTTGGCCGTAGTAGATGGCCTGGATACGTTGGGCCTAGTGGAGTCGTAGGCCTGGTCCAATTTGGCCGTAGTAGATGGCCTGGATACGTTGGGCCTAGTGGAGTCGTAGGCCTGGTCCAATTTGGCCGTAGTAGATGGCCTGGATACGTTGGGCCTAGTGGAGTCGTAGGCCTGGTCCAATTTGGCCGTAGTAGGTGGCCTGGATACGTTGGGCCTAGTGAAGTCGTAGGCCTGGTCCAATTTGGCCGTAGTAGGTGGCCTGGATACGTTGGGCCTAGTGAAGTCGTAGGCCTGGTCCAATTTGGCCGTAGTAGGTGGCCTGGATGCGTTGGGCCTAGTGGAGTTGTAGGCCTTGTCCAATTTGGCCGTAGTAGGTGGCCTGGATGCGTTGGCAGACTTGAAGACTTCGGTGGGCCTCTGGTAGTAGTAGATGTTTGTAGTAGTAGATGTTCGAATGAATTCCCCACTGGATGCAGAGGTGCTTGTATTTATACCTCTGCCATATTACATGAGTATCATACGTTCCTTCATTCGATTGGGGAACGCTGATGTCATCCTCTTTCCCATTGGCGAATCGATCCGTCCATATGTTCATATAGAGAGGCGGAGCCTGTAAGATGTTTACTGCCAGGGGTTCCCAATGACGTCAGCACGGACCGGGAACATTGTTGCGAAGCAACGTCGTATAATATCATGGAGGGCGGGGCCTCCATATGGTAACAGTATCGGTACGTTAACATACTCTTAAATATAATAATTAATTACCAAACACGGTTCCTAATCATCCGGAATTTGTCACTGTCTTCAATCCTTGCACTTTCCGACCCTCGTCACTCAATACTTCGATGCAGATAAACTTACAATTCTACCTCGACTTTATGTGTCGCGTGCGTATTGTTCTAGTTGATCTGGTTTTAATTAATTGCACATGTGAGTGTGAGGATCGATTGAATGCTGTTTGTAACTCAAAGAGGAGATTGCCGCTTAAATATAAACGAAATAACAACAACAAAGAATAACGACATCGAGTTTTATTTAAAAATCATTACAACGAGTATGTGTTACAAAAACACACACATCAAAATTCTATTCACCCGAACGTCATGAGCAAGAATTAAATCATAATAAGTGAATTATCTTGAATTATTAATTAGCAAAAACGTCGGCAAAATACGAAATATAAAATGCTAGAGTACGGGATTGTTTGTGTCGGTTGATGATTTATTAATTTTCGGACGTTAAACGTAAGTATAAGAGACAGATATTTATTCTGCTTACATAAATTTAATTTGTATCGCATGCGGGAGTGTTGTCATGGGTGATGAAATCGAAGTCAATTAGCGGCAGCTAATTAGGCGGAAAAATTATGGAGGTATCAACTGCATTCGTACGGATGGATTTCAATCAACAGGTCAATTAACGACAGCTGTTAGGCGGGATAATGCAAATCTAATACGACAGCATTCGCACGGACGAATATCAATCAACAGGTCAATTAACGACAGTTGATTAGGTACGGAGAACAAGCTGTAAAGCAGGCAGCATTTAATGCTTATGTTAACTGTGAAACAAGCTACAAAGCAGCGTCTATGGTTACCTCCCAACCATGGATCAGGGTACTAGTTGACCATAGTTATAGTTTTTTAAATAGAACACCCTATATATTATTATATTGTATTTCCCGTATAATTTTTAGTCATAAAGTAAAAGATAGTATAGGCCTAAAGTCTTAAGTTTTTTTAGATGGACAAATTTTTTTGCAATATTGTTCATATTAAGAGGTCCTAATAGAAGCATATTTTTTTTTCAGTTACTACCTGCATGTGCAGAAAACTAGATTAATACTACATGACACGCTTTTGTATAAAAATCAATTTTTTCAAGTGAAATACCCTATATATCAGTTCATTTTTGAATTAAACGTTAATATACTTTATATATTAATTTTAAAAATCACATAATTACAGAAATATAAGAGTATAGAAATGCAAAATTTATTAAGGCAAATTGATATTTGTATTTGTAACTTCGTTATTTCTATACACGGACAAACAAAAGTTTGTTACAAGTTTGAAAATACAAATTTTAATCATAAAATAATGCTAAATCCAAATTTAGGAAGAATACTTCTGGCAATAATTTAATAATCAGTAGTTTTTGCAGAAGGGTGAGATAATAGTGTATTCAGTATTGAAAGGTCTATCACGAATTGCAGTCGCGGCCAACCTTTCAATTAATCCCTTGCATGAATTGCAGTCAGTGTAAACTTTATAATCGTATTCCCCCACACGAATTGCAGTCGGACATATTAGTAATACCCTCATTATACTCTAGGTGCTAGATCTGACTTCTCATTTAAAATATGTTTTATAAAACGCAGAAAATCTAAATTAAAACAACGATAAGGTTTATGTATGTATATCTCTTTATTGAAGGTGTATGAAATACAAAACGAAATTCTACATCTGAAACAAAGTATTAAATAAACCATAATAAAATAACGACTGCCCAAAATAATATAAAAGAAATATTCTAAAAAATAAAATATGTCAAATAATGTGTTTGTATAGAAATGCGAAACACATTTTACAAAATTAGTTCTACTTATTTCGTGATTTTCATATTGCCTATTTTTTGTGCCAATAAAATGAGCTTTGTTTATTTTCTCTTACTAACACGCTCTTCATAAATTTTTGCAGAATTTATTCTTGTATAAGTATCTAGTTGCATATTTTCCAAAGCTTTTACGAAAACGTGAATATTGGTATGTGGAGAATAACAGTACGAATTAAATTTAGAATGAAATGATTCACATACATTTGTTGTTCTTCATAAAACGTTTGAGTTTGCAGCCCAAATACAGGGTGGAAAGCTGGAGTCTTCGTTAATATATGTATCGATTAAGTAATCAACAAGTGAAATCTGCATCCTATAATATTTCCAGTTATCAGTACCTCTAACACACCCACATGTATGGATTTTTCAAAGTCAATAACAATATTTTTCGGATTGAATATGTGGCAATAAACAAAACGCTACGGGTATATATGTAATGATTTCGAATAAACGCATGAATGTTGAACAACTGCAGAGAAAATTTCGTGCAATGTTCCATCAACATAAATAGTTTCACTATTACACATAAATGTTGTTCCTACATGAAAACACAACTATATTTGAAGATTTGTTATTAATCCACAAAAAATCCTCATTCTGCGAGGTTTTTATGGTAATTGAATTTAGGAAGTCGTGTACTTCTAAAATTGAACGCGGTAACTTCGGTACTGTTTTCAATTTCGCCCGATTCACATTATTTCTTATGTATATAATATCCTTCGTGGTCAATGTGGTTAAAACACTTGTTTGTGTAGAAGTATTAATTTCGCTGGTCTTTCTGAAATGTCTTCTGCGGCTTTTCTTTTTACACTGTTACTTACTTTCCGTCCATTAAATACCTTTTCACTGAGAAAATTGTGATTATGTGAGCCACTTTTCCGCGAAAACAAATAATTTGCACCAAACGTATATACTTTTGAAGAACATTTACGTTTAGTACAGCACCAACATGTTTCACTACTTTTAAGTTCGCGATACTTGTAAAATGTATAATTTTCATAAACAAGCAAAACTGTACCCCTCTCACTCAATATTCGATTGACTAATTCCATTGTTGTTTATTAGCTTTAAGTTCCTCTGTCGAAGTTAAACTAAACATGGAACTTTGTATGATGTATACTTATATGTAATATGAAGGGCGGGGGTAAATAACGTCTTTAAACTAAAATAATATAATATTTGTAGGACCAAGAAAATATTTCCCCTCAAAACCGATAATCCTTATATCCTTAAAATTCTATGTAATTACCTGTTCCAAGAACCAACCCTTCACGTTCGAATTGCAATTCATGCTTCGGATTAACGGTCCTCATTATGGTCTAGGTGCTAAAAGTAACCGCGGCTGCAGTTCATGTTGGCCGTATTGAAATGCCAAGAGTTCGACGACAAATTATCGCCGACTAAGCGATTTTGAAAGAGGTCGCATCATTGGACTACATGAGGCAGGTATTGCATTTTGTAAGGCGGATGCAAAGAAAAGTTGCAACAGTTATTCATTGTTGGAGAGATTGGTCTGGAGAGGGAAGGCAACATGGTAGAAGAGGTTCTGGACGACCTAGAAGAACCACAGAACGAGAAGAGAGGAGGCTAAGATTACTTGCCGTTAGAGATTGGTTTAGTACCTCAAGATCTATAGGAAATATTATTTCGGCAGAGATAAACCACAGAATAACAATGAGTACAATATATCGCCGTCCGTTTGGATTGATTTTCTACAGTCCAAGTTTAATACTGCCTCTCACCAATCAACATCGTACCCTTAGATTAGATTGGTGTAATGTACGGACACATTGGGATAAAGAGTGGAAAGTTATCGTTTTTTTCTGACGAATGTCGCTTTTCTTTGTGAGCCTATGATGGTCGTAGACGAGTTAGGCGTTGAAGAGGTGAAAGACAGTTTTTCACTTTTGCCGTAGAACCTGAGACAACACTTACTAGAGGGATTAATGGTATGGAGTGGAATTAGCATAAGAAGAAGGACTTCTTTAGTATTCCTTAGAAGCCACTTAAATGCTCAAATGTACATTAACGAAGTTCTGGAACCGATTGGTTTACCATATATCCGAAAGCTAAATAATGCCAAATTCCATGCACGATTGCCAGATCTGTCGCCCATAGAATATATCTGGGATATGATGGGTCGCAGGCTTGGTATGTTATAGGGATGTAACGGAAGTGGGTTTATCGGAACCGAAGTCGGAATCGGAGTTTTTAAATTTGATTTATCGGTATCGTAACCGGAATCAGAACCGGAATCGGAGTCGGAGGCGGAGCCGGAGGCAGAACAGAGATGTGAACAATCTAATAAAATAATACAAACACAAACATTATTCAGTATCTTTAATTTCAGTTAACAATAAATTAATACACCTACTTAATCAAATCTTCAAATTTTCTTTAAAAAAATCAAATTTTCTTGAATTTTAAACATTAGCGACTCTTAAAGAAGAAAATTTTACTTAAAAACAAAAGCTTTGCAGCTTTATCTCCGTCCAATCTACTTCGCAACGCGTCATATATTAGGCCAGCACCACTAAAGAGTTATTTGCTTGCTACTGAACCTGGTGGACATGACAAATATTGGCAGGCAATCGAGCTCAGGGATTTGTATTTGGTATTCATTTTCCACCATAATAGTGGATCTTGACTGATAGGAATCCGTTTTTCTCTATTGTATTCATTCAATAAACCCTTCAATATAAGAAATTTGTCCAAAACTGCATGTTCGTCGGAAGTGGTATATATTATCATCCTCATCATCGCTATTAGACAATATATTCGACAAAATAGTTTGGACATTGCTTTTAATATTGCTAGATTGACCAGCTGCTGGTGATGCCAACCTATCCCGTTTTTCTGCAGGAGCGTCAATATTTTCAGCCTCATTTGCAGATTTATTTCCATCATCAAGTAAACTTATCAATTCGGATTCAACCTGTTCCTTAATCACTTCGTTGAAAAATTTCGTTTTATAACGAGGATCCAGATATGTGGCTATTGCAAAGAACATGTTCAAATATAGGTCTCCGAATCTTGAACTCAGTTGGTCGAGGGTACATTTTATTATAGTTTTAAATCTTTCATTTGTGTCTGGTTTATTGTCTTCTATTTGTAATACATGCTTTAGTGTGTGTATTCATGGAATTACTGATGAGATGCTACTATTGCTATCACTCAGATTCTGGGTAATCCCTTCAAAAGGTTATAGCATGGTCACTAATTTTTTGAGCTGCAGCCATTCTTCTGGAGATATCGGTGGGATATTGTGTTTACTTGTGTACAGGCAGAGTGAATCTTGTATTTTAATCATTCGTTCCATCATATAAAATGTAGCTTCAACATCCGATTTTAACCTCCGATTTAAAAGTGCATTCTATAGAGATTTATTAAGAGAATAGAAGTACTTAGAAAAGGATTTTGAAAATTTTTTGTAAAAAAACTTCTTAAAATTCTATAATTTGAAAGGCTCATACGTATATGAAAGTCGTGTGGTGGCCACACCTCATTTTTACTTTCTTATACGTAGTATAAGGAAGTATTGTGATGATGAAAATTCTCGACCTCGAGATTTTGCAGATGTCCACGTTTTGAAGTCCCCTGATACCAAAAAAGTAGTTTTTAAAAAATGTCTGTGTGTCTCTCTCTGTGTGTGTCTATCTCTCTCTGTGTGTGTGACCGCGATAGCGGTCAAACCGCTGTAGATATCAATTCCAAATTTTGTATGTACGTGTATAATCTCCCTCTTGAGATCTGATTAGTTTTTCAGTAAAATCCGTAGACCGGAAGTAGCAGTTTACTTCAGCGAAAAAATCGAATTTTGACAATATTTCGTCAACTACTAAGTTTAAACAAATTTATAAAGAATTCATATATACCTAAAATTAAAATTGGGAATAATTTTATTTAAAAAGTTTTTCGAAATTCCTACCGAAAGTAGGTCTTTTACTCTTATCGAAAATCAGTTTTTAGCGAATATGTCGCAAGTCATGCTTTTTAGACAAGTACGTTACGGGTATAAAGGTATTTAGAACCTAATTTTCAATATCTTTTGTATAAAAAAAAATTCAAAATTCGGACCGGAAGTACCACTTTTACTCTTACAGAAAAGCGATTTTTTGCAAATATGTCGTAAATTATGCATTCTATATATATTTATGAAGAGTACAAAAGTATTTAGAGTAAGATTTGGAATATTTTTTGTATAAATGAAATTTCAAAATTCGGACCGGAAGTGGCACTTTTACTCTTAGTGAGTAGTATTTTTTTTCGAATATCTTGCAAAATATGCATTCTATAGCGTTTTATTAAGAGAATGAAAGTACTTAGAATAGGATTTTGAATAAGTTTTGTATAAAAAAATTCTTAAAATTGTATAGTTTGAAACGCTCATACGTATAAGAAAGTCGTGTGGTGGCCATACTTCATTTTTTATGAGAGTTTTGAAGTAATTTAACATTGTTGCTTTGTTTTCATGCGATTTTCAAAATTACGGAATGTATTTCTAATTTTTCAAGGCAAGTTAAGTCTGTTTTAATTCTTATTAAAGAATGAGGTGTGGCCACCACACGACTTTCTTATACGTATGAGCGTTTCAAACTGTACAATTTTAAAAAAATTTTTAATACAAACCTTATTCAAAATCCTATTCTAAGTATGTACTTTCATTGTCTTAATAAATCGCTATAGAATGCATACTTTGCAAGATATTATCAAAAAAGTGCTCCTCGCTAAGAGTAAAAGTGCTACTCCCGGTCCGAATTTTGAAATTTCATGTATACTAAAAATATTGCAAATCCAGTTTTAAATACTTTTGTACTCTTGATAAATATATATAGAATGCATAACTTACGACATATTTGCAAAAAATCGCCATTCGATAAGAGTAAAAGTGGTACTTCCGGTCTGAATTTTGAAATTTTCTTTATACAAAAGATATTGAGAATTATGTTTTAAATACTTTTATACCCGTAACGTACTTGTCTAAAAAGCATGACTTGCGAAATATTCGCCAAAAACTAATTTTCGATAAGAGTAAAAGACCTACTTCCGGTAGGAATTTCGAAAAACTTTTTAAATAAAATTATTCTCAATTTTAATTCTAAGTATATATGTATTCTTTATAAATTTGTTTAAACTTAGTAGTTGACGAAATATTGGCAAAATTCGATTTTTTCGCTGAAGTAAACTGTTACTTCCGGTCTACCGATTTTACTGAAAAACTAATCAGATCTCAAGAGAGAGATTATACACGTAAATACAAAATTTGGAATTGATATCTACAGCGGTTTGGCCGCTATCGTGGTCACACACACACACACAGAGAGAGAGAGAGACACACAGACAGACACACAGGCACACAGACATTTCTTAAAAACCACTTTTTCGGTATCAGGGGACTTCAAAACGTGGACATCTGCAAAAATCTCGAGGTCGAAAATTTTCATCATCACAATACTTCCTTATACTACGTACAAGAAAGTAAAAAAATGAGGTGTGGCCACCACACGACTTTCTTATACGTATGAAAGTGTTACTTCCGGTCCGAATTTTAAAATTTCATTTATACAAAAAATATTCCAAATCCAACTCTAAATACTTTTGTACTCTTCATAAATATACATAGAATGCATAATTTACGACATATTTGCAAAAAATCGTTATTCGGTAAGAGTAAAAGTGATACTTCCGGTTCGAATTTCGAAATTTTTTTTATACAAAAGATATTGGAAATTAAGTTCTAAATACTTTTATATTCGTAGCGTACCTGTCTAAAAAGCATGACTTACGAAATATTCGCAAAAAACTGATTTTCGATAAGAGTAAAGGACCTACTTCCGGTAAGAATTTCGAAAAACTTTTTAAATAAAATTTTTCTCAATTTTAATTTTAAGTATATATGAATTCTTTATAAATTTGTTTAAACTTAGTAGTTGACGAAATATTGGCAAAATTCGATTTTTTCGCAAAAGTAAACTGCTACTTCCGGTCTACCGATTTTACTGAAAAACTAATCAGATCTCAAGAGGGAGATTAGACACGTAAATATAAAATTTGGAATTGATATCTGCAGCGGTTTGACTGCTATCGTGGTCACACACACACACACACACAGACAGACACACAGACACACAGACACACAGACACACAGACACACAGACACACAGACATTTTTTAAAAACCACTTTTTCGGTATCAGTGGACTTCTAAACGTGGACATCTGCAAAAATCTCGGGGTCGAAAATTTTCATCATCACAATACTTCCTTATACTACGTATAAGAAAGTAAAATGAGGTGTGGCTACCACACGACTTTCTTATACGTATGAGCGTTTCAAACTATACAATCTTAAGAATTTTTTTATACAAAACTTATTCAAAATCCTATTCTAAGTACTTTTATTCTCTTAATAATTCGCTATAGAATGCATACTTTGCAAGATATTCGAAAAAAAGTGCTACTCGCTAAGAGTAAAAGTGCTACTTCCGGTTTGAATTTTGAAATGTCATGTATAAAAAAAATATTGCAAATATAACTCTAAATACTTTTGTACTCTTAATAAATATATATAGAATGCATAATTTACGACATATTTGCCAAAAATCGCTATTCGGTAAGAGTAAAAGTGTTACTTCCGGTTCGAATTTTGAAATCTTTTTTATACAAAAGATATTGAAAACTATGTTTTAAATACTTTTATACACGTAACGTACCTGTCTAAAAAGCTTGACTTGCGAAATATTCGCAAAAAGCCGATTTTCGATAAGAGTAAAAGACCTACTTCCGGTAGGAATTTCGAAAAACTTTTTAAATAAAATTGTTCTCAATTTTAATTTTAAGTACATATGAGTTCTTTATAAATTTGTATAAACTTAGTATTTGACGAAATATTGGCAAAATTCAATTTTTTCACTGAAGTAAACTGCTACTTCCGGTCTACCGATTTTACTGAAAAACTAATCAGATCTCAAGAGGGAGATTATACACGTAAATACAACATTTGGAATTGATATCTCCAGCGGTTTGACCGCTATCGTGGTCACACACAGACACACAGACACACTGACACACACACAGACACACACACAGAGAGACACACAGACATTTTTTAAAAACCACTTTTTTGGTATCAGGGGACCTCAAAACGTGGACATCTGCAAAAATCTCGAGGTCGAAAATTTTCATCATCACAATACTTCCTTATACTACGTATAAGAAAGTAAAAGAAAGGGATTGATTTGTTTTGTTTATTATTTTTTTGTACAATGTTAATAATCGATTTTTTATTTTGCAAATAAAACAAAATAATGATCGGTTATGTATTTATTACAATAAAATCACTTTACTATACAATCGACATTTGATTAGTTCTACGGACAATAATCCTTACATACAGCACGTGTCAATTTTCATTAGCCATAGGCGATTAATTCATGCAATACGTGACAACATGGCACCCCCTACTTTTCTCTTCAATGCGAGCGCGACCGCTGCAAGCTCAAGTTAGCAGTAGCTGTTGGACTATTGACTTGGATGTTTGTACTGCGCTTAGAAATAATATTTACGCCTTGCAAGGATTTTTCTTTCTCCTTTCAGTAAATGCAGAGAATTATTAAGCATGACACAAACAAAAGCGTAATTCTAATAAAATTAAAAATAAGGTAATTAAAAAAGGATTCTGAAAATAATAATAAACAAGTAGATCGCGCCGGCCATTTGATGATGACGGATTTTATTGCAGACTATATCTCGGAACGTGTTCGCAGCTGAACATTTAATGTAGAAGTGGCAAGATCGGTGAAAGTGGCTGTGATGTCGATTGTTGCCGGGAGACACACGTTGCCACGTATTATTTGTATACGTATAAATCGCATGTAAAGATTGAATCCCTATAGCTAATGAAAATAGACACATACGGTATACTGTTTTTATTTTATTGCCGATATAGGTACTAACTCTTCTTATTTGTAATTAACTACATAAAATATACGAATGTCGATTAGTATAATAGCATAATTATATCTAACAAGGCTAGTAGGTAAAGCGTATTACATTTGTTATAGAAATGTACTTGGTAACGATGCGATGGAACGCACATCTGCTTTGTGTGCGCATGACTTTCAGGGTAAATAGGTTAAATTCAAAAGCTTGCGTTACCTTTCGCCGCTCCGTCCTCCGCTCAATAAACATCTATGACCCTTTAGAGTTAGAAGCTTAGAAGGAACAGTTCTAATAATAATGAAGACATGTGTTTTAGTCATTCACGTGCCTCTTAAAGTGAATTTGCAGTGGGAGTTATTGAAGAACGAATGAAGTCATCGGAATTTTTAGATGACATAACAATTCAATGCTCAAATAATTAATGTGACAATACAAATCCAACTGTGCTTGCTCAAGACAACAATAATAGTCATCGGTCTGATCGTCTGTTATTATCATGTTTTACAAAGAATGCATTATAGTTGATAAACATATATTTAGAGCTTATTAATACCATCCGAAATATTATGGAAAAGTATAGCGCCAATAGTAAGTTTGTGTTTTTATTAACGGTTGTATTATTTATGACGATGTATGTTTACCAATTTAACAACACCATTGCCAGTAGTGACCGTGACAGTGTTTTGTATAATGATGACAGAAGTTTTGGTAAGTACATAAATATAATTTAACATAATTAAGCACTGGTAAAATTTTGACTGTCTACATATACCTATCTACAGAAATATCAGTAATTATATATAAGTATATAATATTTTTGCGTGAGTTGAATTTATCGTATCTATATTATATATATATATATATAGAATATATTCTTTGAAGTTATATATATATATATATATATATATATGTACTATATATATAGTATTAGGTATATATAAATTTTTTAAATTTTTAAATATAAGGAAAAAAAGTAGAAGTTATATAAAGTTTAAATTGTCAATAAAAGTATGGAATATTCCAATACAATGACATTTAAAAGAATGTTGATAGGTATATCCAGTAAATATTTATTTTTCCTGGAACAGACGTTCCAGTGTCTGGGTTTACTTTGTATATTTTTTCAAACAAACAAGTACAGTCTTACGCTAAGAAATTGTTTACCAAACAAACAAGTTATAATGCTTAAAATGTTAATAATAAAATTTTATCTCTTTAGTAATAAAACTTAACAACAAATATTTTAAACACTGCAAAGTAAATACATATTTCCCAAAGAACAAAATAAGCACGAATTGTAGTCTACTACTAGTTACTACTACTACTACTTACACTAGCATATTTTGCATTATGCAAACTATTAGGGGAAGCATCACTTTTTCTTTTAATACTGTCAAGGTACATACCTATGTACCAGTAAATATTTCACTATATTTACTAGTTATTCCATTAATGTTTTATATACCTAGTTCACGATTTGCTACATTTCTACCATAATATAGCTGTTTTACATTTATCAATTTTTTCACCCATTATTGGCCACTAACTCGATCAAGTGAAGATTGACAACTACTGTACAGAGAATCTAGGTTATAGAAAAAATATAATACTTATTAATCCAGTTACTTGCCTCTATAATACATATAATATAATACAATGTATATAATATAAATATAATACAATATCTTCAACATTTACTAAACAATAAAGTTTAGGCCTGTATAAAAATTTGAGTGCTTTCAAATTTTAAATATATTGAAGAAGACAATAATCCATACAATGAAAAGGAATAGCTACAGAAAAATAAAACCTCAAAATTGCTTTAAACACTAACCTTCCCACAAATAGGGACGGTTCGGAAGTAGCTCTTTTATTGTTGCTCAAAGTTTGGATATAACAATCGAAATATGATGTGATGCACCTGTAGTTTCCTAAATTGTTTTATTTTGTGGATGACCACTCAATATTTGTTTATTTTCTATATACATTTTGTATATACACAACTTTGCTGCTGTTAGCACGATGGCGATTAAATCAATTTGCAGATGACAACGGCATAATTAAAGAAAATCGGGTAATTTTTTTTAATATTGTGAAGTAGTTTTTTGTATATAGGCTGAACCAATCGAGACAACTATACAAGATGTGCTAATTATCTTACTTCCTGTTAATTTAATTGAAAAATATTTCAAGTAAAAAAGAAGACGAATAATTAATAATATTATACGTTATAATAATCTGTATTAACAGATTCATATTAAATTTGTGTAATACTGTGTATTAAATTTTGTTTTCTATGATGTATTACACTTGTCGAGTTGACGGTTTCTTAACCAAAAAGTTGTTGATTTAGAACTTCCACTTCATTGACTGTTTAATGGTGTCTAGTTTGTGTTATAACCTTTTTCTACCGAATGTGTACAAAGAAAAAGGCTGTATTACACTTACCAAGTTCTTGACCAAGTTATTGACCAAGAAATTGTCGGCAAGTTCTTGATCAACTTATTGTTGACCTTGGCTGTTTTACACTTATCAATTTCTTGACCAAATTTTTAGGTGAATTAGCAGTACCAATAGTGCAAAGTACGAAATAAAAAAATTAATAAAGTTACCGAAGATTTGTGTTTGATATTGAATGTAAAAATAACTGCACAAGAGATACAAAAGAAAATAAATAATTTACGCATACAATTATTTCAAGAAGTATCAAATTAACATGTAATTTTTAACGATATTATAAAATGGAATTTGTGTTTACATTTTACACAGTTGGCAAAAAACTTGAATGAAATATTAACATGAATATTACTAGAAATCACTAAAAACTTGATCAAGTTGAGAAGAAAAATGCAGCATTCAGCACGACAAATTTATTCTTCCTTGGCACTTCGTATAGCATCAGGATAATCCTTGATAGTTTCTGAGGCTTCCACGATGCGATTACTAAACTACCGATCTAACAGCGTTAGATCGGGAGATCGACATTCATCAGAGTTTAGTAATCGCATCGTGGAAGCCGCAGCAACTATCATGAATCATCCTGATGCTATACGATGTGCTAAAGAAGCATGAATTTGTCGTGCTGAATGCTGCATTCAACAAAACGATGGCCACTTTAAACAGTTGCCTTGGATGTTGTACTGTTAAATAAATATCTTTATGCTCAAATATTTTAGTAATAAATTAATTTGAGACATATGTTTATATGAACTATTTTGTTTATTTTATGCTGGAGAACAAGTACCTACAATAGTGCCATGCAATTCCGAAACACCCGGTATATATTTGCTATTCTTTGTTGACGTATTTATATATTATTTAAACTCTTGATGAGCATCATTGCGAATTTTCGGCAGTTATTCAACAAACACACATTAGTTTATCATAATGTTTTTTTGGTCTTCATCAGAATAATATATACAGTCGAGAAATAATTCTTCTGAAACAACATACATTATGTATATACAAAATGAGATAACATTATATAATTTTTTTCCATTATCACTTTTTTTTAAAAACATTTTAAAATTGTTTTCAACAAAACCACGTTTAAGAATATATAAACTTTTAAAATATAAAGGTATGTAAAGAGAAAATATATACAAAAATGAGAGAATTATATTAAAAAAATGAGGTGTGGCCACCACACGACTTTCTTATACGTATGAGCGTTTCAAACTATACAATTTTAAGAATTTCTTTATACAAAACTTATTCAAAATCCTATTCTAAGTACTTTCATTCTCTTAATAAATCGCTATAGAATGCATACTTTGCAAGATATTCGAAAAAAAGTGCTACTCGCTAAGAGTAAAAGTGCCACTTCCGGTCCGAATTTTGAAATTTCATGTACACAAAAAATATTGCAAATTCAACTCTAAATACTTTTGTACTCTTACTAAATATATTGTTATGGGGGGGGGGGGGGTATATACTTGCTAATAAAGACCTATGTTATAATAATGAATGGAGAGCTAATGAGACTTAGAGCGCTTAATTTACTTTATCCTAAAACAAAAACTACTAAACACAATAATCTATTGAACTATTAACTTTTCAATTTTAATTCTGCCGGCTAGCTAAAGGGGGTTGCATTCTACGAACACGGAGAGAAATTATCTAATTAGTTTATGTATCAATTAGTATCTCACAATTTTCCTAGTAGATAAATACCGTTATTAATAATTCAAAAATTTCGCGGCATTTAACGTATGACTGCGCAAGATCGGGATATACTTTATCCAAGAGGTGGAACGAACACTGAAATTCGCGCGAAGACGCTATACTTAATGTGTACGAGTGTATATAGATTAAGTAATCAAAAAAAGAAATTTAAAAGTTATGTGATTAACTAAGTGGGTGTTATTTAAGTGACTCTAATTGTGTTCTCTACAGGGCGTTACTGAGGTTCGAAATTTGATTTACCTTAGTCCGGTATACCAGGCTTTCCAGTTGTCGTTGGACGATCTCGAAGAATCTAACCTAGAAAGTCAATTTGAAGGGACAGCTCTAATGCTGGAGCTTCAACAGAATATGTGTACCTCTTATGGTTGAAGAATGAGTTTTAACAGTGATGAAAACAAACACTTTATACAAGAAAACAACAAATCTGAATTTATTTAAAACATAACACTGAATATCTACTATAATACAACAATGTCCATAAAATTTAGATATAAACAATACACTTTTGTCGTGTACAACAACAACAGTTATTTAGGCAGAAGTTCTACAAATTTGAAATATTGAACACAAGTCACAGTATACGAACTTGGCCCTTATGTACCAACTATAAAAATGGACTGCATGACAATTGAGATAGGATTAAATTTAACTGTAAGTAAATTCTGACATTTTTTTAAATAAGCATTATATTGTTTGAAATTTTAAATTGATTTTCCAAGTGTTTATATATGCTATGTATCTAGATTTGAATTTTATTAATTGATAGAGATGATCGAATTAAAAGACGTTACATACATGTGACATAGATTTGGATTTGACCCACATTTGTGTCAAGGAAAAAAAAACATATACTACTATTAGACTTGGTACCTTCTGTGTATTAACTCCTTATCTTGTTTAAGGACAGGTACTTGTTCCAATGGGGGTGCTTCTATGTGAAGGCAGCTCGCGTCCCAGCTGTCTGGTATCGGTGCTCGATGTGGCCTTGACCCAGTTCGGCTCGGTTTAAGGTCGACTTCTTCAATGGATGACCTTCTGACTCGTGCGTGGGGATAATTCAGCAGACACTTTATAGCGTATTTGGGTGTATCAACTTTGACGGTGACTGGATGTCGATATGGATTGATAATAAGTATTGATGCGTCAATCAACTCAATG
Source organism: Amphimallon solstitiale (assembly GCA_963170755.1). Classification (NCBI taxonomy): domain Eukaryota; kingdom Metazoa; phylum Arthropoda; class Insecta; order Coleoptera; family Scarabaeidae; genus Amphimallon; species Amphimallon solstitiale. The sequence goes on along the minus strand of OY720680.1, from coordinate 1,673,753 downwards.
AATGATCACACAAAAAATGAATGAATCGAAGTGAATGGCTCGTTAATGACGGTTCACAAAAAAAATCAATCGATGAATAATCCGCTTGCATAACCATGTATGCTCACGAAACAATGAATAATTCTGAATAATCAATTAATGAATAACTAATCCGCTTGCATAACCATGAATGCTCACGAAACAATGAAGAATCTTGAATAATAATCCCTGAGTCTCGTCGGATGTGCCTTTTTATATGAATCTCTGTTGTGGATGTTGTAACCATGGCAATTTTATACATTAGAATTTTACAAAGTCTTTTTACGGGCAAGTCTATTTTTGAATATTTATGGAATCATGTTTTATCTTAGTTAAATTAAATCGTCTTTCAATCGGTACAATAAAATTACTTTAATTCGTTTTCTTTTAGAAAAACACATTTTTTTAAAAATTAAAGGGCAAATTTAGCATTTCGACTTTCATTTGTTCGATGACGTCAATGACGCTAATAAAATAAATTTAAATATCAGAATTTTGGCTTAAAATGCCTTTTTAGTAGAACTTTACCTTTACAGATTAAACTTATAACTACATACAATATATTTTCGTCTTTTAATCCTTTTTAAAATCTTTCTTTATACAAAAAATTAGTGTGGTTAGTTTTTGAAGTGGAATAACTAAATGGTCTTTTACTTTATTTACGAATTACTGTTATAACCTGAAACTATGACCTTTTCTTAATCTTTTACCACCTTTTTGAATTATCTAAATAGCTTGTATTTAATATTATAAAACTTTTCTTTTACCTCTGTTGACAACTGTCAAATTATTCAAAATGCTTATTTAAATATCTGGTCTCAACTTGTAAATATGACATTGAAAAATATTACATCGTAAATGCGTCTCGATAGACTTTGTAACTGCTAGAGTTAATTTATGATTACTTTGATTACTTATAGGAAATATTTGAAATTTATTTTGCCTCTGTCAATATGGCGCGTCGAAATTTGAAAATTAAAATGATGCTTAACTTAAATGTGCGCAACTAAGAGTTTTATTGTTTGTTACCATGCTTGTAACTTGTAAACTAGTTTATGGTTTAAATGTTTTTTATGTTCACCATTAGTTTATTTTAGTTTTATGCTATGCATTTTTAGATAACAATTTGTCATGCATGTGCAATACTTTTGCCACAGTTTGAGATGATGCTTTCGATACTATCAACCTTGTTTTAACCTTGAACCTGTAACTTTTTGTGACAATTTACTCTTGAGAAATCACACTATAAAATGGTACTCAATTATATGCTCATAGTGTGGTAATAAATGTTGAAATTTGTAATTAAAAATTGGCCATTTGTAATGGCTGTCAGATTCATTTTATATTAATACTTTGCCTATATAACACTTAACTAATTATTGTTGTATTGTGGAAATTTGCTAAATATAAGTATAAAAATAAGACTAATGTGTATTTTAACTAATCAGGTATTTAAATCCAATTTTAAGTATTTAATACGGGGGTTTCAGTTGGGGTTCCTGAAAAGAGTAGTCATTGGTTTGGTTTTCTAAATTTTGGGGGTGAATTTCTTTCTAATATTTATAATTTGATGGGGTTCTCAGAATTTACTAGATTTGTTAGTAAAATCTGTATTAATTTTTAGGAATTTTTACCTGTACTCTTATACAAGGGTCCAAACATAATGCATCGCCGATGTATATATGGTTGCCTGTATTCAAGGGGTTTTAAAGGGTGGCTGCATGTGTTTGTGGGTATTTGACTGGTGTTGTCACATAATCAACACCAGTTCAACTTGCCCCTTAACGAAGGTAGTTTTTTATGTATATAAAAAAATTCGTTCGTTATAAATAAACCTTATAATGTAATTGTAATAATTAACTAACTTATATATTTTAAGTGACAAAATTTTTCTTTAACAAACTGATATATTTATTTTGTATTATACTAAGGACTTAATTATCTGAATTTTTATATTTGTAGTTTTGTCATATGTCTGTAATATAAGTTGTATGTGTGTATGGAAATTTTCCTAACAAAATTTAATTTTTAACAATATTTATTTAATGACTTGTCCCTGTATATGGGTATTAGTGTAAGATGCTATGTATATGTTATGTATTTGTGTACCTATATTTTTATTGATAATTATGAACACTAGTTCCTCTTTGTATGTGCGCGTATGGTTTTCCTTCTTGTAATTTTCTATGAATGTTGCCTTTATAAAGTTTTATTGTGTACCAATTGTGCTTCTTTTGTTTCTATGCTTCTTTTACCTATAGTGTCTCGGATTCAAATTCTATACTGTGATAATAGTGGCCTATTTTAATATACCTTGAGTGTATTTACACTTAAATTAACTTTGTTGCTTCAAATAATTATTCTTGTTACCTATTATAATTGACATTTTGTCATGTATTCATCTTCCTATTTGCGGAACATTTTTTTCAATTAATATTGCACTTTTTCGTGCTGATGTACCCATTTTAGGTTGTACATCATCTTTTGTCTTCCCATAATACCATATCTTCTCATGGTTTTACTTATGAGGTAAATTTTAATTATATCTATTTTTATTCCACGATACCATATCTTTTCATGGGTTTCTTCATGGGTTCAATTCTTTATTTATTTATAAAAGCGTTATTTTCGCTCCGTGGTATATTTTAATTCTTAGGCCCTTTCTTCATATTTGAATATTTTATTTTCCTTCATATTTTGGTCAATTCTTCTTGAATCCTTTTTGTTCTGTTTGTACATATGTTTCTTGATTGAATTTTTGACTTGTAACCTTATTTTTGTATTTTATATAAAGGCAGTAGTGTAATTTTTCTTTCTTCTAATGGTAGTGGTTCCATACGCTTTGTTATAAGTTTTCTTTCAAAGATTTGTTCTTCCTAGTGTTTCTTATTTCTTTTCCATAACATGTTTGCATCCTCTTGCTGTGTATTTGTACATTTTCTTTATTTTCTTACTGAAGTGTTCCAGACATTTTCCAACTTATATTACCTCCTTATGCGTTGCCACTTGCTTGATATAGGAATGGGAAAAACTAACAATTATTTACTATATGTCTTAAAATTATTTATGGATGAACTTCTTATCTTCTATATGCAAACTCTTATAATATTAAATTCCGGGTGTATTTACATCTTTGGATATACAGATTGGGCTCGTCTGTTGTGGTTATGGGATGATTCCGCTATCATCGGGTTGGGTTCGTCCGATGTAGAGCATTTTGTTTAATTTCCTGGCTCCGTTTGGTTTGGGCTCGACCAAATGACTCCTGGGGTGTCGGGACTCGTGGTGCCCCTACATTGTTCTGTGGGGTTGATAGGCCTTTGTACTTTGGGGTCGCTCAGGTAGGAGTGGGGTCGCTATCCCATCGAAGGTCGCCTGTAAATACCTTCGCCTTGCTCCGGTGTATTTAGGCTTTTGTCTGTTGGTAAAGCTCAGGTAGGAGTGGGGTTGCTTTATTCCCATCGAAGGTCGCCTGTAAATCCCTTCGCCCTGCTCCGTTATATTTATTAGGCTTTCGTTACTTGATACTGCTCAGGTAGGAGTGGGGTCGCTATCCCATCGAAGGTCGCCTGTATATCCCTTCGCCCTGCTCCGGTATATTTAGGCTATGATTCTTGGTGTTGCTCAGGTAGGAGTGGGGTCGCTATCCCATCGAAGGTCGCCTGTAATTCCCTTCGCCCTGCTCCGGTATATTTATTTATGTGGTTTTATGTGCCTAAAATCTTGAGGCGAAAGTCGATGATGTTTTTGTGGTCCCGAAGGATGTTATTGGTGTTCGTGGTTTGTATGATACGTTTCCTGTTTGGTTGATTACCTGAATGTGTGTGTGTATTCGCGAAGTGGCGAAGTGTTGCCTGGTTTCCTTCGTACAGGATTGCAGCTATATGGATTCCTTTTAAAGTGTTAAGATTTTTGTGCATTTCGCATGTGTAATGTATGAGTGTTGTTAACGTTTGTGCGTGTACGTTCAAGTTTGTTAAATTGTATGTATGTGTGTTTGAATTTTCTATGTGTGCGTGAATTAACTTACTTCGCATGTCTGTCCATGTGTGGGTGTCTATGCCCCTAAATGTGATAACTTCTTGGTATGTCTTGTTGATTTTACCCATTTTTGTCATAAGTGTTTGTCGTTTCCACGCACTTGTATATTTTCCTGTTCCTGTAAACATAGCTGTTGTTTTCCTTGAGGTGTAGAAACATAAAGATCTGTCCTCTTCCTCTTCTGTTAGAAGCGCGTCCAAGTGCGTTCTCAAGATTCTCCTGCTAGAATCCAGGTATTTGGTTTTTGTTTGTGTATGTATTATTTCGGAGGTTTCCTTGATTTCTGCTGTGTCCTTTTCAGTAGTACTCTCCGTGATTTGAGTGCTATCGCCTTGATTTTTCGGAGATTCATCTTCGCATTTTTGTACGTATATTTTTATTCCTTCTGGTACAGTTTGTACTTGCATCGCAACTTCATCCATTTTCGGCGTTAGGATCGTTTCTTCACTAATTTGTACCCTTTCCATTTTTAGTGTAGGATCTGTGATTACCATTTTACATGGAGAATCTGTGTCTCCATTGTTTAAAACCTGTACGTCATTTTCTGTTGCTATTTCTTCTATTTCCTCTTCTTTTATAGTTTCTGCGGCTACTGTTTCTATTAGTTCAGTTTGTATTCTTTTTGGTTCGACAGGTAACTCCTGTTTCTCTATTTTGTCCTCATGCTCTGTTTTCGCCACTGTTTTTATAGATACTGATTTTTCCGCAGCTTTATTCTCGCTTCTGTCATTACTGTTTAGTAATTTTTCCCTCATCTGTTTCGTTTCTAATTTGTATGCTTCTCTTTCGCGTTTTCTTTCTAATTTGTCCTCTTCTCTATCTCGTTTTCTATTTGTTACCAGTTCTTCTTTAAGTTCTTGCATATTCTTTTTGTTTTCTTGTTTACACTCATCCATTTTGTTCCCTAATTTTTCATATGTGCTGTCTATTTTGTTCTCTAAACTTTGCAAATTTTTCTCTAATAACAATCTGATCTGTTCGATGAACTCCTTTTGTTCTGGCCTCAGATTAATTCCTAGTTCTGCAGTCGATTCGTCTTCTCTTCCGCTGGCTGATTCATGACGGACTGTTGAAACGCTTCTGGATCTTGTGTTCATTTTCCAGGTTTATATTTTTACAAATACACACAAAAATAATAAAAATTTGATAATACTTTATGATAAGACCCTTGTATAATGTATTGTACCTACTATGTGAATAATAATAATACCTGTATTTGATTCTGCTATTTTTACTAAAGACAAATAAATGATTTTACTTTTGTCAGTGTTTGTTTGTTTACCATCACTTTATAGAAGTACACATATATAATAAATAAAGAAAAATTAAAAACACATGTTGCTTTTTATATTTTTATTGTACAATTATTTTTTTTTAATTTAAAAGAATCCTCTGCTTCTGGTGATCTTCTAGTCTTCTGGAATAGCTGAAAAATACAGTAAGTATCCGACTAAAGTTTAGTAATCGGCCCCAAATCGTTGGTGCGCCAAAATGCTATGGGGGGGGGGTATATATATGCTAATAAAGATCTATGTTATAATAATGAATGGAGAGCTAATGAGACTTAGAGCGCTTAATTTACTTTATCCTAAAACAAAAACTACTAAACACAATAATCTATTGAACTATTAACTTTTCAATTTTAATTCTGCCGGCTAGCTAAAGGGGGTTGCATTCTACGAACACGGAGAGAAATTATCTATTTAGTTTATGTATCAATTAGTATCTCACAATTTTCCTAATAGATAACTACCGTTATTAATAATTCAAAAATTTCGCGGCATTTAACGTATGACTGCGCAAAATCGGGATATACTTTATCCAAGAGGTGGAACGAACACTGAAATTCGCGCGAAGACGCTATACTTAATGTGTACGAGTGGATAGATTAAGTAATCAAAAAGAAATTTAAAAGTTATGTGATTAACTAAGTGGGTGTTATTTAAGTGACTCTAATTGTGTTCTCTACAGGGCGTTACTGAGGTTCGAAATTTGATTTACCTTAGTCCGGTATACCAGGCTTTCCAGTTGTCGTTGGACGATCTCGAAGAATCTAACCTAGAAAGTCAATTTGAAGGGACAGCTCTAATGCTGGAGCTTCAACAGAATATGTGTACCTCTTATGGTTGAAGAATGAGTTTTAACAGTGATGAAAACAAACACTTTATACAAGGAAACAACAAATCTGAATTTATTTAAAACATAACACTGAATATCTACTACAATACAACAATGTCCATAAAATTTAGATATAAACAATACACTTTTGTCGTGTACAAGAACAACAGTTATTTAGGCAGAAGTTCTACAAATTTGAAATATTGAAAACAAGGCACAGTATACGACTTGGCCCTTATGTACCAACTATAAAAATGGACTGCATGACAATTGAGATAGGATTAAATTTAACTGTAAGTAAATTCTGATATTTTTTTAAATAAGCATTATATTGTTTGAAATTTTAAATTGATTTTCCAAGTGTTTATATATGCTATGTATCTAGATTAGTCATTCATTAATTGATTATTCAAGATTCTTCATTGTTTCGTGAGCATTCATGGTTATGCAAGCGGATTATTCATTGATTGATTCTTCATTGTTTCGGATTATTCAGAATTATTCATTGTTTCGTGAGCATACATGGTTATGCAAGCGGATTATTCATCGATTGATTTTTTTGGTGAACCGTCATTAACGAGCCATTCACTTCGATTCATTCATTTTTTGTGTGATCATTCATTGAGTTGATTGACGCATCAATACTTATTACCAATCCATATCGACATCCAGCCACCGTCAAAGTTGATACACCCAAATACGCTATAAAGTGTCTGCTGAATTATCCCCACGCACGAGTCAGAAGGTCATCCATTGAAGAAGTCGACCTTAAACCGAGCCGAACTGGGTCAAGGACACATCGAGCACCGATACCAGACAGCTGGGACGCGAGCTGCCTTCACATAGAAGCACCCCCATTGGAACAAGTACCTGTCCTTAAACAAGATAAGGAATTAATACACAGAAGGTACCAAGTCTAATAGTAGTATATGTTTTTTTTTCCTTGACACAAATGTGGGTCAAATCCAAATCTATGTCACATGTATGTAACGTCTTTTATTTCGATCATCTCTATCAATTAATAAAATTCAAATCTAGATACATAGCATATATAAACACTTGGAAAATCAATTTAAAATTTCAAACAATATAATGCTTATTTAAAAAAATATCAGAATTTACTTACAGTTAAATTTAATCCTATCTCAATTGTCATGCAGTCCATTTTTATAGTTGGTACATAAGGGCCAAGTTCGTATACTGTGCCTTGTTTTCAATATTTCAAATTTGTAGAACTTCTGCCTAAATAACTGTTGTTCTTGTACACGACAAAAGTGTATTGTTTATATCTAAATTTTATGGACATTGTTGTATTGTAGTAGATATTCAGTGTTATGTTTTAAATAAATTCAGATTTGTTGTTTCCTTGTATAAAGTGTTTGTTTTCATCACTGTTAAAACTCATTCTTCAACCATAAGAGGTACACATATTCTGTTGAAGCTCCAGCATTAGAGCTGTCCCTTCAAATTGACTTTCTAGGTTAGATTCTTCGAGATCGTCCAACGACAACTGGTAAGCCTGGTATACCGGACTAAGGTAAATCAAATTTCGAACCTCAGTAACGCCCTGTAGAGAACACAATTAGAGTCACTTAAATAACACCCACTTAGTTAATCACATAACTTTTAAATTTCTTTTTGATTACTTAATCTATCCACTCGTACACATTAAGTATAGCGTCTTCGCGCGAATTTCAGTGTTCGTTCCACCTCTTGGATAAAGTATATCCCGATTTTGCGCAGTCATACGTTAAATGCCGCGAAATTTTTGAATTATTAATAACGGTAGTTATCTATTAGGAAAATTGTGAGATACTAATTGATACATAAACTAAATAGATAATTTCTCTCCGTGTTCGTAGAATGCAACCCCCTTTAGCTAGCCGGCAGAATTAAAATTGAAAAGTTAATAGTTCAATAGATTATTGTGTTTAGTAGTTTTTGTTTTAGGATAAAGTAAATTAAGCGCTCTAAGTCTCATTAGCTCTCCATTCATTATTATAACATAGATCTTTATTAGCATATATATACCCCCCCATAGCAATATATAGAATGCATAATTTACGACATATCTGCAAAAAATCGATATTAGGTAAGAGTAAAAGTGGTACTTCCGGTCCGAATTTTGAAATTTTTTTTATACAAAAGATATTTAAAATTATAATTTAAATACTTTTATACTCATAATGTCACTGCCTAGAAAGCATGACTTGCGAGATATTCGCAAAAAACTGATTTTTGATAAGAGTAAAAGACCTACTTCCGGTTGGAATTTCGAAAAACTTTTTTAAGATAATTTGTCTCAAATTTAATTTTGAGTACATTTCAATTCTTTATAAATTTGTTTAAACTTAGTAATTGACGAAATATTGGCAAAATTCTATTTTTTCACTGAAGTAAACTACTACATCCGGTCTACCGATTTTACTGAAAAACTAATCAGATCTCAAGAGGGAGATTGTACACGTAAATACAAAATTTGGAATTGATATCTACAGCGGTTTGACCGCTATCGTGGTCACACACAGACACACAGACAGACAGACACACACACAGACATTTTTTAAAAAATGAGGTGTGGCCACCACACGACTTTCTTATACGTATGAAAGTGTTACTTCCGGTCCGAATTTTGAAATTTCATTTATACAAAAAATATTCCAAATCCAACTCTAAATACTTTTGTACTCTTCATAAATATATATAGAATGCATAATTTACGACATATTTGCAAAAAATCGCTATTCGATAAGAGTAAAAGTGGTACTTCCGGTCTGAATTTTGAAATTTTTTTTATACAAAAGATATTTAAAAGTATGTTCTAAATACTTTTATACTCTTAATGTACTTGCCTAGAAAGCATGACTTGCGAGATATTCGCAAAAAACTGATTTTCGATAGGAGTAAAAGACCTACTTCCGGTAGGAATTTCGAAAAACTTTATTAAAACAATTTTTCTCAAATTTAATTTTGAGTACATTTGTATTCTTTATAAATTTGTTTAAACTTAGTAATTGACGAAATATTTGCAAAATTCGATTTTTTCACTGAAGTAAACTACTACTTCCGGTCTGCCGATTTTGCTCAAAATCTAATCAGTTCTCAAGAGGGAGATTATATTCATAAATACAAAATTTGGAATTGATATCTGCAGCGGTTTGACCGCTATCGTGGTCACACACAGACACACACACAGACACACTGTAACGAAGTTCCTCGTTAATTGCACAAATTAACATTTTTTAGTCCATTATTAATTTATTTAGCAATATTAAATTAAAAGAATGTGTGTTATTTTGTTCAAATATTGTATAAAATGTTTTGGACGGACCTGTATATGTATTCATTTGTAACGATCATTCATGTTATTTGTTTATTTTTCAATATAAGAGTACCGAATGTATACGTCATGCTCGTAGTCGCGCGCAAATTGTATATTTTGAACGAGTTTTTCCTACAGAAATAGGGGGGTTTACGGATATATAAAGACACCAGCAAGTGTGTCTCTTCCATTTTATTCTCCTATCCTACAGCCGCCTTTACCTTCTTTACTCAGCCTTGATGGCGTGGGAAAGTCTGGTGATTATCCTAGAAACGTATTATATTCAGGTCTTATGCGCCGTGAAATAATCGTTTCAAAATCCGCTAAAACCCGTCCGAAAGTGTCTTTTCCATTCAGACCAGGGGTCGTGGAGGAATAGACATTTTACCGCAGCAACCTGTAATTCCCGTCAGAGTCAGGCTATAAATGCCGTGACTATATATATATATCTCCGCATTTAATATTTGTATTTTATTTTCAGAAATGTTAGATTTCGAATATTGTTTGTAACGCGCGTATAAATTCAAATACATTGTCCGCGCTCTGTAACATAAACAAAGATATAATAATACTTCGCCGAGTAGACGTGCAAAGGCCCGTGCCGATTGAAATTATTTTCCGTGACAAATTTGTAAAGATTCTTCTGCGAGCGTGATAACATACAAAATTTAGTTGTAAAATAATTTAAGCAAACCTGAGCATCCGTATCTTATTTCAAACACCATTTTATTTATGATTTTTTAATCGGAATATTCTGGGACCCGTAATTATTAATTCATGGACTAGAAATGTGCAAACGTTCTCGCTTAATTTCATACGTGACTTATAGAGGTCATTGACGTGTATTTATTTTGTATACTATTTATGTACATAGGCTTTGTAAATTTGTAATTAATATTAGACAAAATGTGTATCAATTGTGACCGTAGTTTAATTGCTGAATTGTTTATTTGTTTGACATGATTTAACAATGTTTTAATAGAAATAAAAGTTAACCGTTATGTACTTTTCAAATGAATTTCTAACCGTGTGTTTTTTTTTGACCTTTACCGTTTGGCAATGAGATAGAGAAAGTAGTATATTCAAGAGTAACAAATCACATTAAAACAATAAGAAGTACTCACGTTTTTTTCTCCGCTGAGTTCGCTGTTGAGCAATAGGTCTTTGTCCCAAGGCACCACACTATAACCGCCATATTTTTGATTTATCTTAAACTGCCCGAACTTGTTGACATTAAGGTCGACGACACGTACTTTATCAGATCATAATATTGAAGCCTGAACATATAGGCAGCCAGGAGTGCTGTGTATCTTGGTGTCTTGGCATTCAGAAGACAAGTTCTATAACCGGCTAGTTTGCCCCTGGTGTTATATAAGCAAATGACACTATGTTATAGCTAGCCAGGTTACAGATGGCGCCCAACGTGGGGCCGTGTTTTAAGAGATTTAAAAAATTAAATTCCGCCGCATTTAATAAAACTGTATGAATAATTTCACAGTTTTCCGCCAGATATACATGTATAATTATTTTTTTTAAATAATAAGATAGGAAAATTGATACACAATTTATGTACATACATAGAGATAAGTTTTTATTAAAGGATAGTAAAACGTACATATTCCTTATTAATTGTGAGGGAGTAAAAGGATAGGAGAATAAATTGCAACTACAATACATTTTTATTTTATTATTATTTTATTTTTATTTGGTACATTATAAATTATAAAATGACTGATCAGGACAAAGGCAAAAATCCAAACCCTCTTGGGTGGATATATACTTTGAAAAAAGAGGACTTAAATGCCGCAGCAGAATCTTTAGGGTTAGACGCTACCGGTAATGTCGAGGACGTACGTAAACGCATTAGCACCTTTCTGAAAGAGGGTAAAACGGGTTCAACGAATAAGGGAAACACTACACCGCAAAGAGACACTAACGTTCAGATTTCTTCCGCGGAAATCTGTGCTCAAATAAGGAAATGGGGGATTCATTTTAATGGCAGCTCGGACGCTGTATTTTTCCTGGAAAGAGTCAAAGAACTCCAAGTATGTTACGGGATTAAAGACGAACATATGCTCCATGCATTGCCTGAGCTTTTTAGAGACAAAGCACTGCTTTGGCTCCGGAATAATAAAACTTTATGGGGTACATGGGACGAGTTCTTAGAGGACTTTAAACTTCAATATCTTCCGCCTCGGTATAATTTTTCAATCGAAGAAGAAATACGCGCTCGGTTGCAAAAACCAAAGGAATCTTTTAAAGATTATTTAACCGCCATATTAACGTTAATGAGACGCGGCCAAGATATGTCCGATGGTGATAAATTGGAACGTGTATACGGTAACATGTCACCTAGTTACAGAATGTATATACATAGGGACGCGATACAATCCCTCCGACAATTATCTAAACTCGCTGCCGACTACGAATTACTGCTGGAAGAGCAGGCGCGCTTTTGTAAGAAAGAAAGTACGCTATCAGCACCGGAACGCCCGCCCAGCGATAAACCGAGTACTTCGCGTTCGCGTCATTTGTCATATGCCGCCCAGGATAATAAGCCTCGCCAATTTCCTGTACCGCCGTCGCCGTTACAAAAATTATCACATCCGGAAAACCGTTGTTGGCGATGTGGCAGAGAGGGACATACGCGTGGTTATTGCCGTAACCCATTTAAAATGTTTTGTTCACGGTGTGGCAAGTTAAATGTACGTTCCGTTGACTGCCGATGCCAGGGAAACGCCGAGAAGGGCGGTCTGCAGGCAAAGACCGTCCGCAAGCAGTAAAGCCGCCTGAATCCGCAACTACATGTATCAAAGACTCGACGGTGCCAGACAATCGCGTCTGGATCCGTGTGAACATGTGTAACCAGAATTTACGAGCCCTCGTGGACAGCGGAGCGACTTCATCGTTTTTGTCCGAATCACTAGTTGCCCGGTTGTTGAAAAATAATGAACAACGTGTCTTGAATAGAAAATCTAAAGTACGCCTCGCAAATGGAGACGTTGTAGAATCGCCTGGCTCAGTTTTGTTACCGGTCCGCATGGGTAGCCGAACTACAGACGTTAATTTTGTAATTATGCCGAAGAGCCCGTGCTCAGTTATCTTCGGAATTAATTTTCTCAAGGAAATTGGGGCTGTTCTCGATTTTTCCGAAAGGAAACTGTACTTTAAGGGAGACAATGCAGTCTTTGCCGCGAGCTGTGGGATCTCCGGAGTACAGGACCGCCACGAGACCGCCTTAAAAAAATTCCTTGATCAAGAATTAAGTAAATTTACTACCGTGCCTGGTCGGACGAATTTAATACGTCACACAATCCGTTTGCAACCGAATACCGCCCCAATAAAACAACGATATTATCCGTGCAACCCAAAGAAGCAAGCACTAATCGACGCCGAAGTGGACAAGATGCTACAAGACGGTATAATAGAACCCAGTAACAGTCCGTGGAGTTCTCCAATCGTCGTGGTCACGAAAAAGAACGGTGGCGTTCGGTTTTGCGTCGATTTCCGCAAAATTAATTCCGTATCGATTAAAGATTCATATCCTTTGCCGTACATTTCAAATATTCTTGACAAACTCCGCGACAGTAAATATTTTTCGACGCTTGATCTTAAAAGTGGGTACTGGCAAGTGGAATTAGAAAAAGATAGCAGACCCGTGACAGCTTTTACAATTCCGGGAAAGGGCCTATTTCATTTCGTATCGTTACCTTATGGATTACATAGTGCGGGAGCGACGTTCCAACGCCTATTAGATTCGGTGATAGGTCCTGAAATGGCGGAGTACGCATTTGTATATCTGGACGATATTATTATTTTAGGCAAGACTTTTGAAGAGCATTTGAAAAATTTAAGTAATGTTTTCGCGCGTTTACGGGAAGCAGGCCTTCAACTACAACCAGACAAATGTACTTTTGCCAAACAGGACATAAAATATTTAGGTCATGTTGTAACACCGGACGGAATCCGTACAGACCCGGACAAGATCGCTGCTATTTTAAATGTACCGCCGCCGCGATCCAAGAAAGAAATACGTGGTTTCCTGGGACAAACGTCATGGTACCGTCGGTTCGTACCGAATTTCGCACAACTTACCGTTCCGCTCATAAAATTAATTAAAAAAGATGTGCGTTGGGAATGGACGACGGAACAAGACGCCGCATTCGCCGCCGTAAAGAAAGCACTAACAGAGAGCCCAGTTCTCGCGTGTCCGGACTTCTCCAAACCATTCCAATTGCATACCGACGCCAGTGAGAAAGGTTTGGGAGTCGTTTTAATACAAATAATAGAGGGTGCCGAAAGAGTGATTGCCTATGCCAGTAGGACTTTAAGTAAGGCAGAATTAAATTATTCGACGACCCAGAAAGAAGCTCTTGCCGTCGTTTGGGGTATCAAAAAATTTAAGTACTATTTAGAATTTTACCAATTCACCGTTATTTCCGATCACCAATGTTTAAGATTCCTGAATGACTTGAAGAATCCGTCAGGACGACTCAGTCGATGGGCTGTTGATTTACAACAGTATGATTTTGTCATTCAATACCGAAAAGGAGCGATGAATAATTTAGCCGATTCTCTGTCCCGAGCACCGCTTCCTTTCAAACACGAAACCGATGAAGATACCTGTGCCTTGTTAGAAGAAACGTCTTGTTCTTGGTATAACAAGAAGGTTTCGGACGTTCAGTCAGATCCTGAAAAACATCAAGAATACCGATTAGAAAATGGTAATTTGTACAGACACATACCTGATACACAACATACCGAGGGAGTGCGCGCATGGAAATTGTGTGTAGCTACGCCTGATAGAAACGACGTCCTGAAAGAAATCCATGACGCTCCTGAAGCTGGACATCTTGGGGTCGCCAAAAGTATAGCGCGAGCCGCTTCGTTATATTATTGGCCAGGGATGTTCAGAGATGTCCGCCGCTACGTCAATCGATGTCGATCCTGTAAACATTATAAATTTAATCAGGGAAAACCTCTAGGCCAGATGTTATTCTCACCTGTTGATTGTCCATGGGAACAAGTGAGTGTGGACCTCCTCGGACCTTTTCCGCGTTCCAAGAGAGGATATACTTCATTGTTAGTAATACATGATCGATTCACGAAGTGGGTAGAGTGCCAGCCGCTACGCTCTGCCACATCACGAACCGTCATCCAGGCACTGAAGGAAAAGGTAATCTATCGTTTTGGTTGTCCGAAGATCCTGTTGGCTGACAATGGTCCGCAATTTGCCAGTCACAGTTTCACCAGTTATTTTAATGGATTAGGTGTCAAGATAAAATTTAATGCTCCGTATGCTCCGCAATCGAATCCTGTGGAAAGGACAAATAGGGTATTAGGACCTATGATTGCACAATACATCAATAAAGATCATAGAGAATGGGACCAATACCTACCTCAGTTTGTTTTCGCCATCAACACCGCTAAACATGAGTCTACAGGATTCACACCTGCCTTTCTTAATTTTGGTAGAGAACTCATGCCGCCGAGCTCTCTGCGAAGAACCGCTGATGGGCAGTTAATGGATCCTGCTCGACCGAATACCGAAGAATTGGCTCAAGAATTGTCGAAATTGGACGACTTTTTCAAGATCGTCAGAATAAAGTTGGCTCAAGCGTTCCAGAGGCAAAGTAGGCCCTACAATCTGAGACATCGTCCTTACCGCCCTCAAATTGGACAATGGGTGTATCATCAGACACATAATTTATCCGACGCCTCTAAGAAATTTACCGCAAAACTTGCTCCGAAATTTGAAGGTCCCTCTAAAGTTATCCAGATCCTGTCTCCGTCTATTCTTATGTTACAGGTACCAAACAGACGAAAACCCGTGAAGGTACATGTGAAAGACATCAAAATTCCGTCCGCCGACGAGCTCCATGCTGATCTCCTACCTCCGATTCCGCCGGAGGCCGTGAGGGATGTTTTGGACTAATACTTGCTGCAATCCGCCGCACCAGGTGTTGTGTTTCAAGACATCATCCGGAGCTCATACTTTGTACAATCCGCCGTACCAAGTATTTGCTCATGACACCATCTAGAGCTCGTACTTCGTGCAATCCGCCGCACGAAGTGTTTGTCCACATGGAAACCGCCAGAGAAGAAAATCACTGCAACCGCTGTAATAATTCCGGCAGTAGAGGCCTATCTCAAATTTTTGACGCATGTAATTGTCCGAGGCGATACCAGCACCAGTCCATGTGCGGGTCGACGGAGTGAGCGTCGTGATGACTCGCAGGGAAGCTGAAATCCACCACGCAAATCTGAAAAGACAGAACAATCAGTGATAGTGCGTGCGTCATAGACATCGTGAGTGATGATAAACTGACGAGTTTTAGTTTTTTTAATTTTAAGATGATAGACTGTCAAGTGTTAATTTTGTTTTAAATTTAATTTTCCGTTTCTGTACTTTTGATGGTTAGTTGTTAGGGTTCATTGTTTTCTTTTAAGGAGGGGGCTGTAACGAAGTTCCTCGTTAATTGCACAAATTAACATTTTTTAGTCCATTATTAATTTATTTAGCAATATTAACTTAAAAGAATGTGTGTTATTTTGTTCAAATATTGTATAAATTGTTTTGGACGGACCTGTATATGTATTCATTTGTAACGATCATTCATGTTATTTGTTTATTTTTCAATATAAGAGTACCGAATGTATACGTCATGCTCGTAGTCGCGCGCAAATTGTATATTTTGAACGAGTTTTTCCTACAGAAATAGGGGGGTTTACGGATATATAAAGACACCAGCAAGTGTGTCTCTTCCATTTTATTCTCCTATCCTACAGCCGCCTTTACCTTCTTTACTCAGCCTTGATGGCGTGGGAAAGTCTGGTGATTATCCTAGAAACGTATTATATTCAGGTCTTATGCGCCGTGAAATAATCGTTTCAAAATCCGCTAAAACCCGTCCGAAAGTGTCTTTTCCATTCAGACCAGGGGTCGTGGAGGAATAGACATTTTACCGCAGCAACCTGTAATTCCCGTCAGAGTCAGGCTATAAATGCCGTGACTATATATATATATCTCCGCATTTAATATTTGTATTTTATTTTCAGAAATGTTAGATTTCGAATATTGTTTGTAACGCGCGTATAAATTCAAATACATTGTCCGCGCTCTGTAACATAAACAAAGATATAATAATACTTCGCCGAGTAGACGTGCAAAGGCCCGTGCCGATTGAAATTATTTTCCGTGACAAATTTGTAAAGATTCTTCTGCGAGCGTGATAACATACAAAATTTAGTTGTAAAATAATTTAAGCAAACCTGAGCATCCGTATCTTATTTCAAACACCATTTTATTTATGATTTTTTAATCGGAATATTCTGGGACCCGTAATTATTAATTCAGGGACTAGAAATGTGCAAACGTTCTCGCTTAATTTCATACGTGACTTATAGAGGTCATTGACGTGTATTTATTTTGTATACTATTTATGTACATAGGCTTTGTAAATTTGTAATTAATATTAGACAAAATGTGTATCAATTGTGACCGTAGTTTAATTGCTGAATTGTTTATTTGTTTGACATGATTTAACAATGTTTTAATAGAAATAAAAGTTAACCGTTATGTACTTTTCAAATGAATTTCTAACCGTGTGTTTTTTTTGACCTTTACCGTTTGGCAATGAGATAGAGAAAGTAGTATATTCAAGAGTAACAAATCACATTAAAACAATAAGAAGTACTCACGTTTTTTTCTCCGCTGAGTTCGCTGTTGAGCAATAGGTCTTTGTCCCAAGGCACCACACTATAACCGCCATATTTTTGATTTATCTTAAACTGCCCGAACTTGTTGACATTAAGGTCGACGACACGTACTTTATCAGATCATAATATTGAAGCCTGAACATATAGGCAGCCAGGAGTGCTGTGTATCTTGGTGTCTTGGCATTCAGAAGACAAGTTCTATAACCGGCTAGTTTGCCCCTGGTGTTATATAAGCAAATGACACTATGTTATAAATAAAAGTAAGCTAGCCAGGTTACAACACAGACACACAGACATTTTTTAAAAACCACTTTTTTGGTATCAGGGGACCTCAAAACGTGGACATCTGCAAAAATCTCGAGGTCGAAAATTTTCATCATCACAATACTTCCTTATACTACGTATAAGAAAGTAAAAAAACCACTTTTTCGGTATCAGGGGACTTCAAAACGTGGACATCTGCAAAAATCTCGAGGTCGAAAATTTTCATCATCACAATACTTCCTTATACTACGTATAAGAAAGTAAAAAATGAGGTGTGGCCACCACACGACTTTCTTATACGTATGAGCGTTTCAAACTATACAATCTTAAGAATTTTTGTATACAAAACTTATTCAAAATCCTTTTCTAAGTACTATTATTCTCTTAATAAATCGCTATAGAATGCATACTTTGCAAGATATTCGAAGAAAAGTGCTCTCTTTAAGAGTAAAAGTGCTATTTCCGGTCCGAATTTTGAAATTTCATGTATACAAAAAGTATTGCAAATATAACTCTAAATACTTTTGTTCTCTTAATAAATATATATAGAATGCATAATTTACGACATATTTGCCAAAAATCGCTATTCGGTAAGAGTAAAAGTGTTACTTCCGGTCCGAATTTTGAAATCTTTTTTATACAAAAGATATTGAAAACTATGTTTTAAATACTTTTATACACGTAACGTACCTGTCTAAAAAGCTTGACTTGCGAAATATTCGCAAAAAACCGATTTTCGATAAGAGTAAAAGACCTACTTCCGGTAGGAATTTCGAAAAACTTTTTAAGTAAAATTGTTCTCAATTTTAATTTTAAGTACATATGAATTCTATATAAATTTGTATAAACTTAGTATTTGACGAAATATTGGCAAAATTCGATTTTTTCACTGAAGTAAACTGCTACTTCCGGTCTACCGATTTTACTGAAAAACTAATCAGATCTCAAGAGGGAGATTATACACGTAAATACAAAATTTGGAATTGATATCTCCAGCGGTTTGACAGCTATCGTGGTCACACACAGACACACAGACAGACAGGCAGACAGACAGACAGACACACACACAGACATTTTTTAAAAACCACTTTTTTGGTATCAGGGGACCTCAAAACGTGGACATCTGCAAAAATCTCGAGGTCGAAAATTTTCATCATCACAATATTTCCTTATACTACGTATAAGAAAGTAAAATGAGAAAACTCATCCAAAATACGTAACAACGCTGTCCTTGCAACCTTTTACTTTCTTATACGTAGTATAAGGAAGTATTGTGATGATGAAAATTTTCGACCTCGAGATTTTTGCAGATGTCCACGTTTTGAAGTCCTCTGATACCGAAAAAGTGGTTTTTAAAAAATGTCTGTCTGTCTGTCTGTCTGTCTGTCTGTCTGTCTGTCTGTCTGTCTGTCTGTGTGTGACCACGATAGCGGTCAAACCGCTGTAGATATCAATTCCAAATTTTGTATTTACGTGTACAATATCCCTCTTGAGATCTGATTAGTTTTTCAGTAAAATCGGTAGACCGGAAGTAGCAGTTTACTTTAGTGAAAAAATCGAATTTTGCCAATATTTCGTCAATTACTAAGTTTAAACAAATTTATAAAGAATTGAAATGTACTCAAAATTAAATTTTAGACAAATTATCTTAAAAAAGTGTTTCGAAATTCCAACCGGAAGTAGGTCTTTTACTCTTATCGAAAATCAGTTTTTTGCGAATATCTCGCAAGTCATGCTTCCTAGGCAGGTACATTACGAGTATAAAAGTATTTAAATTATAATTTTAAATATCTTTTGTATAAAAAAAATTTCAAAATTCGGACCGGAAGTACCACTTTTACTCTTACCGAATATCGATTTTTTGCAGATATGTCGTAAATTATGCATTCTATATATATTTATTAAGAGTACAAAAGTATTTAGAGTTGAATTTGCAATATTTTTTGTGTACATGAAATTTCAAAATTCCAAAAAAAAGTGGCACTTTTACTCTTAGCGAGTAGCACTTTTTTTCGAATATCTTGCAAAGTATGCATTCTATAGCGATTTATTAAGAGAATGAAAGTACTTAGAATAGGATTTTGAATAAGTTTTGTATAAAAATTCTTAAAATTGTATAGTTTGAAACGCTCATACGTATAAGAAAGTCGTGTGGTGGCCACACCTCATTTTTTACTTTCTTATACGTAGTATAAGGAAGTATTGTGATGATGAAAATTTTCGACCTCAAGATTTTTGCAGATGTCCACGTTTTGAGGTCCCCTGATACCAAAAAAGTGGTTTTAAAAAAATGTCTGTGTGTGTATGTGTGTGTGTGTGTCTGTCTGTCTGTGTGTGACCACGATAGGGGTCAAACCGCTGGAGATATCAATTCCAAATTTTGTATTTACGTGTATAATCTCCCTCTTGAGATCTGATTACTTTTTCAGTAAAATCGGTAGACCGGAAGTAGCAGTTTACTTCAGTGAAAAAATCGAATTTTGCCAATATTTCGTCAAATACTAACTTTATACAAATTTATAAAGAATTCATATGTACTTGAAATTAAAATTGAGAACAATTTTATTTAAAAAGTTTTTCGAAATTCCTACCGGAAGTAGGTCTTTTACTCTTATCGAAAATCGGTTTTTTGCGAATATCTCGCAAGTCAAGCTTTTTAGACAGGTACGTTACGTGTATAAAAGTATTTAAAACATAGTTTTCAATATCTTTTGTATAAAAAAAATTTCAAAATTCGGACCGGAAGTACCACTTTTACTCTTACCGAATATCGATTTTTTGCAGATATGTCGTAAATTATGCATTCTATATATATTTATTAAGAGTACAAAAGTATTTAGAGTTGAATTTGCAATATCGTTTGTGTACATGAAATTTCAAAATTCGGACCGGAAGTGGCACTTTTACTCTTAGCGAGTAGCACTTTTACTTTCTTATACCTAGTATAAGGAAGTATTGTGATGATGAAAATTTTCGACCTCGAGATTTTTGCAGATGTCCACGTTTTGAGGTCCCCTGATACCAAAAAAGTGGTTTTTAAAAAATGTCTGTGTGTCTGTCTGGCTGTGTGTCTGTGTGTCTGTGTGTCTGTGTGTCTGTGTGTGACCACGATAGCGGTCAAACCGCTGTAGATATCATTTCCAAATTTTGTATTTACGTGTATAATCTCCCTCTTGAGAACTGATTAGATTTTGAGAAAAATCGGCATACCGGAAGTAGTAGTTTACTTCAGTGAAAAAATCGAATTTTACAAATATTTCGTCAATTACTAAGTTTAAACAAATTTATAAAGAATTCAAATGTACTCAGAATTAAATTTGAGACAAATTATCTTAAAATAGTTTTTTGAAATTCCTACCGGAAGTAGGTCTTTTACTCTTATCGAAAATCAGTTTTTTGCGAATATCTCGCAAGTCATGCTTTCTAGGCAGGTACATTACGAGTATAAAAGTGTTTAGATAATAATTCTAAATATCTTTTGTATAAAAAAAATTTCAAAATTCGGACCGGAAGTACCACTTTTACTCTTACCGAATAGCGATTTTTTGCAAATATGTCGTAAATTATGCATTCTATATATATTTATTAAGAGTACAAAAGTATTGAGTAGGATTTGCAATATTTTTGGTATACATGAAATTTCAAAATTCGGACCGGAAGTAGCACGTTTACTCTTAGCGAGTAGCACTTTTTTTCGAATATCTTGCAAAGTATGCATTCTATAGCGATTTATTAAGAGAATGAAAGTACTTAGAATAGGATTTTGAATGATTTTTGTATAAAAAAATTCTTAAAATTGTATAGTTTGAAACGCTCATACGTATAAGAAAGTCGTGTGGTGGCCACACCTCATTTTTTACTTTCTTATACGTAGTATAAGGAAGTATTGTGATGATGAACATTTTCGACCTCGAGATTTTTGCAGATGTCCACGTTTTGAGGTCCCTTGATACCAAAAAAGTGGTTTTTAAAAAATGTCTCTCTCTGTGTGTGTCTGTCTGTCTGTGTGTCTGTCTGTGACCACGATAGCGCTCAAACCGCTGGAGATATCAATTCCAAGTTTTGTATTTACGTGAATAATCTCCCTCTTGAGATCTGATTAGTTTTTCAGTAAAATCGGTAGACCGGAAGTAGCAGTTTACTTCAGTATAAAAATCGAATTTTGCCAATATTTCGTCAAATACTAAGTTTATACAAATTTATAAAGAATTCATATGTACTTAGAATTAAAATTGAGAACAATTTTATTTAAAAAGTTTTTCGAAATTCCTACCGGAAGTAGGTCTTTTACTCTTATCGAAAATCGTTTTTTTGCGAATATTTCGCAAATCATGCTCTTTAGACAGGTACGTTACGAGTATATAAGTATTTAAAACATAATTTTCAATATCTTTTGTATAAAGAAAATTTCAAAATTCTGACCGGAAGTGCCACTTTTACTCTTATCGAATAGCGATTCTTTGCAAATATGTCGTAAGTTATGCATTCTATATATATTTATCAAGAGTATAAAAGTATTTAAAACTGGATTTGCTATTTTTTTTGGTATATATGAAATTTCAAAATTCGGACCGGAAGTAGCACTTTTACTCTTAGCGAGTAGCACTTTTTTGATAATATCTTGCAAAGTATGCATTCTATAGAGATTTATCAAGAGAATAGAAGTACTTAGAATAGAATTTTGAATAATTTTTGTAAAAAAAATTCTTAAAATTCTATAATTTGAAACTCTCATACGTATAAGAAAGTCGTGTGGTGGCCACACCTCATTTTTTAGAAAGTGCACAAACAATAAAATACATTAAAAGTGTTTTAAATTTAAAATACGCAACGTTATACATTGAGATCTAAACTTTCAATGACTGTCTACCTGCTGGTTTTATTCTCTGACTTGAAAAACAGAAAAACAGTTAAACAACAAAAATAGGAGAAACATACTTTTTACTTTCTTATACGTAGTATAAGGAAGTATTGTGATGATGAAAATTTTCGACCTCGAGATTTTTGCAGATGTCCACGTTTTGAAGTCCCCTGATACCGAAAAAGTAGTTTTTAAAAAATGTCTGTGTGGCTGTCTGTCTGTGTGTCTGTGTGTCTGTGTGTCTGTGTGTGACCACGATAGCGGTCAAACCGCTGTAGATATCATTTCCAAATTTTGTATTTACGTGTATAATCTCCCTCTTGAGAACTGATTAGATTTTGAGAAAAATCGGTAGTACCGGAAGTAGCAGTTTACTTCAGCGAAAAAATCGAATTTTGCCAATATTTCGTCAACTACTAAGTTTAAACAAATTTATAGAGAATTCATATATACTTAGAATTAAAATTCAAAATAATTTTATTTAAAAAGTTTTTCGAAATTCCTACCGGAAGTAGGTCTTTTACTCTTATCGCAAATCAGTTTTTTGGGAATATTTTGCAACTTTTGATTTTTAGACAAGTACGTTACGGGTATATAAGTATTTAAAACATAATTTTCAATATCTTTTGTAAAAAAAAAAATTTCAAAATTCAGACCGGAAGTATCACTTTTACTCTTATCGAATAGCGATATTTTGCAAATATGTCGTAAGTTATGCATTCTATATATATTTATCAAGACCACAAAAGTATTTAGAAATGGATTTTCAATATTTTTTGTATATATGAAATTTCAAAATTCGGACCGGAAGTAACACTTTTACTCTTCGCGAGTAGCACTTTTTTTCGAATATCTTGCAAAGTATGCATTCTATAGCGATTTATTTAGAGAATGGAAGTACTTAGAATAGGATTTTGAATAATGTTTGTATGAAAATTTTTTTAAAATTGTTTAGTTTGAAACGCTCATACGTATAAGAAAGTCGTGTGGTGGCCACACCTCATATTTACATTATACCGTCGCGGTATACTTTATCAATTTTTCAAATTAAGCTCAGTATATTTATCGTACCTTGTATATTTATTATAAAGGTATTGTTTTACATTATTTCAACATTTGTTCTTCCTCATATTTATGTAAAATTTTACAGAAATTGCACCTTTTTTTGTTTTTTATTTTTTACCCAATGTACCGAACAGCACTAATATTACCGATTAGCGTAACGCCAAATTTTAGTTCCAATTTTAAACGATGCATGGAGCTCGTTGACGTTTTGTTTACTTTTCTGATCTTCTCTCAATCTAGTGCATGCGGCAAGTTGCAAAACAATCTGCCGTGCCTCGTGTTTTCTTTTTGCAGCGTATTTGTTCTCTTAACATTGCCTTCCCATGGGGCAATTTGCTTCTAACAGTGGCTAAGGATAGCCATATATTGGTCAAATATAATGATTAGGAAATCATTATATTTGACCAATATTGTAAACCAATGCTAATTTCAAATTTCCTAACCTCGAATCATTCTTTTCAGGTGTGGCATTTCTAACACAGTTTACTAAATACTCAAACGTTACCGTCACTAATATTACCCTCAAATGTAGGAGAAAGTTTAAAGTTGTTTACTACCACAAAGAAAATGGAGTTACAAAACGTCAATTGTTTTGCAGTATTTCTTTTTCGTCATGATCCATATGCCATATGGGAGCATGTCCTAACAATTCTTACCCAATACCGAAACAAAAATAACTATAATTTTTTTGCACATTTCTGTAAGCGGTGAAAGTTCGAAAATGCAACCTGAAATTTTTTGGAATGCGACCATGGAAAAAGTTAGAGGTGGTATTGACGAGCTTGTCAAGAGAATGACCAATGTGTTGCACACGGTAGTGATGTATGCTTTAAACAATTTTTTTGAAATAATTGAAAAGAAGCTTCCTAAAGAAAGTATATATTGTGTAGTTGTATCGCTCGAGGTGTGCACATGTGTTGCAGTCAACGATCCGAGAAAAACGAAAAACTAGAGTGTAAAACACATAAAAGAAATCAAATTTAGTATAGGCAGGCGGCAGATTTTTCAAATGTGTTTGATCTGATGCTGTGTTGTTTTTTATACGGTGATGATGTTTGCTAAATAAAATAACCCGCAGCGGCAACAAATAAACAGAAGAAAATACAAAAGTGTGTCAATGGCGCTAAACAATTGCACGCTATGCCGAATAGAATTCAAGCGTATGGAAAAAACTGTTAGTTGTTTTATATGTGGAAATGTATATCATGCAAAATGTTCCGGACTACATGATGATACTGCAAAAAAAATACAGGACAATATTATTAAGTATGTCAAATACATTTGTAAATATTGTGAAGAATTTGAATATGGGAAACATCTAAATGACTTATATGAAAGATTGGATTTATGTATTGAAAAAATGGAAAAACAAAATGAAACTATTACTGAATTGAAAGAAATGATTGTTACAGCAAACTATGATGGGAATAATAAAGATAAGAAAAAGTACAGTGAATGCTTGAAAGACAATAATGATACTCTCTTGATAAAGCCTAAAAAAGTAACACAAAAATCACAAGAAACACAAAAAGAAATAAAAAATTAAATTAATCCGGTAAGATTAGCTGTAGGAATAGAGAATATAAAAGACATTAGTAAAGGTGGTGTAGTAATTAAATGTAGTGATAATACATCCAAGGAGCAACTTAAAGAAGAAATGGAAAAAGAAATAGGTAATAAATAT
This sequence comes from Amphimallon solstitiale, assembly GCA_963170755.1. Taxonomy (NCBI): domain Eukaryota; kingdom Metazoa; phylum Arthropoda; class Insecta; order Coleoptera; family Scarabaeidae; genus Amphimallon; species Amphimallon solstitiale. The sequence continues at coordinate 1,648,661 of OY720680.1, read as the reverse complement.
CAAGTGTTGAATACAAAACTGAGAAATCCGAAAATTATCATAACTGGAGCCGAGAAAGTAATTATTGATGAAGATAACGATACTATTTTAAAGTCAGTCTTGGAGCAGAATGATTTGAGTACATGTGACGACATCTTGGAACAAAAATAAAAATAATTACGGTAATATTATATTAAATGTGGATCCACAAATGTTTGCTAAAATATTGAAACTAGGAACTTTAAATGTAGGATGGAGAAAATGTAAAGTATACGAATACCTAAATATCATAAGATGTTTTAAGTGTGCTGGATATGGTCACTTTGCTAAAGAGTGCAGGAATAACGAAATATGTGGTAAATGTGCAGAAGAACATAAAACAAAGGAATGTCAAAATGAAATAGGTAAATGTATTAATTGTGCGAAAGTTTCTGAAAAGCTTAATATAAAGATCGACAGCAGCCATTCTGCATATGACTTAAACTGCCCATACTACACAAGATTACTAGAAAAAGAAAGAAACAAATTAAAATACATATAGCAATCAAAGCAGGATTACTCTCACAAAAAAAGACAAATTACTGTTTTTAATTGTCAGGGATTTCTAAATAATAAAGATTTGATAGTTGATTTAATAAATCGGTGGGAGCCGCTAATTATAGGGTTAGTTGAAACCCATATTTATAAAGATGTAATAGATAAAGAAATAGCCATAGATGGTTATGAAACGATAAATGCGACAACGAATAATGGAAGGACGGGTGGCATATTAGTATACCGGTAAAATGGGGTGGCTTTATGCCACTTTTTATGGTTTTCAAAGAATTTCGGACAATTATAGACACCAAAAAGTTTGTAAAAATTAACGATATACTTTGAACCTTTGGTTACTAAATTGTGTAAAAAAGATTTAGAAATTTTCATTCGTTTTTCTAAAATTATTTATAACAATTGGCACAATTTCCCCCCATAGGATGGGGTGGCTTTGTGCCAGCTACTTGTTTACCGTTTTAGCACAATGCCGCCTATTTACAGGCTGAAAATGTGCCAGGCCCAGCTTCATATTATAGTGAAACTGTATGGTATGAGTGACATGGCCCAATTTCACCCCAATTAGTTTTATCTCTGTTATTTTTGTGGTACAATCTCGCCCCAAATAAAAGGTTTAATGAAAAAAAATTTTTTATTTATAAAATATAACAAAAACTAGATATTCTTACAAACCAAAATAAAACAAAAGAACAACCAATTCTCACATAGAATAGTAACTAATAAAGATAATTAAGCGTATAAACTGAATTTCAAAATAGGTAGTGGCACAAATTCCCCCCTTATATTGTCGGAATCTTATTCAAGGTGACACATCCAGGTTATTTTGCACTACTCGACCACTGCGTATTCTTTTTAAAAGATAACCTATATAACACCTAATTACGTGTGAACTTTGAAACGGTCATTATTAAAACACTTTAGGCAAGCCAGGAGAAAGTATGCGATAAAACGAAAATTTTGCAAAATCTCACCAACTTAATAACTTGACGGAACAGAAATGGAGGGTATTGCATACACAAACCATACATTTCATTCTGTTCACCTCTAATATCGGTATTCTTGAACAAGAGTTCGGGGCGGTAGGTGAATCGATGTGCCGATATGGTGCGAATATACACGATCAACACGTAGTGGCACAATCACGCCCCGGCAGGCACAAAGTCACCCCATTTTACGGTATATAAAGAAATACTTATATTATGACGTAAAGAATATTTTTGTTTGTCATTGTCTGTGGCTAGTATCTGTTGAGACAAAAATACATAATCAAAAATACTTGTTAACATTTATTTATCACCCACCACAAAAATTGGATAATATATTTATAGAATATCTTGAAAATCTGGTAGATAACATATTTGATTTCGATGGAAACATTTTAATAATGGGTGATTTCAATACTGATTATAAGAGAGATACAGCTTATCCTTGTCGAAGATACCTTTTAACACCACTTCTGCACCCACAAACTCCAGCTGAACGTAGATATAATTCTGCACATATTCAAACTCGAAATACTATTGAACGAACTTTTGGAATATTAAAACGACGTTTTGCTTGCTTATCTAATGGGCTAAGGATTTCTCTGGATAAATCAATGGCTGTAATAGTAGCCACATGTGTATTACATAATATATGTATCGAAGAAGGTGACAATTTTAATATTGAAAATCACCAATTAATGGAACAAGCAATCGTTAATGTGGATGAGAACAATCAGCAAGAATTTAATGCCGTTAGAAATGCTGTTATAAATAATATATTTACTTGAAAAATTTTTACTGTATATAAAATAAAACAAAAATTCTTAACTTCAATTATAACGTGTATTCATTTATCCTTCATTGCTTCTAATTTCATTTCTTTCTCTCGTATTACTAACTCTAATTCTTTTTTTTTTCAACAACAGGATATCCTTTTCAATATTTTCCTTCTCGTACCTTGTTTTTAAAATATTCAATTTTATTTCTTCTTTTTCCAATGAATGCGTACGTGTCTGTTCATGAGCTCTTTTCCTCGATCCCCTAGATTTGCCCGATGTGTTTCTTGATTCCTCAGAAATACAACTGCGGTCATGACCCACCAGCTGTGTAGATGCCGGAGTATTCACTACATACTCAGTTAATACTAAATTTGTTTCCTAAAAAATCAGTGTAGTGTTTGTACAATATAGAATGCAATGTAAAATGCTTACGGTTGACTGCCCTAAATCTATTTCGTTGTTATTATTATCACCACCATCATTATTACAATCTGGAATTTAAAAAGTATATCAGAATATTTCACTATTTGTAGTGAATGTTTAGAATTTCCAAGATTTCTGCTTTTGAATACATACCAAAAGGAGCTGAACTGTCATATGAATTGGTTAATTCAGTAACTGTCGCATTATTAATTTCCAATAGCTTCATCCCAACTCTATCTACTTTACTTGAAAAGTTCCCTCCTCCTGTCTTATACAATTCCACCTAAAGTATGTTTACAACATATTTTGAAATTTGTATTACATCTTAACATACCTTGTCATCAGCTTTATCTTTTTTTACTTTCTTTTTCATTGATTCATATAACAATTTCAATTGCGCCCCCGTTCTAACTCCTGTTTCTGCAATAGCATTGAACTTGGTAGCTACAGCGTCCCAAGCTTCCTTCTTCTTATGTACATTAATGTTATCGGTTTTTTTGTTTTCAATTACATGCAGGAAAGTTTCTACTATATCCAGTAATGTGTATTTCTCCCTTTCTGTGTAATTTTTACACCTTTCCCTTTTTTTTTCTTCGATACAAGACATCTTCAAGAACAAGAATTTGATACTGTATTTACCGTATTTACGTTTAAACACATAACCTCCTCAAATCATGCCGCCACCCAGTGTTGCCAACCTATTTGGATCAAAATTCCCATATACTATCGAAAAAATTCCCATATTTTCCCACGCCAAAAAAAAAATTCCCAAGGTTTTTCCCACTTCCGTTTTTTACATTTTCGAAGTAAATAAAGATCGATTCATTTTTTTATTAAGAATATCACAAACATAAACATAAACAGAAAAATATTGAAAAAAAAAACAAATAAAATAAACTCTCAATACTTCAATTTGAATTAACAACATAAAGTAAAACAAAAATTAAAATCAGTTCTTAAAAGAGTACATATTCATATTAGATAGATTCAAATGTTCCTTTTCAACTTTGAAAGTGACACAAGTGGTGCCATCGTTTTGCATGGCGCTTCTTATGACACATATAGCATTAAGTATTTGTGCACCTAACTTATTACGTTTCTTAATCTTAACATCTGTTACAGTCGAAAATATTCGTTCCGATTCGGCGTTAGAGTGTGGTAGGCTTAATACCAATTTAGCTAATTTGCACAAATTTGGAAAAGCTTGAGAGTCATCTAAAGCTTTTACTTTGTCGAGCTCCCTCCACATAAGATCAAGCGAATATGTTCGATATTTATCAGTAACAGATTTGTCAAAATAAATACGTAAATTTCTCCATTCAGTCTCAATTTTGTTAGCGTCAAAAAAAGATCCAAAATGATTCAACAAATGTATAAAATCAAAGGTCCCCTCTGTTAATGCACGTTCTACATTTAAAAAAGACATTTCTTTAAAAATTGGAGAAAATGGAAGTCTTTTTTGTATTTCTGATGCGGCAGTTAAATAAAAATTTAAACATGTTAGTCTTATATTATGCGAGGTTTCGCTTGGAAGTGTTTTAAGAATTTGGTCACAGTCATCGCTCAAATATATTTTCTCCAAAGGCAAAAAATATGAAGGACTCTTTACATTAATTTCAGCCAAATTTTTCTCAAACACAATTTCCAATTTTAAAAAATTTTGACATAATTGTTTCATTAACGTATATGATTTATTATGCAGGTCGTGTATTTGAATATTTTTACTCTGAAAAATGGCATTAAACGAATTAAATGAATTTAATGAGTATTTTAGAAAAAGGAGATATGCTTTATTACATAAATTGTTAAGTTCCGCTAAAATTACCTCTGCACTTTTAGTTTATCTTCAAATACAGCGACTTCAAAATAATGCTTTAAAGTATCATAATATTCTAAAAATCTAGTTACGCAAGCATGCCTACTTAACCATCTAGTTGTAGATAAATTCAATAACTTTTTTTTCTCTAAATTAAAAAACTCCTGCATTTCTACTAATTGGGCACATCTTTTTGAGCTTCCTGACACGTAATTGTAAGTAGATCGAAGAAGTTCCTCTGTGGTCCGTGGCAACTCTTCACATGCTTTTGTTGCAACCAAGGCAGCCGAATGACAAACACAAGACATTAAAACAGCATGAGTAATACCTCCCCTTAATCCTGGGAATTTGTAAAACAAACAAACAAACAAAGGGGCCGCGGCAAAAGACTCCTCCAGGAGGTATTAATTGATTTTAGGGTAAAGTAGGGTTATGTTATTAATTAAAACAATAATTTTCCACAACGTTATAATATTTTAATAATTCAAAGCTTAATGATACGTAATTATACCCGATATTAATAACGACCTGTGTTAATAAACGACACTATAACCAAAAACAAGTCGTGTCGCGAATAAATGTTAACAGTCGAGGTTTAAATACAAACGGGCACACTGAGTAATAGTTGTTGTACACTTTGAAACAACTAAATATTATGAAGTAGCAACAATACACACACTGCTTAATAATGATGGAGGAGTTGGCATTAACTAATAATAAAATAAAAGTTATCCGTTAAAAAGTCAAACACACACTGAATATAGATACTAATAACGATACGTTTGAATATTAATAATGTTATAAACAAATAATGTACATAGGGATAAATATAGGTTAGGTATTTGGAGGTTAGGGTTTCACTCGCGCGTGAATTTAAGGTTAAGTCTCCGAATACAACAATATAGTTAATGATCCACCGTGAATTTATTAATATTATACATTAATAACGGCGCGCACTGAGTTTAAATAATTTGGTGGAGGTGCTGGAATTCAACCAACAAAGTTAAATAAAATGATTGTTACTGGAATAAAAGTTAAACAAACGCTGCATATGGGTACCAGTAATAACGAACTTGGATAATAATATTGTTATAAACAAATATAATGTATACGGGTAGATATCGGTTGGATATTTGAAGGTTATGTTTCACTAACGCGTGGAATTTAATATTAACACTTTAGCAATAACAATGTTGTTAATGAATCCACGTGAAGTTAATATGATAATTCATTAACAAAGGCGCACACTGAATTTAAATGTTTTGGTGGAGGTGCTGGCATTCAACCAACAATGTTAAATAAAAACGCGTGCTTAATAGGTTTTTCACTGCACTTACGGTTAATTGCTACAGCGTAAGCAGCTGTAGCTTGTCCTGGTGCACTGAAGTTAATACTATGGGCGAACACTAAAGAGGGACCGTAAGTTTGGTATCTTTACGCGAAATAAGCGCACTGTAAATAACTAAACGGCCGCTACTACGTACACAGTAGTAGGATCCTCCTATAACTTCTTCGGTCGATACTAGACGATACGTCGGATGTATTCCACCACGTGGAGATACTCTCAGACGTCGGCGAACGTGGATTTCGACGAAGAAGGCGTCCGAAATAAAGAATTCCTCAAGAATTCTTCGTGGATTCTTGGTCCGTGTGGTCACCTGTACACGTTTCGCCGTGTACTTCCAAATGACCTGGAAGTGCCTTTTTGGTCCCTTGTATTACGTAAGCAGTAAATACAATTCCGCTGGATGACTTTCTGGAAGTCCGCTTGGTATCGGTGGCCTGTTATCTGCTGGTCCAGGAGGTTGGTGCTGGCAGGCGGGTGACCGAGATGGGACTCGATATCATGTAGGCATTTGCCTCAGCTTATATAGGTTTCCAAATGTGTTTACGTTTTAATTTGGGAACCCCAGTGGCGCAGGTGGCGAACAAAGAAGTATTCATTTCACGGTAATTTCCCTTGGGGCCTAAACAGGGTTACGTCTTCTACGTGTATTAGAAATTTAAGCGTTTTTAATTGGCCGTAGGCGGAGCCTGTGATTCGTATCAAAATTGTCTCAAAAAGTTATTACGCGAAATTTCTCTAACTTCACGAATATTCTGATTGGTGTGGGCGGAGCCTATGATTCGTATCAAAATTGTCTCAAAAAGTTATTACGCGAAATTTCTCTAACTTCACGAATATTCTGATTGGGTTGTGGGCGGAGCCTATGATTCGTATCAAAATTGTCTTAAAAGGTTATTACGCGAAATTTGTACTTTTACGAATGTTTTGGGATTTTAATTTATTCTGGAAGAACGGGATAAGATAGGAATAAAACATGTACACTTATATTGGGCCTGGACTTGTTCTGTGGGAAAACGTCTTATTTGTTTCCATCGGAAGAGGCTGTTGGTAACAATTGACCCCCCCCGAAAAAGACGTTGTTCCACACGACATTCCAGGCCCCAAAAAAAAATATGTCATAAATAGCAAAATACATTTTTAATTTCTATTCCCATGTGTCCCGTTGCTCCTGGCGGACCGCTCTAAAGTCCCGTTGCTCCTGGAATCTTACGTTGGCTGGGTCCTGGTGCTCCTGGTGGTGGATGATCACGTGGCTGGTGATCATCAAGTTCAGCCGGCTGGAGTGGTTGACCCTGGTTTGGGCGTCTTGCTATACGGACTTGATCAATATGATATTTTGTCCATTGTGCGCCAGGTCGTTCCACCCAGACGGCTGTTGGTCCGGCTGCTTCCCGGACTGGGTATGGTCCTGCCCATTTTGCGCCGAATGGCTGTCCTGGTGGGAGGTGGGTGCGTACCATGACCAATTGACCGATGCGTGGTTGAATTGGCATGGGTGCATTTTGCTCTATGTATCTGTCACGATACCTTCGTTCATTAGTATGTATATTTTGCATTCGCTGCGGCCCAGTTTCTGGCGGGACATTGTGTGGGTCTCGCCATTCACCAGGTCTCCGCAGTTCGAACCCAAACAATGCCTTTGCCGGGGAATAGCCCGTCGCAGCGTTCTTTCGGCATCTTAAATTAAAGAGTACCGTGTCGAGTTTCTCGTCCCACCTCTCTGGCGTTTGCCCTTCTAACTGGAGACGTAGGCCCTTCTTTAATTCCTGGTTCCGCCTTTCTACTGGATTCGCCCGTGGGTGGTAGATTGGGGTAGTCCAATGGATGCATTGCCATTTACGTAAGGCAGCATCCCAGGCGACGGACGTGAATTGTGGGCCATTATCTGTTAGGACAGCCATTGGGTAGCCGAATCTCAGGAACACTTCCTCCAAAGCGTCTATTACGGCATTGTTGCTGGTAGTTGGTACCGCTCGTGCCTCGGTCCATCTGGTGTGGAGATCCATTATGACCACACCAAACCTATTGCCTTTTCTTGATGTGGTCAGTGGTCCCACGATGTCGACGGACAGGACTTCGAAGGGACGTCTCGGGGCATGAGGTCGGAGAGGAGCCTTGGCTTGTAGGGGTCCCCTTTTGAACGCATTACATAGCCTACATCCCCGGACATAATCCATCACTTCTGCTCGGATTCCTGGCCAATGGAAGCGATTGGTGATTGCTCCATAGGTCTCTTCGGTTCCTGGGTGTCCTGCCGTTGGATCGTCATGGTACTGATGCAGTACCTGGGCTCTGGCTGTCTCTGGGACCAAGATTGGCTGGTGGGTTCCCTCTCGATATCTTATGAAGCCATCGAGATATATAAAATCGGGATGGTTTTCTCCGGGTTGGTCTGAACGGAGTTGTTCGAGTAACTCCCTCATGGCTGGGTCATCTTGCTGCGCATCTTGTATCACATGGTATAAGGGGTCCCTCTCCTGTAACAAACATACAAACTCTCCACTAGCCCGGGTTACTGGTTGCTGCGTGTCTGGCACTAATCTTTCCACTTCGTCTAGTTCCAGTGGAGTGGTTTCGTCACTGGGATGGCGGGAGAGTACATCAGGTAGTTCATTTTCTCGTCCTGGGATGTGTTGGACTTCATATGAAAATTCCTGGAGGAGGAGTGACCATCTCATTAGCTTTGATCTGGTTTCTTTAAAGCTATGTAACCATGTGAGTGCCTTACTATCGGTCCGGAGTCGGAATGGTCGGTCTTCTAGGTATGGCCGATATTTTCTGATGGCCCATATAACGGCCAGACACTCTTGCTCGTTAATATGGTACCTTACTTCTGTCTTGTTGAATCGTAGGCTGGCATAGCTTACGATTCTTCTTTGGTCCTCCTCCTCTTGATATAGTACAGCAGATGCGCCTATGCTGCTGGCGTCTGTCTGCAAAATGAACGGCAGTCTAAAGTCCGGGCGGTGCAGGAAGAGGGGCCTGGTTACCGCTTCTTTAATTGCCAAGAAAGCTTCTTCGGCAGGCTTAGTCCATCGGTAAGTGGTGTTGGTGGTCAAGAGATCCGTAAGGGGTGCCATCGTTCTTGATGCATCTGGTATGTAACCTCTCAACCAGTTCACTATGCCTAGGAAACGGCGAAGGGCCTTCCTCGTCTTGGGTATTTCATGGGACTGGATTGCTTCGATGTGGATCGTTTGGGGCTCATTCCCTTCTTTAGTGACCATATGGCCCAGATACTCTAAGGAGGGACTGGCAAACCGGCATTTCTTCATATTTAGTCTTAGGCCGTGTTGCTGAATTCTTTCCAACACCAAACTCAGGTGTCGTAGATGTTCCTCCATATTGTCAGAGTATATGATGATGTCGTCCAGGTAGGCCAGTGCAAAGTTCTGCAGATAGCCTACCAGGACATCCTGGGCCATTAGCTTTTGGAAGGTGGTCGGGGCCCCCTTTAGGCCGAAGGGCATCACTTGAAATTCATAGGCAGCGCCCTCTGGTGTCGTGAAGGCGGTCAGTCGCTTGGATGCCTCTTCTAATTCGATCTGCCAATATCCATTGCGCAGATCTAGTGTGGTGAAAATCTTCGCCGTCCCTAGGTCCTTTAATGATTCCTGAATGGGTGGTAGTGGACTGGCTTCATTTTCCGTCTTGTCGTTAAGGCGGCGGTAATCGACGCAGAACCGGGGCTCCCCATTCTTTTTCGTCACTATAACTATCGGAGAGTTATACTCACTGTGGCTAGGTCTGATAACTCCGGCCGCAAGCATCTCCTCAACCTGGGTGGCGATGACCTTCTTCTTCTGCGGGGTGTACTTGTACGTGGGCACCCTCACTGGCACATTATCCTTCAGGCGTATTGTGTGTTTGGTGGTGGTGGTGGTTTGTATTCGTCCACCTTCCATGAACAGGTCCTGGAAATTGTTGATGATGTTCTTGAACTTCTCCCTTTGTGGGTTCGTCCAATCCTGGACGTCAACGGGAATATCTTCAAGATTCATCGTTGCTGAAGTAGTTCGTGGTGGCGTTTTATCGAAGTAGATCGTATGCCGTCGTTTAACTCCAACATGGACACATCCTCTCAGGTAGTCCAGGACCGCATGGTTCTCTATTAGCCACGGGTGCCCAAGTATGATTCCTGCCTGGAGACATTCCACCTCCAGGGCTTCGCATTGGAAGTCGTACTCTTGCCCCGCAGTTGCCTTTAACAGTCCAAGTTTATTAGTGACGAAAGTTTTACCTTTAATTGCCATTGTAAATTCCACGGCGGCTGTCGTGGTGGTTGACCCAAACATCCATTCGGGTCTGGCCAGGTTCTTACTTGCGGCACTGTCAATTCGGGCTGTCACTGGGCGGCCATCAATCCGCAACTGGATGGATGCCGTTTGGTTTGTGGGTGTCGTGGTAATTAGGGCCGTTCCGCTGCTGGCTTTGGAGCGGCCCTCTGCTCTTCCCCCGACTGCTTAGTGGGTGCTGGGTGCTTAGCCGCAAAACTTGCTGGCTGGTTGGGGCAGTCCCGGTTGAAATGTCTGCCAGTGCAGAACCAACATCTGGGCAACGATCTCTCGGCAACTGGTTCCCTCTTTGGTACCGCTGGGGGAGCTGCAACTTCTTTCTTTAAAGGTAGTGTTGTTGGCTTACCTTTAAACTGCTCGAAGACTGTTGACCACTTTTCGCAGGTATCATGTAGGTCCTTTAATGTCTTTGGTCCCATTTGCGTTATTTGAACGCAATACTGCTGCGTCATCTGCATAATGATGTGGTTCACTAAGTCCTGTTCCGGCCAATTTGGGTTTAGTCTCAGGCACAAACGTTTCATTCTTGTGATGAATGTTGCTGGATCTTCATCCCAGCGTTGCCTTGTTTCACATGCCTGTTGGAGAGCCTTCCTTCTTTGTGGGCTCATAAACTCCCGTCGGAACCGGTGGTCAAACTCCCCCAGAGTATCAAAGCCTCCTTCGTTCTTCTTGAACCAGTTGGCTGCTTCTCCTGTCAGGAACGGGCGGACTGCGTCATCTATATCCTCCGGCACCTCAAGACGGGCTGTCTGCAAGTGGGAGGTTAGTCTTGCTAGGAACGTGGTTGGATCCTCAACTAGGTGTCCACTGTACACCCTTGGTGGTGTAGGCATATTGGTGACGACACTGCACGGACTGCAGCAGTGCCTTTGGTGGTGAACACCCTCCGTCTTGGATACCGTTCCGTTCCCTTGGTTGCTGACTCTGATGACTTCATCCTGGGTTTGGACAGCTACGGTGGATGCCTCCTCTTCCTGGACGGCGGTGATGACCTCTTGGTCCTGGAAGTCGATGGCAGCCTTCGGGTCCTGGCCATCCTCATCACCTAATTCATAACTGATGGAGGTACAAACCTCTTGATCCTCGGTACGTGATGCGACCCTGGACGTTGAGGCGGTGTTGGATGTGATGGTGGCTTTAGTCGTTCCCTCCAGAGCCGTCATCCTTCTACCTATATTTCTGAGTTCATGTAACATGATCTCAAGCTGCAGGGCTGGATCAGCGGCACCGGGGGTGGTTGTCCGTAGCGAAGGCGATTGTCTTGGGCTAGGACCATCCAATTCCACGCTGTCACTTGATTGTCTGGTTTTTCGTGCTGTCCTCTTAGGCATCTTGAAACCTGGTGTCTCTGTTGCTTAGGTGGATGGGTCGGTGGTGGATCCGCGGACACAATCCTGTGTTCGTAGTCCCACGTTGCTGGGCGCCACAATAATACCTCCCCTTAATCCTGGGAATTTGTAAAACAAACAAACAAACAAAGGGGCCGCGGCAAAAGACTCCTCCAGGAGGTATTAATTGAATTTAGGGTAAAGTAGGGTTATGTTATTAATTAAAACAATAATTTTCCACAACGTTATAATATTTTAATAATTCAAAGCTTAATGATACGTAATTATACCCGATATTAATAACGACCTGTGTTAATAAACGACACTATAACCAAAAACAAGTCGTGTCGCGAATAAATGTTAACAGTCGAGGTTTAAATACAAACGGGCACACTGAGTAATAGTTGTTGTACACTTTGAAACAACTAAATATTATGAAGTAGCAACAATACACACACTGCTTAATAATGATGGAGGAGTTGGCATTAACTAATAATAAAATAAAAGTTATCCGTTAAAAAGTCAAACACACACTGAATATAGATACTAATAACGATACGTTTGAATATTAATAATGTTATAAACAAATAATGTACATAGGGATAAATATAGGTTAGGTATTTGGAGGTTAGGGTTTCACTCGCGCGTGAATTTAAGGTTAAGTCTCCGAATACAACAATATAGTTAATGATCCACCGTGAATTTATTAATATTATACATTAATAACGGCGCGCACTGAGTTTAAATAATTTGGTGGAGGTGCTGGAATTCAACCAACAAAGTTAAATAAAATGATTGTTACTGGAATAAAAGTTAAACAAACGCTGCATATGGGTACCAGTAATAACGAACTTGGATAATAATATTGTTATAAACAAATATAATGTATACGGGTAGATATCGGTTGGATATTTGAAGGTTATGTTTCACTAACGCGTGGAATTTAATATTAACACTTTAGCAATAACAATGTTGTTAATGAATCCACGTGAAGTTAATATGATAATTCATTAACAAAGGCGCACACTGAATTTAAATGTTTTGGTGGAGGTGCTGGCATTCAACCAACAATGTTAAATAAAAACGCGTGCTTAATAGGTTTTTCACTGCACTTACGGTTAATTGCTACAGCGTAAGCAGCTGTAGCTTGTCCTGGTGCACTGAAGTTAATACTATGGGCGAACACTAAAGAGGGACCGTAAGTTTGGTATCTTTACGCGAAATAAGCGCACTGTAAATAACTAAACGGCCGCTACTACGTACACAGTAGTAGGATCCTCCTATAACTTCTTCGGTCGATACTAGACGATACGTCGGATGTATTCCACCACGTGGAGATACTCTCAGACGTCGGCGAACGTGGATTTCGACGAAGAAGGCGTCCGAAATAAAGAATTCCTCAAGAATTCTTCGTGGATTCTTGGTCCGTGTGGTCACCTGTACACGTTTCGCCGTGTACTTCCAAATGACCTGGAAGTGCCTTTTTGGTCCCTTGTATTACGTAAGCAGTAAATACAATTCCGCTGGATGACTTTCTGGAAGTCCGCTTGGTATCGGTGGCCTGTTATCTGCTGGTCCAGGAGGTTGGTGCTGGCAGGCGGGTGACCGAGATGGGACTCGATATCATGTAGGCATTTGCCTCAGCTTATATAGGTTTCCAAATGTGTTTACGTTTTAATTTGGGAACCCCAGTGGCGCAGGTGGCGAACAAAGAAGTATTCATTTCACGGTAATTTCCCTTGGGGCCTAAACAGGGTTACGTCTTCTACGTGTATTAGAAATTTAAGCGTTTTTAATTGGCCGTAGGCGGAGCCTGTGATTCGTATCAAAATTGTCTCAAAAAGTTATTACGCGAAATTTCTCTAACTTCACGAATATTCTGATTGGTGTGGGCGGAGCCTATGATTCGTATCAAAATTGTCTCAAAAAGTTATTACGCGAAATTTCTCTAACTTCACGAATATTCTGATTGGGTTGTGGGCGGAGCCTATGATTCGTATCAAAATTGTCTTAAAAGGTTATTACGCGAAATTTGTACTTTTACGAATGTTTTGGGATTTTAATTTATTCTGGAAGAACGGGATAAGATAGGAATAAAACATGTACACTTATATTGGGCCTGGACTTGTTCTGTGGGAAAACGTCTTATTTGTTTCCATCGGAAGAGGCTGTTGGTAACATGAGGTACATCTTCCTTCAAATGTGTGTAAAATGAATTATGGACTCCCATCATTGTAGCACATCCATCTGAAGCCATACCGATTATATTTTTCAATGGAATTGCTTTTGCTTCCATGCATGTTTTAAATGATTCATACAGATTTGCTGCTGTGCAATTACGTGCATCCATCTGCACAAGTTCTATCAACTTTGTCTGTATTTTACCATTACAAGGATCTAGATACCTTGCTAAAACACATAAGTTTTTTTTAGTGCTTATATCTGTGCTTTCATCAACCATAATTGAAAAATTGTTTTCTTGTAAATTTTTATGATCTTATTAGTCTCCACTACACTTACAACATTTTTCAGAAGTTCTGAACATTTAGTTCTTTTCATGTTTAAATTTTGGACTATTTTTGAATCATCAAAGATTTCTTTGAGTAATGGAATCAAATGATCAATAAACTGTACGGCAATGTTATGTTCTGCAAAGCACACAGCCAATTTAAGTTCAGCATTTTTGACCTTGTCAGTCAATAACTTCTCTGATTCTTTTTTACAAAATCCGGCTACTGATTGTTGAAATCGTATTGCACTGCTAGCTTTTAAGTGTTTTTTACCTTGTTCATGTTTCTGCAGTTCACTTTTTCCTCCACCAAAGACTTTATTGCAAATTTTACACCTGTAACAGTTAATTACTAGCAAAAAAATTAACAATATACTAACTAGATACTAACTAACCTTGCTTTAGTAGCATCGTCGCATTTCTCCACCCAAGCAAACTGAGTCAACCAGCTCTCAAGAAATGTCTTAATTTGCACTTTTCTAACCTTTTTTGGTGGTGTTTTTTCTTTATCGTAACTCGAATCCATCGAATCACTACTTTCATTTTCTTCCATTTTTTTATTAAACGTGTCCGAAAAGGTCAAAATTTAACTTGTAACTTTAATATATTAATTTAAACTGGTTATTGTTATTGTTAATCATTATTTTTAGTTACCGTTCGTTAAACAGGTATTAGACAATAGACATTGTGCAAACTGCAATGTTGCAAAACAAAGCAACCAATCAACGAATTAGCTTGGAGTTGGAATCAACCAATCAACCACCATGAAATCTGAATCGTGACTAAGGATACTACATTATCGAATATCGATAACACATGACCGAGGCTGTGACAGAGGTTACAGCATGGTATGTTGGATAGTTTGGACAACCACCATCGACGAACTTGTAATGACTTCATACTTGTAAAACTTATTCCTCAATATTGGCACAAAAATTCCCATATTTGAGTGTTTTTTAGTTTTTCTCCCCTTTTTCCCATTTTAATTTTTTGATTAAAAAAATTCCCATAAAATGGGAATGGAATTTTCAATACCCCTTAATTAGTAAAAAAAAACATTGATCCTGACTGTTACGCCCCCTTGCGGACATTTGACAAACTCCAAAATAATTTCCAGCATTTTCTCTTGGGCACTTTTACTTGAAATTTTTTTACCCGGGAGCAATATGACTACTGGTTTCTGAGATATAGCCGGCGGCCATTCTTAGTTGGCCACCCGGTACGTATAAGAAAGTCGTGTGGTGGCCACACCTCATTTTTTAAAAATCTCTCTCTCTCTCCCCCTCTCTCTCTCTCTCTTTCCCTCTTCAGATCTGATTAGATTTTCAGTAAAATCGACAGACCGGAAGTAGTAGTTTACTTCAGTGAAAGAATTGAATTTTGCCAATACTTCGTTAACTACTA
This sequence comes from Amphimallon solstitiale, assembly GCA_963170755.1. NCBI lineage: Eukaryota > Metazoa > Arthropoda > Insecta > Coleoptera > Scarabaeidae > Amphimallon > Amphimallon solstitiale. The sequence continues at coordinate 1,633,242 of OY720680.1, read as the reverse complement.
AGTTTAAACAAATTTATAAAGAATTCATATATACTTACAATTAAAATTAAGAATAATTTTATTTAAAAAGTTTTCCGAAATTCCTACCGGAAGTAGGTCTTTTACTCTTATCAAAAATCAGTTTTTTGCGAATATTTCGCAAGTCATGCTTTTTAGACAAGTACGTTACGGGTATAAAAGTATTTAAAACATAATTTTCAATATCTTTTGTATAAAATAAATTTCAAAATTCAGACCGGAAGTACCACTTTTACTCTTATCGAATAGCGATTTTTTGCAAATATGTCGTAAGTTATGCATTCTATATAAATTTATCAAGAGTACAAAAGTATTTAAAACTGGATTTGCAATATTTTTTGTACATATGAAATTTCAAGATTCGGACCGGAAGTAGCACTTTTACTCTTAGCGAGGAGCACTTTTTTGATAATATCTTGCAAAGTATGCATTCTATAGAGATTTATTAAGATAATAGAAGTACTTAGAATAGGATTTAGAATAATTTTTGTAAAAAAGATTCTTAAAATTCAATAATTTGAAACGCTCATACGTATAAGAAAGTCGTGTGGTGGCCACACCTCATTTTTTTAAATGATATTCTATTTAATATGCTTGGTTGTGATGTATGTGGTTGTCGTACATACAACCGAAAAAGTAGATATGGTTAGATTAAATATTACAGATGTCCCAAGGAAGAAACGGTGCGGAATGTGTGGTTAATTGTCTGTGAAAAGCAGGATTTAATGAATTTGAAAAATGGTATTTCCAAACATCTGATTTTATCTTTCTTCACAATAAAAAAAAATATTTTAGCATGTATCTGTTCTGTTCATTTTGAGCCTCACTCGTACAAGAATTACTGCAATTTTCCAATAAATCATAGAGGGATTTAAATTCAGATGCAATTCCCAGACAGAAAGAAGAAAAGACAACTTGAAGCAACATCTGATTTTATCTTTCTTCACAATAAAAAAAAATATTTTAGCATGTATCTGTTCTGTTCATTTTGAGCCTCACTCGTACAAGAATTACTGCAATTTTCCAATAAATCATAGAGGGATTTAAATTCAGATGCAATTCCCAGACAGAAAGAAGAAAAGACAACTTGAAGCAATGAGTTCAAAATCTTTAAAAAGCAAAAAATAGACGCTTTGATAAAACATATGGAGATGCTCAAAGTACTTTAGGATCGAACAGTAATTTTGAAGCTTTAAGGCTCCGGACTACTTATTTTAATATTGCGATTTTAAGTAATACGGGTTGCATAGCATATACTGAATTAAAAGTGTGAAAATGTCCCAGAGAAATAGAGTAGGGGAGAACGCGCTTAAAGATGCGCCAACTAAGTTAAATTGAATTCCGCCATTTTGAAGGTTGCTCACAAGCCTTACAAAAATGTTTGGAACAAATAACTTTATTTTTGGACCAGGTCCACGTTTCAGCATTTTTTCCTAGCACATCTAACCACATTTTCAATGAATCACCCCGTGGAAATCTACAAATAGTGCAGAATTAATCGCGCTCTTAAAGATGCAATTCTTTCATTCTATTACGGTAATATTTATACCTAGCTCAACAATTCGCATGTAAAGTTCATTGACTTAGAAAAATGTAAACAAACTTACGTGTGAAAAGAAATGCCTTCCGGCTTAAATCTTCGACTGTTACTGCAGCCCAACACAGAGCACGACATGTTAATAACACACACAAGTCCTTTTTAATACAATTAATTAAAAATAACCTCCAAGCTTGACAATTACAACAACACAAGTGCCAATTACCCTGCAATAGAGGCGGGTTGTGAAATCGCAGTCTGCTACTTTGTCACTGCTACTGGTCAGTCACCGTTAGTAACAGTGACAGCAGCTTTAAAGTAGCAGTTCTCTCAGTAGTGTTTTATAAACCCGCCCTTTCACGTGAACGCCAAGTCTGTTACCATAGGAAGGGCGCAGTTATATGCAATACGTTTTTCCTCGACTTGCGACTTGCGACTAGCGAAAATAACCGCTTTCAGTAGTATCAGTGAATATAAACAGTGACAAAAATAGCTGCTTCTTTTCACTGTGACTACCGTGTCACAGTAACAGTTTGTCACTGCTACCGAAAAATAGCAGTTTTTCCCGACACTACCCTGCAAAATGGCGACCACAATAGCGTTTGCTTAAAACTGGATGCGCACTCGTCGAAGCGCGTTCTCCCCTACTCTATTTCTCTGAAATGTCCCCGTAACTTCCCCTCTTCAATACTTCTCCTATAAGGGCGTGGCCTACACTTAGGAGACTGCAACGGAATAATTTTTAGAGAATATCTCATAAACATCATATTTATATGTAATGGGACTGTAAGGAAGACATACAAGTGGGGGGCTCGGGGTGTTTGTTTGGCGAAATACACATATGTTTCGGTTTCGGAATGAATATTCTCTTATTGAATAAAAAGTTGGTGACACAATTTTTGTGTTTTCTTACATATACATATCTGAAATACACCCGTCTAATAGAAGATTTCTATATTGTTTTCTGTTATTATAGATCAAAACCATACTTTCTAAAAATTCAAGACATATAAGATAATTTCCAATGCTTTTTACCGATCTTGTTTACCACACTGATAAATGAGTGGTTTTTATTTTTCGGTCAGACATACCAAGTTATTTTCTTATTATTGATTTTCGATTTCTTGATAGTTCTTTCATATGATATTTTATTTTAATATGGTGTTCAAAATAACTAATTTATATATTATTTATTATATAATATTTTAAATAATGTGTAACAGGTATAACCATATTAAAGTATGAAGTAAGTAAAAGAAAATGGATTTTATATTAATTTAGTACCTAAATGAATCAAGGGAATACACAAATATTATTAATTTACAAAGTACATAAATATAAGATTAATAATAAAATATATCACTTTTAGTGAAAAATTAAAGCGACAGTGCTAGTTAGTAGAAAATTATTTCCTACATATACAACAGGAAATTAATTTTTTGTTTTCTAACTTATTCTAGATATTTGACAAAATTTTGTTTCTATGTTGTTTTTTTTTTGTTACTTTAAAGCAATCAATTATTAATTTACTAAAAACTAAACTGTACATACTGTGTGTCCAAAAAGTCTGGAAACACCCAAATAAAATCGAAACGGATGATTTTTGAGAAAAATGCAAAAACAGGTCAATTAGTATTTTCAAAAAACTACTGGCTGATGGTATCTGTTTGGAATTTTTGATGATCTTGAAAAAGTTATGTCATAAAAAAAAATTAAATGGCAACGTGGCATTTTTAATTTTATTTTTGATAGATCTTTTAATTGTTTAAACGACAGTCAAAAAATGTTTCATTCTGCTTAAGAAAAATTTTGAAAAAAAATCATTATAGAAAACAAAGAAAATTTTAATCGTAGAAATCAGCAAAAACTCTTACAATAAATGTTCAAAATGTTGTCCTTGAGCATCTTGGCAATACCCTAAACGATAATAAAATTCATTTTGAACGTTTTCTATCATTTCAGGAGTGATCCTTCGTACTTCAATCTCAATCCGTTGACGCAAGCGTTCCAAATTTTCAGGTTTAGTTGCGTATACCTTATTTTTTAGGTAACCCCCCAAAAAATAATCAATAGGCGTTAGATCTGGCGACCTAGCAGGCCACTCGATACCCCCCCTCCTGCCAATCCATCTGTTTGGGAAGGTATTCTCGAGATAATGCCGAACATTTCCCGCATAGTGGGACGGAGCCCCATCTTGTTGAAACCAAATTCTTTGGCTGGACAAATTAGGATCTTCATGGTTCGGAAATATTTCTGCTAATGACGGAATTAAATAATTTTGTAAAAAATTCAAATACATATCCGCCGTCAGGTTACCGTTGAAGAAAAAAGGTCCTATAATTCTGTTACCAATTAAACCAGCCCATACATTTAATTTCTGAGGATACTGAGTTCATACCTCTCTCATCCAGCGTGGATTTTGGCGTGCCCAGTACCTGCAGTTTTGTCTATTAACAGTCCCATGTAATGTGAACGTAGCTTCATCTGAGAATAAGATATTTCTGATAAAAAACGGATCATTATCACACATAGGCATCAGTTGTTCGCAAAACTGTACACGCCTGTCGAAGTCGTCTTCAGACAGCTCATGAACCAAACAGATTTTGTAGGGATGATACTTAGTTTTCCGGAAAATATTACCAATTGTACTCTTCGACACGTTAAATTCCCGCGCAAGCTGCCGTGTACTAGAATTTGGAGTTTCCTCTACTGACAATAATACGTCGAGTTGCGTATCTTCTGCGATCTTTGGACGACCACTTCTAGGGCGATCTCGAACATGGCCTTCTTGAAATTTTTTGTGAATCTTACTCACTGCAGAAATACTAATTGGGGCACGCTCCGGATGTTCTGTATTAAATAAGTCGCAAACTTCTCTAACTGAACGAGCCCTATCCCCAAAACCAATCATCATCAATATTTGAATACGTTCCCTCTAACTTAAAACCATTTTTAAACAGATTTTTTTAACTTACGCACAATTCGTATTTGACAGAATGTCACAAATAAAACAAAATGTGTTTGAAAAATAATCGACTTTAAACCAACTATGTTTTTTTTTAAAGACAAACTTTTCCATTTTCGAAGAAGTAATTAAATTTTTCTCGGTCATTTTCTTAAGTAAAATGAAAATTTTTTTTATAGTCATTTAGACAATTAAAAGATCTATCAAAAATAAAATTAAAAATGCGACGTTGCCATTTAAATTTTTTTTTGATGAGATCATAACTTTTTCAAGGTCATCAAAAATTCCAAACAGATGCCATCAGCCAGTAGTTTTTTGAAAATACTAATTGACCTGTTTTTGTATTTTTCTCAAAAATCATCCGTTTCGATTTTACTTGGGTGTTTCCAGACTTTTTGGGCACATAGTATAGTTTACATAAGCGTCCCTAGTTGTAGTCTTTTGTTCTTGTGTTTCCTGCCTGTAAATACCTTAGTCACCCAGCCCCCCTTTTTTTCGAAAATTGAAATTCTAAAGGGTGTTCCAGGTTGTTTTAGTTGTTCTAAACATTGTGCAAAAGAATCTCCGGACAAAAATCAAAATTGTCAGAGATAATCGGAAAAAACGAGCTTTTGCCGCCCCCCCTCTCTTAAAAATTGAAATTCTGACGGTTGTTCCAGGTTGCTCAAAGTTTGTTCTCAACTGTTCCAAAGTATTTCAAAAATAAATAATAATTGGCCGAAAAAATGGCAAAAAGCAATTTTTCGCCAATGCCTCTTTTTTCGAAAATCGAAATTCTGGCAAAATCTCGTTTTTTCCGATTATCTCGGCCAGTTTTGATTTTTTCCCGAGATTCTTTGGAACAATGTTTAGAACAACTAGAACAACCTGGAAAAACCATTAAAATTTCAATTTTCGGAAAAAGAAGGGCTTCAATTATTTCGGCCAAATTTGACATTTCTTTTAAAATACTTTAGAACAATTTAGAACAAACCTAGAACAACCTGGAACAACTGTCAGATATCCGATATTCGAAAAAAAGGGGGGCTCTTCACACACTCGAAAAAGACACATGTTAATAAATGTCGAAACACTCAAGAAAATGTAGTTTTATTTATGGTATTTATGGCCGCTATTTGCCAAGAAAAGAAAAAATTGTTTTAATTTAGGAACATTATCAATACGAACAGGGCGGCAAAAATAAGTTCTTCTTATTTTCATTTTCATATTATATACGTATATATATGTGTGTGTCTATTTCTAACAAAAAAATAGGTAAACAAATTGCGAGAAGCAATATTCACACTCTAAGTACAAACAGTGTTTTTATGACGCACCTGTTATTTACCGCCTTTTATTCTGCATTGCTGTATAACTTGTGTTAGCAAAGTATTCCGGAGAGTTCAGACAAAAAATAATGTGCATACTACGCCTACAGTTTGTGTAATTAGGAATTGATCAACTGAAAAAACACATTTAGCAGAAGATTTGTAGTACATATAAATATAAAAAAATTCGTTAGCGGTAGGTAGAAGGATATACATTTTGAAAAAGAATTAAATTCCCATCTTACGAATCAAAAACAAATTATGTGCTCTATTTGCAAAAGTAATATTTTCAGCGTCAAAAAAAAGTGGAGGTATCTTTCAAAGAACCAGCATAAAATACCATAAATATATTGGAAATTATAACTCTTTTTTTTTTAGGGAGAGACAAACACTTTTCGTAAAAGTGCCCAGATTATATATCTACACTACAATATCCAAGAGAATAAAAATTCATTTATCCCCGAATATTTACACATTTGTACCCGCCCTCCAGACAAACTGTTGGTCGGAAATCTATCCCTACTTTCTACCTGTTCCCTTGAGTGTAATGTGGGCTGCCTAATTTTAATTTCTTTTATATCAAATATCTAAGAAAATATCAATTTTGAAAAAAAAAGGACTTCATAGCGAGCAAGAGTTTTAAACGCTCTATTAAACAAAAAAAAAATATTCTTCTATGTTAAGAAATAAAGGAAGAAAAAGAAAAAAATGGTTCGACGTTTTATTTTTTTTTAAACACATTTAAAGACTATTTTGAAAAAAGGGCGTCATAGATACATTGCATTCATTCATACGTATATAAGAAAAAATAGTGCATTGCTTCATGTTACCAAATAAGCAAGTAAAAAGAAAAAAACGGTTACATGTAATAGCATATACCTATAATTTGGGTAGCCCGGAGCCTTAATGTGTCCGATGCTTACTAATCACCTATGAAAGTAAATTATTTGATCAATACTTTTGGAAGATTGTCACATTAAGAGCAACACGTTTGTACATCTGGAACATTCATAAAGTATTTTGAGGCATTCTACATTAAGGCTGGAAGAACATGAAATAGAAGTAAGATTTGGCAATTTTATTTTAATTTTATATTATCAGATCTATGCGATTCACTAAATAGGATGCACGTCTGTGCAAAAAATATAAGCCTCAAAATACATGTTAATAAATATATCTTTAGTTACATTTTGGCAATGATTTTATTCACTAAATGAAACATTAATCAATACCTCTATTACAATATTCAGTTTATATTTACACAGATCATTGATGCATAATAACAATAATAATAATAATCTTTATTGTCAGAGGTCCAAAACAGACATAGAAATTGTCAGATATAAAACTAAGAGATATAGCAATAATATAAGAAGTACAGGTACATCAAAATTACACGAGCAATACAGATAATAACAGCCATTAACGGAAAAAGAGATAACACAGTACAAAAAATGAGGTGTGGCCACCACACGACTTTCTTATACGTATGAAAGTGTTACTTTCGGTTCGAATTTTGAAATTTTATTTATACAAAAAATATTCCAAATCCAACTCTAAATACTTTTGTACTCTTCATAAATATATAAAGAATGCATAATTTACGACATATTTGCAAAAAATCGTTATTCGGTAAGAGTAAAAGTGATACTTCCGGTCAGAATTTTGAAATTTTTTTTATACAAAAGATATTGGAAATTAAGTTCTAACTAAATACTTTTATATTCGTAGCGTACCTGTCTAAAAAGCATGACTTGCGAAATATTTGCAAGAAACTGATTTTCGATAAGAGGTAGGAATTTCGAAAAACTTTTTTAATAAAATTGTTCAGAATTTAAATTTTAAGTACATATAAATTCTTTATAAATTAGTCTAAACTTAGTAGTTGACGAAATATTGGCAAAATTCGATTTTTTCACTGAAGTAAACTACTACTTCCGGTCTACCGATTTTACTGAAAAACTAACTCAGAGAGAGAGAGAGAGAGAGAGAGAGAGAGAGAGAGAGAGAGAGAGAGAGAGAGAGAGCGAGAGAGAGAGAGAGGGCGAGAGAGAGAGAGCGCGAGAGAGAGAGGGGAGGGAGGGAGGGAGAGAGGGGGGAGAGACTTTTTTAAAAAACACTTTTTTGGTATTAGGGGACTTCAAAACGTGGACATCTGCAAAAATCTCGAGGTCGAAAATTTTCGTCATCACAATACTTTCTTATACTACCTACGTATAAGAAAATATTGCATTTAGAAACTGAAAACGAGACGTGCTGGCTTGATGTGCCTTCATCGGTTTCTTTTGCCGACACCAGCAGTCGTCCGTTGCAGTGGGGGCTGCCGGCTTCCCGCAGCAGGTTGTCGTTTACCCGACCACGTCATTTCCCGTGAAAGTATGAGAGCTCTGGTACACTCTGCATCCCTATTATAGTCTACATGGTATCGTTACATTCAATTGTACGTCATACTAAATTCATGACGTCTCGTCTTGTTTATGTTGCCGGATCTATTTTTATTTCGGTCAGTGACATTTGGTATATCCAAAGAAAAAAAAATTACAATAAAATAATTATAACGTACCTAATATATTTAGTAACTGAAATGCTCTAAGACTTCAGCCTTTCACAACTTATTTATTATATTGATTTAGAGTGTCGAAAAACCTTAAATGTTTCATAACGTATCTAGGTATATTAAAATTTAAAATAAACAATACTTACGCTATTCTCGTTAATCAGATGATTATAGAACAGTTTGTAAAGACCTTGGACTGAAAGCTTTCGGCATTATATTCAAAGGACGCAAATAGATAATAAACAGGATGTACAGTTCTAATTAAGAAGAACTGTTTTTATACAATTTATATCAAAGCAATAATAAACAACATAAATTTAATATTGAAACGGAAATTATGTGTTTATTTGCCATGAATGCATAGGTATATTACGATAAATGTATACATTTTCTATCTAAACTAATGAAATAAATGCCCTCAAATATAATTTCACAAAATAACTTTTTTAGTTTCACTTATACAATTATGACATGTACCTATAAATGACATCAATGAAGTGCAATTGAATACCTATAACGCCTCTCCTCCATATGTTATGTTTACGATAATTTAAGTATATCTGTCACGCCAATAACTATTCAAATTCAAATAAATTGCTTTTGTCCTGACATAACCTCAATTTTTCTATGTTGACGTTTATTGACACTGTTGAGTAGAAAAATATAATTTTATCGATTGTAAGTGCTACTATTGTGTTAAACAAAGTCGCCGATGGGTTCTCCGCTCAATAAACATTCATGTATATCGCTAGTGTTAGAAGCTTTAAACAGGCAGTTCTTAAAATAAAAATGCAGACATGTATTTTAGTCATTCACACTTAAAGGGAATTTGAAGTGAGAGTTATGAAAGAACGCATGCAATCATCAGAATTGCCAGTTAAATAATTGACTCTGAAGGACTCAGAAGGAGCTCAAATAATTTATGTGACAATACAATTCCAACTGTGCTTTCTCAAGACAACAATAATATGAATTCGTCTAGATCATCAAGGATGTAGTATGGTTGTTAAACATATATTTGGAGGTTACTAACACTATACGAAATTCTATGGAAACGTATAGAGCCAATAGTTCGTTTGTGCTTTTTTTAACGGTTATGTTGTTTTTGACGATATATGTTTACCAATATAGCAAGATCATTAACGGTGGTTTCTATAATGATAGAGGTTTTGGTAAGTACATGAACATAATTTAACATAGATTAGCTCCGGTCGATCAAACTGTGTCTACTTGCATCACAGAGAAATATCAGAAATAATATTTAGGAAATAAAATAGTAATTAGGTAGAGTAGGTACATATAGCCATATATTGCAATAAAATGACATTTCAAAGAATAGAAGGAGAACATTACTTTCTGGAAATTAAATTTAAATTAAAGATGTAAATCCTACATTGACACACCTACTAAAAGTAAAATAACGTGGTGTGGCCACCACACGACTTTCTTATACGTATGAGCGTTTCAAATTGTACAAAATTGTTCTAAACTGTTTTAAATACTTTTATCTTAGAAAATAAACCTGTGAGTAAGCGAGTTACCTCAAATCCAAATTTTAAGAATGCATACATTACGAGAATTTCGACAAAAAGTGCTACTCGCTAAAAGTGTTACTTCCGGTCCGAATTTTGAAATTTTATTTATACAAAAAATATTTCAAATCCAGCTCTAGATACTTTTGTATTTTACCTCTATACAGGCTGTTCATTTCAAAACTTCCCACCCTAAATTTCTGGAATCTGGGAATCTATGAACAATACTCTGAAACACGTACTAAATTCATGGGGGGGCCATTTTTTGCTGCAAAAACTGACTCACCCACTTTATCCCCTACTCCGGGAGCTACCCCATTAAAAATCTTAATGGAAAGGGGTATCGTGTAATATGTCATTTTAAAGGTCTTTTGAAACAACACATTTTGTCGTTATGTTTAATGCAGAATACTTTTCCTTCTTTTTGTAGTTACTTATAAACAAAAATGCATGTTTTAGGAACGCTTTCATACCGATTTTGCGTTAATTAATTCAATTTTTGTAATAGCACAATGAGATAATGTTCTACATGAAAAACATATCATCTCTTTTGTTCCGGTGCTCCTTGTTTTGAAATACATTGTATGTTGCTTTAATATAAATTGTCATTTAGTGTTATCAACCCAACCCAACCCAAGGTTATTTCAATAAAATAACAATAATTGTTTACAGTTTGCAAGAAAGTGTTGAAATTGTATTACTTTATGGAGCCGAAAATCAATGTGATTGACGAACTATCGCAATATTTAACGAAAGGCACCCGAATAGAATCACATTTCATAGATATTTTCTAAATCTTATTGACAAATTTACTCAAACTGGATCTGTTGCAAATGTAAAACATAATTAGACGAGAGTTTTAAATGAAGGCGCTCAGTTGGAAGTTTTGGGTCAGATTTCTGCGACAACTGGAATTTCCTTGGGTTCGGTTCATAAAATTACAAAACTTCATAAACTCCATCCTTATAAACTGAAAATATGTCAAAAGCTAACTGAAGACGATTATGATAGAAGAGTAGGTTGTGTGAACAAATGACGGTTATGATTAATAATAACAATGCATTTGTGAAAAATATCTGCTTTAGTGATGAATGTACCTCCGGGGGCAGGGGGTTAATGTGGGTGAGTCAATTTTTACATGAAGAAATTGCTCCCACGATAATACTTCTTACGTGTTTCAGATAATTTTTCATTGTTTTACAGATTTACAGAAATTTAGGCTGGGAAGTTTTGAAATTAACTATATATACTTTTGATAAATATATATAGAATGCATAATTTACGACATAGTTGCAAAAAATCGCTATTCGATAAGAGTAAGTGTTACTTCCGGTTCGAATTTGGAATTTTTTCTATACAAAAGGCATTAAAAGTTAAGTTCTAAATACTTTTTTCTCTGTTTCGGTGTTAGAACAACGTTATTCTAGCAGCCATTTTGGTGTTAGAATAGACTCCATTCTAACACCGACTTTTCGTAACTTTTTATTTTAGAAGAAATAGGTTGGTGGCATAAATTTTTCATACATGCTTTTCGATTTACCTGGTAGTAAATTATTTATGGCGTTGGAGGCCCCGTCCCGCAATTCTAGTGACGTAGATTGACGCTCTTCGTCTGACATTCTGCCCACAGATAATATGAGATTTTTTTCTAATTTAAGCAAACTTTTCAATTCAAATAATTCTTACAAAAGTCAACTGTCAAATATAAATGTAAATCATTGCTACCAATTGACTACGTCACGTTATCAAAATTTCCCTTAATGAATATTTTTAACAAATTTTCTATAAATAAATAATATAAATACAATCCGAAACAGAGAAAATAGTGTAAAATACTCGTAACAGAAGGCCATTCCAGCATTCTTTCCTTCGGCCACTCGCGCTGCGCGCTCGTGTCCGAATTTGGAAATCATGCTGGAATGAAAGGCCTTCTGTTACTTGTATTTTAATATATTATTCTACTCCCATACTTTAATTGTATTATTAGATATGCCGAACCTGTCCATTACGATACACCTGTCCATTACGATACACATTTTCATTATGATACAAGTTTATATCCAATAGGAATAGAGATTTTTCATTACGATACAAGTTTATATCCAATAGGAATGCGACATTCCAATATTCAAACAGTATTCAATATGGCGACTGCATATCTGACAGATATACAAATTAAATAAATGTGACAGTTCTCTGCAATTTACAAGTAAGTACTTAAAATTTGTGCTTCTTTTGAAAATATAAACGGTAAAAATGAGAGATAATGACAGTGAAATGTAAAATTTCAGTCCACCAGAAATTAAGGAACAAGCCTTAGTAACCACAAACAATTTATTACCAGCTAAATTCGCAAAGGTGCATGGAAAATTTTAACCTCAATTTATAAAATGGAATGTTCAAAAAATAATGTTTTATTATGGGGTCGTAGAAAAAATAGTGTATGCAACTCGCATTTAATGGCTATTAAGACACTCGTATTCATTACAATACTCGGCTTCGCCTCGTATTGTAATTTTCTTACTCGTGTCTTAAGAGCTATCATTAAGTGCTCATTGCATAATATACCACGCGATCATTTAAATTCTAAATTATAGCAGGCGGGATTTTTTTTATTAGGTTGTCCAGAATGTCAATTATTGATTAATTAACATTTTGAAACGTCACTTTGACAATTCAAATTGTAAATTAGTACTTATATACCAACTTAATTTAAATTTCACAGCCTGCTCTTTTTTAGAATTTAAATGATTGCGCGGTACTATTTTATACTCGTAACGTATGTACAGTTCTGTGCAATAAAGTGGCGTACATGTCTTATTGCTAATTTTGACATTATGTAAAAATGGCTTATTTGATCCTGTATTTGAAAGGTTAAATAATGCCTTCATTATTGACAGTAGTTGTCAACATGAATTGGTTCGAATTATCTATTATCTTGATGATATTTTATTTGAAATTATCGTTTGTAAAGATATTAACATTAAATAAAATGTATTATATTATGTAATTGTTTAATATTCAACATGCAAAATCTAATACAAATAAAAATAATACAAAAATTAAATTAAGAAAACGACTTTATTTAAACGATGAGCATTGAATTAATTAATTTTCATCTGACACTAATTCTTCTCACGCCTTTTCTATAGTATCCCAAAGATGATTCACATTTAGAAAACAAATATTTTGGGTGTATATTTTCTTAGTTAATAAACCACATATATTCTCAATAGGGTTCAGATCTGGGCTTTAGCGGGCCACCCCAAAGATTCGATATTATTACCAAGACGTGTTCTAACAATATTAGCCGTGTGCACAGGACTATTGTCATGTTGAAAATAAAATTTTCGGGATATAATTGTCGAATAGAAGGCAGTATTACGTTTTCTAGAATATGGATATAGTTTTCAGCATTTAACCGCCCGTCTATTTTGAACTTCTAGCTCTTCATACCTGCACCAAGCCTAAACATTTACGAAACGTCCACTTTTCGTACAGGATATATACCGCATGTGTAAAATCATATTGGGGATAGGATATATGTATACTAGGCACACCAGCAACAACGCCCAATCGTGGCCGTAGTCATGGTACAAGGAAACAAGGAATGCTTTTGCGCATCTCTGAATGACGCGCATTTTTCTAAAGAAATGTCACTTGATAACTCTGACAGAAGTCACTAACTGAACTCACTGACAGAAGTAACTGACAGAAAGCATTTTCCAAGACTCCCTTTAACCACTAACATTGTATCTGGAGATCGTGTCGAACAGCGTCGTTCTGTGTTTGTAAGAGGAGAGGTCAATGGTGACAATGCCTCGCTACACACCAGAAGAAAAACCGCAAATTATTAAATGGTACTATAGTGGTCATTCTGCAAAGGATTGCATAAATTTATTTCCGCAAATATTTGCAGACAGACCCGTATCCTGTGAGCAAAGCATATTATATATTTTGAATAGCTTTAAAAAATGTCTTTGTTTAAATAATTGCACAAAGTGTAATCCTAGAGAGGTAAATCCACTAAAAGCTGAGGAACGAGAAGAGCGGGATATAATGATTTGTAGCACTCTCGAAATAGAGGATACGCTATATCTACTAGAAGTGTTGCTGAGGAATTGGGTGTGAGTAATAAAACCGCCGCGAATATATGGAAGCGAAATAAATTAAAATGTTTCAAATACTCGAAAACGCAAGAAATATTTCTCGATGACAATTTTAGAAAAATGGAGTTTTGTGAAACCGTAATGGAAAAGGCAAATGAAAATGAGAATTTCATCGCACAGATGAATCGTCATTCCCATTAAATGGAAAGCACAATCCTTCTGTTGTTCGATATTGGGCCCGGGAAAATCAGCACAGATATTTTGTTAAACACACCCATTATCCCCAGAAAGTGAATGTCTGGGCAGGTATTTTGAGTGACCATTTGCTTGGTCCATTTTTTATTGATGGTACGTTAAATGCGGACAAATACCTCGATATGCTACAGAATCAGATACTTCCCGCTATTGATAATACCGGAATAGATCGGGATTATTGTTTGGTTTCAACATAATGCGGTCAGAGTAAAGCATTTTTTAATGAATACTTTTCCTGATCGTCTCATTAGTGGAACAGGAAAAATTCGTTTGCCTCCGCGATCTCCTGATCTATCGCCAAATGATTTCTTTTTGTGGGGGGGGGGGGGATACATCAAAAATAAAATATACAGTGCACAAGCTGGCAGGCTAGAAAACTTAGATATTTTGAGAAGGCTAATCATAGAGGATTTTGGATCCGTAACAATCGATGTGATTCGTAATGTGCGAGAAAATTTTTATGATAGGCTCGGACAATGCCTTGCTGCTGAAGGAGGCATTTTTGAACCTATGCAATAACATTTTATTTTTTAGCATTGTTGAGAGTATATATTTTATTTTCATTAGAATTCCGTTCTTAATAAATTTATATAATAATTTACTAAGAATTAATGTTTAATTAGAATTGTGCTTTTATTTTCTTGCTGTGTTGTATTGTATTTCTGTTAAAAAGGACTTTATTAAAATAGTGTCCTGTGAATTCAAAACTTTATTGAACGGTAGTACTAGAGGTCGAATGCGCGTTATCCAGAGATGTGCAAAAGCATACCTTGTTTCCTTGTACCATGACTACGGCCACGATTGGGCGTTGTTGCCGGTGTGCCTTGTATACATATATCCTATCCCCAATATGATTTTACACATGCGGTATATCGTTCATTAAATCGTGCATTCGGGCGTCTATACATACATATTGTAACAATACCTTTAATTAATAAAGATACGATTACACTCAGATAAATTTAATAATATTTATTCTTACTATGTGTTTGAAACCTGTACTTATTCTCGTCTATATATAAAATTGAAATCTTTATGTACTTTTTAAATCTATTTTCAAATTCTCTCAGGTAATTTTTTATTTATGCCCTCACTAACTCAGTTCTTATATAAAATATTTAAACTAATTATTTTATATGTTGCTAACTTCCCTTGAATCATCAAAGCCCAAACAGTTGCCTATATGTAACTTTTTCAATATCTGCCTATATCATAGGATATTTACGTTTTATATTTCTTAACTTTATAAATCAAAGTTTACAAAACAGTTATTCTTTAGTGAATTATGATGTGTATTTCAACTTTATCTTCAAATAACAATACTTACTGTGAACTCAATCTCAAGGTATATATTAACATACTATTCAAATAATAATATAATCACTGACAGTTGTTTTTTCTATTTATAGGTTACGGTTCTAAGCGTCATATCTGTTTCATCAATTTAATTCAAAAACCTTCTTTATATACCAAATAAAAACAAATGTATCAAACTAATTTGTTTAATAAATCAGGCAAATTATAAATTATATGGTAGTTCTCAACACACACAACCAAATAAGACATTCATGGAAGTACCAAGCTTGTTTACGTAAACATTCTTTTGACATTTTATATGTGCATGAAAATACACCTTTCGTGGATCGAAAAATATACAAGTAAGTATATTAATTATATTATTTTAAAAATACTGTATAGTTTTTGTATGTAAATCAAATACCCACACAAATTAATCAGTTTTAGTTTGCCGATCAGTTTTTTTTGACTTCTAAAAATTATACAAATGATGATACAAATTAATGTTGTGCACAGAACTTACAAAATATCTTTTCTTGATTATCAACACAGTTATAATGTACGTATAAATAATAGATCTCTAAATTTTGATATACTTTTCAATTCGAAACTGATAAATTCAAATTATTTCAAAGAATTATACGACCTGTTATTACTACTGAACTGGTATTCTTATTTATACACCAAACGATTTTCTTTTTAGCTTGTCGAAGACATTTCCTGGAATCAATGAGGGAGATCCTTTCCTTTTCCTAATTGTCTGGAATGCTCGGAATGTGGACTGTAATGACTGCTATCCTGTAATACCTTCAACCTCTGCAATCAACTAGAATCTCGAACCGTCGAACGCTTTCGTGAAGACCTTTGAAACCTGCCTTTCCTCTACTGGACTGGAATACCTGTGTTAGCTGCTATGTTGAATATCTCGTATCTTTCAAGTCCTGGACTAAACTATTTGTATAACTTCTGGAATTTCACCAACTCTCCAATGCAATAAATCTCTCGCCAAATATGGAATAATATTTACCAATGCAGTAAGTTTATTTTTAAATTGTAATTATATATTTCTTCGCTTTCTTCTCAAGTATGAATATTCTTCAATTATTTCTTTATTTGTTACCGAAATTCTTTCTTCTAATTTATTTTTAATTATATTTGCATGATACAAAAAAAATGGTACTATTCTGGAAAATGTTGCAATCACCTAAAAAATATCTGCTTTCTTTTCTACTATCTCCTAACCACTTCTTTTACACTTTTGTATAATGATGAATCTCTTAATTATGTGTTTTTCGGAAGGAAAATTTCGTTTTCCGAAAACACATCTACCGCTTTTCTTAAATTCTTTTTGAATTCTTTTATTTATTCCCCATATCCCTGGCAATAATTCCTTAGTTTCTATCATATCCAATCATATTGTTCCACACATTATAATAATCCAAAATATGTTTTATTTGTAATTGAATATTTATAATACCTTTTTGTAATTCCAAAAATTTATCAATTTAATTCTTTACTTTAATTTTCACAACCTTTTATACCCTTCGGCAAACCAAATACTCAATACTTTAACTATATTATTTTAAATGTCAAAATCTGACACTTCTTACATTTGAATTTTAGCGCGTAACTATACATCATTTTCCAACCTTTATGATTCAAAATCCATACTAATATTCTCTATTTTTTCAAAAGTGTTAATTAAACAAGCTTTAACAAATAATATTACATATGAAAATACAACAAGTAACATTTACAATTCTACTTTCAGAAATGGGAAATATTACTACAACAAAGAAACCTGATAGGCAACCAACCACTCGATGCAAGGCGAACTTCAACATAACCCGATATGTAACCAACTTTACACGGTTCACAAAAACTATAGGGAAATACCCAATTAATATTCTCACAATTATTTTAAGTATAATTTAAATATTCTCACATCTATTTATTTAATTATAGTTTGGTCCATAAAATATTACCATCTTTTATTTTTTTAATACTCACTACAAGAACATATACAGTATATTTTATTAACATTAGTACTTCCATCATATCCCTACTCATCTAAGTTAGTGAACTACCACATATGCCCCTTTTTTAATAAATCTAAATTTCTATAGAATATATAAATTTATATTTATTCAACAATCTATACTAAAATGATGTACTTCAATTTGTACTACTTCTGTAGCATAACTATACATTCTCATATAAATCCATGTACATTTCTTAATATTTGGTATATAAGATAATTATTTACCTCACTGTATCTATTTTCATTTTTAACTCTCAATTATTTACAACAAACCATTTTAACTAATCTTATTCTCATAAATATACTAATTTATACCAACATATTCAAAATTTACATCTTTATCCATTTGTCTTCATCAATAATGTCATAAAATGTATCTTTTAACATTTCTATGCTTTCTATATAAGTAACTTTATTCCTTTTCTTATCCAATCTTATACCTTCTTTGTATTATCCTATTCATGATTTTAAACCCTCTAAAAATTCTTATCAATATTATAATCGAAACTACTTTTAACATTTACTGGTGATTACTTTTAAGTTGTATCTGTTACTTCTTCAGATATTTAATAGCCTCTACAAAATATGCTTTACATATGCTCACTTATTCTTTATTATTTTATTTTATATAACTGTTCCTAGCTGAACAAAAACCCTATACCTATAATAGACATTTTCGTCTACCTTTTCAAACTTTCACTTTTGGAAAGTACACAAATTATATTTTCGTTTTTTAAGGCGTACGTGACCTACATATTTCTTTTATACATTATTATTCTATATATTTATTATCATTTTGGGTTTTATTTACCCTTTCATACATAATCTCTATAAATTATTCCATATATTTTTATGTTTCCCTTTTATTATTTATTATACATAGCAAGCATTCATTATTATCTTTTCTATACATATTTTATTTTATAGGCTTCTTCTATTTGTATATCACATTTTTTTTATAACTCTTAATGACTTTAATATTTCTTGACCATTAAATGCTTTTATTACTCCGATAAATATCCTTTAAAAAATTTTTTTTTTTTTTTAATAAGGTTCCTTCTTACTCATCTTTCATATATCTACTTTATACGTTTCTTCACATTTTTATACTCGTATGTTTCTTTACTTACTGTAAAGTTACTTATATACTCCTCTAACACTTATATTTACAAATTTTATAATGTAAGGAATGAGGAAAATAAATTAAATATTACTAATTTCTTCATACTAACTAATCTTTACAATTCTTCTTCGTCTAAATAATTCTATCCTGATTCAATTAATTTAGAGCAAGGAAATAAAATACATAAACCTTTGTTAGATCATTTTAGCTAAAATTTCTTACATGATTAACTCAATTATAAAAAAAAAATTAAATGCACATACTTATATCCCGTTTTTTTTTTATGACATACTTTTATAGAAACAAAATACATTAACCATGCCCCTAAATTTTGGTTCTATTAATTTTGATGTAGCTCTGGTGGGTGGTAGCGCTATTTACCAACGGTTGTCGCCCTATGAAATTCAACCGCCATGCCCCTAAATTTTGGGCTTTATTATATACAGTGTAGCTCTGGTGGGTGGTAGCGCTATTTACCAACGGTAACTGGCCCTTCAGTACCGCCATGCCCTTAAATTTTTTAATAATCTATTTTTAATCGCACCCTATTTTTCAATATTCCATATGTTTCTTCTTTATTCACATCTTCTTCATACCAAAATTCATTTTCTTCAGTTTTATAAAGCACCTTGTTCACAAATTTTCCTACCTGTTCATATACACTCATAACATCTGCATTTCTCGATGTAACTGTATCTGTACCTTTCTGATCTTCAATAACCCATTCCAATAATTCTTTGTACTTAATCTCCATAATCATTATAACCTGATGAACATTTCTTCGTACATATCTTTCTGAAGAATCTCCTATACTCATAACATAATCATTTCCATTTATAAATTCTTTATACTTCTTAAACATTCTAATCTTTTCATTTCCCAAAACATTTTTCACATAAGATGGAATTATATTATGTCCAACTTTAAAACTTCTTCCGGTATACTTTTCGTCTTTGATAACTATCCCTGTTATCTGCCTTGAGGTGAATAAGTATAGCTTTTTGTCATCTTTTTCTCCTACTAAAAGTGTATCTAAATACGATCTTAAAATTCTTCTACCGGAATCTAAGTATTTTGTTTTCTTTGTTATTGGAAAAATTTTATTCGTTTTCTTACTTTCAGCTGTGTTTTGTTCAACATCACTGCAGTTTAGAACACCCTTCTCAAAATTTCCTATTACTTCTTCTTTTTCCATTTCCACTATTCCCTTAACCTCTGCTGTATCTTGTTTGTCTTTCACGCAAACTTGTGTTACTAGTATCATTTCTTCTGGATTACTCACCAAAGATTCTTTAAATTCTTCAATATCCCTTTTATAATCTTCTCTAGTATCTTTATACATCTTGTCTATCTTTCCACCTAATTCTTCCTTAAATTCCATTAAATTCTTCTTTCTTTCTTCGTTCATGTTTTTATTATCTTCATTCATCTGTTTTAACATTTGTAAAATTGATCCAAAATCTACTACTGGTGTCGACATTTCTATTTTCGAAGTCTCTCCTTGAATTTCCACCTTATCACCTCTATCCTGTAACTCTCCAGTCAATTGACCTTCTACCTGCACCTGTGACATATCTTCACCTCCCTCTAGTAAATTCACATTCTGTCCTACCTCCTCTTCACTATCACTAGAAGATTCCGTTCTATACAATCCAGAATTACTCTTGGATCTTGTATTCATTCTAAATTATTATAGTACACAATTTCTTATACCTTGATATACTTTAAACTGATTTTATTACCTTTGTAAAATGGATACTAATGTTACCGTTATTATTATAATTAATAAAATATTTGAAATATGTTGTTGCGAGTCTTATTTTAATCGCCCCACGTTGGGCACGCCATAAAATGTAACAATACCTTTAATTAATAAAGATACGATTACACTCAGATAAATTTAATAATATTTATTCTTACTATGTGTTTGAAACCTGTACTTATTCTCGTCTATATATAAAATTGAAATCTTTATGTACTTTTTAAATCTATTTTCAAATTCTCTCAGGTAATTTTTTATTTATGCCCTCACTAACTCAGTTCTTATATAAAATATTTAAACTAATTATTTTATATGTTGCTAACTTCCCTTGAATCATCAAAGCCCAAACAGTTGCCTATATGTAACTTTTTCAATATCTGCCTATATCATAGGATATTTACGTTTTATATTTCTTAACTTTATAAATCAAAGTTTACAAAACAGTTATTCTTTAGTGAATTATGATGTGTATTTCAACTTTATCTTCAAATAACAATACTTACTGTGAACTCAATCTCAAGGTATATATTAACATACTATTCAAATAATAATATAATCACTGACAGTTGTTTTTTCTATTTATAGGTTACGGTTCTAAGCGTCATATCTGTTTCATCAATTTAATTCAAAAACCTTCTTTATATACCAAATAAAAACAAATGTATCAAACTAATTTGTTTAATAAATCAGGCAAATTATAAATTATATGGTAGTTCTCAACACACACAACCAAATAAGACATTCATGGAAGTACCAAGCTTGTTTACGTAAACATTCTTTTGACATTTTATATGTGCATGAAAATACACCTTTCGTGGATCGAAAAATATACAAGTAAGTATATTAATTATATTATTTTAAAAATACTGTATAGTTTTTGTATGTAAATCAAATACCCACACAAATTAATCAGTTTTAGTTTGCCGATCAGTTTTTTTTGACTTCTAAAAATTATACAAATGATGATACAAATTAATGTTGTGCACAGAACTTACAAAATATCTTTTCTTGATTATCAACACAGTTATAATGTACGTATAAATAATAGATCTCTAAATTTTGATATACTTTTCAATTCGAAACTGATAAATTCAAATTATTTCAAAGAATTATACGACCTGTTATTACTACTGAACTGGTATTCTTATTTATACACCAAACGATTTTCTTTTTAGCTTGTCGAAGACATTTCCTGGAATCAATGAGGGAGATCCTTTCCTTTTCCTAATTGTCTGGAATGCTCGGAATGTGGACTGTAATGACTGCTATCCTGTAATACCTTCAACCTCTGCAATCAACTAGAATCTCGAACCGTCGAACGCTTTCGTGAAGACCTTTGAAACCTGCCTTTCCTCTACTGGACTGGAATACCTGTGTTAGCTGCTATGTTGAATATCTCGTATCTTTCAAGTCCTGGACTAAACTATTTGTATAACTTCTGGAATTTCACCAACTCTCCAATGCAATAAATCTCTCGCCAAATATGGAATAATATTTACCAATGCAGTAAGTTTATTTTTAAATTGTAATTATATATTTCTTCGCTTTCTTCTCAAGTATGAATATTCTTCAATTATTTCTTTATTTGTTACCGAAATTCTTTCTTCTAATTTATTTTTAATTATATTTGCATGATACAAAAAAAATGGTACTATTCTGGAAAATGTTGCAATCACCTAAAAAATATCTGCTTTCTTTTCTACTATCTCCTAACCACTTCTTTTACACTTTTGTATAATGATGAATCTCTTAATTATGTGTTTTTCGGAAGGAAAATTTCGTTTTCCGAAAACACATCTACCGCTTTTCTTAAATTCTTTTTGAATTCTTTTATTTATTCCCCATATCCCTGGCAATAATTCCTTAGTTTCTATCATATCCAATCATATTGTTCCACACATTATAATAATCCAAAATATGTTTTATTTGTAATTGAATATTTATAATACCTTTTTGTAATTCCAAAAATTTATCAATTTAATTCTTTACTTTAATTTTCACAACCTTTTATACCCTTCGGCAAACCAAATACTCAATACTTTAACTATATTATTTTAAATGTCAAAATCTGACACTTCTTACATTTGAATTTTAGCGCGTAACTATACATCATTTTCCAACCTTTATGATTCAAAATCCATACTAATATTCTCTATTTTTTCAAAAGTGTTAATTAAACAAGCTTTAACAAATAATATTACATATGAAAATACAACAAGTAACATTTACAATTCTACTTTCAGAAATGGGAAATATTACTACAACAAAGAAACCTGATAGGCAACCAACCACTCGATGCAAGGCGAACTTCAACATAACCCGATATGTAACCAACTTTACACGGTTCACAAAAACTATAGGGAAATACCCAATTAATATTCTCACAATTATTTTAAGTATAATTTAAATATTCTCACATCTATTTATTTAATTATAGTTTGGTCCATAAAATATTACCATCTTTTATTTTTTTAATACTCACTACAAGAACATATACAGTATATTTTATTAACATTAGTACTTCCATCATATCCCTACTCATCTAAGTTAGTGAACTACCACAATATATAACCATTGTGCGTAGACAGAAACACTTTTTCATCAGAGAATATGACATTTTGCCAAAAAGGCGATACTCTCTTAACGTAATACAAAGAAAATAGTAATCGACATTGTTTATTTTCCTCTGTTAATTGTAATTTCCAAACCAGCATAGAACTTTTCAAGTCCGTTTCATGGATTCGTCGACAAGATATGGATCGTGAGCCAGGACATTTTTCTGCAATTTTAGCATTTCTAATGGTACCAAAAGAGTTTCCCTTAAGGCTAGGTTCACACGGCATTGTACTGCACGTTTTTAGCAGTATTCGATTTTAACCGTACACGGTGCCGACTGTTCACATGATAGGCTAGGTTCACACGGCATTGTACTGCACGTTTTTAGCAGTATTCGATTTTAACCGTACACGGTGCGGATTGTTCACATGATACGGCTTTTATTCGTTTAAAAAACGTATAGCCCCAGTTTTCATACAGCGATCTCCATGTAGCAGACCGAATACGTTTTAACTTTATTCGGTTTGCTTGACAAGTCCGTTGAGTATTCGATAAACGTATAAACGTATATACGTTTTTTTGCAGGACAAGCGACGTGTGAACGGTTCTATACTCAATGTGTGCGCCACTACTTATTCGGTAAAATTCATCCTGCACAAAAACGTGCAGTACAATGCCGTGTGAACCTAGCCATACGGCTTTTATTCGTTTAAAAAACGTATAGCCCCAGTTTTCATACAGCGATCTCCATGTAGCAGACCGAATACGTTTTAAGTTTATTCGGTTTGCTTGACAAGTCCGTTGAGTATTCGATAAACGTATAAACGTATATACGTTTTTTTTGCAGGACAAGCGACGTGTGAACGGTTCTATACTCAATGTATGCGCCACTACTTATTCGGTAAAATTCATCCTGCACAAAAACGTGCAGTACAATGCCGTGTGAACCTAGCCTAAATATTGTAAAAGTCGAGGTAAAAGTCTTCTTCGCGTGTGGATATTCGGGGACGAGCAGAACTACCTCTTTATATAATGTTCTTTCCTTCTCCCAGCGTTTTTATTTTTTATCGCAGTAGTTTATTTAGGCTAAGTTGCTGTGATACTACTCTAACTGACCAGTTATCTTCGATTTCCGGTATAATACGAGACTTACTTATCAAATCTAAACATGCGGGCATATTGAATATCTATATCTGTCAGTTAAGTATGACAAATTGAATTGACGCTATATGACACATAAAAGTCGTATTTACATAATCGTTTATTACGTGTACGCCAGTTTATTGCACAGAACTGTACCTAGCTAAAGAGCATGACTTGCGAGATATATCGCAAAAAAATTGATTTTCGATAAGATTAAAAGACCTACTTCAGGTAGGAATTTCGAAAAACTTTTTTAATAAAATTCTCAAATTTAATTTTGAGTACCTACATATGAATTCTTTATAAATTTGTTAACTACTATAGGTTTAACCTAGCAGTTGAGGAAATTTTGGCAAAATTCGATTTTTTACTGAAGTAACTACTAATTCCCCGATTTCACTGAAAATCTAATCAGATCTCAAGGGGGAGATTATACTCGTAAAATCCAAATTTAGAATTGATAGCTATAGCGGTTTGATTGCTATCGTGGTCACGTATACACACACACAGAGAGAGAAATTTTTTAGAAACGAATTTTTTGGTAGTAAAAAGTACAAAGTAAAAGGACAAAATAAAAAGCTATAAGTTGAGAATTGACGAAATAAAAGGAAAATATATGATAGCTGTAGAACTAAAAATAAGAACGTATCATATCATTCCGTGCGTTCAGGGAGTTACGGCGCTGGAAGCCAATACCGCTAGAGCTTGTGGCTAGCGCCTGAAGTCATTGAACGGGTCACAGTAGTAAATTTTAAAATTGTTGCTAGCGGATGCGTACTTTTATTACTTCTGAAAAATCACAATTTACAATTTCTTACAGCAGCAATATGGCGTTCTGAAGTTTATTTTTATTTCATTTCACTATTATTATTATTGTTTGAAGTATGAAGACATGACATACGGACTTTAAAAATAAAGTCGACATATTTGGTGTGTAATTATGTTGTCCCATGTATGATAGCAATATAAAATCCTTATTTTAAAATTGAGACTGAGGTGATGGTAAATTATTTATTATAATATTTAGTGTGCCTAAAAATTTAATACTACATTTTACAGTGGACTATTATATGGATTATGTGGAAGTTTTCGATGAAGATTGCTATTATCAATACTATATTAACAGTTTTGGTTAGAATATTTATCGGCACTGTGAACAGTATTCATTTCAATTTTAATTAGTTGATGAATTTTCTGAATGGTATGTTGCAGAAGAGTATAATCACAGAATTATAACTGATAAATAAACTTAATACAAAGAAATAACTTTGTGGATTTATTTTATTACTGTAGTCGTAAAAACAATATTCTTCCAATATTTAACTTATTGAAATCTGATGTTGGATTGGATTGTTGGATTATTTTGATGTTTTTGTTGAAAATGATGTAACGATTAACACTATTATATTAGCAGTTTTTGCTGAGATATTTATCGGCACTGTGAATAGTTGTTCATTTCAATTTTAATTAATTGATGTATTTTCTGTGTGCTATATTGTAATAAGTGTATGTATAATTGCAGAGTATACAAGTGATACATAAATATGACCTAAACTGATAACATTGTATGTTTATTTTATTGTTGTAGTTGACAAAGCAATATTATTTCAACATTTAACTTATTCGAATCTGATAGCAGATCTTGTGTAAAAGTCTTAAGTTACATTACGTAATAGACTGCGTAGCTATCTATACTTATACATAGGAAAAAAGTTTACAGAAGGCAGTACTAATGTATTTTAGAACACAAAAATGTAATAAGACGATAAGGCCCATAAACCAGCATTATTATATATATAGCTCCTTAGTTTCAGTAGCAGCTATTAATATTTTTGATTAAATTTAGTGCCAAATTAGAAGGAATTATGCTGTTTATTAGAAGAAATTGTGCGGTTTGACATTACTTAAATTGTTAGTTATATCTATTTCAAAATACATTTCAATATATAAACATATCAAAAAGATTTATTAGGCACTATTTATGATCTATTGTACAACATAATTGAAGTTTCTATTGATCGTATTATTCACAAGATTCAAATTTGCATTTTAACCGCTTTCTTTTACCGCCCCTAAGTCATCGAGCCAAATTTATTTTCATATACTACCTACGATACACTAACAGTTGTTTATTTATTAGAAATAAATAATCTATTTCTAGTATTTATATGTAAACCGAATATAATAGTACTTATCAATATCTATTTTAGATGATAAATTTACCTATAACTTTCGCATAACATTAAATATCACAACAAGTACAACAGCAACCGTAAAAATGATATTAACTACTACAATTAATAAATTAATGTTTTTATTAATCGGCGGGTTTGAATTTTTAAATTCATATTTGAATATTCACCGCTTATCCCCACTTCTTTCTAGCGCCGCTAGGTCATCCAGCGAAATTTATTTCGCTAGACAAGATGGCGACCGCTAGCTCCAGCGCCGGCACTCAGCAGTCGCGTTCAGGACACCGCTCGACCTAGCACAGCAGCGCTAGCGGCGACGTAACTCCCTGAACGCACGGATTGAAAATAGTAATGACACAGAGTAAGCGAAATAAAAGAAAGAACAGTTGAAACTCTCAAGGGCGGTTCTAAATTTTAAAATACTTTAAAATTAGTTTTTCTGTGTGTTGAAAATTATAATTATAATGTTCTGCTATTAACACTGATAATTATTTAATTAGGTAAACTTTCAATTTATAAAAATTACCCACGGCTGAGATTCGAACCCAGGCCCACCGATCTCTAGTCGGTTGCGCTACCATTGCGCCACCGCGGGTGTTGTCTGAGTTCGAGTCTTTAAATCATACTAAATTATATCGAGTAACAGGCGGCAGACCGGCGTATTCCTAAATTTTAAATTACTTTAAAATTAGTTTTCCTCAGTGGTGGAGATTATAATTATAATTTTCTGCTTTTAGCACTGATAATTATTCAGTTAGGTAAACTTTTTTAAAATTACCCACGGCTAATAGTCGAACCCACATTATTTTTAACAATACGTCGTCGGTCTGCCGACACACATATATCCATCTGTTACTTAATATAATTCAGTACGATTTAAACTTTAGACTCGAACTCAGACATCCGCGGTGGCTTAATGGTAGGCGCAACCGACTAGAGATCTGGAAGTCTTGGGTTCGTATCTCAGTCGTGGGTAATTTCTAAACGTTAAAAGATTACATAATTAAATAATTATCAACGCTGAAAGTAGAAAATTAGAGTTCTAATAACCGACACTTGAATTTAATATATGATCACGTTGTTAAAGGTAAACGTCATAGTATTTTTTTTGTTTTTTTAAAAATTCAATAAACTATCTCTTTCTAATGGTGTCACCACTATAATTTAGAGTGCGAAGCTGAGTCCATTAGAATTATTAGTTCGTTGGGAAAAATATAATTTGATTGTAATTGTTAATAACGTCAAGCTAAACATGAATTCTTCTTTTGTAGGTAAGTACTATGATGAAAAAATTCAATATCCCACTTTTTTTGAGTTTTTTTATTTATTTATTCAAAATTAACTTGATAAACATAACAATTGAAAAAGTAACACCAACGGAAAGAATTTAGTTAATGGAAAGTTGAACTAATAATGAGTGTTTCCGCTTCGGACCCGTATAACAATAGCTGTCCGCCTAGGCACATACTTTTTAAGACCTCTGATATAGTCTTGATCCACCTGGTTCTATTCTACTTCTTGCGTTCTTGGTGGAACTTGCCTGTTTCGTAGTGCCCACCCAATGTGGTCCTAGACTTGCTTTATTGAATTCATCTCCGGGCTTCTAGCAGGCCACTCCAAAACACGTATGTCAACCTCATTTAGGTAATTTTCTACAATGATGACGATGTGAGGGCAAACCTTATCATGCATTAAACGGAAATTCCTATCTGCGATCATAGAGCAATTATGAATAACCTTCACGTCTGTCTTTGCCTACACCTCCCCATATCATAATCGAACCACCTTCGAAATTTGTTGTTTTCCTGAAGTTGCATTGACTGAAGCGCTAACCAACTCGTTTATATATTGGCAAACGTCTATCTGATGAGAACAAGCAATACCTAGGCTCGTCTGCGAACGGAATGTTAGCCCAATCTTCAGCGGTCCAATTACGATGATCTCTCGCAAATTGTAGTCTGTGAACTCGGTGTTCTCTAGTGACTATGGGGCATTTGACCGGTATTCTTGCACGTATCCTTTGTTCTTTAAGTCGGCTGCTTACCGTCTGAGACGTAACATTTAAATTTTGAATGGTAAGCAGCTCGGTTATCTCGCAATGCAATACCTTATTTGGAAGGCTTAAGTACTCAAAAGCTGGTTGACCGCTTCCTACCTTGTCTGAGACTCCTGTTATATCCACCAGTTTCTCTCTACCTGCGCACCATTATTATTATTATTATTATTATATATAGGTATGACTATACGCAACGTCTTAAAGAGGTTTCCAAAAAAAAAAACTATTAGAAGAATCTGTGCATATAGATATAGAGGTAACAAAGGTAGGTACTACATTTAATAAAAGTAGTAACCTTTTCACTTTCTTATACGTAGTATAAGGAAGTATTTCAAAGTGTTTTGAGGAGGATTGCCATAATAAATATGTAATTACTATACATACATATTTGTACCAGAGAGCAAGAATAAATCAAACCTATCTATATATAGGTCCTTAAGAATTTCGCTTTTCCTTTCTAAATAATAACATAAAAAAGCTTATACAAATAAGTCAATATTACTATGCCAAACTTCCAGTAGGTATTTTCAAGGAACTACTCTTAGAGATGTGAATCTACATACAACAGTAACAAATATAAAACCTTACATCGGCTAAGGCTGCTACCTTATAAAGTATGACAAATTTTCATTTCTATTATATATTGGAGATTAAGAAAAATTTAGTGTCTCATCATGTTAAAACGATTAAAAATACAA
The DNA here is from genome assembly GCA_963170755.1 of Amphimallon solstitiale. NCBI lineage: Eukaryota > Metazoa > Arthropoda > Insecta > Coleoptera > Scarabaeidae > Amphimallon > Amphimallon solstitiale. The sequence continues at coordinate 1,604,095 of OY720680.1, read as the reverse complement.
TAATTGAGATTATAAATACACAAAAAGTTGCAGCGTAAATTAGTTTGATTCACTTATGCTGAACAGTAATGTCACTTTCACTATCACTGTTTCAGACACAAATAATAAATGGTGCCACAATCATCCATCTAACTCTCACATTATCTTAGCTACTTTAATTACATGGACAGCACAAATTTTCCAATTACATATATTCTAACATATGTAATTTCTTCTGTTAAAGGTTCTCGTACAAGTGATATTTTGCAAGTGGAATTTTTTGAAGCAACTTCTAGTTGGGCCCAAATCATTTCAGTTCAATTGAGCTCGAAATGATATGTACAGCTGTCATTTCCAACTGGTGCAATATTGGTTGAACAATTCCTCATATTACCATTCATTTTATTAAACAATGGTTCATCTCCCAAATATCCCAATCTTAGTTTAGATTCTATATGAAGTATTACAAATTGCCTGACTTTACATATCTGAAACACAACATGTGTTATACCGATAGGTCCAGCTCGCGACGGGCCATACATAGGCAACAATATACGTATGGAACGTGCTATGTGGCAACGTGTGTACGATACCACTCCGCGTGCTCCTATTTTGAGTGACTTTCTTAAAATTTGAATTTATTTTGTTGAATTATTGATTTTTTTACTTTTATCTTTTAGAAAACGTTATTGTTTTTTTATTACTTAAAATTACTTTTCCGTAGCAGCTAAGAATACAATAATAATAATAAATTGGACCTTATTATGTCTGAAACAAATGGGCAAATTACGTATACAGAACGAATATGCAAACGGCTATATCCTTGCGCGGTTTAAGTCTTACTAAATTCTTAACTGCAATGTGCTGCTGCTGCGGGTAGAGGGGTTTCGGTGGGGGTTTCGGTGTTGCCACTCATTGCTGAGTATGGCCCGTTCCGAGTTGGACCTATCGGTATAATATATTTAGTTTTTGTTTAACATTTACTTGAAATTAACGAGTTTCAAGAATCTGTGTTGAGTTGTTTGTTTATTTTTGGTGTGGACTCATCTGCATTTACCTTTGTCATGAAATTGTTACGTGTTGGAAGTTCGATTTTAAATATGAAACTGTGGACTATCGTACAGTATTTTTCATAGATTCATGAAATTGACAGTTTCAAATGCATGCTCCCTCGTTCTTTAGGTCTTAAGCCGTCTGATCACTCATCTTCGTGTTGTATATGTAAAGTACGGATTTTATTTAATAACACAATAAAATATAATAAACCAAAGCAAAAATGTCAGAGAACAGAGGTTATGGCTTGGTTATAAACATAAAACGACGTTTGGGCGGCTTTATTTTTCCATGTCAATCTTGCTTATGTAATGACAAATAGTCTTTTAAAAATATATATCATTTTGGCGCGATATTCGAATCACTCCTTATTCTGAGGCAAGGTATACATTAATGTTATTTCATCAGTAATAACCTGTAATTTCGTCAACACATTAAAAGAAAACCTTTGAAATACGGCATCAAAATAAAGTGCTTCTGCGATGTAAAAACACACTCTAATAAATAAAAAATGTGTATACTATACACTGGAAGGCGGGTGAACCCAATCCTAGGTAATTTTTAGTACCAACACGCAATGTACTAAAATAAGAAAGTTAGTAACGTCTCTGCAGATACTTGGTTTACTTCTGTGGAGTTTAGAGACTATACTTAAAAAGAGTTGGCGCTCTACTCAAATATTCTTCTGTGCATAATGGCAACATAAAATAAAATGGAAAACTTGAAAAACATAATTTTTACAATGAAAGCACAAGGATTTGACGTAATCGATCAAAATTGCTTAAACTTTTCATTCCAAAAAAAAACTGCAAGTTAGTCACTGGCTATACTTGGAGCTCTTATTAGATAATTCAGGTATAAATGACTACGTACTTGTATTAACCACATCTGAAGAATTTTTCAAGATTACTCGAAGAAACATATTTGATAGTCTAAGAAAGGATCTTATTAAAAACCATATTCAAAAGATATCTCATACGATAAAAATGTCAAGATATCTAAAATCAATCATAGAAAACTTGACATTGAACCAATCACACAAGCTTGAGAACCTACACGGGACCATATGTGTGATCAAAAAATAAAAACCAACTACCATCAATGTTGTTACAAAGTTTCTAAAGAGCATTTCGGTTTCTCTATTAGATAAAATAATGATGAAAAATATATCTGACAGAAATGTTGAACGAAATCATAATTCAAAAAAAATAGAGGCATTAAAAGCACGGTTTTGGAAACTCAAGAAAAAAGACTAAACTGGGGACACTTTTTTGTAAACTTTAAGTAAAGTTTAGATTGACTTATGACTTTATTCACTCAGAGTTTTAGAAAATTGAAAAGTTCAATAAAACACAAAACAAAGGAAGTACCCAAAATAAATGAGACAGCAAAAAAGAAATTTTCTATTGCCTTAATTCTATAGAAAATTACTTTTTACTACTGCTACTGTGACTTTCATTTTTTACGAATTTAATTATTGATCTTATACTTATGTATTTTGTAAATTAATAATATTGTAACGTTTTCGGGTTCCAATAAACAACTCGTGCAATTATTTATTTAAAACAGTCTGTATATTTATATACTTAAAATTATATAACAATATGAAAACATAAACTAACTTAACACACTTAAACTACTATTAATAGATTAAAATTAACACTTATATTTATTTACTACTAATATGTCCGTATTTATTTATATCATACTATTTATATAACACGGCACTATTTAATTAACTATTTCTACCGTACGACGTATATTTATTTCTTTGGCTACCACTATTTATTTACACGCACTCGAGACTACCCAAGGACTTTCTTTCCATCGAAGTTATTCTGCGATTACTCTTCCGCAATGAATCCCGTAATGAATGAATCCCGGTGACCCACTCGCCTTATATACACTTGCATAAAATGTTCTCGAACAGTACCAGTATATTCTGCAATATACCAGGGGAAATCTAGACTTTTTCTTGCTTACGTCGCACATCTGTGAGATGACTCACTGCATTTACGATATTTACCAGCAGCGAGAGAGATGATTTATGGCAGTGTGTAAATAAGAGCGTTTTTATACGTTGCCCGGTCTGTCCCTTTTTTTGCGTGTGACAATTTCGTTTTTATCGCGCCGAGAGATCTGATTCTTTTATTTAATGTAAACACATTTCGTTACAATATTTATGTATTCCTTTAATCCTTCTATACATTAAACTAATTTTATTTTCCTTGCTTTATATTTTAATGTTGTTATACCTATTGTACATTGTTTAAAATAAGTTATTTGAAACCCATTTAAAAATGAGATTCGATACGATAGACTGTCAAGAAATTTAAAATTAGTCATAGAAAACACTTGGAATTGAGCCATTAGCACAAGCTCCAGAACCTATCTGTCATCAATGTGGTATGTATCTGTGAAGAACAATCGCTATTCGATAAGAATAAAAGTGTTGCTTCCGGTACGAATTTTGAATTTTTTTTTATACAAAAGTTATTGAAAAATAAGTTCTAAATAGTTTTATACTCGTAACGTACCTGTCTAAAAAGCATGACTTTCGAAATATTCGCAAAAAACTGATTTTCGATAGTAGTCGGGTAAAAGACCTATTTCCGGTAGGAATTTCGAAAATTTTTTTAACAAAATTCTTCCCGAATTTAATTTTGAGTACATTAAATCTATAAATTTGCTTAAAATTAGTAGTTTACGAAATATTGACAAAATTCGATTTTTTCACTGAAGTAAACTCCTGCTTCCGGTCTGTCGATTTTACTGAAAATCTAATCAGACCTCAAGAGGGAGATTACACCCGTAAATACAAAATTTGGAATTAATACCTATAGCGGTTTGATCGCTATCGTAGTCACACACACACACAGAGAGAGACATTTTCTTAAAACCACTTTTTCGGTATCCGGGGACTTCAAAACGTGGACATCTGCAAAAATCTCTAGGTCGAAAATTTTCACCTTCACAATACTTCCTTATACTACGTATAAGAAAGTAAAATAATGAGGTGTGGCCACCACACGACTTTCTTATACCCATGAGCGTTTCAAATTATAAAATTTTAAGAAATCTTTTATACAAAAATTATTCAAAATCCTATTCTAAGTACTTCTATTCTCTTAATAAATCTCTATAGAATGCATACTTTGCAAGATATTCGAAAACAAGTGCTACTCGCCAAGAGTAAAAGTGTTACTTCCGGTCCGAATTTTGAAATTTCATATATACTAAAAACATTCAAAATTCAGCTCTAAATATTTTTGTACTCTTGATAAATATATATAGAATGCATAATTTACGACAAATATGTAAAAAAATCGCTATTCGGCAAAAGGTATTGAAAATTATGTTTTAAACACTGTTATACTCGTAATGTAGAGTGAAGATATTTAGAGAATATCACATACGTCATCCAGCGGTATGAACGTATTAGTTGGGCGAGTTCATTATATTCCATCCGATCCAGTTTAGGGGTGTTAATGTAACAGTAGCGTGGCACTTACGATTACATTATATTGGATATGTTTTGTCGTTGCCTCTTTGAATTTAGTTAAATATTGTTCTTTAAATAATTATCTTTATCAAGACACTTAAAAATACTTATATATTATATGATCTGTTAGTTTTAAACTATCGTAAAAACATAATTTACACAATTATGAAGTTTTTAAAAAATCATCCCTAATGTCTCTGCCCTCTCAATCACCTACGCCCCTGGCGCTTTTTCTTCGCGCAGCTTTGTGATGACGTATGTGATATTCTCTAAATGTTTTCGCTCTACCTGCCTAGAAAGCATGACTTGCGGGATATTCGCAAAAAACTGATTTTCAATAAGAGTAAAAAATGTATTTTGAGTAAATTTGAATTCTTTATAAATTTATTTATACTGTAAAAATTCAATTTTTTTATTGAAGTAAACTACTACTTCCGGTCTACCGATTTTACTAAAAATCTAGTCAGATCTCAAGCGGGAGATTATACTCGTAAATACAAAATTTGTAATTGATATCACAGCGGTTTGACCGTTATCGTGGTCACACAGAGAGAGAGAGAGTGAGAGACAAACACACGCACACACAGAGAGTGGAAGAGACATTTTTTAAAAATAATTTTTTCGGTATCAGGGTACTTCAGAACGTGGACATCTGCAAAAATTTCGAGGTCGAAAATTTTCATCATCACAATACTTCCTTATACAATGTATAAGAAAGTAAATACAACGTATAAGAAAGTAAAACGAATTTACTGGTATTAAAAGCAGGGTTATAGAAACCCAAGAACAAAAGACCTCCTACATTGGACAAATATGATTTCCATATTTGTAAAAAAAATGTTTGTTATATTGAATATTACTTTTAGGTGCATTGTTTTCATTTTTTACGTATTTAATTATGGGTCTCATATTTGTCCTATTTTGTAAATTAATGATATTTATGCATTTCATTGTTTTAGATGCTATTGATTATTATAAAATTAATTTTCTTTTCCTTACAGGTTATACCTATACTGGAAACATTCAATTGCACGTCATACTACATCCATGACCACTCGTCTTGTATATGTTGCCGGATCTATTTTTATTTCTGTCAGTGACTTTTGATATAACCAAAAAAAAAATTATTCACAATACAATAACTATAACATAATATATTTAGTACCTGAAATGTTCTAAGACTTCAGTCTTTCTCAACTTATTTATTATATTGATTTAGATTGTCGAAAAACCTTAAATGTTTCAAAACGTGTCCATAATAAAATTTAAAATAACCAATACTTACGCTATTCACATTAAATTTAACAGATGATTATAGAAAAGTTTGTAAAAAGCTTCGACTGTTTACAGAAACCTTTCGTCATTATATTCAAAGGACGCAAATAAATAAACAGAATGTATACTTCTAAGAAGAACTGTTTTTAAACAATTTATATCAAAACAAAAATAAACATGAAAAATTTGATAGGAAAAATATACAGAACACACGCCTTTTTGACAGATATGATTTATCTGCCAACACCGAATTGAACTATTAGTCTATTAAAAATATGTAACAAAGAAATTTAGTATTGAAACGGAAATTATGTGTGTTTTTTGCCATGAATATTACGACCAATTTATAAATTTTCTTTTTAAGCTAATAAAATAAATGCCCTCAAGTATAATTTAACAAAGTAACTTTTTTAGTTTCTCTAATACAGTTATGACAACATGTAAACATCATCAATTGAATATAACGCGTCTGCTTTATTTATATATTGTTTAAAAGATATAATAATAAAATAATATATAATTAGTTGTTACGAAGAATAGCTACATTGAATTGTTAACGCCTATTACTAAAAAAGTTAGAGCAGTAATGAACATTAAGAAGAAAACTGCATGCAAGTATGTATATGCTGTATACCTATGTATACGTATGTATGTTATCCGATGTTCTGGTATAAAGAACACTATTATTCCTTGCAGTCTAATATAAGTAGGCTACACCCACTAAAGGAGACATTACCAAAGGGGCGGGTATTGCAATATTAAAGTATGTCCTATGCAACCCATATTACTTGATATTTTACAATTACGAAAACGTCAGTCTAAAGTCTAAACTAATATTTGGACAGGTATTCGCTGTCGGTCCCTAATAAACAATTTTTGTTTTCTTTTAATTCTTACTATATCTTATGAATATACGTTGTTAACCCTGATTATGTAAAAATAAGTATAATTATTTTACTTATTCCTTGCTGCATCCAATACATGGGTGGATAAGTTGTATACCACGTTAAGTGATTTCTTCTCTCTCTGGTGTTTCTGGGTTTTTGTTCTGCTTGCAGGTGGTTGAACTTATTTAATTGTTTTGTTTTAGTCCAATCGGTATTTGTCTCGGAACGGAATTCACTGAGCTGGTACAGTATTCTCCAAATTATCGGGCGGATGATGTTACTGAGGTTCAGATGTAGTTGCAGTAATTGTTTGTTGGTGCTATCCAACATTTTTCTAGGTTGAAACAGAGACAAACAGCAGTATACCATTTTTAGACACAAGAATCATAAGAAGTGTTTTGTTGGATTAGTGAAAGAAGCCCACAGCATCCGGACGTTTTATTAATTTTCATTCAAATCATACAATCAACCACAAAATCAATACAGTTTTAGCAATAAGAAATAGACTTTATTAAACAACAATCATGATTTAGTTTTTTATATATTTCTAAATAATGGCTACCCCAGACAACTTCTACGAAAGCTAGTTTTTAATGACCCTGTACCCCCCCCCCCCCCCGCTTCTGACGATGTTACAAGACACAGAAAGATTCTTAACATAAAGCATTTAACTCCATCAATAGTTGGCTGTTTTGGAAGTGATCCGTGTCCTTAAAAAGTCTGTTTACCAAAATAAAAACACCAACTCCTTTGCTTTTGAAATCAAATATTATTTATTCTATACCTTGTTCTGATTGTAATAAAAGATGCATAGGTCAGACTTCACAATGGTTAAAGAATAGAATTACAAAACATAAAAGTGATGTGCGTATTGGTAAAAGATCGTCTGCGGTATCATTACACACAGAACAAAGCAACCATAATTTCGATTTCGAAAATATAGTTGTAGCCAGTGAAAGTAATTATGAGAGCAGTCTTTTCATGGAGATGGTCCACATACATTGTAACTATACAATAAATTTGAAATCAGTGCTAGTTCTTTAAACAAATTGCTTTTTACAATAACATATATAAAGATAAAAACAAATACACCTACTGTTTAAATCTATATAACCTGCACAGCTATAAGTAAGGATCGGTAGTCAGTGGTTCGTTGCAGAACTGGACTAAAATAAATAATGTAATTCGAAATTGGGCATAGAAATAGTGATATTATCATTATTACTATGTTTTGAAAGTAAAATATCCAACTCTAATTTTGCAATTTTTGAAGTGGCTCTGGATTCCTTTAAATGTGATCCAACCAACATACATCTACAAAAAACAGGTCGAGTTCGCGCAGACATGTGTGTTATATTGTCTTTAAAAAATATATGAAATACAGATACTGCACCAAATTGCTTGCCTGCAATTTGCCTTGCCTTGCATTGTTCTGATAACCACAGAAAATTATGTGTAAACTGATAAACCTCCATATCAAATTTGGCAAGTTTTCAGTGCTCGATAAAATTAACATCTTTAATGAACGCTTTGCCCACGCACCGCCTCTATTGCTTAGGCTGCGTGCCGCATCATTGCAGCGTAGTAGGTATAATAAGGATAATAGTATATTAAAATACAAGTTTCATAAGACATGATTTTTGCGCACGCGTTCAAGGTTAGAAAACGAGTCGCTGGGCGAGTTTTCTATAGAACAAGTGCGCAAAATGTCTTATGAAACGTGTAATTTATACTAATTTTCTATTTCGGTTATTAAATGTTCAAAAAAGCTTAAAGACAAGTTTTGATCGAACATTTTAGAAATTTTGTTTGTTTGAAGATGGTTACTCTGATTTTGAAGTAGAACATTTTAAATATTTGAATATCGGCGGTGTTATATGTAATTTTGTTTAAAATTTAGACTTATTTATGCAATAAATTATTTCAATTTATCAACAAAAAGGACGAAATAAATAATTGCACGCCCCCAGAGATTCGCAAAATAGCAGAAGACAATTTACAAAATCTTTTGACAACAAAGTCTCAACATATTTATTAAAAATTATACCAGCACTTTTAAGTTGGTGCAAAGAAAATAATATAGCGAATATTACTGTACATGTCAGTCAATGCGAAGCAACTAGGAATTCAGACAAAACGTAGTGTGTTTCCAAAATCTACCAGGAATATCCATTACTGCACACGAATCTTCTAGTGTTGTGGTTAACTTTTTTAACGGTTGTACTGTTCAACATGGGAAGTAAATTTCAATAGTAGCATCAGAAAACTTATCATCCAATTCTGCTTAACAATTTATATTGTTAATTGGTAAATTAAATATTAGCATGTGTGTTTTTTATTCTTTGTACAACTTCTGTTGCACATGTTTGTTACATTAAAGGCTTATATTAGACATTTAAATATGATAATTAATAAGTAAATAACACAAATTTTAGTTAAAAAAAAAACTAAAATTTGTGTTATTTACTTGTTAATTATTAAAATGAAGTTTCAACAAGTAACTCTCCAATCAATCAGTTATTTAAATATGATTTGCTTCCATTTTTTTTTGTTACCAACCTCAAAAAAATTAAATTAGCGTGCGATAAAGTAATACTTTATGCAACCAAAACGGGTGTCGCAAAGTGAACTTTATACCATCGAAATAGAAAAAAATAATTATGATACTAATTAGATTTTTACTAGTTTTCGATTTTTCTCGTCAGCACCTTCGACACTATGGACGGCATTTCTAAGATTTTACTTAGTGGAAAGAAACGAGACTATAATTAGTAAGTCAGTCAGTCAGTGAGTGCTCAAAATTGTGATGCTTGGATGCCCGTATTTTGGAAACAACTGCACCTTGATAAATTAAATTTGGAATACTACTTTTTAATAGTAATCTTAACTTACGTGAAAGAAATCAGTCATGTACCTCAAATAGTATGTAATGTATTTTGTTGCGATAACTTGGCCTGGTGCACTTCATGCGCTTAAATAGTGTCATTGGCATATTTTTAGTGATAACGGTAAGCTGTATTTTATATTTGTTGCCTCATTTATTTACCTGTATGATAGTATAACTATTTTGACTGCTTACATAAAATACATATTCACAAAAATAACATCAAATACAGATTTGTTATATTCACTTTATTAGCTAAAAAATAGTAAAAGAAGCACTTCTTCATTTTATGTGTTACTTAATCCAGACTGTTGAGAAAAAAATAGGAGCTGCCATGGCAACTATTGTCATATTCCTATTTCTACCAATAAGAATATTGTAATTGTAATTTTTAGTATATTTGTTCTTAGTATTCTTAATTATATCTTTATATAAGCTTTCAAATCAAGAACTAAATAAGGAATCAAAATATCGTATACAGTTCAGAATGTATCAATAAGAAAAATTCAATAACATAAAGAAAAGAAAATTAATGTATTTATTTCCATAGACAACATGGAAAACGTAGAATTGAAAATAAAAATGTACCTGCTTTTAGAATTTTTCAAAAGTAAATAATTATCGAAATTACTTCTTACTTTTTACTCTGACACGTACTAGTTTACGTTATGTTTTGAGAGAGAGATAATGCAATAGTATCAGTTAGTTATACTTTAAAATATGTAGAAAATCCATATTCAATCTTAATGTTTACAATAATAAAAGAAGATGCGACAATATTTTTGATATTTGATGTTTTTGAATCTTCAGTTATAGTCCAAAAGCGGTTGGAGATACAATTTTTTTTGGACCCGTTTACAGGTTTAATTAAAAAAAAATAGCTGAAGTCAAATTATTTTCTTTTACATTTAAAAATCCTCTACTTTAATAAATTGTCCATTTTGTGTCACCCCTTGTATACAGTTAACAAATTCTATCCAAAAACGCATGAGAAATGCAGCAATTTTTAATTTCAAGTTCTTTCTTTTCCTATTTATATTTTAAAGCTACCAAACGATCAACCAATTTTTATGGGAAATGAGTTTCTTGTAACACATCTGTTTATACACAAAATAAACAAACACGTATATGCACATTAGTTTAATAGCGATGTCTGGCAACATTACCGGACGCTCTATTATCTATTACATGAAACTCCAAATACAAAAGGACGCTCTAAGATCGATAGAATGGTTATCGTATATCTTCTTTCGGACGCTCTAACAACTGCAGAATGAAAGGACGCTCTAAAGATAGTGAGATGTATATATTGAAGTGGTCTTGAGCCTCCTCAATTCCATTCAATACACATATAAACACCTCTGTGTTTAATGCTTGCCATATAAGATGCAACCAGTCGTACATTGGTCATACGTAACAAACAACCCTCGTATAGCGAAGGATATTAAAAAAATTCCCCAAATTATAATTTAAAAGTTTTTAAAATTGTGCAATTAAAACACACTAAGTTTATAACTACAGTTAAAAATCAAAATACTGCCCTAAATATAAAATTTACCCCTCTATGAAACAGATCAGGAACCCCAACTGATATAAAATGTAAATATGTTAAAATTAAAAATAATTACTTGAAGTATCTTAACATACAAAATAAGAATAGGTTAATGGTTGAAATAGGTGTAGTTTAAAGCACAATTACTGATAGCAGAGGATTTAGATTATGAACCAACCAAGCAAATAAAGCATAGATACCCATTACTAATGGACAGTTTTAATTTTAAGTTTAGAAAACAATAAGTCACAAGAATTCAACTAAAATTTAA